>CM076580.1:477318691-477918691 GCA_034641835.2 Pinus albicaulis
CAAAAGTTAAAAACTCCCCATTTGAATTATATTGAGTCGAAGCCCCGAAGCCTTAGCCCCTTTTGCTTTTGCCATCATGTGACCCGGTCACAAAACCATATGCCAGAGGGAAAGGGTCTTAACAATCAACGTTCCGGGCGCATCTGGAGCCGTCAGATCAAGACTGATCGACGGAGCGGAGTCTAGATCATCCGTGGTGGCCCCCGCGCCCGAAAACCGACAGTTAATTCCGCACCACCTCCACCGGGCCGGCGGTTTTCAATCAAATGCCAGTGATTCCACAAATCGCGTGACGCGTGTCCCGGAGTACGGCGGTCAAACCGCCCATTTCACGCGTTAAATATCTAACCATGGACGGGCGGCGGAATTCACCCGCGCCGTTGGATCTGTCGACTTCCATCCAACGGCGGATATCCTCCGAAACTGCTCGCGCGTTAACCCGTGTCTGTCGTGTCCTGTGGCCCACCGCTGCATCGCTCCCAGCGCATTTGAGCTGTTGATCCGGTTTTGGGATCCTACGGTCCAAGACGCGTTCTTCTCCGCCTGTTGTACTTTTGTCCACGCTACCTACTCCTCTCGGCTTTTCGTACACCCATGTGTCATATTCCTTGTGTGTAGTGTTTTCACTAGTATATATATATATATATATATATATATATATATATATATATATATATATATATATATATATATATATATATATATATATATATATATCTGTGTGTGTGTGTGTGTGTGTGTGTTTTCATTCATATTCATCGTTTTTATTCATTCATCAAGTTTAAACTGTTTTACGTGGAAAACTTACGACCCGTCAAAGTATCCACTGTATTTTCTCCACCACCTACATGTTCTTGCCATATGGCCATATCTACATCATCACCATCGTCCTCATCTCCATCCCAGTCTGGTTTTCCTTAACTGGTTTGTGTTTTTGCAGGTTTTCCGCAGTAGAAGATTCATCATGATCCACTGCTTTGTTCGCAGAAGTCAAGAGCACCGCCCTCGACAGTTTTCGAGGGAGAAATTCAAGAGGGAAGCCAAGGGTAGTTGTATGATATGACCATCATTAAAGAAAGCAAGGATATAAATCTATAGAACCCTCCAGAGAAAATCAAGAGATAGATTTGAGCAAGCGAGAGTATTAATGGGACAGCATGAAATATCAGCGAAAGATTAAGAGACACAGAACCCTGCATTAAAGATCTGAGGTTGAAATTTGAAGTTAGAGGGCCGAGAGTACTATACACAAATACAAGCAACCTCAGGGTTTTATTGCAGTAAATTTTCCTCTTTCAGTCAAGTACAGAACGTTTGTATATTTTATTCTTTATGTCTTGTTCATGAGGAGATTTTTATCTTCAACATTTATTTCATGAAGTAGTAGCAGAGTATTTGCACCAGTTCAGCACCGCCAAACAGCATAGGCGGGTTTTTCTTTCAAATTTGTTTAAATAAGATCATTAAATTTATATCACCTACCTCATTCTCTAGAGTTTTCTCCTTCTTCTATAAAAACTAGAAAGAAAGACATTGTAAGGGTTCTGGATCTCTATCAGCAAACTATGCAGTGAGAAGCTCTTGTACACACCTTGTAAAACCTCTGTATGAAGGTTCAGAGCCCATAGGGTCTCAGTGAGGAGGAGTTATATCTATAATGAGGATTCTGGTCTTTGGTATCCCACAGTATGTAATTTTCTCTTATGTGTTAATATAACATCTCATTTCCTTTCATTTGTCTTCCTGTATCACGTACTGGAATGCGAGTGGCTCACTGGTTTGGTAAGGATTCATCCTAGTTGGTGCCCTTATTTAAAATCAGTCAAGCGCTTTAAATATTGCTCAGGCGTGATATTCTGTTCCATATTCATTTCTCTCATGTTTCTGCTATATTAGTTGCTTGAGGAAGGTGCTTTTAAAATGCCAGTGTTATATATGGATTCTTAGATTAATAAGCCCATATGTAATCCTGTTGTATATCTGGGTATCAGTCTTAGGTTAACTAGTATCTTCTAGTAGTTTCTTCACTGCATCCACCCTCTGATATTTGATTTATATGGTATATTACTTGAATCGGCCCTCTTTACAGTAAGCTGTCTCTGAACTGTCTGTTCCTTTATGCTGGAATTTTTCATTTTGTTCCTACATTATTCTTATCTCTATATTAGCTTCTGAGAGAGTTTGGTTCCATATAAAATTATTTTCCTTGTTTTACAAGAGATAGCATGAGAGTTTTGGATTGACAACCCAAGTTATATTATACACTCCCTGCTATGATAAGATGTCCTAGGCACTGGTCTCTGGCAACTCTAGACTGTCTCTAGGGGGACAAAATTGTCTACAACATCTTTCTGATGCCATTGCCGGGGAGAAAATTCAAGAATATCAGTTTCCCTGGGCCTCGAAAAATCATATTCACTCTCTAATCAGGTGAGCACAGAGAGTTGAAGAGTTGCGTATCTCTCACCTTGGCGACTCCACTGTTAATTATTTGATAAATCTATTGGTTCCTGGCTCCTCGTAAGCCACATTTGAGGTCAGATACATCTCAATCAAAGACACCCTACGTGTCTGACCCAGAGAAGATCATTCATAAAAGAATTTGGAAAGAGAGGAAATCAGTTCATGCTGAAATCCCCGAATATTCTGTAGCAGATTGTCCGCCCTCTTCTTCTTAATAAATCAGAACCAAACATCCTGATTCCACCGAAGAAAATCCCGAATATTACTCAGGAAATCCACCTAGGGGAAGTACCAGGATCAAAGAGGATTTTCATCCTACTCCTGAGGCTGAAGAAATTAAAGAAGTTACAGAGGTAGCCTTTGTTAGTCGTGAACTGTTTCCATCCACACCTCAGACCTCTGTAAAGCATACTCCGATTGTCATACATACTCCTCTTCCTCCCCCTCCTTCATTTGTATCTTAGATTGTCGCACAACCCCCACCTCCTCCAATGGCTAATGTACCAGCTTTTCTCCTGAACAAATATGCTCCACTGGCCTTACCCCAAGTACTGAATGATATGCCACAGGATTATTTGAAAATATTGCCCAGATTTAATGGAGAAAATGATATTGATGCTCAGAAACATCTTGAGACTTTCTGCTCTTTTGCAGAAAATTTAAATGTAGAACACCTGGATGTGGTCTTGAGATTGTTTGTACAATCTTTGGAGGGTGAAGCCAGAAAATGGTTCAAAACATTGGGAAACCGTTCAGTAACCACTTGGGATGTCATGGAGAGTACTTTTCTCAGAAAATGGGGGGAAAAGAAAGATTATGGTCAGTGTCTTACTGAATTTAATACTTTGAAGAAGAAGCATAATGAAGGAGTGTCAGAGTTTATTAAAATATTTAACAAGTTATATTTGAGCCTGCCTCCTGAAATGAAGCCCCACGAAACCGCTGCTAAGATAGTTTTCATAGCAGCCTTTGAATTTGACTTTGGCTTCTCATTGAGGGAAAGAAAACCTGCTACCTTAGATGATGCTCAGTCAGATGCTCTTGAGTTGGAAGCAAACTTTTCTTCCACTGGGAAATTAAAGGGAAAGGTTGAGCAGGATACTAGGAGGAAAGGTAAAGAAGAAGTTTCCTCCTCTAGCCAGGAGAAAGATTCAGATAAGATGGAAAAAATAAGCAAGATGATTAAGAATATGGTTAAACTGGAACTGGAGGCTAAGAGTTCGGCCCCCAAGAATTTTTATAATGCTCCAAACAGAGGATACAATCCTCAGTATAAAAGACCACCATTGCAGATATTGCCTAGAGAAGCAAAAGAGCAGCCAGATTAGGTACCACATCCCTTGTACCTGGAAGGTCCAGCAGATGACTCCACTGAAGATGCTGCTTATCAATTAGAAGATTCAAATATTGCTTTTTCAAACAATGATGATATAGAATGCCCATTGCAAGAAGAAGAAGAAGAAGCAGAGATTGATCATTATTGCAAACAATTTGCTGATTTCATGCAAGCCCAGTTTAATGTAAAATATGATCTCAGATCTTCAAGGAAGAGAACTCGAACTCAGGATCAAGAAGAGGAGCCACCTCAGAAGGAGGTACCTGCTCAAAAGGAATCAGCGGCAAAGAGAAACACAGAAAAAGGTAAGAGTCATCTAAATACTCCTTTGTAACCTAATGACCAGATTCCTTCTTCTTCAAAAGTAGTTAGTCCTCCCAATGCTGAGTCAGTGTCAAAAGAAATTAAATCTTCAGCTGAAAATAAAGAGTCAAAGGAGGTTGTGATAGAAAATCCCCCTCCCGCTTTTAGTTTGCAAAAAGAACTTGAGAAAATTAAAATCCCAGTCCCCCTGACCGAATTTCTAAAACAACCTGCATATCAGTCTCAAGTTACTTCCTTCATGCTTCCTCCTGAAACACCAATTGTGCCTGATAGTTTAAACCTTCAAGAAGAAAGACCCATGGTAGTCTTTGGTCCACATGTTGAGGAAGTAGATCCTTCTACCCCTCCTTTTTATGTGTCTCTAGTTATTCACGACCTGCTGTTACACAATTGCATGCTAGATTCTGGGGCTTCCCATAATCTTATGCCTCTGTCTGTCATGGAACAACTAGGACTGCAAATTACAAGACCATATAAATACCTTTATTCATTTGATTCCAAAAGAGTCAAATGCTTGGGGATGATTAAAGATTTAGTGGTAAATTTGGCACAAATCCCAGCAAAAAGTGTGGTCATGGACATTGTGGTTGCTGACATCCCAGCCTGCTTTGGCATGTTATTATCAAGGTCCTAGGGTAATAAAATTGGCGGGTCACTCAAAATGGACTTAACATATGCTACCGTCCCAGTTTTTGGAGGCCAAGAGAGGAGGTTATACAGGGAGACTAGATTTGTTAAAATGGTAACTAAGGTTGATTGCTCAGAGAATTCCCCAGTTTATAATAAAGAGGGAGATTTCTCATGTTTAATGTTAGAAGAAAATAAAAATTATGCCCATGAGCCCCTTTTTGGTCAAATCCAAACTGAGCAGCCTAAAGAAGATCAGGAAGAAGGAATTTGGACTTTACATTTTGATGGAGCAAATTCAAGAGAAGGAAATGGAGCTGGAGTGTTACTAATCTCTCCCACAGGAAAATGGGTCCCACTGTCCTTTAAATTGGAATATGAGGCTACCAATAATGTAGCTGAATATGAAGCACTCTTATTGGGACTGCAGACAGCTAGAAACATGGGCATCCAAAGTCTAAAAGTCATGGGAGACTCTCAGCTGGTGGTAAGACAGGTTAGAAATCAATGTCAAACTAAGCATCCACGGCTAAGAGCTTATAGGAACGAAGTATGGGACATGGTGGAGAATTTCTTCTCAGCATTTAACATACAGTTCATGCCCTGGGAGCATAATAGAATAGTGGATTCTCTTGCTGTGGAAGCAAGTACATTTCGTCCTCCACAGAATCCTTTATTGAGGTATGAAATCGAAGTACGATATAGACCATCAATCCCAGATAATGTTAAACATTGGCAGGTATTTGAAGATGATGAAAAAATGAAGAGATTCTTGGAGACAGTGGGAGAATTCTCAAATATGGAGATTGATGATAATGAAGAAGAGGAAGCTGAAAATGTTGTAGAAAACAGATGGGAAGAAAAAATAGCAGGCAATAAAGTGCTGCAGTTAAAAGGAAATATCATACCTAGAGGGCTGGTCCCTCTAGAAAGATTGTTTGATAAAAATGATGTTCCATTGTAGCACAGTAAAACAGTAGAAGAAGAACAAGTGGAAGATTTAAATCTGGGTACTTATGCTAATCCCAAAATTGTCAAATTATCCAAAAAGGTCCCAAAAGAATATAAAGGAAAATATCTGAAATTATTTCAGTCATATAAGGATGTATTTGCATGGTCCTATCAGGACCTAAAAACTTTTGATGTTAATATAATGCAGCATAAAATTCCTTTGAGGGAAGATGCAAAACCTTACAAGCAGAAGCTCAAACAGATAAATCCTCTGATGCTTCCCTCTATTGAAAAATAAATCAAGAAGCTGCTGAAGGCCAAAATAATTGTGCCACTGAGATACTCAGAATGGGTAGCAAACCTTGTTCCTGTCCGAAAGAAGAATGGAGAAATAAGGCTGTGTGTTGATTTTAGAAACTTGAATAGAGCATCTTTAAAAGATAATTATCCATTGCCTAAGATGGACCACATTCTACAGAAAGTGGTTGGAGCCTACAGAATGTCAATGATGGATGGTTTTTCTAGTTATAATCAGGTGGCCGTGTCCCCAGAAGATCAAAAGAAGACTGCTTTCACCACGCCATGGGGAACATTCATGTATGCCAGGATGCCTTTTGGATTAATTAACGCAGGAGCTACTTTTCAGAGGGCAATGGACATAGCCTTCATTGGAGAGAAGGACAAGTTTTTGGTAGTTTATCTTGATGATATTACAGTATTTTCAAAGAATGATGATGAGCATATTGAGCATTTACGGAGAACTTTTGAAAAATGCAGAAGGTATGGCCTTTCCCTCAATCCTCAAAAATCTTTATTTGCATTAGATGAGGGAAAACTCTTAGGGAACATTGTAACTAAAGATGGTGTGAAAATATACCCTAAGAGAGTTGAAGTAATAAACAATATTCCTTTACCGAGGAACAAGAAAGAAGTACAAGTGTTTCTAGGCCGAATCAATTTTCTGAGAAGGTTTATTCCTAACTATGCTGAGGTAGTTAGGCATATAACTGATATGTTGAAAAAGGATAATGAAGTAAAGTGGTCCCAAGAATCTAGAGATGCATTTACAAGGATAAAACAGGCATTCACTAAAGCTCCTGTACTAGCTGGGCCAGATTATACAAAGCCATTTATGATATTTTCATTTTCTTCACCCCATACAGTAGCAGGAGTCTTATTGCAGAGAAATGAAGATGGATATGAGCAACCTATAGCTTTCTTCAGTCAAGTGCTTCATGATGCTGAATTAAAATATAATATATTGGAGAAGCAGGCATATGCCCTGGTAAAGTCCCTCAAAGCCTTTAGAACCTATGTTTTGCAATCTCACATTACTGCATATGTTCCCACAGCAGCTGTCAAAGACATTATTTTTCAGGGGGATAGTGAAGGTAAAAGAGGAAGATGGATTGCAAAAATACAGGAGTATGATCTGGACATCAGACCTACTAGGCTGATTAAAGGACAGGGACTTGCTAAAATGTTATCTGAATCAAATCATCAAGCCTTGGGTATTAATTTATCCATGATAGCAAATGAAGAATCTGAAAAAGGAGAAGAACATCAAGGACTAGAGATGGCCACCCAAAAGGTACACATGAAATATCTCACTAGTCCTTGGTACAAATAAATAGTTGAATATCTCTTAACCCTCAGCTGTCCTCCGGGTTGTGATAAGGCAAAATATAGAGCTGTAAGAATGAATCACAGAAGTATATAGTTGCCAATGGTCAGTTATATTGGGGAGATCCTTCAGGCATACTATTATTGTGCCTCATAGAGGATGAAGTGGAGGATATAATGACTGAATTTCATGAGGGAATATGTGGAGGACATTACAGCTGGAGGGCTACAGCTCATAAGATCCTGAAGGCTGGTTTCTACTGGCCAAAATTATTTATAGATGCTTTTGCTTGGGTCAGAGCATGTGACAAGTGCCAAAGATTCACAGAAAGACAGAAATTAGCAGCTTTGCCCTTGATTCCTATTCACGTGAATGAGCCGTTCCAGAAATGGGAATTAGATTTTATAGGAGACATACATCCCCCATCAAGTGGCCAATATAAATGGATACTAACAGCCACAGAGTATTTCACAAAATGGGTGGAAGCCATACCTACAATAAATGCTACAGATGCTGTGATAATCAAGTTTATGGAGGAAAATATCATATCCAGGTTTGGCTGCCCTGCTAGAATTGTAGCTGATAATGCACAGGCCTTCAAGTCTGCCAGGTTTGTAAATTTCTGTCAACAGTATAACATCATATTGAGCCACTCCACACCTTAATATCCACAGGGAAATGGCTTAGCAGAGTCTTCTAATAAAACCCTGGTGAGGGCCTTGAAGAAAACAATAAATGAGAATCAGAAGAATTGGGACTCCCAATGAAAATTTTCTCTATGGGCGAATAGGATAACCAGCAAGAGAGCAACAGGGAAATCTCCCTATGAGTTGGTGTATGGGCGAGCAGCTGTGTTTCCTGTGCAGTTGGCGTTTCCAGTAGCACGTTTCATGCAGGAAAGTCAGGAAGAATCAGATGACATGATCAGGAGAATTAATCAATTGGTCGAATTAGAGGAAACACGGAACCAGGTGAATCAGAGATTGACAGAATATCAAGAGAAAATGAAAAATATCTTTGATCGGCATGCGAAATATAGAAAATTTCAAATTGGAGACCTGGTTCTCAGATGGGACGTTCGAAGAGCAGAGAAGGGCAAGCATGCTAAATTCGATCCACTGTGGTTTGGCCCATTCAAAATAGTGAATCAAGGAGGAAATAATACTTTCATGTTAGAAAACCTACAGGGTGATCTGCTGGATGCCCCTGTGAATGGCCAATTCCTCAAGCCATATTTTCAATACTGAATCAAGCGGAGCCTGCCTGTTGTATTATATTGTATATAGGTTTTTGGTTTCAGTTTTTGTTTCAACAAGGAAGAAATGCAAAGGGATTGAAAGCACATAGCTCACATACAGGATGGTCTGAGGTCTGCGTGTTCTCGACATGTCCAAGTATGAACATGCCATCCCCAGATGGAGCCGATGTTGTGCATATCAGCCCCTCCATTCAAATTTTGGCCACTGATCCCATCCAAACGTGTTTTGAACCCCTTTCATGGCCTAAAACCCTCATATTTTATCTGCCGTATCTTTTCCGCTCGCAAAATACATTATCCAAAAGTTAAAAACTCGCCATTAGAATTATATTGAGTCGAAGCCCCGAAGCCTTAGCCCCTTTTTCTTTGGCCATCATGTGACCCGGTTGCAAAACGATCAACGTTCCGGGCGCATCTGGAGCCGTCAGATCAAGACTAATCGACGAAGCGGAGTCCAGATCATCCGTGGTGGCCCCCGCACCTGAAAACCGGTGGTTGATTCCACACCACCTCCACCGGGCCGGCGGTTTTCAATCAAATGCCAGCGATTCCACAAATCGCGTGACGCGTGTCCCGGAGTACGGCGGTCAAACTGCCCATTTCGCGCGTTAAATATCCGACCATGGACGGGCGGCGGAATTCACCCGCGCCGTTGGATCTGTCGACTTCCATCCAAAGGCGGATATCCTCTGAAACTGCTCGCGCGTTAACCCGTGTCTGTCGTGTCCTGTGGCCCACCGCTGCATCGCTCCCAGCGCATTTGAGCTATTGATCCGGTTTTGGGATCTTACGGTCCAAGACGCGTTCTTCTCCGCCTGTTGTACTTTTGTCCACGCTACCTACTCCTCTCGGCTTTTCGTACACCCATGTGTCATATTCCCGCGTGTCCATGGTATTTTCCCCTGCCGTATATATATATATATATGTGTGTGTGTGTTTTCATTCATATTCATCATTTTTATTCATTCATCAAGTTTAAACTGTTTTACGTGGAAAACTTACGACCCGTCAAATTCTCCACTGTATTTTCTCCACCACCCTACATGTTCTTGCCATATGGCCATGTCTACATCATCACCATCGTCCTCATCTCCATCCTGGTCTGGTTTTCCTTAACTGGTTTGTGTTTTTGCAGGTTTTCCGCAGTAGAACATTCATCATGATCCGCTGCTTTGTTCGCAGAAGTCAAGAGCACCGCCCTCGACAGTTTTCGAGGGAGAAATTCAAGAGGGAAGCCGAGGGTAGTTGTATGATATGACCATCATTAAAGAAAGCAAGGATATAAATCTATAGAACCCTCCAGAGAAAATCAAGAGACAGATTTGAGCAGGCGAGAGTATTAATGGGACAGCATGAAATATCAGCGAAAGATTAAGAGACACAGAACCCTGCATTAAAGATCTGAGGTTGAAATTCGAAGTTAGAGGGCCGAGAGTACTATACAAAAATACAAGCAACCTCAGGGTTTTATTGCAGCAAATTTTCCTCTTTCAGTCAAGTACAAAACGTTTGTATATTTTATTCTTTATGTCTTGTTCATGAGGATATTTTTATCTTCAGCATTTATTTCATGAAGTAGTAGCAGAGTACTTGCACCAGTTCAGCACCGCCAAACAGCATAGGCGGGTTTTTCTTTCAAATTTGTTTAAATAATATCATTAAATGTATATCACCTACGTCATTCTCTATAGTTTTCTCCTTCTTCTATAAAAACTAGAAAGAAAGACATTGTAAGGGTTCCGGATCTCTATCAGCAAACTATGCAGTGAGAAGCTCTTGTACACATCTTGTAAAACCTCTGTATGAAGGTTCAGAGCCCATAGGGTCTCAGTGAGAAGGAGTTATATCTATAATGAGGATTCTGGTCTTTGGTATCCCACAGTATGTAATTTTCTCTTATGTGTTAATATAACATCTCATTTCCTTTCATTTGTCTTCCTGTATCACGTACTGGAATGCGAGTGGCTCACTGGTTTGGTAAGGATTCATCCTAGTTGGTGCCCTTATTTAAAATCAGTCAAGCGCTTTAAATATTGCTCAGGCGTGATATTCTGTTCCATATTCATTTCTCTCATGTTTCTGCTATATTAGTTGCTTGAGGAAGGTGCTTTTAAAATTCCAGTGTTATATATGGATTCTTAGATTAATAAGCCCATATGTAATCCTGTTGTATATCTGGGTATCAGTCTCAGGTTAACTAGTATCTTCTAGTAGTTTCTTCACTGCATCCACCCTCTGATATTTGATTTCTATGGTATATTACTTGAATCGGCCCTCTTTACAGTAAGCTGTCTCTGAACTGTCTGTTCCTTTATGCTGGAATTTTGCATTTTGTTCCTACATTATTCTTATCTCTGTATCAGCTTCTGAGAGAGTTTGGTTCCATATAAAATTATTTTCCTTGTTTTACAAGAGATAGCAGGAGAGTTTTGGATTGACAACCCAAGTTATATTATACACTCCCTGCTATGATAAGATGTCCTAGGCACTAGTCTATGGCAACTCTAGACTGTCTCTAGGGGGACAAAATTGTCTACAACAAGATGAATTGTGATAGTTTGATTTTTAATTTTTACATTGACTAAACTAACAAAAAGTTCTTTTGTATGTAGCATTTTCTGGCATTTGCTGAACTCGATGTTGGTGGTAGTGGGACACAAGGGCAAGAGATTGCCCAACAACCCTCTCGTACACCTTCTACTCCTTTAGGTGCCATCCAAGAAACACACCCTACCCAAGCAGACACCCAGCCAACCGCTGAACGTGTTGGCAATGATGAGGCTGATATGGCCAACTACATTATTGCGTTTCTTGGAGCTACATGTGTCAGCTCCATAGGGACCATTAATGGCGCATTGTTGGTGAACGATGAAGGTGTCCCTATAAAGCATGTACAACTCCCAGGTAAATTTTAATATTTTAACTATTTCATGTACTTTATCTAAAACATATTTATCATTATTTTTATTTTTAAATTAATGATAATATATATATTTTTATTTTTATTTTCTGTGTAGGAAAAAATGAGTTCTACAGGTTTCTGGAGAGCCATGCGTTGGTAATTTTTGGCCCAACCATACACACAGGGAGGAATTCCCAGAATTCCAACCTGAAAAAAGAACTTCTAGATTATCTAGAAGCCCTTTTTGGGGTCGGCACATTTGACAGAACAGCGGTGGCTCGGGTAGCCGGAAAATATTTGAAATATACCAGGGACACCTATAGGACGCAATTTCAATTTAACCCTAGATATGAGTGTCCTCTCGCAGCTCCAGAGAGTGAGTGGAGAGCACTCATCCATGATGGAAAAGAGAAAAGGGAAAAGAAAGAAGGAAAAATTCCAACTGGACCCGCAAGGTAAATTACAACTTTAATTCAATAGCTTTAATTTTCTCTATGTCTAAAATAAAAGTGTGCTACGTCATATCTGACTTCAATTTTGTTGATGCTAGGTTGTCTGACACCTCAAAGGCAACCAAAGCTAGGATTGAGAAAAAGGGCCATCACAAGCTAGGCCAGGGTGGCTACTTGAAATTAGCTGCAAGAATTGTAATTAAGTAGCTAAACATCTTATAATTAATTGTATCGCCTTCCAACATTTTTGTAATCCTATCAGATATGATTAAAATACACAATCATATGTAATGTAGGGTGATGACTTCGGAACAAAAACTACAGAGGAAGATAAAAATATCGCTTTTCGTTTTGGCTATCAAGCTGTAGTTGAACGTCGCAGAAGCTTGGGGCAGGTCCCAAGATCTAGAATGCCTGATAAGGTAAAACATTAACCTTTCAATATTTTTGTTTTCGTCCATAAATTTAATGTCTAACAACTTTGTTTAAATCAGGGGAGCAACACTACCGACGAGGCAAATAACCCAGTTTTAGAGCCAGATGTAGATGATCCTCTCGTGCAACCTGATCATTGTAGTGGGGACCAGGCCGACAATGCTGCTATCAGTGAGGGCCGTGACGGTAATTAATTTCCACTTATAATTTTTTCTAATTATACCTTTATGGTTGTCCTTATAACGTTTTTTGTTTAAATGACAGAGAATGTTTCCCTTGAGGATCTTACCACTAGAGAGGAAGACAGGGCAACAGTCCCAACGGCGACAACTGGTGCACCAGGTAAATAATCTCATTGCAATTTTTTTTATTAATATTACCGAACTAGTTCAATGATATTTAAAAACTGACAATTAAAATTTAATATTATCTGTTTTTGTAGGCGATGCCCCATCATTGGATGAGACCAGACATCGTGACTACGCAACTAGGTCAGCAGTGCGGGTCGAAAGGCACGAAACAGAAGAAGAGCATGAAGATATTGATGATGTAATTAGGAGCTTTAGAAATAGGAAGAAGAAAAAGAAAATTCGATAATGTAAAATATTGTATTATTATAAGACAAACGTTACCATACTTGGAACGTTTTTTGCGTTATATAAAAAACTCATTTATCATGCTATTTTTATGTCAAGCATTAATTGCAATGTTTCCTTGCGTACTTTTTGTTGAACTGTTTTTTTATTAGTTATTGAATTTTTTTTGTTATGCTCATGAAAGTAAAAAATGAAATATAGATTGGGTATTGGGGAATTGAGAGTGATGTGAGGGGGAGGGAGGGGCCATAAGAGCTTCCACCTTCACGTGGTTGGCCCTGTTTAGTAGAGAATAATTTATTAGAGCGATTTAATCTTGGAGCAAACCTCCCTCGATCTAGCGTAGCAACAAAAAAGTCACTGTTGACTTAGTTGCTACTCTTTCAGATCGTGGGAGGCTTGTTCCAAGTTCATGCGACTCCAATAAATTGTTCTTGAAACGAAGAGGAGCTTATTCAAGTATGTTTTGAAATTTTCAACATATGTTCTAACATTATCATAAGAATGCATCTTAGAGTAAAAAATACTACATCAATTACTTGTATTTAATGTATAGATAATGATGGATTTTGATTGACTTGGCAGTGCAGGTACAAATCCTCTTGCATCATGAGCAATACAACTTGTCAACCAGGGTCATGTCTAGGATATTTTTTCTTGTGTGCTTGACCAGGTTCGTAATGTCACATTTTGTAAGTTCCTTTACAGTTCATAATTCAATATTAAGCTTGTTCATGATTATTATCTAGGTTTTTTGTATGTGTTTTTTCATCTATTTGATTGTAAGCAACTCTGCATGTTTTCTGTTGTTCACTATGATTTCTCCCATTACCACTCCCAGGATGAATCTGACTTTATTGTTACATAGGTTACTTTATTGTTACTATGATTTCTCCATTTACGATTTCATAGGTTACATCATGTAAAGTTGTCAATCTCGGGTTGGTGATGAGCTTTAGTTCTCCAGATTTGGGGCTTTTCTGATATTTTCTCCCTCATGTCATTCCTGCATCACCTCGTTGTTTGAGCATGCCAATTGTCTACCACTTGTACCAATTGGCACATGTCAATCCCTGAGTGGTGCCACATTTCACCTATTTTCGGTGAGAGTTTAGGGTTTCTCTAACATAGCTTCAGAAATCCGATTCAGTGCCTGCTTGAATATTGTCACATAATACTCATGGTTTGGATTGATGAGCATGTTCTGAATGGTTGGTTGATTCATAAGAACCACCCATATAGTCATCTTGAGATATTTGAGAAGGTTTCTCGAGTTTCCTTTGTCACCGTTTCTAGTGGGTGGGATGGTGTGGGGTGATCCATCAATACTGGTGCTCTTGTAGTAGGGAATTTGTTTTTGGGGATATAAAGGAGCATTTGATGTAGATATCCCATTGGATGCATTCATAGATGGGCATGAGAGGTCAAGAATTTAAATTAAAAATATGCAACCTCTATCATGGCAACCTGAAGGCCGCGAGAGACACTGGTTAAAGATTGTTTTGTGCTGGCCTTAATATAGTCGTGATTTCTTTCTATTATCTTAATGCAAATATATAGTCCGGTCTCATTAAAATGAGGATTGTGGTTGTATTTCTCTTTGGTTGTTTCTCTCTTAATGCTCCAAAAGTTGCCAAAAGTTGTGATAGTTGTTTAGTTTTCCTGTTACAACTTAAAAATGGTTTTTAGCAATGGGAGTCATGTTTTTTAAGGTTCATACTAATATGAAGATTGTGTAATTCTATATTCAGCATAAGAGAAGATGACCTCTGCTTTGGGAAGTATGACAACAATTGCCACATCTACCTCATTGGGTAACAATGGAAAGGGGAATAAGTTGGGTGCAATGTTTGATAATTATGGCAGACAATTGTCTTCTCTTTCAGTTTTTTCACCCATTTCCTTTAATCGCTCAAGCAGAAGAGGGACTCTGAGATTACGCGACAGAGAGAAGGTAGTTAATACAAGAGCTATGGAAAAGGAGTTGTACTTCAACAAAGATGGCTCAGTGACAAAAAAATTGCAAGTCAGAGAAAAAATTATGTTTAAAGGAAGGTCACCTGCACGTGAAACTTCACTGCGGTGGATCTTTCCTTGTCCACTTATATTCGATTTTAATGTGTTATTTTAATTTTTCATGGAGGGTTTTTTTTGCATATGGTCTGGCATTCAATTGCACACTTACTGAAAGCATTGTCAATTTGTCTTGCAGGCGGTGTGAACAAACTTGCTGATCTTGTTGGAGTCACCCTTGGGGCGAAGGGAAAAATTTTGTCTTGGAGAGCAAGCATGGTTCTCCAAAAATAGTTAATGATGGTGTGACAGTAGCTAAGGAGGTAATTTGTGGATGTGTGCTCTGGTTTTCTTTTTAACGTTGTATTAGTTCCCCCTCTTAAATGTCTTAGATTTGGTAGGCATAATTTGAAAAATCAAAGGTGAAAGGAAACATATTTGTTACCCAATGGTCTACTTGGCCTATGGACTAGCCACATTAGAGTAATGCATAAAGATTTTCACAACAATAAAAGGAAAGGGTTATGGCCGAGTCAAATTTTATTGTTATTGACAATGTAATGAAATGTATCTCAATGCTATGGTTTTGGCCTTTTTATTGGTTGAATTAGAGGACCCAGTTGAAAATATTGGGGCCAAGTAGGCTAGTTTTCCTTTTTGCTGATGGTTTGGTGTATCTAATTGAATTAGTTGCCTAAGGTATTTTTGGTTGCAAACTCCTTTTCATTTTTCATACATTATTGGCCTTGTGGAATAAATTTGATTGTGTGGTCTTGTTAGATCTACAACATTTGTAGTTGTTTAGTCTTATGGCCGAGGTGCACTTTTATTATGGAAATAGTTGATGCAATATTGTCATTTAATCCTTACTGCAAGGTAGCATGTTGAGAAGTTTCTTGTGAAAAATTTGGTATTCAAAATGACACTTGATCCTATACAACATCATGCACTTGAATTCAAAATTCATATTCAAAGTGTGCCAGACAATTCTTGCAAAATTTCAAATATTTATGTTGTTTTAAACCATTATATTTTTCATGTATTGGATGCTAAAAATGTGAAAAAGACTTTGGTATGAAACCAACTGGTGAATAATTTCCAGCAAAACAACCACTTCCAAGACATGATTTAGAAGTAGAACATATGTACTTATGAAGCATAGAAAGATATCCTTGATGCATTCTCAATGTTTGGCTAGGGTTATTTTTGGAGAAAATAACTCCTTATTCCTAGAATAGTGATATTCAATACAAGTAAATGCCAAAGAAGAGAGATCATCGTGTGACGCAACAAAACTGAAATTTGACCCCTAAGGAGAGCTGGTGTGTCTACAATCGCTCTGTCAGCATTTTCCCTTGGTTTACCCCATTCTTTTCCTCTAGCCTGAGTCTTAATTGACTTCTTTTTTCTTCGGGTTTATTTATCAAATTCGTAGAATTTGATAAATAAATACTATCCATAATGGTTGGACTTTAATTTATATTCCCGACTTTATATTATCTCCAAGCCTTATAACCAATGTTTAACTTTCAACACTTTGTATTTATACTCCACGTTTCTTTTTAAATAAATAATTTGTAATGAACTTTCAACTCTATATTTCACCACCCAGCCTTACAACAATCACGCTCCAGACTTATGCTAATTATCCGCCAATCGTTTAATTAAACAATTTCATTATACTCCGACCCCACCTATATATATCAATAACCAATCAAACACTCGTATCGTACCTGGCTATCCTCCGCACACCTTAGTTAACCTCCAGGAAAGTTCAACGTGCGACCACCGTCCGATGGCCCTTCTCCAAATCAACGATTCTTGGAAATTTCGCTCGGCTTCCAACGTCGGGCTTTAACGTGCGATGGCGCGGGTTAAACGGTGGTTTTCCGGGGGTCACTTCGCCACGTGTCGCATTCCCTATGGAATCGCTTGTGAATAGGAAATACCGCCTACTCCGCAAAAGCGGTGCGATATGGGCAACCCGCTTTTGTGATTCCGCTCATGGTTTTGGTACAGGGCTTGACCATGGGTGCAAGTCTGGTTCCGCTATACTTTTTTTTGTTAACTCATGTCCAATCCTTGTGTCAGGTTCTGAAATCACAACAATTTTGTCTCTTTATTAAGCGATATTTTTATATTTGAATAGTGTTCACGACCCCGGTTCTCTACACAGACCTCGCCTTCGGGTGGGGTGAGTTCACAGGGTTATCCAACAATTTATGAGAATTCTTCCTTGAGGAACCCACTTCATCCATTAATATTGCTTTTCTAAAGAGTAACATTGTAGATAACCTTAAAAACATTTGTTAACTATTTTTGTTTGACCATTTGATTGTGTTTGATATGTAGAACTCATGGCAACTAGTGTTTCTCCACTCATATTAAATAATTATTTCCAAAATTTTCTTGTTACTATTACTTTAGGAAAACCATGAAGACTATGAATTTATTTCACGGACACTTCTGCCACTTGGCTTGTTGTTTATGTACTTTGAGCTCTACAAAAAAAAATCTACAAAATTTGTCTATATAAATGACCACAAAAATGTAATACTTACCTTTATATTTTAGTAACCCTGTAATAAAGTCTATTGATATATCTTCTAGTCTTTGAATATGTATGTGGAATGGTTGAAGCAACCCTAGAGATTTTACTATCTCTCTTTTATTTATTATGCAAACCTGACCTTCTCTTACAAAATTTTGAATATCTTTCTTCATTCCTTCCAAAAATATATTTTTTGATCCTTTGAGATGTTTTAAGGAACCCTGCGTCCTACCATCGGAGAGACATGGGACTCCCTTAATATTTTTTTATTCAAATATGCTTGCGTGCATAAAAATATTCTACATTTGCACCAAAGTATATCTCTCTTTCACTCCCAATGCTCCATAGAGTTCATCCCATCCTTTATAAATTTTAGTTTTGTTTAGTACTATTGTCATTTTTCCATTATGGCAAGCTTCTTCTAGCCACCTAGGAATAGAAAATGTAATTGGATATAAATTTGAGGCCTCTTCTATTTTAGAAAGAGCATCATGTACTAAATTTCCTTACCCTTTTTGCAGATTATCTCAAAATTAAAACTTTGCATTTTTTCTCCTCATTTTTGTTAATATTCTAATGAAAATCATAGCTTCAAAAAATACTTTATTCTATCATGGTATATCTTGACTTTAAAGTACCTCCCAATGATATACTATCCCCATTTTTTATTGCATGTAATATTGCTTCCATTTATTTTTCATTCGTAGATTTCACCAAATATTTTCTTTGAATTCCTTGCTTTTAAAAGCCAATGATATCCCTTATTGTGTTAATGTTACGTAAATTCCTTGTCCTAGTGCCTCACACTCTACTATGAATGTTTTACCAAAAGTAGGTGCAAGCGATGTTGGTGTAGAAGACATGGCATCCATTAAAAGAGAGAATGCCAAAGTAGCCTCATCATTCCATATAAATGATATTTTCTTCAAGAGATATGTGAGTGGACTTCAAATGAATGCATAATTCTTAACAAATTATCAATAATATCATGTAAGTCTAAAAATCTTCTAAGAACCTTGATTTTCTTAGGAATAGGTCATTTTTTAATAGCTTGCATCTTTTGAGGCTCCAACTTCACTCCTTCCTTTAAAACAATATGAACCAAATACTCGAATTCTTATTTCCCAAAGGCACATTTGGATATTTTTACATAAAAATGATTGTTCTCAATAATTTATATAACTTTTCCACATGTTTAGTGTGGTATTCCCATGATTTATTATAAATATATGTATTATCAAAGAAAACCAACACAAATTTTATAAGATGGGATCAGACAAAATTGTTCTTAAGTCGAGCCTGCCGGACTTCAAACGACGATAAACCATAATTCAAACCAAATTCGCGTTCCAAAATAGCCTGCTGACGTCGACCAATTTTGTGACACGAAAACCAAATGAATTCTGCCCTAATCTTTTTCGGGTCCGAAGTTGGGCTGGCGTACAGAGGGAGAGTTGTGACGCGAATTTATTATCAAATTCGCCCTAATCTTTCTCAGGTCCGGATTTCCACTGCGCGAGTGACCCAAACAAAGATCCACTCCAATCAATTTCTGCCACGTGTCCTCAATAAAAACTTGCCCTGCTCCCGGCTGCGGGTGCATTCGATGGCGTTTAAGGCGATGGGACATGGATGTGGCCATTTCATATCAATCGCATTAAGATTTAATGCTGTTCAATTAAGTTCCAAGGTTTTCACATCAAATCGCATTAAATTTTAACACTGTTCAAGATCGGACCTCCACTCCCGTTAGCGATTATGCATGCTCCAATATGATCCGGCCTTCGGCTCTCATTAATGATCAGAGATTAATTATGACGAGCGTCCTTCGATTGCATTGAATTTCATTGATAAAATGGCATTTCGCTATGGTTTTTCAGACGAGCCGGTTGCTAGGTTACACTGCCTGCTCACTGTGACGAGAAGGAGAAGTGGCCAACTGAACTGCTGCTTAGACCTTGCTACATATATGCATTTCTCTCGGTCTGGTCTGTGTCTGTCTTCCTCTGTTTCTTGGAATTCTGCTTCTCCGTTCTCACTTGTGCCCACTGTGCCTGAGACTGCACCCATGCCTCGCCAGCGTCAAAGAATGCGTTGCCGCAAGGGGAGCACTAGAGGTCAACCCCTACGCACTCCCTCTAGCCCCTCAACTGAGTCGACTTCCGGCCAGTCCAGTGATTATTACGCAGGTCGCTATCCAAATACGAGGAGTGGGAGGGGTCGGATTGTAGGATCAAGCCAACGTATGCATTCCCCTGCTCCTCGTTTCCCTGCCTCTAGTTCACCTTCTACGGCCACGACGCGCACTGCACAATTTTATTTTAATTGCTCTCTCAACCGCCCCCGAATTATAGCCTCAGTAACTGTGGTTTTCTGCGAGGAGGCCTAAACGGAGGAAGAAAGCACCCGTCCAGCGGGTCTGAGCTTGGAAAAAGCCGGCCAGCATTCAGGCCTTCAGGAGGGGAGCCATGGCATGCATGTGGAGGTAGCACCTAGCGATCCTAGACCTTCTGAAGGATGGTGCCGAATCGTCGAGGAACCACCGGAGGAGTAGTTTGGTTAATTTGGTTTTCTTGCTTCGCAGGCCCACTTAATTGGGCATGTTTTAATTAGATTATATTATTGTGTTGGACCTCTGTAATATTTTTGAATTTTGTAAATGTTCAAGACCGGTTTCCCCGTATGAGGGCAGTCTTCTTAATTTTTTGATTTTTTGATGAAAAATTTGCCATGAGTCTGGGAAATGTTTTTGACTAAGGTGCAATTTTATTCCCACTGTTAATAGATTAAATTTACTTAGAATTCTCACATGATTAGCATTTTTCTTGATCTGTTCAAGGATTTTGGGTACTTTAATTTGTATTTGGAACAATGGACTTCGGTACTCTATATGTTGCTTTACTATTCTACATACTGCTATTTCACTTTCTTATAGATGCCTCGAGCATATTTGGATGCTTTCTCAGATTGTCGATAATCTCCATGTGGACCGTTATTGGGTTTTATATCAAGTCCCTGTATGTGACATGGGGTATTTTTCTATCACTGTCTGGGGTGGGACTTCCACTTTTCTGGATGGATATTTGGGTTCCAATATTCAGATGTGAAAATGTAATGACTTCATGGACTGTTTTACTTCATATAATATATTCAAAACAACGTTTTTTCTCTTGTGAAAAAAAAAATGATTAATGTTTATCACTCTTCCTTCAAAACTAGCGATGCTAGTCTATGTTGCTGGTTTATTGATATGGTCTGATGGTCTTTTTATATTTTGGACATATCACACTCCTCACATGATTAGCGTTTTTCTATGTTCAAGGATTTTGGGTACTTTAATTTGTATTTGGAACAATGGACGTCGGTACTCTATCTGTTGCTTTACTATTCTACATACTGCTATTTCACTTCCTTATAGATGCCTCGGGCATATTTGGATGCTTTCTCAGATTGTCGATAATCTCCATGTGGACCGTTACTGGGTTTTATATCAAGTCCGTGTATGTGACATGGGGTATTTTTCTATCACTGTCTGGGGTGGGACTTCCACTTTTCTGGATGGATATTTGGGTTCCAATCTTCAGATGTGAAAATGTAATGACTTCATGGACTATTTTACTTCATATAATATATTCAAAACAACGTTTTTCTCTTGTGAAAAAAAAATGATTAATGTTTATCACTCTGCCTTCAAAACTAGCGATGCTGGTCTATGTTGCTGGTTTATTGATATGGTCTGATGGTCTTTTTATATTTTGGACATATCACACTCCTCACATCATTAGCGTTTTTCTCTGTTCAAGGAATTTGGGTACTTTAATTTGTATTTGGAACAATGGACGTCGGTACTCTATCTTTTGTTTTACTATTCTACATACTGCTATTTCACTTTCTTATAGATGCCTCGGGCATATTTGGATGCTTTCTCAGATTTGTCGATAATCTCCATGTGGACCGTTACTGGGTTTTATATCATGTCCTTGTATGTGACATGGGGTATTTTTCTATCATTGTCTGGGGTGGGACTTCCACTTTTCTAGATGGATATTTGGGTTTCAATCTTCAGATGTGAAAATGTAATGACTTCATGGACTGTTTTACTTCATATAATACATTCAAAACAACGTTTTTTCTCTTGTGAAAGAAAAAATGATTGTTTATAGTTGAAGCGCTGCGGGGTGGTTTATTATATTAATATTTCACGGTCATTGGAACGCCCACAATTCATAACAAATATTGGAGATTTACTGTCCTGTTTTAAAGTTTCCTTTTTCTTTTTTTTTAAATTGAGCCCACCATCGGTATACCGACGCTTGTAAGTGTTAGAATTGCGATAGATTAAAAAAATCGGAAGAGCGACAGTATAAAAACGTCAAACGAGCGACGTTCAAAACGTCGGACCACATTTCGTCGGAATTGCGACAGTTTACAAACGTCGAAAGAGTGACGTTTACAAATGTCAGAAGAGCGACGTCAAAAAAATCGGACCACATTTCGTCGGAATTGCGACAGTTTACAGACGTCGGAAGAGCGACGTTCAAAACGTCGGACCACATTTCGTCGGAAGTGTGACAGTTTACAAACGTCGGAAGTGCGACGGTTTGGGAGACGTCGGAAGAGTGACATCTGTTTGGAAGCGACGGAAATGTGTCGGTAATGCGACACTTTTTAAGTGCGTCGGAATTGCGACAGCATGGTAAACCACGGTTTTCCCGTCCTCGAACTGTCGCTCTTGCGACGACTATGTGTCGGAATAGCGACGAATTGGCCGTTGGAAATTCCGCCAAAATTTGTAGTGATCTCACCCTCTTTTAGAGGTGAAATATTTGGTAAATTCCCTCCCAGTCAATCTCTGGTTAGAGTTTGATGTGTTTGAAAATTTCCTTGAAAAGGGACATTACATAAACACTGTGGTGGACAGTGTACCTCCTAGAAACATCCTAGACCTTCCACCTGGCGACTCCACAATTCCTTAAAGATCAAAGACTCCACTGGTGATCAGTAGGCCTGTTGATTATCTTGGTTTCACATAAGACTCCACTGGGATACCAGCCTCCATTACAACATTAGCCATAATAGAAGTAACAATCAGGGTTAAGCTCCTTTGTTGGAAAACAACATTCTGGCTTCAAGGACCATTCACACAAGAGCCTATCCCAACCCAAACCCACCTGAAATAGTTGATGACCCTGAGAGCATCCTCAAAGGATCTCCTACACCTAAAATACCAACTATTTCCAGACATATCCATAGACTAACTCTGAACCAGAAGAATTTACAGCTCTATTAGACCAACCTTGTGACCTAGACTCTCAAAACAACTTTCCTAGGACTCGGTCATTCAATTTTCTAGACCAGCCAGACCTTGAGCTTCCTGGTTCACCAACTCAAAGTGGTAAACACATTAGGGACAGAGAGACCCCTCCATCTACACCTCCTGATATTCACTTCATTCAAAACTTGGGGCTCTGCCACCCTAAATATGCTCAACAAACTTCTGCTAGTCCTATCATCCCTGTCATCCACATACCAGCTGCTCAAGCCAACCCTTTACCTCATCAAAATACCATCATGCCAGCCTGGTATGCACCTCTGGTTTTACCCCAGCCTCTAGTACCCTTACCCAATGATTATCAATCAAATATCCCACACTTCACTGCAAAAGAGTCTACCACAACTCAGCACCATGTATATAGGATGGAAGATTCTTTTGATTACATGGAGATAGATGATGATACAGTCAAAATGAGAATCTTTTCCCAGAGCTTAGGAAGTGATGTGAAGAAACGGTTTAAAGGCCTACCTCCTAATAACATACAAGATTTACCCTCCCTATACCAGACCTTGATAAACAAATGGGAAGTTAAGGCCAACCCTCTCCAAATCTTAGCAGAATACAAGAACCTGAATAGAAACATAGGAGAGAGTGTCCATGACTACTCTACAAGGTTCAACAGCGTTTATAACGCTCTTCCTCCACACATGAAACCTCCCCAAGGTATGGCTTTAGTAAAATACCCTGAAGGCTTTGATGCTGACATGGCCTACCAGCTTAGGGAGAGAGATTAAAACACATTGGAAGACATGCAAAGGGGAGAAGTGAGTGTAGAGGCTAATTTGATTGAGAAAAAATCAAGATTGAGAGCTGAGAAAAGGGTAACATATAGAGATGACACTGTAGCTTCCACATCTGACCCCAATTATGACCGTCTAGCTAAAAACGTGGAAAAACTATAGCAAATGATGGAAAAAATGGTTATCACAGTCAGTAATTAGAACAGGAACCAAAATCATAACCAGAATCATAACTTGAGAAGGAACAATACCACTCCCAACAGACAAAGAGACTCAGATCAGCAATTTATTCCCCCATTTCTAGAGAACTTTCTTGATGAGGATGAGGGAATCATAGAAGAGTCTGAGGGAAACACAATAAACATGTTTGAAGTAGAAAATTCAATCCATAATTTTTCCACACAAGAAGATCAGCCCTCACCCTCATATTGGGATGAGGAAAGATTAGAATCTGAGGATTACAGACTTGGATTCGAAAATGCTATCATGCAGGTTAGAGAACAATATGAACTAAGAAGAAAAAAGAGACTAGACACTCCCAAACCAAAATCTTCTGACATTACCATCAAGAAAATACCTGAGAAATATTCTAAAGTGACTGCTGAAAGTAAAAAATCAACAGCTAAGAGTTCTGGGAAGAACAAAGAAAAATACAACCAAAACAATGATAAACAAATCCAACCAACTAGTAGCACTAACACTACAGTTAGTGCTTCTCATAAAACTGTCACAAACACTGTATATAGTGAGAATCAGCCCACTGATTCGACCACCAAAGTGGTGACTAACAAGACTGAGTCAAGTACCACAAAGGGTCAGTCCACTTTCAATTTAGAAAGTGAGATTACAAAAATTAAAATCTCTGTCCCACTCTCTGAGCTGGCCTCTCAGGTCGTATATAAAGGCCAAATTTTGAAAGCTTTGAACCTAGGTGAAAATAGTGACACTATCAATCTGAGTGATAATCAACCAGTCCTTCTATTTGGTCCAAAGATAGAGGGGAAGTTTCAGGATGGGGTAGTACCACCTTTTTATATCAGTCTCAATATCCATGACAAGATCTTTCACAATGCAATGCATGACTCTGGGACATCACACAACTTGATGCCTAAGGTAGTTATGGAGAGGTTAGGCCTAGAGATTACCCGCCCCTACAAAGACTTGTATTCGTTTGACTCTAGCAGGGTAAAGTGTCTTGGCCTGATCAAAGACCTGTGTGTGAGCTCAACCCATATTCCAGCCAAATGTATGGTCATGGATGTTGTAGTGGCAGATGTGCCACCTAAGTATGGCATGTTGCTATCAAGGTCATGGGGAGCCAAGCTGCAAGGTAAAATGTAGATGGATGGGGCATATGCCACAATCCCTGTCTTTAGCCAGCTTAGAAGACTATATAGAGAGGCACAAATGAAATTCCTGGTCAGTAGCCCTGAAAAGCCTAAAAATTCTCCATTGTACTCTGTACACATAGATCTAGAATCCTTTATCCTTTGCAACAATGAATCCTCAGAGGAGCAAGAATCAGAAAACAGAGATACAAAAAAAGGGGTTGAGACAATAGATTTTAACATAATGGCCACTCTAGACTTAGAGGAAAACGAAGGAGAAAACTTTGGACAGTGCACTGAAAACGAGACTCCAAATCAACAAGAAACAAAAGGTAAACAACTGGCTAGTCACCCCTCACAAACTCATACACCACACAAAGAATGAGATGATGATAAGCCCGAAGCCGAACCATTATGGGAAATGAATTTTGATGGGTCATGCACAAGTAAAACTGCAGGAGCAGGAGTGTGGTTACATAACACATAAAGTGACTATGCAGAGAGTCATGCCTTCAACCTGAACTTCAAATGTACAAATAATATCGCAGAGTATGAGGCTCTTATCCTAGGCTTGAATCTGTTGAAAAATTTATGAGCCCGTAGGATAGCTGTGCATGGAGACTCTGATTTGATCATAAAACAAGTGAATGGTGAATACACAGCAAAACACCCCAGGTTGAGAGCATACAGGAATGATGCCATGGATCTATTGAAAACCTTTATTGAATATGAACTAGTGTTTGTCCCTAGGAGTCAGAATGTAATTGCAAATGGATTGGCTTGTATAGCTAGCTCATATCACAAGCCTCCCAGTGATCAAAAAATCATCATTCAGACCAAATTGAGGCCTGCAGTGCCAGATAACGAAAAATATTGGCAGGTTTTTGAGGGGGATAAGCAGATTGATGATTTCCTGGTAGGCAGGAATGAGTTTGAATTTTTCGATTCAGACTCTAGGTCCGATGATAGTTACCTAAGTGAAGAACCCTTAGATGAGGAAGAACCACCCTGTAACTTAGGAATAAACACTTTGAATGAACAAATTGGAAATCCAACCGAAGAATGTGAAAACATAGATAATGAGGAAGTAGAGGTGCTACAGGCCAAAGATAAGAATATACCCAGGGGGCTGGCACCTCTAGA
The DNA here is from genome assembly GCA_034641835.2 of Pinus albicaulis. NCBI lineage: Eukaryota > Viridiplantae > Streptophyta > Pinopsida > Pinales > Pinaceae > Pinus > Pinus albicaulis. The sequence continues at coordinate 477,344,770 of CM076580.1, forward strand.
AGACCTTTTTGACTTTGATGATGTAGCAAAAAAGCCCACTATAGAACATGTGGACTCTGATGTCGAAGAATGCAACATAGGCACTGAAGATAAACCCAAGATGATTAAACTGGCTAAGTCTTTACATGCAGACATGAAAAAGAAGTATATTGATTTATTCAAGGAATTCATTGATGTGTTTGCTTGGAGCTACGAAGACTTAGAGGCCTATGACACAAATATCATACAGCACAAAATACCTTTGAAAGAAAATCAGAAACCCTTCAGACAGAAACTTCGCAGAATAAACCCAAAACAATTGCCTGCAGTGGAAAAGGAAATAAAGAAAATGTACGAGGTAGGAATAATAGTTCCTGTGGGGTTTTCTGATTGGGTTTTGAACTTAGTAGCTGTAAGGAAAAATATGGGTGAGATCAGATTGTGCATTGATTTCAGGAACCTTAATAGAGCCTCACTCAAGGACAACTATCCTTTACCAATGATGGAACATATCCTGCAAAGGGTAGTAGGCTCAAGGATGATCTCCCTATTAGATGGTTTTTTAGGTTACAACCAAGTTTTAGACTCCCAGAAGATCAACTCAAGATTGCTTTCACCACTCCATGGGGCACCTTTATGTATGTAAAGATTCCCTTTAGACCAATGAATGCTGGTGCAACCTTCCAACCAGTGATGGATATAGCTTTTTCAGAAGAAATAGGACACTTCATTGTCATCTACTTGGATGACATAACAGTCTATTCCAAGACTAATGAAGAACACCTAAAACATCTGAGAAAAGTTTTTGAAAAATGTAGAAGGTTCAATCTATCATTGAATCCTAAAAAGACTGTATTTGGGCTGCAAGAAGGTAAGCTTCTTGGCCACATCATATCTGAGAAGGGGATTAGGATAGACCCACAAAGAGTTGAGGGAATACTACAAATCACACACCCAAGGAACATCAAAGAGTTACAGTCCTTCATTGGGAAAATTAACTTCTTAAGGAGGTTTATTCCCAACCTAGTTGAACACCTCAGGAATATGACAAACATGTTGAAGAAGGGTGTAGGAGTTAAATGGATTGTTGAGGCTAAAATTTTTTTTGATTTAGTTAAACTTGCACTCACCTAGGCTCCTATCCTAATCAGTCCTGATTTCTCAAAAGATTTCCTTATCTTTTCATTTGCCTCCGAGCATACAGTAGCTGCAGTTTTGCTGCAGAAAAATCCAGAGGGGATGGAACAGCCCATTTCTTTCTTCAGCAAGGCTCTGAGGGATGCACCCTTGAAATATAACATAATGGAAAAACAGGCCTATGCCTTGGTGTAGGCCTTGAAAGACTGTAGGGTGTACATACTGCATTCTCACACCATAGCCTGCGTGCCTAACATAGTGGTTAAAGACATTCTATCCCAAGACCCAGATGGGAAGAGGGGAAAATGGATTGTTGTGATCTTAGAATATGAACTTGAGATAAAACCCACAAAACTGATCAAAGGTCAGGGCTTAGCTCAATTAATGGCTGAATCTAACTTACTAGCCCTTGACATAAACATGGTAGATGCCTTAGATGAGCAGGAAGGATTTCCTGATCCCACTGTTGAGGAGAAGTTTCAGAACTCCCCTTGGTATTCTGATATCCTGTATGTGCTCACAAACCTCAATGCCCCTTCTAAACTATCAAATACTAAGGCCAGATTTCTAAAGCTAAAAGCTAGAAACTACTGCATACTGAATGAATGTTTATACTAGAAGAATAAAAATGGCCTATTGCTTAAATGTTTGCCTGAGACTGAAGCAGAAAGGATTAAACAAGAGTTCCATGCGGGAGAGTGTGGAGGCCACCTGAACTGGAAAGCCACTACTAATAAAATTCTCAGAGCTGGCTATTATTGGCCTACACTTTTCAATGACATACATAAGATGATAATTGCTTGCCATAAATGCCAGATTTTTTAAGGAAAAAGAAAGCTCCTACCTCTACCTCTACAACCCATCACTGTAGAAGGTCCCTTTATGCAATGGGGCCTAGATTTCAGAGGATAAATACACCCTGCTTCCTCTGCACAACACAAGTGGATCTTGATAGCCACAGACTACTTCACTAAGTGGATAGAGGCCATACCTACTAGGAATGCCACAGATTCAGTCATCATTAGGTTCCTAGAAGACCACATCCTCTCTCGGTTTGGCTGCCCAAGAAAAATAATCACTGATAATGCTGCTGATTTTGGATCCAAGAAAATGGTTGATTTTTGTCACAGGTATCAAATAGCACTCGTTCATTCAACTGCTTATTACCCACAAGGTAATGGGTTAGCTGAATTATCAAACAAGAGCTTGGTGACTATTATCAAAAAGTTGCTGGAAGAGAACAAAAAATCATGGCATAACAAGTTAGTGCATGCTTTGTGGGCTGACAGGCTTACAAAAAAAAAATCCATTGGCATGTCACCATATCAGCTTGTCTATGGAACAGAAGTAGTTTTTCCTACCAGCCTTAGGGTACCAGTGATTAAACTTATCCAAGAGATACAGGGAGAAGAAGATAGCATGGTGAGGAGGATAAACCAAACAATTCATCTCCAACAAACAAGGGAAGAGGTCTATAACAGAGCTATCAAAGTTCAGGAAAATATAAAGAAGTTGTTTGATAAAAGAACAAAAACCTATGACTTCAAAATTGGAGATAAAGTTCTAAAGTGGGACTCCAGGAGAGAATACAAAGGAAAACATGGCAAATTTGACAGTTTGTTGCAAGGTCCATACATCATCCAGGCCACTGTGGGTCCAAATGCATTTTTTCTACAAGATTTAGATGGTACAGAGCTGTTTGGGGGTCCTGTCAATGGCAGGATGCTCAAACACTACTATTGTTGATTTCCAATTTCCAGTTTCTGTTTCCATTGTAAATACCATTGCTATGTTTTGTTTTCAAGAAAAAGAGAAAATGTTTCAAAAAAAGAGAAAGGAGAGGTTTATACATGCTCAAAACATGAACCTCTGAGGTGAAAATATTGGCTCTAATATGATCAAAACCTGAGCCAAAGGGAGTAAAGTAGTTGGTCCTAAAATGCTCAAAATCTGGACCAGCAAAGAAAAAGATCAGCTCTAACATGCCCAAAACCAAAGCTGAAATGAAGAAAAGAAAGTGACTCTAACAAGCTCAAAACTTGAGTCACAAAGAGAAAAAGGATGCTTCAGAACTTCAGATTTCAAGCCTTCAAATTTTTGTTTTCAGTTTTCTGCAAGTTTCTGTCCATGTGCAACTGTCTTTATGCGTTGGATCCACAACAAACTAGACTGTCTAATCCTAGTTTGACTGTTTTTAAATTTCTGTTGTAGAATGTAGAGAAGAAATCTACTGGACAGTCTAATCCCATCAGATAGTATATTAGGTAGAGAAACATATGTGGCCAACAGTTTAATCTGGTCTCATGGAGCAATAAGGGTAGAAATAGAATAGGTTTATTTTCTTGTTTGTAAAAATAAATGATGTAAAGGGTCTGCTATTCCAAATGCACCCTAGGAGAAAAAATGTTAGGATTGTAGGATGGGTAGGTAAATTGTTCGGGAGAAATATTCTGCCAATTTGATGTCTTCATAATTTGTGGCAGCTAATCCAAGAAAAAAAATGAATGAGTCAAGTACCAGGCATCTGGCCTATACCAAAGATCATGTTCTGAATTCTTGACTCCTTCAAGAAGAAGCCATCCCCATGTGGAGCCACTGTTAGCCTCCTATGAATTTCTTGACAAGCAAGCAGGGGGGCTAAATTGTTTGTTGAGCCTTCAAGGAATGCATCTCCTTGGAAACACATCATCCTTGAAGCCTCCTTGTGCCCTCTGCCCTATAATACATTCCCACTGCTGTTGCCAAGTCAATAAAGCCTCACTGATTATAAAAATCATGCTCAAAGGGGCCCTCTTTTAACTCTTGCAACCCTGCAAAATTACCCTTTCCATCCCTTTATTCCCTTTTCTAAGCCTCCCATTTTACTCCCAAATCCCTTCCTAAACCTTCTAAATCAAACCCATGCCCCTCTTAAACCATTATAATAACCTTTTTTTGGCAAAATAACCCCTTTTTTCCCTCTATCGTTATCCCTTTTGGCCTTAAATTTCATTAAAAACGGGCCAAAAACCCATATTCTTCACATTTTGGGCTTAGCCCCCTTCGGCCCAGCCCCAAAGCCCTTTTCCCATGTGACCCGGGCGCTGAACCAAGTGCCAGCCCGTAGAGCGCTTATCAAATGGATGATTAGATGTAGTATCCGCCGTCGATCTATTCATATCCGATGGTCTTCGCAATCCCATCGCGCCCATGGTCTTCCCCCCATTCACCCCTCCGATCACATCACAACCGTCGATCTGACCCGTAGATTGATGGCCCATATTTCATCTGCCCCCGTGGTCCCCGCGCCAATCACTGATAAAAAACCGTTGGTTTCTATCGCACCGCCTTTGGAAGGAGGGCGGTAATTTTTGTTTGGCAGCGATGCAATACACCGCACGACACGTGGCTCCATGCACTATTTTAAAACCTCACCCCATCGCGCATTAATGTTCATCCGCAGATCTAGCGCGATATTGGTGTATGCCGTCCGATCTGGGGCGGGCCATCTAACGGTGATCGCGCCACGAAGCTGCTTGGGAATTAGTCCAAGGCAAACGCGACCCCTGGCCCACCATCTATCGCCCTCCGATGCACTTACGGCCATCGATCTCCTCCTGAGATCGGACGATCCAGATTAAACGCATGTCCCACCATTGACCAGGTCCCACCACGTCACCCATTCCATGTGTTTTTTGTCACATTTTCATCCCTATTTCATTCAAAGGTCAAATGTCAAAGTTTCACATAAAAATTTGCTGCATTTTTCCAACCTCCACCAGACCATTCTCCATTGTTTCGCTGCATATTTTTTCCATCACCCTACACTGTTCCACCATTTCACCAGGCTGTACTGCCATTCTTGTCGTCCTCGCTGCATCCACCCTCCCAATGCATGGTTTTCTTAACGCGTTTTCGTGTTTTGCAGGGTTACAGGCTGGCGGAAAACCGCCATGATTCACAGTCACTGTTACAGTGGAAAAGAACATAGGGAAGACCATGTGCAGAGATTGAAATTATGAGGAAAATCCTGGGAAGGTGTTACGACATGAATTCCATTAAAGGAACAGGGTTAAATTTTTTAAAACCTTTCTAGAGCCATTAAAGCGCAGTTTTCACTGACAGAGACAGGAATGGAGCGGCAGAGAGTATCAGTGGGAAAAAGCAGAGAGATTAAGGCCTGTAAGTGGATATTTTGAGCCTAAATCCAATAATTTAAAGGCAGGTACAAGATCGAAGACCCTGTGGATCACTTAGAAGGTCCAGTGCATAGAAAACCATATCATCAGGGTGTTTACATCAGCAGAACGTCTCCCCTTGAGAAAGGACATAGTACTCACATGATTTTAACTTACATTGTGTCCATGAGAAGTTTTCCCCTCCTGAAAACATTCCTAATGACACCAGAAGCATTTGTTACACAGTATGGCAGACCTGAATCATTTATCTATTTTTTTTCAGCTCACCAGAGTTCTGCAGAGTGTTACAACAAGTACATCAGAGACATACCTGGAGTAAATTGCAGCCTGACGAAGACCACTCTTTCATCCAAAGAGTACTGAAGATTAATGCCCAAGATTTAAAACAGAATGGGGCCTCGGCCCTCTTCCTCTTTGGAGCTTTAATGCTCCATTTAGTTTCCACCTACCTCCTCTTCTCCTCTTTCAGCTATAAAATTCATGAAGAAACTCATTGTAAAGGTTGTTGATCAGATATCTGCGAATTGCAAGCTGTTTCTCTTGAGACTTTTTCTCTGTTTAAAGTTGTAAGATAGGCTGAGGAAGATGTTTTCAGAATGAATATCAAGCTATTGGTAATGTTGTATTTGACTGGTGTTGCTCTTTAATATGAAAAGCACATTTCTTTGGATCCTGATTTAAAGCAGCGGTGATGTTTTTTTGTCTTCGTCTATGATTTCATTCCAGTTCATTACATTTCGTTTCTTCTGGCACACATCAGAAATTTGGCATAGGATTTACCATTGTTAGGTACCTTATGTTGCTGCTCTCCCTACCTTTAATGTTTTCTGCTGTATGTGTTATCTGAGGATTGATTTCAAACTAATTTAACTAGTGTAGTGGTCAGATATGCTACTAGCTGATGTATGAATTAATGAATCTGTTGTCGACAATTATTGTCCCTCCTAGAGACATCCTAGAGTTGCCATAGACCAGTGCCTAGGACATCTTATCATAGCAAGGAGTGCATCATATAATATATAACTTGGGTGTCAATCCAACAAGCTCTCCTGCTATCTCTTGTAAAACAATGAAAATGAATTCAAATGGGACCAAACTCTCTCAGAAGCTGATACAGAGATGAGAATCATGTAGGAACAACATGAAAAACTCCAGCATAAAGGAACAGACAATTCAGAGACAGCTTACTTTAAAGAGGGCCGATTCAAATAATATGTCACAGAAATCAAATATTAGAAAGTGTATGGAGTGAAAGAAATATCAAGAAAATACTAGTTAACCTTGAGCTGATACCCAGATACACAACAGAACCATGCATGGGCTTACCAATCTAAGAATCCATACATGACAATGGAATTTTAAAAGCACCCTCCCAAAGCAACTAATATAGCAGAAAACATGGATGAAATGAACATGGAACAGTATATCATGCATGAGCCTATTTAAAGTGCTTGACTGATTTTAAGTATGGGCATCAACTAGGATGAATCCTTACCAAACCAATGAGCCACTCGCATTCCAAAACATGATACAAGAAAGTGGATGAAATGAAATTTTGTATTAAACACATAAGAAAAGGTTACATACTATGAAATACCAAAGACCAGAATCCTCAAAGACGGTTATAACTCCTCCTCACTGAGACCCTACGGGCTCTGAACCTTCATACAGGAACTTTACAAGATGTATACAATAAGCCTTTCACTACACCATTTTCTGATACAAGTCTGGAACCCTTACAATGTCTTTTTTCTGGGTTTTTATAGAAGAGATAGAAAACTCTAGAGAATGAGGTAGGTGATGCACATTTAATTTTCTTAATTTGAACAAAATGGCGGAAATAGTCGCGCCTATACTACTCAATTAATATGTTGTACTGTAGGTACTCTAAGGCCAGCTCTCTGAAATAAATGCTGGGGAGAAAATCCCTTCAGGAACGTGGCTCAAAGGTGGAACAATATGAGCACTCTGTACTTTCTTAAGGGAACAACCTGTTAGAACAAAACCTGGAGGATATGATTTTCATGCATTCGTACTCCTTGCCTTGACATTAATATCTTCACCTATAAAAATCTGCCCTTTGAATTATTCTGAGCAGTTTGACAGATTTCCCTCCTGCTTTATTTAATGAAAGTCATGTCTTGGCAACTACCCAGGACCTTTCTTCATAAATCCTGCCTCTGGATGCTGATCTTCTGATGCATATTCGATTTCTGTAACGGAGGCGGTGATTAATGGTGATTTCCTTCCTTTCGCACCCTGCAAAATACACAAACTTGTTAGAGAAAACCAGGTGCGAGGATGGAGGATGTGGCGGAACAATGAATCCCTACAGGGTGGTGGAAAGCTACAGTGGAACAATGGAGGATAGAATGACGAGGGCTTCGGATGCAGAATGTTAAAAACAACAAACGATTGAGATTTATGAGTGGCGGAGGAGAAACGTGGCCTACACGTGGATTATTAGTAGGTGAACGTACAACAGATGGTATGGAAGGGGTGACGTGGAGGGAGGACTGGGTCAACGACATGTAGGCAAGTCTGGGCCATACGATCTTCGAACAGGATCGACGGCTAACAATACATGGGAATACGATGGAAAGGCAGGCCCAGGACACTGTTCATTGGGTTTAATAGCCACACATATTCACATCATGACGACCGTTAGATGATGGCCCCCAGATCAAACAGCGATGGTGAATTCCGCTGCGTGTCTTCTGGTCGAACCTTAATGCGTGAAATGGGGGCGGTATTGGAACAGTGGCTGGGACGCGTGGCAATCAGCGTATGGAATCGCTGGGTTTTGTGGAAAACTGCCAGCCCTTCAAAAGTGGTGCGGAAAAATCAGGCTGGTTTTGGCAAAGTGCGTGGGCAAGGGGTCCACCATGGCGGGAATATTATGAACCGTCAATTTATGATCGGATCAGATGACGGAGAATGCACTCGATGGCATTTAAACGATGAGCTCATTTTGATCTGGCACAGGGTTATGCGCCTGGGTCACGTGAAATTCTGGTTGTAGGAGGTTAAGCCCAAAAGGGCTCGGATTCAAATCTTTCAAAGCACACCTTTCGGCCTTCGATAATGAAATTTGGGTGCAGAGGAGGGAAACGATAAGACAAAAAAGGGTCTCTTAGGCCACTGTAGGAATTTTGGAAGATTCAAGAAGAGCTAATGGCAAAAAATTTGAATGAAGGGGCTAACATGTACAACATTGGCTCCATCTGGGGACGGCGCGTTCATACTTGGACGTGTTGATAACCTGCAGACCGCCTATTCATCTTTTGTGTAGACTCTGCCCCTCAAAACCCTTTCTCTTCATGATTCATTATAACACCCGCATCATCCAGACAACAATAGAACAAAAATTAATATACAATATGATATAGTCAGGCCACCACGACCTGAATCAGAATTAGAAATAGGGTTTCAGAAATTGTCCGTTTACAGGGGCATCTAGCACGTCGCCCTGCAAATTTTCCAATATAAATGTGTTATTGCCTCCCTGTTCTACAATTTTAAAGGGACCAAACCACAATGGATCGAACTTGCCATGTTTTCCCTTTTCAGCCCTCCTGACATCCCACCTGAGAACCAGATCTCCAATCTGCAATTTTCTATCCTTTGTATGCTGATCAAATATATGTTTCATTTTCTCTTGATATTCGGTTAGTCTCTGGTTCACTTGGTTCCGTGTTTCCTCCAATTCTACCAATTGATTAATTATTCTGACCATACCATCTGGTTCTTCCTGACTTTCCTGCATGAAACGTGCTACTGGTAAGGCCAGCTGCACAGGAAAAACTGCCACTCATCCATATACCAATTCATAAGGGGATTTCCCAGTCGATCTCTTGCTAGTTATTCTATTTGCCCACAGGGCAAACTTCAATTGGGAATCCCAATTCTTCTGATTCTCATTGATAGTCTTCTTCAAGGCCCTCACCAAAGTTTTATTAGAAGACTTGGCCAAACCATTCCCCTGTGGATAGTAGGCTGTGGAATGATTCAAAGTAATATTGTATTGCTGGCAGAAGTTTACAAATTTTGCAGACTTGAAGGCCTGTGCATTATCAGTCACAATTCTAGCAGGACAGCCAAACCTGGATATGATATTTTCTTCCATGAACTTTATGATCACAGTATCTGTAGCATTCCTTGCAGGTATAGCTTCCACCCATTTTTTAAAGTAATCTATGGCTGTCAATATCCATTTGTGTTGGCCGCTAGAAGGAGGATGTATTTCACCTATAAAATCTAATCCCCATTGCTGAAATGGTTCATTTACATGGACTGGAATTAGGGGAAGGGCAGCTAGTTTCTGTCTTTCTGCAAACTTTTGACATTTATCACATGATCTGACCCAAGTAAAAACATCTCCAAATCATTTTGGCCAGAAGAAACCGGCCTTCAGAATTTTATGAGCTGTGGCTCTCCAGCTGTAATGGCCTCCACAAATTCCCTCATGGAATTCTATCACTATAGTTTCCACTTCATTTTCTGTGAGGCATAATAGTAGTATGCCTGAAGGATCTCTCCAGTATAATTGACCATTGGCAACTATATACTTTTGTGACTTTAGCCTCAATGTTCTGTATTTTACCTTATCACAACTTGGAGGACAGCTGAGTGTCAAAAGATATTCTACTATTTCTTTGTACCAAGGGCTGGTGAGATATTTTATATGAACTTTCTGAGTAGCCATCTCCAGCCCTGTCTGTTCTTTTCCTTTTTTAGACTCTCCATTTGCTATCATGGACAAATTTATGCCCAGAGCCTGGTAATTTGATTCTGATAACATTTTAGCAAGCCCCTGCCCTTTAATCAGCTTAGTAGGTCTGATATCCAAATCATATTCCTGTATCTTTGCAATCCACCTCCCTCTTTTTCCTTCACTATCTCCCTGAATGAGAATGTCTTTGACAGCTGCTGTAGGGACATATGCAGTAATGTGAGACTGCAAAACATACGTTCTAAAGGCTTTGAGGGACTTTACCAGGGCATATGCCTGCTTCTCCAGTATGTTATATTTCAATTCTGCATCATGGAGCACCCGACTGAAGAAGGCAATAGGCTGCTCATGTCCATCTTCATTTTTCTGCAATAAAAATCCAGCTATTGTATGAGGTGATGCAAAATAAAAGATCATAAATGGTTTAGTGTAATCAGGCCCAACCAGCACAGGGGCTTCGGCAAATGCATCTTTAATTCTAGCAAAGGCCTCCCGTGATTCTAGTTACCATTTCACCTCATTATTCTTCTTTAACATATCTGTTATGTGCCTAACTATCTCAGCATAGTTAGGAATAAATCTTCTCAGAAAATTTATGCGACCCAAAAAACCTTACACCTCTTTCTTATTTCTGGGGAGAGGAATACCATTTATAACTTCAACTCTTTTAGGATCTATTCTCACCCCATCTTTAGTGACAATATGCCCCAAAAGTTTGCCTTCCTCTAATGCAAATAAAGATTTTTGTGGATTAAGAGAAAGACCATACCTTCTGCATTTTTCAAAAGTTCTTCGTAAATGCTCAATGTGTTCAGCATCGTTCTTTGAAAATATAGTGATATCATCGAGGTACACCACTAAAAATTTATCTTGCTCACCAAAAAAAACAATATCCATCGCCCTCTGAAAGGTAGCCCCTGCATTAATTAATCCAAAAGGCATCCTGGCATACATGAACGTTCCCCATGGTGTAGTGAATGCAGTCTTCTTCTGGTCCTCTGGAAGTACAGCTACCTGATTATAACCAGAAAAACCATCCATCATTGACATTCTGGAGGCTCCCACTACTTTCTGAAGAATGTAATCCATCTTGGGCAGTGGATAATTATCCTTTAGGGATGTTCTATTTAAATTTCTGAAGTCCACACATAGCCTTATTTCTCCATTCTTCTTTCGAATAGGGACCAGATTTGCCACCCATTCAGAGTACCTCAATGGCACAATTATTTTGGCCTTTAACAACTTCTTAATTTCTTTCTCAATTGAGGGCAGTAGCAAAGGATTTATCTGTCTGAGCTTCTGCTTATAAGGTTTTGCATCTTCCCTCAAAGGAATTTTATGCTTCATAATACTAATATCAAAAGTTTTAAGGTCCTGATAGGACCATGCAAACACATCTCTGTATGACTGAAATAATTTCCAGTATTTCTGCTTGTATTCCTCTGGGACCTTCTTGGATAGTTTTACAATTCTAGGATCAGACTCAGTACCCAGATTCAGATCTTCCACCTAATCTTCCTCTAATACTTTACTAGGTTGCAATGGGACATCATTCTTATCAAATAATCTTTCTAGAGGCACCAACCCTCTAGGGATGACATTCCCTTTTAGCTGCAGCACTTTACTGCCTGCCATTTTTTCTTCCCATTTATTTTCTGAAACATTTTCTGTCTCCTCTTCATCATCATCATCATCAATCTCAATATTAGAGAATTCCCCTACGGTCTCCAGGAATCTCTTCATTTTTTCTTCATCTTCGAATACCTGCCAATGCTTAATATTGTCTGGGATTGATGGTCTATAACGTACCTCAATTTCATACCTCAAAAGTGGGTTCTATGGAGGACGAAATGTACTTGCAGCCACAGCAAGAGAATCTGCCATTCTATTCTGCTCCCGGGGCCTGAACTGGATATTGAATGCTGAGAAGAAGTTCTCCACTATGTCCCATACTTCATTTCTATAAGCTCTCAGCCGAGGGTGTTTAGTTTGACACCGATTTCTAATCTGTCTGACCACCAGCTCAGAGTCTCCCAGAGCTTTTAAACTTTGTATACCCATGCTCTTGCCTATTTTTAATCCCAACAGAAGTGCTTCGTATTCAGCCACATTATTAGTAGCCTCATATTCCAATTTAAAAGACAATGGCACCCATTTTCCTGTAGGAGAAATTAATAATACTCCAGCCCCATTGCCTTCTCTTGAATTTGCTCCATCGAAATGTAGAGTCCATACTCCTGCTTCATTGTCTTCTAAAGGCTGCTCAATCTTGATTTGACAAAAAGAAGGCTCATGAGCATAATTCTGATCTTCTTCTAACATCCAACATGAGAAATCTCCTTCCTTGCTGTAGACTGGTGAATTTTCTGAGCTGTCAGCCTTAGTCACCATCTTTACAAATCTAGTTTCTCTGTATAACCTCCTCTCTTGGCCACCAAAAACAGGGATAGTGGCATATGTTAAATCCATTTTGATTGACCCACCTATTTTTGTACCCCAGGACCTTGACAACAGCATGCAAAGCGAGCTGGGATATCCGCTACCACAATGTCCATTACCACACTTTTTGCTGGAATTTGGGCCAGGTTGACCACTAAATCTTTAATCATCTTCAAGCATTTAACTCTTTTGGAATCAAATGAATATAGGTCTTTGTATGGACGTGTGATTTGTAAACCTAGTTGTTCCATGACTGACAAGGGCATAAGGTTATGGGAAGCCCCAGAATCTAACATACAATTGTGTAACAGCAGGTCATGAATCACTAGAGACACATAGAAAGGAGGAGTAGAGGGATCTATCTCCTCGACATGTGGGCCAAATACTACCATGGGTATTTCTTCTTGAAGGTTTAAACTATCTGGAATAATTGGTGTTTCAGGAGGGAACATGAAAGAAGTAACTTGAGATTGGTATACAGGTTGCTTCAATAGTTCAATCAAGGGGACTGGGATCTTGACTTTCTCAAGTTCTTTTTGTAGATTGAAAGCAGGGGGGGACATTTCTATTATAACTTCTTTTGACTCTTTATTCTCAGCTGAAGGCTTAACTTTTTTTGATACAGGCTCAGCATTAGGAGGGTTAACTATCTTTGAAGAGGAAGGAGCTTGATCATTAGAATGCAGAGGTTTGTTTAGAGGACTCTTACCTTTGTCTGTGATTTTCTGCACTACTGACTCCTTTTGAGTAGGTGCTTCCTTTTGAAGTGGCTCTTCTTCTTGGTCTTGAGTCCGTGTTCTCTTCCTTGAAGATCTAAGATCGTATTTTCTGTTGAAATGTGCTTGCATGAAATCATTAAACTGCTTGCAATAATGGTCAATTTCTGCTTCTTCTTCTTCTTGCAATGGGCACTCCATTTCATCATCATTTGAAAAAGCCAGATTTGAATCTTGCAGTCCATAGGCAGCATCTCCAGTGGAGTCATCTTTGGGACCGTCCAAGTACAGGGGATGTGGTACTTGATCTTGTTGTTCTTCTGGATCTCTTGGCAATATCTGCAGGGGTGGTTTCCTGTACTGAGGATTATAACCTTTATTTGGAGCGTTATAAAAATTATTTGGGGCTGAATCTTTGGCCTCCAATTCGAGCTTGACCATCTTCTTAATCATTTTTCTTATTTCATCCATCTTGTATGAATCCTTGTCCTGATTAGAAGTAGACACCTCCTCTTTGCCCCTTCTTCTGGTATCTTGTTCAGCTTTTCCTTTCAAATTTCCAGTGGAGGAAAAATTCGCTTCCAACTCAAGAGCATCTGACTGAGCATCATCTAGAGTGGCAGGTTTTCTTTCTCTCAAAGAGAAACCAAAATCTGAGTCAAAGGCTGCTATGAAAATCACACCTTAGCAGCAGTTTGGTGTGGCTTCATTTCAGGAGGCAAACTTAGATACAACTTATTAAACCTCTTGATAAACTCTGACACCCCTTCATTATGTTTCTTCTTTAGTGTATTAAACTCAGTAAGACATTGTCCATGATCTTTCTTTTCTCCCCATTTCCTGAGAAAAGTATTCTCCATTTCGTCCCAGGTGGTTATGGAACGGTTTCCCAACGTCTTGAACCATTTTCTAGCTTCACCTTCAAGAGATTGGACAAAAAATATTAAGACCACATCCAAATGTTCCACATTTAAGTTTTCTGCAAAAGAACAGAAGACCTCAAGGTGTTTCTGAGCATCAATTTCATTTTCCCCATTAAATCTTGGCAGAATCTTCAAATAATCCTGTGGCATATCATTCAGCACTTGAGGTAAGGCCAGGGGAGCATACTTATTCAGCAAAAAGGCTGGAACATTTTTTATTGGAGGAGGTGGTGGTTGCACAACAGCTTGATGTACAAATGGAGGAAGAGGAGCAGGTGGAAGTGGAGTATGGATAACAATAGGAATATATTGAATAGCAGCCTGAGGTGTAGATGGAAACAATTCACGATTAACAGGGGCTACTTCTATAACTTCTTTAACTTCTTCGGCCTCAGGGGTAGGAAAAAAGTTCTCTTTGGTTCTAGCACTTCCCCTGTGTGGGCTATCTGAGTAATATTCAAGATTTTCCTCAGTGGAGTCGGGATTTTCTACTTGGATTTCTTGAGAGGAAGAGGATGGATAATCTTCTACAGAATATTAAGGGATTTCAGCATGAACTAATTTCTTCTCTTTCCAAACTCTATTATGAATGATATTTTCTGGGTCAGACACAGAAGGTGTCCTCGGCTGAGATGTATCTGACCTCAAATGTGGCTTACGAGGAGCCAGGTTTACCAATAGATTTATCAAATAAACAAAAATGGAGTTGCCAAGGTGAGAGATATACAACTCTTCAACTCTCTGTGCTCACCTGATTAGAGAGTGAATATGATTTTTCGAGGCCCAGGGAAAGTGATATTCTTAAATTCGATCCCTGACAACGGCGCCAGAAAGATGTTGTCGACAATTATTGTCCCTCCTAGAGACAGCCTAGAGTTGCCATAGACCATTGCCTAGGACATCTTATCATAGCAAGGAGTGCATCATATAATATATAACTTGGGTGTCAATCCAACAAGCTCTCCTGCTATCTCTTGTAAAACAAGGAAAATGAATTCAAATGGGACCAAACTCTCTCAGAAGCTGATACAGAGATGAGAATCATGTAGGAACAACATGCAAAACTCCAGCATAAAGGAACAGAAAATTCAGAGACATCTTACTGTAAAGAGGGCCGATTCAAATAATATGTCACAAAAATCAGATATTAGAAAGTGTATGGAGTGAAAGAAATATCAAGAAAATACTAGTTAACCTTGAGCTGATACCCAGATACACAACAGAACCATTCATGGGCTTACCAATCTAAGAATCCATACATGACAATGGAATTTTGAAAGCACCCTCCCAAAGCAACGAATATAGCAGAAAACATGGATGAAATGAACATGGAACAGTATATCATGCATGAGCCTATTTAAAGCGCTTGACTGATTTTAAGTATGGGAATCAACTAGGATGAATCCTTACCAAACTAGTGAGCCACTCGCATTCCAAAACATGATACAAGAAAGTGGATGAAATGAAATTTTGTATTAAACACATAAGAAAAGGTTACATACTGTGAAATACCAAAGACCAGAATCCTCAAAGACGGTTATAACTCCTCCTCACTGAGACCCTACAGGCTCTGAACCTTCATACAGGTACTTTACAAGATGTATGCAATAAGTGTTTCACTGCACCATTTTCTGATACAAGTCTGGAACCCTTACAATGTATTTTTTCTGGGTTTTTATAGAAGAGATAGAAAACTCTAGAGAATGAGGTAGGTGATGCACATTTAATTTGCTTAATTTGAACAAAATGGCGGAAACAGTTGCGCCTATACTACTCAATTAATATGTTGTACTGTAGGTACTCTGAGGCCAGCTCTCTGAAATAAATGCTGGGGAGAAAATCCCTTCAGGAACGTGGCTCAAAGGTGGAACAATATGAGCACTCTGTACTTTCTTAAGGGAATAACCTGTTAGAACAAAACCTGGAGAATATGATTTTCATGCATTCGTACTCCTTGCCTTGACATTAATATCTTCACCTGTAGAAATCTTCCCTTTGAATTATTCTGAGCAGTTTGACATATTTCCCTCCTGCTTTATTTAATGAAAGTCATGTCTCGGCAACTACCCAGGACCTTTCTTCATAAATCCTGCCTCTGGAAGCTGATCTTCTGATGCATCTTCGATTTCTGTAACGGAGGCAGTGATTAATGGTGATTTCCTTCCTTTCACACCCTGAAAAATACACAAACTTGTTAGAGAAAACCAGGCGCGGGGATGGAGAACGTGGCGGAACGATGAATCCCTGCAGGGTGGTGGAAAGCTACAGTGGAACAATGGAGGATAGACTGACGAGGGCTTCGGACGCAGAATGTTAAAAACAACAAACGATTGAGATTTATGAGTGGCGGAGGAGAAACGTGGCCTACACATGGATTATTAGTATGTGAACGTACAACAGATGGTATGGAAGGGGTGACGTGGAGGGAGGACTGGGTCAACGACATGTAGGCAATTCTGGGCCATACGATCTTCGAACAGGATCGACGACTAACAATACATGGGAGGGCGATGGAAAGGTGGGCCCAGGACATTGTTCATTGGGTTTAATTGCTGGACATCTTCACATCATGACGACCGTTGGATGATGGCCCCTAGATCGAACGGTGATGGTGAATTCCGCTGCGTGTCTTCTGGTCGAACCTTAACGTGCGAAATGGGGGCGGTATTGGAACAGTGGCTGGGACACGTATGGAATCGCTGGGTTTTGTGGAAAACTGCCAGCCCTTCAAAAGTGGTGCGGAAAAATCAGGCTGGTTTTGGCAAAGTGCGCGGGCACGGGGTCCACCATGGCGAGAATATTATGAACCGTCGATTTATGATTGGATCGGACGATGGAGAATGCACCCGATGGCATTTAAACGATGAGCTCCTTTTGATCTGGCACAGGGTTATGCGTCCGGGTCACGTGAAAGTCTGGCTGTAGGAGGTTAAGCCCAAAAGGGCTCGGATTCAAATCTTTCAAAGCACACCTTTCGGCCTTCGATAATGAAATTTGGGTGCAGAGGAGGGCAACGATAAGCCGAAAAATGGTCTCTTAGGCCACTGTAGGAATTTTTGGAAGATTCGGGAAGAGCTAATGGCCAAAAATTTGAATGAAGGGGCTAACATGTACAACAGAATCTATTCTCAGATGTTCTTGTTAGGCTTTAATTGAATGAATTGGGATACTATGAGTTTAGAACTGTGTCTCTATATTACTAGGATCCTTTCAATTAATTGAACCTTTCTAAGTTCCCTTAAGCTGGATGCCAAAGCATTGAGAGTTCAAAGTCTCTCTCTAATCTCAGGTTTTCACCTTTGTGTTTAAATCATTGATGTTCCCTTGTCTGGAGAGTTAATATTTTAGGTTTTGGATCATAGGTTGTCCAATGGCATGTCCTGTCCCTGGATCTGATTCCTGAAAGGTCATCTTGGAGGTTTCCTTGCTTTCACCTTCCCTCTTACCATTTCCAACCACACTATCATCTTTAAGATCCAATGCTTTAGATGACTAGCCCAACTGAAAGCCTGCATATTGAATAACAAGTAAACCCTTTCCTGACTCCATTGCCCAATGGTCTTTATGTTCTCTAATTTATCTCTCCTTTGCCTAAATCCTCTTTACTCGGCCTTGTCTTACACCGAACCCTTCTTTCCTGATTCCCAACAACCAAAACAAATCAACAAACAAACCTTGTGCCCATAACTAGCCTAAGATCCGAAACATTTTAACTTCAAAGACATATACCTTTGACTATCATAGAGAGATCCCTCTCTGGACCCAGGAGGGCTAGATCCCGAGGTCTAAAAGTGGTTCTGATGTTGTCTCATCTTTTGGTCTTGCCAATCTAGCCAAAACATAGGAACCCCAACAAACTCCAAGATTCCAATGAGAGGGCTAGGGACCTACAAGATGCTTTGCCAAGGGCAAGAGCTCCATTTCAGCAAAATCCCACTTATCCATCAATGGGGAAATATGTGAAGGGAATTCCTCCAAAGGAGAACCAGAACAACGGACCTCTTAGTGATGATGTCTGGAGGCACTTGAGGAGGAGGAAGCTTTACTTCACATGTCAAGAACCATGGGAACCAGGGCATCGGTGTGATGTAGGAAAGGCCCACTATATAGAGGTATTCTCTAATAGTGAGGAGGAGGAAGAGGATTCATAAGGAGACAACAACGTTGTGATAGTCGGTGAGGATCCACCACCACCAGGAGGTGGGAATGGGGCATTTGCTCCAATTGTAGGGGCCCTTGCATCTTTGCGGGGAGTACCCAAGTATCTAACTTTGAGAGTCCAAGGTACCATTCAGGGGTAGAGGGTATCAGTATTGATAGAAAATGGAGCCACTCAAAATTTCATTGATGCTCATCTAGTGCTGAAGAGAACTATACCCACTAATGATTTTGAGGGATTTTCATTTTTGGTTCCAGGAGCTAGAACCATGTAGTGCATGAAGTATGTTCCAGCATTATTTGTCACCATGGGAACATACACTTTGACTGGTCACTTATTTTTAGTTGATATTCCTGACACCAATGCGATATTGGGTGTGAAGTGGTTGATTAGTTTGGGGAAGGTCACCATAGATTTGGAAACTTTGCAGATGGAGTGGGTAGATAAGAAGAGTGGCCAGTATCATGTGATTAGGGGCATGCACACCTATCCATCCCAAGAAGTCTCTACACACACTATGGAGACTGATTTGCACAGTTTAAGCAAGGACAAATCAGTCCACTCAGATATACAGTCTACTCTAGATTTAGGTTTCATTATATGGAGGCATTCCACCAGGAAGGCCCCCAGACTGGAAGATAGTCATAGAGTTCTCACAACAAGTGGCACCATTTATAGATCTGAGTTAGGAGGGAGCATTGGGGGAGACTAGCACAACGCAGAGGGATTTTGATTGACTCAAGGAGAAGGTGAGAATTTGTCTAGTATCACTATTTCCATCTCTCACTCAACCTCTTGCACCGAGGGGTGGTGTTTCTGAAATGGAGGATGGCACAAGCATGGTGCAAAGGGGTTACTCCATATCCTTTGAGGGTCAGAATATACTTCCACATAGGAAGGAGTCTTCCATATATAGCAGAGGGTTGTTGGAATTCATGTATGCTTTGGTCAAATTTGAGAAGTTTTGGAGGGGAAATGGCTTTGACCTCCATAAACTTCAATATTTTCCTAAGAAAAATTAGCTGCGAGGAAGGAAACAAAAGTGGGATAGTAGTATTCTGAAATGTGGCTTGGGCACTGATCATGTCAAAGAGGGGAGCTATGAGATGACAGGTACCCTATCACAAAAGTTAGCAGCATTGTCATTGAGGAGAATAGATCCATATTGGTAGTCCCAGCTATTGGTGGAGTATTCCAAGGATCATCTCACATGTCGGGTGCTTGATGGGAAAGTAGATGATGAGAGGTATAGAGTGGTGGATGGAGTCATGTATTACCAGGATCGAGTCTTATTGACTAGAGACTCCAAGCTCAAGGAGAAGATTCTGCATCCAGAACATGAAGCACTCCTTTCTGGTCACACAGATTTCATGAGGAACAGTCCCATTCTGTAATGTTGTTCACTGAATTTCAAGTGATTTTTTGAAGAGTAATACAAGACCAGTTGTTCAAGATTCATGTGGTGTCTAAAATGGTGAAGTCTCTCCTATTTTTATGTGTTTTTCCATTATTTCTCTTTCTATGTATTTCTACAATCTAATCGTAAAACAGAAAGTGTGAAGAATAGGATTTTCTATCTAGAGCACCCTATTATGGCTGTGTTTACAATAGTCTATGTTTTCCACTGATGCCAAATCGATGAATTCTTAATTTCTCCTCGGTTTCTCCTGAACTTTACATTCTAGTCAGATTGGGAATTCTTAACTGCTCCTTAGTATCTACCTAGCCTTACATTTATTATTTTCACAATCCATTTAAAAGTATGAAAGATCCATGGTAGTGCACCTATCTTTCCCTGTTTCACTCATGCTTGATATTTCTGCAATTTAATCACCCGAGCCTCTTTGACTCCATTTCCCAATGGCTTTCCCTTTCTCTTCCCACCAAACCAAATTCAAAATCCAAACTCTAAACCCATTAACTAGCCTAAAATCCAAAATCAATAAAGCTATATCTAATAGAGAGATCCATCGTTGGGTCTAGAAGGGCTAGATCCTAGGCCCGAAGTGGTTATAGAGTGATAACATAGTGGCAATCATACTAGGGACGAAATATCTCCACTAATGCACTTCAAGTTTTAGTTTTGACTTTGATGGTGAATAGAATTCAAAAACCAGAATTTTGTTCCATTCACTTGGTGAATCCATCGGCAGGAAAATCCAGAAAGAGAGATTTACTGGTGACTCCACAAGCTCAAAATGGGATCAGTTGCAAGGATATATCCTCCAATGAACAGATATCACATTCTCGGCTCCCCAAACAAAATGCCTCAGGTAAATTGGTAAAGAAATCTTCCTATTTTTCAAGATGAGAATGTTGATGATGCTTTGTTACATCTCATTAAATTTCATATACATTCATGGAAGAGGAAATTCGAATGGCATGAGGATTGCCTCATGAAGATGTTCATGGCAACATTAGAAGGGAAGGCGAGGGAATGGTATGAAGGTTTAAACCCTAGTATTTTGTTTTCTTTAAGGGATTTCCACAAGGTATTTTATGAGCATTATAAAGAATATTCTCCATATTTATCATTAGCTGAAAATTGTTGTGATTAGTCTGAGGATCTCATACAATACCTTGAAAATATTGATGAAGATCTAGGAAATATGCATAATGAGGATTTCTTAGAAGCAATTTATGGATTTCATTCTCAAGTTAACTTTCATGATAACCAAGAGAAGTTAGTTGAAGATGAAAGCAATCAAAAAATGAAAGTAGATCCAGAAGATCTATCTGTGGAGACAAATGAAAAATCATCTATTATTTTGTATGAGGCTAAAGAAGACATTCAGTGTTATGATCAATCTTAACGAGAGCAAGAACAAAATTGTTGTTTAATCCAAAGAAAAAAAATATTGCCTCATACTTTAACTGAAGAAGAAATTAATCAAATTCTAAGCATACAACCAACCTTTCAATCTTTATGTGATCAGGATATTAATCCTATTTGTTCTACTATTGATTTATTTACTAAAATATTTCCTCATGAAGAAACATATGTAGAACAGATTGATACCGATGTTGTTTTACGTTCTCAAGAAGGCTTATTGCTAGAAAGTGCCTCTGTTCATCAAAATGATGGACTTCGAATAGAATTCAGCCAACTCAGTCGAGACACATCAAGTTTTATTGAGGACAAAATATTGGTATACAATGAATATTCCATATCAGTTTGCAGAGAGTGTTGATTTCAACAAGAGGATTTTCAGCCACAGAGGTTTTGTAGCAGATCAAGTTGCTGATTTGGGATCAGCCCAATGGATGAGGCCACTAGTCTACAATGTTCTTAGAACCTCCTGAAGGAGCTGACATCTCTAGCTGGAGCCTATATTAGTATCCTATAATCTATAGTATCACAAGGTGACTGATTATTCTTTTCATATCTTCTATATTGAAAATAATACTTCTTGGCTATCATTTATTTTCAAGAAATAACTATTGGTAAAAAAGGGCAAAGGATGGTTATTCCAAGGTTTTGGAAACCCCATTACAATATAAAGGTGTTCAATGGAATTGCATTACTGCAGAGTTTCTACCGCAGCTATATCTCAACCACAATAAGCCTTACCTTACCGTAGCAAACCTTTATCCCATTTACATTTTACTTTTTCATCGCACCGCAAAATATCATTTTTACTTACCATTTGCGATCCTATTCAAACCCGATCGTCGATGCGATACTAAGTGACATCCCTTCCTCGCCTTTTTGAATCGAAAATTTGCAAACATTCCATTGCCACATTCATTTTTCACTCCATAAATCTTGCAATTTGCGGTATTTAGTGGGCCCCATCTTTGTCCTACCACATCACCTTCCGTCAGTGCACATCGCATTTTTCGGGTTTTAGCACTTACCACATTTCCCTGACCCAAAACCTTGTGATGTGCGACAAACCCCAAACCTTGTGATGTGCGATCTGCTTAAATGTTGCAGTGTGTGGTATACTTATCCCTTGCGATTTGCGATATGGGTGGGACCCAATCGCATATGGCACTTCACGAGTTCAAAAGGGTTAGCACTAAGGAATATGTTAAAAACACTAATTTCATTAATAGATGGTTTTGGCCTTCGCCCATACACCTACGTGTCATCTCCAAAGAAGTTCGCCCCCTCCCCCCGTTTGAGACATCTTACGACCTATCAGACCCTTCGAAATCTGGTTTTGGGTTTTGCATGCCAAACTCAACAGTAAGCAATTTTTAATTTTAGGGTCAAAACGACTTACCTATACTTCAATTGTTTTTTCTACGGGTTTAATTATGGAAGAGGGATTGCGGATGGAGTAAATTCAGATGGGTTAACTCTCCATGACAAAAAAAAATAAAATCACAGATTTGAACAACGTTCAATCCCTGAGCTCACCACTGTCGAAACGCTCCAGGCCAAGATCAATAGCTGTTAAAAGGAGTTTTGTTAAATTCTGAATATGTTCTATGCTAGATGCAAATATACTTTACAATTATAGGGCTCAATGAAAGTAAGATGCAAATAGAACACACCAATAGATCAATGGAAGACAAGCCAAAAACAAAGATAAAGAATGGTGGCGTTATGATGATTAGCAAGATGCTTCAATCAGCAAAGTCTTCATAAGGTCAGCCAACCAAATGTGTCACACAACCCCATAGGTCAGCCAACCCAATTTGTCACACAACCCCAAGACTTCTCATCAAGAATACTCCACCAAGATGTTGCACCAAGAATCCCTAAACGTAGAGCCAAGAACGATACTCCATCACCATCCAAGAGAGAAGAAATTGCCTCCACAAAATGTGTGTGTAAAATGAACTCCAAGTCTCTCCAATATATAGGCATCTGTGGGGGTGTGTGACACATCTCTTATGCATGTGGAATAAATCAAGGCGACCTTGCACATGTGGAATAAATTCAAAATACATGTTCTACTCATCCAATTAAGATTATATTTAGATCGATTTTGCACCTCTCCGAAAGA
Source organism: Pinus albicaulis (assembly GCA_034641835.2). Classification (NCBI taxonomy): domain Eukaryota; kingdom Viridiplantae; phylum Streptophyta; class Pinopsida; order Pinales; family Pinaceae; genus Pinus; species Pinus albicaulis. The sequence goes on from CM076580.1 coordinate 477,367,991, forward strand.
GGAATCCAATAAAAATATTGGTATCATCATTTGAACATCACAATAAGGATTTTGGACCTAGTTTCCAAAAATTAACACTCCCTTTCAATTAGGGAGAACTCCATCCACTAGTGCCATCCAAACATTGTGTGTCATCCCATCATAACTTGCTTCACTGACTTCTTTATTTCAAAAAAAAAGGTGAGTCACAAAGACATCACCCTCGGCTAACCCAAAGTTGGCTCAGAGGTATAAAACCTATATAGGACTCAAAGGGGTCACATACGAACCCGAAGTTGGTTTAACTGACCTGAATTCAGTTAGAGGTTTGAAACCTCACTTGGACTCAAAAGATTCATATACTAACCTGAAGTCAGATGGAGGTTCAAAACCTCACTTGGACTCAAGAGAGTCATATACTAACTCGAAGTTAGTTTAACTGACCCAAATTCAGTTGGAGGTCTGAAATCTCACTAGCCTTGATCCTAGATCAAGTGGTTGGACACGTTCTATCCTAGACATAGAGATTACGACAATCTATGATGCATCCATCGGTCTTGCTATGGTCTCTATTCACATTTCTGACCTCGTTGATCAAATGAGAGGTACTTCCCATGAGTCTGAAACTCCATGGGTAGGATGCATACAGGGCACAAATCAGAGAGAGGTAGACCAACTCGATATCATCACGGTGGGGTGGAAGCACACCAACTAGGTTCGGCAAGCCTAGCCTTGTGGTTGCTTATAGCTCCAAAAATATATCCCGAAAGCCCCCCTGGAGCTCCCAGAGCTCATCGTCCAACAGGAATTTCCAATATGGTCGTTCCATGATTCCAAGATTCTCGTGGAAAGTTAGGAACATGACCTTCCCTAAGGGCTTTGTGAGAATATCTGTGACCTGCTCATCAATTCCTATATGATCGAGCCTTACAGTGCCTCACTGTATATTATCCCAAATAAAATGGTACCAGACATCAACATGCTTGGATCGATCGTGGAACATGGGATTCTCTGACAAATGAATCCCCCTATAGTTATCACAAAGGATAACGGCGGCATCTAGCACATGCTCAAACAACTCACTAAAGAGCTTTCACACCCAAGTGGCTTCACAATAGGCCATACATGCTACAATGTATTCAAACTCAGTGGTGCTCAAAGCTACTGACTTATGCTTCCTGCTCGAAGCAGAACCAAGTGTGAAGTAGCATCTAGATGTGCTCTTGCGATCCACCACACTGCCAGCCCAATCAGCATCAGCATATACATCGAGTCTCAAACTCTCGGCAGTGTATCTCAACCCATGGTCTATCATGCCCTAGAGATATCTCAAGAGTTTCTTGGCACCAAACTAGTGAAAGTTATGAGGATCAACCATGTGTTGACTCAAAGTGTTCACTACACAACATACGTCCAGACGGATGTTTCCTATGAACATCAGGGCCCCTACGAGTTGATAATACTTGGTAGGATTTTCTAGCACGGGCCTAGTAGCGCTACCACTCAAATTCTTAAATTTGAGCTCCATCGGTGTCGACACGGACTTACAGTCCACCATTCCAAATCTTTCCAGCAGCTTCAGAATATATTTTCCTTGAGAGAGGAAAATATTTCCAGGTCTCTGCCAGACCTTCAGGCCTAGGAAGTAATGTATCAATCCTAGGTCCTTCATCTCGAACTCGGAAGTGAGCTCCCTCTTACACTGATGAATGAGAGGGTCAGCACCTACCAGGAAGAGAGCGTCCACATAGAGAACCAGAATGAGAGGCTTTTCTCTATCAACCTTGAAGTAAAGGTTTGGATTAGCATTACTTTGAGTGAATCCCAGCTTCATCAAGTATCTATCTATCCTCTCGTACCAAGCCCTGGGGGCTTTCTTTAGCCCATAGAGGGCTTTATTCAACCTGCATGCATGATTCTCTATCCTGGACTACGAACCCCATAGGTTGCACCTCATACACTTATTCCTATATCAAACCATGTAGAAAAACAGTCTTCACATCCATCTAATGTAGACTCCATCCTTGCGTATAAATAAGGGCAATAATAGATTGGGTGGTGGAACATCAGACCACAGGTCCAAGTATATCATCATAGACTATGCCTTCCTTTAGAGAGAAGTCTCAGGCAACAAATCTTGCCTTGTACTTTTCAACACTACCATCATATCCATGCTTGATCTTATAGATCCATTTCGAGGTGAAAACATCTTTGTCCTCTGGTCTTGGGACCATATCCCAGACATCATCCTTCATAATGGACTTGTACTCTTTGTGTATAGCATCCTTACAGACTTGATGTTTTACGATTTCTTCAAATGATCCAGGCTCACATTGTACACATGGTTGCTAGATACCCTTGGTATCTATATGGCTTCTTACTTTCCTAGAATGTCCCCCTTTGGGGCCATATGACTCTCGACATACTTGAGAGTGTCTTTGAGCCATGAGGGTCTCTTCTTCTTTCTTCCAGAAACACTATTTTCTCAGGAGCATATACGGTTGGGGTCTCCCTCTTAATGCCAGCTCCTCTGCAAAGGTGCCATTATTAGTCCTTAGAATCTTAATCTTCTTCTTCAAGAAATATATCTAGATGGGCAGCATATCAGATAGATCAGAATGTATCAACTATTAGACATCATATGTCTTTGTGATACTTGAGGGAAAAAAAAAGTCCCCCTTTTTATGCTTTCCTACGGCACAACTCTAATATATGCCTTCATGATTGATTTGAATTTGGGCATCCCAGACACCAAATTCCATTCCTTAGAAAGGGATTTGTAATCATAGACCTAAATCTTACTCACCCACTGTCAATTCCATACAAGAATCATAGCCATATACTGCCATATATCTGTTATACATCTTGACAGGTATCATACATTTTCATATCATTGATTACAGTGTTGCCATAATATTATCATACACATCACTATCATATTCATCACAGCCACACAGAATGAAAGATACCAAACTTCATGTTTATGTATATTTTTCTATATGCCTCTAAAGATATCACAGATCAAGATCATATAGATTCTGCCATATGTCACTGTCCATATATTCCTACACAACAAGAAAAAATACAATGACTTACTTGTTGAAGGTGCACTCTGTTATGGCCTAAATCTACCTCAGGCTGAAGAAGGCATAGTTCAGGGTAACATCAAACCACGCTCAGTCTGGTAGCTAGCCCTACCAGATCAGGAGCTGGCTCTCTCCGGGTCAATCTCAGCAAAAAATGATCGATAAGGCTTGAGATGACTTGAAATAAAGCATGATTTTAGGATAGGTATATAAGTAAAAGGGTTTGATTTAATTTTTGGAGTTTTGTTGGAATCAAAGGGAAAGGCAGTTTTGGGTCTGGGGATGAGGCCTAGTTTTTGCAGAGTTCTGATTGGGGCAAGGAAGGCAATTGTTTTGATGCTTTGAATTGAATGAATGGATGGTTTAGACCGGTGAGGAGCTGAAGAGGGCAAGAGGCTCACAAGAATCCTCTTCAAACAGATGAAAACATGGAAAATTAAACAAAACTCAAGGCAGAGCAAAGAAATCTAATGAATTCCACCTTTATAACTTGTTTGTTTAATTTAAGAAGAAATAAGTAGGAAAATGATGCACATGAAACATCAGTAAACTTACAATCACAGAGAGAAAAACACTATCAAAACATAGAGCCACATGGATCCCAAAGAGTGCTGCAAACCCTGGTCTATTCCTTTGCCAAAATGCAGAGATGAAATGTACAATGAAGTGCCAAGAAATATCAAGTGTCCAACCCTGAAAATGACTGAAGAATTACAAGATATAGACAAGCCAAAATCATTCCCATGACTCTAGGGGTCAAGCTCACCATTCTAGGAGATGTTTCAACCATATCTAAACTAGGAACTGGAAAATAGGCAATGAAACAACTTGCCTCTATATGATAGGAAACTGATTCATTCAGTTACTTTTCACTTTTTGGTGAATGAATCTACATGGATGAGTAAAAATGTGCCAAAATTACATAAAAGTCTTCAAATTACATCAATTTACATCAAGAGTTACATGAAAAAGTCAAACTGGCCAAACCTAGGTGAAAATCTGAGCTGCTGAGTGAAAATGAGACCAAAATTCCCAATGCGCCGCGCCTGAAATCTCTATGCGTCATGCCACTTTGAGGCTGATTTTGAGGGACTTCCCGAAGTCCAAATTAAGTGTAGGATAGCTTGTTGTAAATCGCTTCTTGTCTACTTTCCAACCCAAGTGGAATTTCTGAATTTGGTTTCCATTTGCCCCTCCAAAAATCAAATCTCACAACATTGCTTCCTGTGTGTGCAAAAAGTGGCAGAAAGGCCAATTTTAAGGTGTTTTTGACCCTTCAGGCAACCCAAAACTTGTCCAAATCCTTAGGTAATTTATAGGCATGCACAAATTTTCATAAAAAATCCAGAAATACAAATTTTTTCTCAAGAGGAGCTCACAATTGTAAGCGCGCGCCAAGTGGCGCGACGCGTCGAGCGGAAAAATCTGTGTTAAGGCCAAAAATTTCAAAATTGACAAAATGTTTCACAAATTTCTTGAAATTTGGGCTGAATGTCCACCATCAAGTGATATGCTAGGCCAAAGAATCTTCAGCCAAAATTTGGAGTCTATCATGCCTTTTGCGACGCCTTAGTGCCCTCTTTAGCTTTGCCTTCAGAATCTTAATTTGCGCCTTGCAAACATGATTGCGCGCCCAATAATGGATCTTCATGTGCCTGAGCATGTCCTTTTCTTTGTTTTCCTTCGCCAACAGCTTCTCCAAGTGAATATTGACCCTCTCGAGCCAAGTCTCTCGATTAGCCTCAATCTCCCGCTGAATGGATGTCATCTCGGTTGGGCTTCTTTGGGCAGCTTGCCGGTTCTCACAGATGTTTTGCAACTCCATGATCGTTTGCTGATCTTCTAATTTTTTGTTTCGCTTCTCAAGATATTTGATCATCCATTGGGCCTTTTGCAACTTGTTTGACAAAGTTTCTATCACCGCCTTCTGCTCCTGAATAGTCTCTCTCAACTTTGAGCTAGGTGAGCTCAAATCATCATCAATGAGTATGAAATCAGTGTCTTGGCCTCCTGAAGGCCCTTCATCCTGCATAGGCTTCTTGCCTCTGTCATGTACCTGTACCTGTGCTGCTAATGACGGAAGCGAGACCCCTTCCACCCCAGGTGGAGATAGTACTCGTCGTGTTGCTGCAAAAAATGCTCTGGTGCCTCTCTGATAAGTGACATAAACCGGCACACTAGTAGTCTCTGTCTCGTGACCTTCAGACTGATGTGAAGGTTCACTTGGCTCATGAACAACTGCTGGAGGAATCGGAGGAGCTGTGAAGAAATCATTAGCAATGAAGTCTTCCCATGTAATACCCTATAAGCCAAGCTGATGCAACACTACAATTTTAATGAGTGCATAGTGATAAATACTGTTGTACTGCTGCTCGGGAGACTTCTTCTGCACAAGAGTGGTCATTCTCTCGATGTTTCGGCACATAAAATAAGGAATTTTCATCATCCTCACTCTGGTGAAATGCATCAATAACCTGATATGATATGCATAGAGGCGTGAGAACTGACACTCACAACTGAAATATCTGATAATTATTTTCATCAGAGGCGCATAGGACTCCTTCAGGAATCCAAAAGGAAACACTCGGATGAGTTATCTCACATAGCTGGGCCTGATATATGGTTCATAATACACTCTGTCCACCTGCTGTCTTTTGTTCCACTGTTCACCCACATTCGGTATTCCAGTTGCTTGAGAGATGGTTTCCGGTGTCAGAGTGAAAGTTACACCAGAAAGAGTTACCTGACCATCATGCAAATGCAATACAAACAAATGAGCCAACTCCTGATGATAATGGGTCCTAGCAATCATTTCACAATACTGAAAACATCATTGTTGTTGAAAACATGCTATGGCAAGTGGATAGGCCTGCAATTGAGCCAATGAGGTGGGTTCTTCTCTCACATGTTTGCCACTTTTATGAGGCCTTATAGGTGCATGTAACTCGGTGGTGGAGTCATTGTCTTGGTCATATGATGTATCCATATCCGTCTCCGTGGTGTTGAAAGTCTATGCCAAGTATATGCTGATTTATATGAGATAAAAATGAGAATTTGGGTGTTTTTTGTTTTAGTGCCAAATGTATGGTAGTGTAGGAGGGACTGTGGTAAAATAAAGAAGTAGGAACAATGGACTTCAATCAAGTGATAATTGAAGTGTAGGGACATGCAATTAACTGTTTGGGAAATTTGGGGCTTGTGAAGTTTTACAAGTGAAATGGGAAAGGGAGAGTGATAGGAAATGAAGTAGCTTTAGGGATAGGGAAATAGACTTAGGAATAAATGATTTGGGATGTAAGGGGATAGGGGACTAGACTGTAGTAATGAGATAACAGTGAGGAAAGGGAAAAATAAGGTGGGAAATGAAAAAGGGTTTGGCACCAAATTATTTTTTATAACACCAATTTCAAAACCCTAGGTAATTAATTCTCAAGAAGATAGGGTTTAAGTTTTTGTGTATTAAACTCTCATAATTAATCATATAACCACACCAAACACATGTTCATGGGCACTAAGAGATCACATGAACTTACTCGAGCATGAAGCAACCGAGCAAAATTCGATTTTGGAGAAGACTGGCAGAAATTTTAAGTTTCGGGCCAATGCACTGCACGCACAACCCAATACGCCGCGCCTTCATTGTGCGCTACGCTGGAACAAAAATACATGGAGATGAGCGGCCCAATGCACCGCGCCAGTTGCCCAGTGCGCCGCGACAGTAAACTTCACCACAGTTTCGGCCTCCAACGCTGGCTTTGCTTCCTTCATGATTTTCTTGGTTTCACTCTTGTCTTGGCTTGCAAATGAATTGTTTGAAACACAAAAATATATTTATGCCAAAGATTTTGATTTTTTGATTCTTGAAAACCCACTTTTGTAATGTTTGAACTTTGACACTTTTCACATAAACTCTGTTTTTGCTTGCTTTTTTATTTTTGGATTGAATGATGAATTTCTTGTCTGTTTTGCAGGGATGAATGGCATGAAGTTTGGCAAGGGAAACTAGGGTTGCGCATGGAGTACTATTACAATTTAAAAACTTAAAAAAATTACATTACATTTATTACAAAAGGATAAAATAGAAGATTTTCTTCAAAACAGGGTTTTGAAGAAAAATCATTATCAAGTTTTATGATGATGAAAATTTTGCACCGAAAGCTTATTTTAACTTCCTCATGTGCCTGCTGGCATTATTATACATTTTGCAGACCAAATTAACGAAACCCTAGATGTAATGAGACCTAACAACCCTAAAATGACTCTTTTCCACCATTGAGACCAAACATGACTGTACATGATTTTGATGAAGCGAATTAGAACAGCAGGTATAAGACATGAGGAACATGACTGAAAATCCCCCTACCGTCAGATGATCGATGCTCCTAGCGGAATGCAGATGACTGAACTGAATGAGACACCTAAAATGAAATGAAAGAAGAGAAATTTTGATCTCTGACGGAGGGATGAAGATACCGACTCTAACATTGGCTCCAATGGGGATGGTAGCTCCTTGGAGGTGCCAAGAACTATAGATCTCTGAGAGAGTAGAAAATGCCTTCGTCCATTGGGCTATGGATTCAATGACTTCGAAAAACCGACACAAGACTTTTGACTCATTTTATTGACTGAAAATCGACTCAAACTGACTAAATTTCAAACCAAACTGATTGATAGACCTGACTCAAAAACTCAAATCAAAGCTGAAATCAATCTCCAGAGTTATAGCCTTCACCTCGGGCCCCAAACTGAAGAAAAGATGACAGCACACACTTGCAATGAAACTGAATTAAAACGGTATGTACAATGACAATGTAAATAGAAGAAAACATTTCAGAAATGATACCGCTTGACCAGCCGACCATATTTGACCGGCCCTCCTGGACAATCTTCCCTGTTCATCTCTTTCAGAAGAAAAGCATTTTGACCCCGATATGCAGCAATTTTGAAGGGTCCTTTCCAGAGATTCTCGAACTTACCATGCTTACCTTTTTCTTCGTTTCTTGCATCCCATTTCAGCACCACTTCTTCCAATTTAAATTTGTCCACTTTCGCTTTTCTGTCATATATTTTCTTAATTCTCTCTTGCATCTTGAATGTGTTTTGAAAAACCTCCTCTCTATTCTGCTGCAAATGGATCATTTGATTTATTCTTCTCTGCATATGATCTTCTTCACTGCCAGCTTCCTGAAGAAGTTTGACCACTGGAACTATGAGAGAGGTAGGAAATACCGTATCAACTCCATATACTAGCTCGAAAGGGGACATACCTATAGATTTCTTCTGGCTCACTCTGTCTGCCCAAAGTGTGTTGAGTCCCAAACTTGCATCTTTCCTATACACCTTTCTAGACTTTTTCCATTTACCTGGACCTCCTAAGTCATCAACATCATTGCATATTAATCATAAAAGAGAATTTAAAGTGGTTTTTAACTATGTTTTGTGTCTGCTATTTGAATTAGATTTTTTCTCATTGAGCTGCGAAATCTTGTCACTTTCCGCAGTTGCTTCAACTTTCCGCAGCCATTTTGTTAAAGTCTATATTGCAGGTGTCTTCAGGCAAATCAAGCCACATGGGCAAGTTGGAAATGACTTGGATATGGACCGAGTCCTATTGGCTCAGTCGAATTCACCAAAGAAGGCCGTGGTCAAAGGTATTCAAGCGGTGGTCAACCTAAGAGTCCTACGGTGACAAAACTCTGTTTTTCACCACGTGAAGACTTGCGTGGCCATTCCTAAATCACGGGGGACATATCAACACCTGTGAACTGCTCCATAAGCCGAATCCAACGTCCACCCTCCATAGATTTAATCTTCATGGCAGCCATAATGCTAGATTTCTGGACGTGGTTTTTCACGTGTCTTTTATCAGCGCAGATTGTAGAAAAGTAGTTATGTCATCCTCTATTATAAATAATGCGTTCTCATATGCATAGTAGTTAGTTTTTGTAATGTAATTTTGCTGAAAAGAAAGCCCACTGTGCCGTGACATTATTTCCTTGTCATGACTACATTTTGAATATATGAGAAGACTCTGTTCATAAGCATAATTCATGGTTGATAGCTGTTGCCCGAGGACTGTGCAGAGGGCCCCTGCACACACCGAGGTTTTGTTTATAGCTGTATAGTTTCATGCTTTATTTCCTTACGTTCATTATGCCATAGTTATTCACGTGTATATATTACATCTCTTATGGTATTAACGTTTTATTCTTGTCCATAATTTTTCATGTTTTATACTGTTGTTAACTGATCAGTGTTTTTGTTCCAGATTACAGTAGGCAGCTCAGGGAATTTTCACATAGTTTTACAATGACTAATGACATGGAATCAGTCTTTTCCTTCTGCTGATTTATTTCTCTTAGCTTTTAATTCCAGCACTGTTTTATTTATTTCAGTTTTGTACATTTTCTTTACTAGTTAGATTAGATATTAAATTACTCATGTCATTATCAGTTACCTCCGAAAACCATAGCGAGACTAATGGTGAGGGATTGAAGTATGAGTGTGTAGTTTGATATTAGTTTATTTTTCTACAAGTTAGATATTAAATTTCTCATGTCATTATCAGTTACCTCCGAAAGCCGTAGCGAGACTAATGGTGAGGGATTGAAGTATGAGTGTGTAATTTGATATTAGTTTATTTTTCTGCAAATTAGATATCAGATTGCTCAAGTTGTTTATGATTACCTCCGAAAGCCATAGCGAGACTAATGGTGAGGGGTCAGAATATGAGTTGATGTAATTTGATTTTAGCTTTACTTTTCTTGCAATTCTTGGGTTTCTTTGAGCACAACTTCTTTTGTATTTAGACAGCAGCAAGGGTAATGGGTTTCATGATCAATAGTTCACTGTTTGTTTGACTAGTATAGTGGCACATTTTCATTTTCTTTTAGAAATTAATTTTGTCATTGCATGTTTTAAAACCCTTTTGAAGTTTGAAGTTTGGGAAATCATTATAAAGGACATCATTGCCTTGAACATTTATCCATACTTGTCTTTTAGAATTTCCACCTCACATTAGGAAACCAACCAAGATAAAAACCCCCAAGATAAAAAAAAAATCCAAAAACGACAAAAAGTAAGAGACACACTAATCCCGGATTGACAAATTAATGTAGCAATTTAGGACACACTAAATTGACCAAACATTTTGGCGCCGTTGCCGGGGAAGTGTAACTAGGTAGCCAATTTCTTTTTAAAAAAAAACAATAAAAAGAAGGGAAAAATTGATAAATTCTTGAAGTATGCTCTCCTCTTGCACCTAGTGTGATCTGGAGGATTAGAAAAGAGAGTTATTGGTTCAATAATTTCTTAAGTATGCTCTCTTCTTGCACCTAGTGTGACCTGGAAGATCAGAAAGAGAATTATTAGCCCAACTTAAAAAAAAATGACATGCACAGAGCAAGAGATTCTAGGGGAAGGTTTATAGCTAGAGCCAAGAGTTTGATTTTCACAACTCCATCTTCTTCAAGGCATAGAAAAGATTCACCACCATCTACCCCTAGCCTTAAGATTCCTGGAATTCAAGGAGCAGCTGAATTAGAGGATTCTCCTACACCATCTACCAAATCTCATTTAGAAGAAGACCGTTTCTTTATTTCTACAGGAGAGTATATTGTAATTAAAGAAGTAGAATCACCTGAAGAAAAAAAGGAAGAAACTCCCTCTCATCCTCCCTTGATAAAAGAACCAGAGTACTCTAAGGAATCTGAAGAAACTATCATGACAGAGGAAATATTAGATGGATTCGGAGGTAGAGGTAGAGGTATAGGAGGAGGAAATAATGGAGGCAACAATGGTGGAGGTGGAGATAATAATGGAAGAAATAGGGAAGGGGAAAACTCATTTGGATTCTCTATAGTTGATGAGGAAACTCATACAAAGATGAAAAAAATCTCACCATATGTCCTCCCCAACTTTTATGGGTTGCGAAGTGAGGATCCTGAAACATTTCTGTTTGAGTTTGAAGTCGTGTGCCGAACCTATGACTATATGGAAGACTCTCAAAAACTCAAACTGTTTCCTTCAACATTGAAGGGAGCTGTTTTGAAATGGTTCATGGGATTAGCCACTCAATCTATTAGGACTTGGAATGATATGAAACAAACATTTTTGGATAGATACTTGGACTATTGTATGCCCACCAATCACAAGGATGAGGTATTCAAAATGATGCAAAAAGAAGATGAAAACTTGGAAGATTTACTTGAAAGATTTCAATACAAATTAAAAAGAGCAAAGATGAGCAACTTAGATGATGAAACCTTGAAAGCCCTCATATTAAAATCCATTAGAGATGAATGGATAGATATTTTAAACATGATGGGGAAAGGAGACATTTCTCAACTTCCACTTCGTGACATAACAGAACTATGTGTCCATCTCTCAAGGGGAAAATATAAAACGGGAAAAGGGCCTAGAGATCCTTCTCTTATCAGGGAAAAAAAATCTGCAACTGGATCAGTAAGTAGGGTAGAGATTGGAAATATGCTTGATGAATTCAAAACTGATATCTTAGGGAGCCTTAGTGAACAACTAGACACCCTTAAAATTCAAAACAAGCAGAAAGCAGAAACTGATGCTCTAGCCATCTTTTGTCCAAAATGTAGGAAGAAACATGCTTTAAGGGAATGTCCCTTGGATGCAAAAGTTGTAGAAACATGTATGATTTTATCAGAGAATCATGAGACCAAGGATTGTCCTTCAATTCCTGGACTCAAAGCTGTCTTTCAAGAAGATCCAAATTCAGTAGAATCTCTCTGTTTTGTTGCAAGAAGACCTTGGCAGGGGCAACAAACTCAAGGGTTTAACAACCCTATGAATTTTCAACCCCACCAAATTGGAATCCTTGGCAACAACCTTGGCCCCAACCTCAAAATTCATATCAGTCATGGGTACAAGGTATGAAAAATCCTTATGGGAGATTTGCTCAATTTTATCAATATCCTCCATATTTTCAAAATCAACAAGCTCCACAACTTCCAAACCCAAATCCACAACTTTCATTTCCATTTCCACAACAACAACCTTCTCAACAAAATTCAAATCCTCAACTCATGCTCCCATACCAACAAAAGACAAATCAACTTCCAGCTTAGCCATTGCCAAATCCTAACAATAAAAATCTTCAAAATACTTACATGATAGAAGGACAACAATTTCCTACCTATATGATTGTTCCTCTCAACGATGTACAACTCAGATCTGGTAGAGTTTTAGAAAAACCTTCTATAGATATTCAAGAGCAAGATACCTCTGAGGAGGACTCTCTTAAAGTCAATAAGGGTTCTGAGGAAGCATCTCTTCAAAATTCAAACATTCAAAAAGAGAAAGAAAAGTTAACACCCACAACTCCTATAGTTGAGCAACCTGCATCTTCATCCACACCTCCTTTTCCTGAAAGATTACAAATTGATAAAGGGGTGGAAAAACAAATCTTGTTGCCTAACTATGATTTTCTAGATGAATTAAAGAATGTTTGTATCAAGATTCCCTTACTACAAGCCATTAGAGAGATTCCTATTCTAGCAAAAACAATAAAGGAGTTGAGTCTCAAAAGACCAGGAAGGAAACTAAGAGATACAAGAAGAATCCACCTGGTAGGAAAAATTGCAGTTATCATGATGGGAAAAATTACCATGCAGAAGTATGTAGATCTAGGTAGTCCAATTGTCAAGACACATATAAATGGGATAGAAATTCCAAACACATTGATTGACTTAGGGGCTGCTATCAACATTATGAGTAGACAGACTATGGAACAACTAAAACTTCCTAATCTTCTTTTTACACCTACTTTACTACAACTTGCAGATCGATCAATTATCAAACCAGATGGTGTATTAGAAGATATTTCAGTCTCCTTAGATTCTTGGGAATATCCAATAGATTTTATGATTTTGACTCCCAAGAGTAATCTAGGAGGGCACCCACTTATCTTAGGAAGACCTTGGCTAGCCACAGCTGATGCTTTCATTAGTTGTAGATCTGGGGATATGTACATTTCTAATGGTAATTCGATAAAGAAATTCAATTTGTATCCTCCAGCAAAAGCAATCACAGAAGTAGGAGACAATGAATGGGTCGATGATGAGGACACTATACAACCTGTCTTTACCATTTCTGAAATCAGTGAGGATAGTCAAATTCTGAATACATTAGAAAATTTTGAGACATCTTCAGAATATGACCCCACACAATTTCAGTTGGAATCTGACATAGAATATTTATCATCAAGACAAATGTCTCTTTACTCTATGGAAGAGTTTTGTAGTTCTACCATTGAGATTTTTCCAGGAAAAACATTGAATATCAACAAACATTTGGAAAAGTCACAACAAGAAGAACTAACCAAAATCTTGCAAAAATATTCTACTGCATTTGCATGGGAGTATACTGACATGAAAGGTATTGATCCTAAGACTTGCATCCATCACATCTATATTGAGGAAAACAGTAGACCAATCAGACAACCTCAAAGAAGGATGAATCCAAATCTTAGGGAGATAGTGAAAGAAGAGCCCCAAAAACTACTCAATGTAAACTTCATTTATCCAATTTCAGATAGCCGATGGGTTTCTCCTTTGGTTATAGTACCTAAAAAGAATGGTAAATGGAGGGTATGCATAGATTACAGGGAATTGAACAAAGCAACTTTGAAGGATCACTTTCCTTTGCCTTTTATCGATCAGGTATTAGACACATTAGCAGGTAAAAAGTACTTTTCATTTTTTGATGGTTTTAGTGGCTATAATCAAATTCAGGTAGCACCTGAAGATCAAGATAAGACCACATTTACTTGTCCATGGGGAACTTTTGCCTACCGAGTGCTTCCTTTTGGGTTATGTAATGCACCCACAACATTCCAAAGAGCAGTACTAGGAATTTTTTCTGATCTAATCCATGATTGTGTAGAGGTTTATATGGATGATTTTACAGTTTATGGTAATTCATTTGAAGAGGCATTAGAAAATTTTGAAAAAGTCCTTATAAGATGTAAAGAAACAAACCTTTCATTAAGCCATGAAAAATGCTTTATGATGTTTACTAAAGGTATTGTTTTGGGGCATCATATTTTAGGAGATGGGATTAAGGTTGATAGATCAAAAGTTGAAGTCATCTCCAAGTTGCCTATTCCAAATTGTCAAAGAGATGTTAGAAGTTTTCTAGGATTTACTGGATACTATAGAAGATTTATAGAAAACTTCACTAAAATAACATCTCCACTCTTCAAACTACTTACAAAAGACTGTGAATTCAAATGGGATCCTGATTGTCAATCAGCCTTTGAAACTTTGAAAACAAGAATATCTGAAGCACCTATCTTGAGAGGACCAAATTGGAAAATCCCTTTCCATATTTCTACAGATGCTTCAGATACAGCTCTAGGAGCTGTGTTGGGTCAAAAGGATTTAGTCCCTTATGCCATTTACTATACCAGTAAAAATTTGACTCCCACTGAGTTGAACTATACTGTAACTGAAAAAGAGTTTTTAGTTGTTGTTCATGCAATCAATAAGTTTAGACATTATATAACAGGCTATGAAACTTGTATTCATACTGATCATTCTGCGATTAGATATCTAATGAACAAACCTGTTACTAATGGCAGAGTGACAAGATGGCTCCTACTTTTGCAGGAATTCAATATTACTGTGTTGGATAGACCAGGGAAACAAAATACAGTAGCTGATTTCTTGTCTAGGATTTAGAATACTAAAGAAGATTCTCTTGTAGAGGATAAGTTTCCTGATGAATACTTGTTTGCAGTAACTACTAAGACCCCTTGGTATGCAGATATTGCTAAATATTTGGTTACAGGGAAACTTCCTCCACATTTGTTTCCAAGTGAAAGAAGAAATATTATTCAGGAGAGTTCAGAATATTCATGGATTTCTAACGAATTGTTTAAAACAGGGCCAGATCTTGTGATCAGAAGATGTGTCAGGGAGGATGAAATGCCTGATATCCTCAAGGCATGTCATGATGAACCATGCGGCAGACACTTTGCTAACAAAAGGACAGCCTATAAAATCCTCTCTTTAGGATATTGTTGGCCTTCCCTCTTCAAAGATGCAAAACAATATGTCAAAAGGTGTGACAGCTGCCAAAGAGTAGGGAAACCTACCCTTTCAAATGAAATGCCATTGCAACCACAGGTACTCATCGAACCCTTTGAAAAATTGGCTTTAGATTTCATTGGACCTATTAATCCACCATCTAAGCAAAAGAAGTATATATTGGTTTGTACTGATTATGTTACTAAATGGGTAGAAGCCAAAGCATTAGTGTCTGCTACTGAAAATTCAGTTGTTAATTTTCTTTATGAGGATATTTTTATTCGTTTTGGTGTTCTAAGAGAAATTGTGACAGATCAGGGAAGCCAATTCACATCCAACCTGGTGGAGAAGCTGATAGAAGAATACAAAATCAAGCACAGAAGATCTACTCCTTACCATCCGCAAGAAAATGGTCAAGTGGAGGCTACAAACAAAGTTCTCGAAAGTATCATCACCAAAATTGTTCATCTACACAGAAGAGATTGGGCAGAAAGGCTTCCTGAAGCCTTGTGGGCCTACAGAACTACATGGAGAAATAAAACAGGACATTCTCCCTATGAACTTGTTTATGGGAAAGAAGTCCTGCTCCCCATTGAGTTCCAAGTCAAAACCTTTAAGATGACAGTTCAGTTGGGGATGGATCTATCAAAAGCCCAAAAGCATAGAATGGAGCAGTTGAATGAGCTAGATGAGATCAGACAAGAGGCAATTCTAAGAACTGATCTAGTTCAATATCAAAGATCTAAATGGCATGACAAATACATCAAAGAGAAGAAGTTTCAAGAAGGAGATTGGGCATTGCTATTTTATTCCAAGTTTAAATATTTTAAAGGAAAATTTCAAACTCATTGGCTTGGGCCATATGAGATTGACAAGATCTTTAGCAATGGAGCGGTAAGAATCAAGACCATTGATGAATCTCAAACTCCTCTTATTGTGAATGGATACAGATTAAAGATCTATCATAAGCCACTCTCAAAAGAGGAATTTGTCAAAATGTTTCAAGATAATTCTGCAATAAGGCTGGTGAAGAAGAATCCTTCTTCTCCACCAGCCTAGCCTTTGTTCTTTTCAGTTTCAAAAAAAATAAATAAATAAATAAAATAAAATTTTTGTATAAGCCTGAAAACCAATCACTGATTGGCAGTCTTATACAGAAAATGTAGGGTGAAAATCAGGAACACCTGACACCCTATATTTTCCAAAAAATTCTCTCTCTCTCTCATTTCACAAGTTTTATGACAACCCACTCCATTTCATTCCACTTCATTCCACTCCACTTCATTTCATTTCACTCCATTTCATCTATTTCATTTCATTTCACCAATAAAAATTTTCTTTCATGACCATTTTCATTCAATCAGTTATCATCTATCCATCTCCATTCACCCAAATAATTGTTGTGTCAGTTTCCGCAGTTGACACCAGTTTCCGCAGCCAGAAGCAGTTTCTGCAGCCACCACTCTGTTTTTCAAAAATTTACAGTCAGATGTTAGTTCAACAATCATGAAATAAAATGTAGGTATGAGGACATATTTTGAAGACATGAGGCATTCAAAAGCATCAGCGAGGAGCAACTGATTGAAGACTAATGAAAAATGGCAAGAATTCCAAGGTATGAGTAGAAATTTATTTCAAATGGCATTCAAGCACATTTTTACATAGTTATAAACCATAGCTCCATTATATGCAATGATTGCGTTGACAACTCCATAACCGTTCCACGATCTCTATACGATTCCCCCACAATCCTTGCATTCATTTTTAAACGGCCTCATAATCAAGCCTCCGGTCTTCACTCGTGTTCGGCTATACTTTAATACTCCACTTGTAATTATGGAACATGGTTGATTTGACTACGGCTTCTCTCAGCCGCCCAAAATCCGTAGCCGTTTCATAAGCGTGCTTGCGTCTACTCTACAACCACCCAATTTCAAATACTACCAGATGCACTTTACTCCTCCTACTGTTCTATTGACCTCACGGCTGCATTTCCACCGTGTTCACATAAGCCTTCACCCCATTTTGTTCTCTATTCCGCTTCATTCCGTGTACCTATTCTCTGAAATCCGCTTACAGTCACTGGTCTCCTTCATAAACCCTGTTCATTTCCACTAATTCAGTCGTCTTACCTCCGCTAAACCCTCCTCACGCAGACGAGTTTTAAAGAACATAAGGAAGGATGGGTCAGTTGTTGAGAATAGAACCAGAGGGACCCAAATTTATGGAAGGATACCCGCAATTCAAAGACATATTGAAAAAGGCAAAATGGCTTCGGTTTATTCAAAATTTTAAAGGCTACAATAAGGAGGTAACAAAAGCTTTTGCGAGGTATTTCAACGTTCTGGAGGTAGAAATTGGGGATCTCAAATTTACAGTAACTGAGGCATCCATAGCAGCTGCTACAGAACTCCCTCAAGAAGGTGAACATTGGTTCAAGAACAAGAGCATTGGCGAGGAAGCCTGGAGAGTGATCCTACGTAACCCAGGTATGGATGTCACCATTTTTAAAAAGGGAATTCCTGTTCATGCTTTAAAAGAAGAGTGGGCCAGTTTACTGTTGGTTATTCAAAATTTTATCACCTGTGAGAGACGTTTTGGATCAATGTACATGTATCATACCCGACTGTTGATGAATTTTCTAGACAACCAGACCCTCAATATTCCATACTTTTTACTAAACAGTTTGAAAAAGATGTCTGTAACCGTCCAAAAGCATCTGGGGGACGTAGAACCACATTTGTATCACCATGGTCTCGTGAAAATCTTGATAGAAAAACAATTAAAAGAGAAAAAGGACACCTGGGAGAAGTTTTTAATTAGAATTTTTTTTGAAGAACCCCAAGAAACCCCTGAAGGCAGTACATCAAAAAGAAGTAGAAGAAAGAGAACAGGTGATAAAACTCAAAGTACTCCTACTAACACAGTTAAAAGAACTAGTAGAGAAGAAAGACTGTCTAAAAGGAAGAAGGAAAAGACTGAGGGTAAAAAGCCAACAAAATCAAAAGAGAAAAGAAGCATTGAGGCTGTGCATCAAACCCCTTCCTCAGAAGAAGACCATCAAGTATTGTCTGAGAGAATAGTTCACCTTCAGGAACAGTTAGCTACGGCCAAAAAGAAAGGAAAAGAAAAACAGAAGAAAAAAGATAGTAGTCCACAGTATGTAAGAAGAAGCACCAGGCTTAAAGGAAAGTGGAGGAAAGCACAAACAAAAGGACCCCATTTTATTGATTTGGGAGAAGGAACACCTGAACAAACTCTAGCTGGCCATAGTCCACCTCATTCTCAGCCAAACGTTGAAACTAGTCCTCAAGATGTTGACATGAGTCCTTTTCGGCCAGATTTTGAAGTCAATTCTCCTCCACAGCATTTTGGGGACAGCCCAAGGAAAACGACACCCGAGATAGATCCAAAGCAGAAAGAGGTTTATGATTACATAGAATCCTTAGAAAGAACAGCCACGGGTCCCAGCACTTCATCCACTCAGCCTCACACAGCACAAGAAGCTCTAGTCCAATCGTTGAAACAAGAAGTCTTTGAGTTGGAGGTTTTAAATAGACATATTAAAAAAGAAAATGAAGCATTAAAGGAGAAAAATATATTGGACAAGATCATTCATGACAACACTATGATACATCTGGGACTGTGGCACAAAAAGAACAGGAAATTGAAGAAGAAATGCAAGAAGATAAGTAGAGCACTGATTAATCTCAAATTCAGATGCTTGATGAAGAAGCCCAGGATGTTAGCAAAACCAAGAAAGAAGAGAAGAGGACTGGATGTACTGACAGAGGTATCAGAGCATATGAATTGAAGGAGGATGATAAAAATTTTGGTTGCATGGGGACATGCAACACCTTCACAGTGGGGGTATGTTGAGTCCCAAACTTGCATCTTTCCTATACACCTTTCTAGACTTTTTCCATTTAACTGGACCTCCTAAGTCATCAACATCATTGCATATTAATCATAAAAGAGCATTTAAAGTGGTTTTTAACTATGTTTTGTGTCTGCTGTTTGAATTAGATTTTTGCTCATTGAGCTGCGAAATCTTGTCACTTTCCGCAGCTGCTTCAACTTTCCGCATCCATTTTGTTAAAGTCTATATTGCAGGTGTCTTCAGGCAAATCAAGCCACATGGGCAAGTTGGAAATGACTTGGATATGGACCGAGTCCTATTGGCTCAGTCGAATTCACCAAAGAAGGCCGTGGTCAAAGGTAGTCAAGCGGTGGTCAACCTAAGAGTCCTATGGTGACAGAACTCTGTTTTTCACCACGTGAAGACTTGCGTGGCCGTTCCTAAATCACGGGGGACATATCAACACCTGTGAACTGCTCCATAAGCTGAATCCAACGGCCACCCTCCATAGATTTAATCTTCACAGCAGCCATAATGCTAGATTTCTGGACGTTGTTGTTCACGTGTCTTTTATCAGCGCGGATTGTAGAAAAGTAGTTATGTCATCCTCTGTTATAAATAATGCATTCTCATACGCATAGTAGTTAGTTTTTGTAATGTAATTTTGCTGAAAAGAAAGCCCACTATGCCGTGACATTATTTCCTTGTCATGACTGCATTTTGAATATATGAGAAGACTCTATTCATAAGCATAATTCGTGGTTGATAGTTGTTTCCCGAGGACTGTGCAGAGGGCCCCTGCACACGCCGAGGTTTTTTTTATAGCTGTATAGTTTCATGCTTTATTTCCTTACGTTCATTATGCCATAGTTATTCACGTGTATATATTACATCTCTTATGGTATTAACGTTTTATTCCTGTCCATAATTTTTCATGTTTTATACTGTTATTAACTGATCAGTGTTTTTGTTCTAGATTACAGTAGGCAGCTCAGGGCATTTGCACATATTTTTACAATGACTAATGACATGGAATCAGTCTTGTCCTTCTGCTGATTTATTTCTCTTAGCTTTTAATTCCAGCACTGTTTTATTTATTTCAGTTTTGTACATTTTCTTTACTAGTTAGATTAGATATTAAATTACTCATGCCATTATCAGTTACCTCCGAAAACCATAGCGAGATTAATGGTGAGGGATTGAAGTATGAGTGTGTAGTTTGATATTAGTTTATTTTTCTGCAAGTTAGATATTAAATTGCTCATGTCATTATCATTTACCTCCGAAAGCCATAGCGAGACTAATGGTGAGGGATTGAAGTATGAGTGTGTAATTTGATATTAGTTTATTTTTCTGAAAATTAGATATCAGATTGCTCAAGTTGTTTATGATTACCTCCGAAAGCCATAGCGAGACTAATGGTGAGGGGTCAGAATATGAGTTGATGTAATTTGATTTTAACTTTACTTTGCTTACAATTCTTGGATTTCTTTGAGCACAGTTTCTTTTGTATTTAGACAGCAGCAAGGGTAATGGGTTTCATGATCAATAGTTCACTGTTTGTTTGACTAGTATAGTGGCACATTTTCATTTTCTTTTAGGAATTAATTTTGTCATTGCATGTTTTTAAAACCCTTTTGAAGTTTGAAGTTTGGGAAATCATTATAAAGGACATCATTGCCTTGAACATTTATCCATACTTGTCTTTTAGAATTTCCACCTCACATTAGGAAACCAACCAAGATAAAAACCCCCAAGATAAAAAAAAATCCAAAAACGACAAAAAGTAAGAGACAGGTTATCTTGCACATATATTGCGCCACACTTTGTCAGCTTACGAATCCCGGATTGACAAATTAATGTAGCAATTTAGGACACACTAAATTGACCAAACAAAGTGCATTAACCAACTTCTTATGCCAACTTTCCTTGTTTATTTCCAGCAAATTTTTGATGATGTTGACCAAAAATTTATTCAAGGACTCAGCCAATCCGTTGCCTTATGGATGATAAGTGGTTGAGTGTCCCAAAATGATTTGATACTTATCAAAAAACTCAATCATTCTTTTTGATTTGAAAGCTGCTGCATTATCAGTAATTAACTTGTTCGGACAACCAAAACGAGACAAAATATTATTCTCAAGAAATGAAATTATTACCGAATCTGTGGCCTGCCTAGTGGGAATCGCTTCAATCCATTTCGTGAAATAATCCGTCGCTGTCAGGATCCATTTATGCTAAGCTGATGAGGCAATATGGATTTCGCCAATGAAATCCAACCCCCACTACTAAAATGGTGCGCTTACTTCAATGGGCTTAAGTGTCAAAGGCTGCAATTTCTTCCTTCCTTCAAAAATCTGACATTCATGACAGCTTTTAACAGTCTTATATACATCAACAAAAAGGGTCGGCCAATAATATCCCGCTCTCAAAATCTTGTTGGCCGTTGTTTTCCAAAAAAGGTGACCCCTGCAATCTCCCTTATGGAAATCCTCCATAACCCGCTTTGCTTCTTCTTCCACCAAACAATTCAACAAAACACCACCGGGATCTTTCCAATAAAGTGTAGAATTCAAGATACAAAATTTCGCAGCCTTCAATTTCAATGTTCTACTCTTATTTCTAGCCATTCCTGGCGGTGGTGACAAATTTTGAAGCACATATACAATTTCTGAATACCAGGGAGAAAGAACAAAAATTTCTGATACCTGAATTGGTGAAATTTCCTCATTCTCCTCGGACATAGTAGCAATGAGATTAATGTCCAAGGCGTGAAAATTCGATTCATCCATTAGCTTAGCCAGCCCCTGACCTTTGATAAGATTTGTAGGCTTTATTTCCACATCATACTCCAACAAGGCAGAAATCCATTTGCCTCGTCTCCCTTCTGGATTTGTTTGCACTAAAACATCATTAACAGTAGCGTTAGGAACATAAGCAAGAATATGGGAATGCATAATATATACTAGAAAATCTTTCAAAGCTTTCACTAGTGCAAGAGCTTGCTTTTCAATGATGTTATACTTTAAGGCTGCATCTCTTATAGTTCGGCTGAAAAAAGAAATTGGTTTTTCATGCTCATCTCTTTTCTGCATTAACACTGCTGCCATAGTATGCTCTGAAGCAAATGAAAACAAAATAAAATCCTTAGTGTAATCCAGACTGATCAAAACTTGAGCTGAAGAAAGAGCCAATTTTACTAAATTGAAATACTTTACCGCCTCTTTAGTCCACTTAACTACATTTTCTTTCTTAAGCATGTTTGTAATCTCTCTTAGGTGTTCTGCAAGATTAGGCACAAAGCGACGTAAAAAATTCATCTTACCATTAAAAGATTGGATCTCCTTCTTGTTCCGAGGAGTGTCAATTTGCTGAATAGCTTCTACACGTGCTAGATCAATGCGAATGCCGTCTTTTGAGATAATATGACCAAGTATTTTGCCCTCATCCATGGAAAACAAACTCTTCTTCGGATTGAATGACACACCATATTTTCTGCACTTTTGAAAAATAATTTTCAAATGATACATGTGCTCTTCATCTGAATTGGAGAAGACCGTCAAATCATCAAGTTACACAACTAGAAAAACATCCTTCTCATTTTCAAATGCCATATCCATTGCTCGCTGAAATGTCGCACCGGCATTCTTCAAACCGAAAGGCATCTTAGCATAATGGAAAGTTTCCCACGGAGTGGTGAACGCTGTTTTGTCTCTATCATCTTCATGAACCAGAATTTGGTTATACCCATAATAACCATCGAGTGGCGACATACGAGATGCTCCAACTACTCGCTGAAGTATGTGATCCATTTTGGGAAATGGATAATTATCTTTCAAATAAACTTTATTCAGATTCCTAAAATCAATGCACAAGCGAATCTCACCTGTTTTCTTGCGCACGGGCACCAAATTAGAAATCCAATCAGAAAATCTTATAGGAGCGATGATTCCTGCTTTGTACAACCTGTTTACCTCCTTTTCAATTGATGGCAGCAGCTTTGGATTGATTCTTCTCAGCTTCTGTATGAAAGGCTTTTGATTAGGCTTGATTGGAATGGTGTGCTGAATTATGTTCGTGTCATATGTCTTCAAGTCTGAATAGTCCCAAGAAAATACATCAGCAAAAGATGACAACAAACCAACATATTTAGCTTTTACCTCTGGTGGCAATGCTTTAGACAATTTTACCATCTTTGGATTTTCAGCTGTTCCAATGTTTACCTCTTCAACTCCTTTCTCGGTTGGCCGCAAGGTTGGTTTCCGAGCTACATCATCTTGGTCAAAAAGTTGTTCTAAAGGAATCAAACCTTTAGGAATAATATTATCCTTTAGCTGCAATACTTCCATCTGATTGATTTGTACATCAGCTTCACCATCATCATATTCTACATCAATAAAGGTGTCTTTGAACTTACCTTTGTTTTGTAGAAATTCATCAATTTCCTCGTCATCTTGGAACACTTGCCAATATCTTTGATTGTCTAGGACAGTTGGACGATGCTTTACATGGATTTCGAATTTATTAATTGAGTTCATTGGAATATTCAAATTACTTGTTGCCTTAGCAAGTGCATCTGCAATACCATTCTGAATACGAGGAACACACGTCAAAGTATAATCTGAAAACAACTTCAAGATATCTAGCACCGCATTTCGGTATGCCCACATTCAAGGATTCTTTGCTTGATATTCACCCTTTACTTGCTTAATAACCAATTCAGAGTCGCCATATACTACAATCCTCTTAGCATTCAGCTTTCTAAGAATTTTCAGACCAGCAATCAAAGCTTCGTACTCAGCCTCATTATTCGAACAATCAAAAGCCAACTTGTAAGAACATACCCGTAAATTACTCGGTACCTTTTTTGGGGTGGAAAAAGGACTGCGTACCCAAATACCAATTCCAGCACCGTCATTTCCTACTGCACCATCAAAATCCATGGTCCACAAACCATCTTCATCTTCTTCCAAGTGCTGAAATTCTGTTTGCTCTGTTATTTCTGCTTGTTGTCTATCAACTTTTTGCTGCAGTCGGAAGGCTGATTGCTTAGCGGTACTTTCCTATCTTTGTTTCTCCTTCTTCAAAACTTCTCTGAAATTTTCAGTGATCTCCGGAATGTCTTCTACTTCAACTAACTGACTATTTACATCATTGAAACTATTTGAATACAAAACAAAAGATTCTAAATCTGTATGTACATAATTAATCGGATGATTTACCGGTTTCTCCTTGCTGGTAATCATATACTTCATCTTCTGTTCCCGGTACAACTTTCTCATTTGACCAAACACGGGAATCGTAGCATAGGAGAAATCTAATTGCAATTTCCCTTTTAATTTTGCTCCCCAAAAGCTGGAAAGAAGCATACCAAATCTAGGAGGAATATCCGCCACAACCACATCCATCAAAAAATTCTTTGTCGGAATCTGATCCAAACTAACCACCAAGTCTTTAATGAGCCCAATACATCTTACTCTGCTAGAATCAAATGAATAAAGATCATGGTACTTCCTAGTGATGTCCAATCCCAACTTCTCCATGATTTCCCTAGGCATAAGATTATGAGAAGCTTCGGAATCAAACATGGCATTATGCAACACATACTCATGCAATCTAAGACTGATATAAAAAGAAGGCACATCACTGTCTGGAGACTCACCATCCAATGCTGGTCCAAATATCAACTCAGGTTGATCATCTTCCACATTCAGCATATCAGACATTGGATCGAAATTCAAAATTTTAGAGACCTGACCCTTATAACTGTTGTTCTTCATTAGTTCAATCAAAGGAATGGAAACTTTTAACTTAGAAATTTCATTTTCTAGGCTAAAAGCAGAAGTTTTTTCTACCTCCTTGGCTGGAGCATCCTTCTTTTCAGCCTTCTCCCTTGATACAATTGGCTGATTTGATCTTTCTGCTGATGGTAATTTGCTGGTATTAGGATCAGCTGTCTCTTTTCCCCTCTTCTGTGCAACAGGTGAATCATTCTTTGGTGCTGAAACTTCCTTTCTCTTTTGGATTGGGTTAATGGGCACATCTCTATTTCTAAGTGAATATTTTCACTGCTAGGTGGTAAAGGCATTCATGTAACCTCTTTGATTCTCATCTGACTCCTCTTCAAGAGCTGTGTCATTTGCCAAGATTAAATCTTCGTCTTTTTGTACAGCTGAACTTTCTGCATACTCCTCATCTTCAGTGATATAAATGGGAAAATCATCAGGAGTAAAGAAGTGATTCTCTTCCCCTATTACATTCTCTTCATCATCTAATTTGGGACCAACAAAATTCTGCTGAAGAGGTGTCTTTACTTGCTGTTGGACTGCTGGTTCTTGAGCTCGTTGCTCTCATTGTTTGATCCTGAATTGTGGTTGCTGCTGACCACGGAAGTTAGGATTTCTGATCTGCGGTTCAGGCTTATCAAGTGTTAATCTTTCAATCATCTTTTCCACCTTATGGATTACTTGGTCTAACGTGGAAGCCTCTTCCTTTATTACTACTTTCTTTTCAGCTCTCAATCTAGCTCTCTTGTCATTCAAATTAGCTTCAACACTAACTGCAATTTTCTGCATATCTTCGAAGGTGGCCGGATCTCTTTCTCTCAATTGATAGGCCATGTCTGGATCAAAAACATCTGGAAACTTAAGCAAATCTGACCTCCTAGATGGCCTTAAATCATCAGGAATTGCATTGTAAACTACATTAAATCTAATACAATAGTCTTGCACGGACTCGCCAACATTCCGCTTAATTTTGGTATATTCAGAAGTGATCTGAAGAGGATCTTTCTTTACTTCCCATTGGTCCAAGAACTATCTCTTAAGCTTAGCCAATGTATTAATACTTCTAGCCGGCAAAGCTCTGAACCACTTTCTTACTTCACCGCCAAAGGTTTGCACAAATAATCTCATGGTTACATTTTCTGCATCAATCTCATGGAGATCAAAGAAATCTGCCATTTTGTCCACATGTTGTTGAGTAGGAACACTTTGATGAGTGCTGTCAAACAATGGGATTTTTCTTTGGTAATCAACGGGCATATCATCAAGGTTCGGAGGCAATGCGAGGGGAGCAAATCGAGCAGCCATCGCTCTTGGTGTATTCACAACCGGATTTTGGGATATAGAAGAATTTGGAGCAGTTGATGTATGAGGTGGGGATGGAGGTGAAACTACTGCAGATTGTTGATAGGGGGTATAAGGTTGCACGGGAATGGTAGGAAGGAAAGGAGGCTCAGTGGGAATTTATGAACCAGAGGTAATTTCGGATGGCCCAAGAGTTTCAGATGCAGACTCTATGAATTCAGGGATGTTCATTGCCACAATAGAATTCTAAATATTCAAGATTTAACTGTCAATGGATCTATTAGATTGTTCAATTTCAATATTTTTGATAAACTTGGGATTCAAGACAGTAGAATCAAGAGCACTTTCAGACTTAGTTTCGAACAAAGACAACTCAAACTGTTCATCAAATTCAAGGTCTTCAAGATATTCGAAAACAACAGGACATGAATGAGATTTAAACAGAGGAATCACAGGACTTTCTCGATGATGGATTCTTGAAATCAGATTGGCATTTTCATACACAGGAGGTGGATCGGGATCGGGATTTGATCTGGTATGTCGTCTAGAAGCCAGTGTGTTGATCTATTCTCAAAAATCAAAAGGAAAAAACAAACTTGTTCAACCTATCGAATTCTAGACTCATCACCCAAAAGTCCAGAATGTCTGATATACTGGGGAAAATTCACAAGTTAAATGTTACGTTTACAAACTAGACTGGAGATTGACTGAAGCAGCGTTTATCTACTTTCGCTAATGCAAAGAAAGAGCGTTTCGAAGGCTACCTGGCATAACTTCAGGCTCTGTCTGTAGCTTATAAATCAAATAACACTAACGAGAAAACCATTTTTTCCCTAGTATGGTCGCCACTATGTTATGGCCTAAATCTACCTCAGGCTGAAGAAGTCAGAGTTCAGGGTAACATCAAACCACGCTCAGTTTGGTAGCTATCCCTACCAGATCAGGAGAGGGCTCTCTCCAGGTCAATCTCAGCAAAAAATGATCGATAAGGCTTGAGATGACTTGAAATAAAGGCTGATTTTAGGCTAGGTATATAAGTAAAAGGGTTTGATTTAATTTTGGCAGTTTTTTTGGAATCAAAGGGAAAGGCGGTTTTGGGGTCTAGGGATGAGGCCTAGTTTTTGCAGAGTTCTTGTTGGGGCAAGGAAGGAAATCATTTTGATGCTTTGAATTGAATGAATGGATGGTTCAGACTGGTGAGGAGCTAAAGAGGGAAAGAGGCTCACAAGAATCCTCTTCAAACAGATGAAAACATGGAAAATTAAACAAAACTCAAGGCAGAGCAAAGCAATCTAATGAATTCCACCTTTATAAGTTGTTTGTTTAATTTTAGAAGAAATAAGTAGGAAAATGGTGCACATGAAACATCAGTAAACTTACAATCACAGAGATAAAAACACCATCAAAACATAGAGCCACATGGATCCCAAAGAGTGCTGCAAACCCTGGTCTATTCCTTTGCCAAAATGCAGAGATGAAATGTACAATGAAGTGCCAAGAAATCCCAAGTGTCCAACCCTAAAAATGACTGAAGAATTACAAGATATAGGCAAGCCAAACTCATTCCCATGCCTCTAGGGGTTGAGCTCACCATTCTAGGAGCTGTTTCAACCATATCTAAACTAGGAACTGGAAAATAGGCAATGAAACAACTTGCCTCTATATGATAGGAAACTGATTCATTCAGTTACTTTTCACTTTTTGGTGAATGAATCTACATGGATGAGTAAAAATGTGCCAAAATTACATCAAATTCATCAAATTACATCAATTTACATCAAGAGTTACATGAAAAATTCAAACTGGCCAAAACTAGGCGAAAATCTGAGCTGCTGAGTGAAAATGAGACCAAAATTCCCAATGCGCCGCGCCTGAAATCTCTATGCATCACACCACTTTGAGGCTGATTTTGAGGGCCTTCCTGAAGTCCAAATTGAGTGTAGGATAGCTCTTTGGAAATCCCTACATATCTACTTTCCAACCCAAGTGGAATTTCTGAATTTGGTTGCCATTTTCCCCTCCAAAAATCAAATCTCCCAACACTGCTTCCTGTGTGTGCAAAAAGTGGCAAAAAGGCCAATTTTAAGGTGTTTTTGACCCTTCAGGCAACCCAAAACTTGTCCAAATCCTTAGGTAATTGAAATGCATGCACAAATTTTCATAAAAAAATCCAGAAATACAAAGTTTTCCTCAAGAGGAGCTCACAATTGTAAGCGCGCGCCAAGTGGCGCGACGCGTCGGGTGCAAAAATCTGTGTTAAGGCCAAAAATTTCAAAATTGACAAAATGTTTCCCAAATTTCTTGAAATTTGGGCTGAATGTCCACCATCGCGAATTCGTCATTTTCTCATTATCCCATTTCTTCTTCCTTCTGCTTGTCTTCTTCTCTCTCTCTCCTCTCTCTCTATTTGTTTTTTTTTTTTTTGATGGAATTAATAAATTAATGAGAATTAATTGAAAATGGAGGAGCAAAGCAAACTAAAGGAAAAATGGGATTAGTAAAAGAGTAATTTAAAATGGGGGGTGGTTAAAAATTGAGGAGGGGAAATTTTAATGAGGTGAGGTATTATATGAAAAGGGTCGAATAAAATATGAAGAAAAAAAGAGGGGGAATCGATATATTAAAATTAGCAAGGGTCGGAATCGATTTTTAAAAAGGGACGGTATTACAAATGTGTTGGGGGTGAGCGGTATTAAATTGAAAGCGGGAGAGTGAATATTGAAGCAATTAAATAAAGAGGAGGGGGTATTAATTATATGGTGGTGGGAGGTTTTATTAATGGGGGTGGATTAATGTAACATGGGAATCGAATTAATGAGAGGAAGGGAATTAAAAAGGAGTGGAGGGGTTATAAAAATATTTTAAAAGTTTTAAAAATTAAAGTATGAAACCAAAGTGGTGGGGGAGGATTCGTGTAATGTTTGAGTGTGAGAGAGATGAGTGTTAATGAAACGTAGAGTGCCTAATGTTGGGAATGGGCCGTGAAGCCGTTGAGAGATTTTAATTTATTGGAACACCTAATCCTCCATGGGTAGGTGTGGAATATGAAAAGTCACAATGGAGTCCAAGTGACCTTGGAATGTGAAACCAAGAGTCACACCATTGTATTATAAATGTACATCTTTGTATAATGGAAAAATAAGAAAGCTTCACGCTTATCTTTCATTGTGTGTTTCTCTTGTGTGTGTGTGTGTATTCTTCCTCATACACCATGTGTGTGCTTCAACATGGTGTTTAACATGGTATCAGAGCAGGCGATTACTGGCCCTGCTCCAAATTGAGTGAGCCATTTGTGTTTATGGCCTGTGCATATCTGCATTTTTGCAGCGTTTAGAGAGTTTTTGCAACAGTGATTTTGCAGACATTTTGTAGCATTTTGGAATTGGTTTTAAGAAAGAGCAGCATTCAAAATCCGTGGCAGCACTCAGACATTGACTTTGAAGAAGAGCAGCAGTGTTGTTGAAGAAGCACATCTGAAGGTTTTCATTCTAACTTTTCTCTGCAATTTCTGCCTTTAATTCTGCTTTTAAAGAGCTGTTGGAATAGTGTTTTAAACTGGGTTTCTGAAGAAGAAGTTTCTGGTTTTTAATGGAAAATAATTCTGAGTTTTGCTAAAGATTTCATCATCCTGCAATTTTCTGCTGCTATATGGCCCTCTGCAATTTCTTGAAGAAAAAAAATTTAAGGTTTTTAGTGAAAATTTACGAGTTTATTTGTGTTTCTCTGCTGCTGGAAAAATCATTTGCAAGTCTACAAGTTCCTGCAAATTATTCTGCTGTGTATCTAGAAAATTCTGCTCTACATTTGAAAGAAGAAAATTCTACAGTTGTTTTTCAAGTGAATTTATGCTCCTGCTCTCTGCTGTTTTAACAATTAAAAAAAAATAAAAATTCATGTTCTTGGCCTTTCGGCCTTCCCCTTCTCCCTGCAACTCGACCCCATTTAAATTTCAATTTCTGGGCAACTCGGCCCTGCACCATCCAATCGTCCCTCCTATCGCCTTTCGCTCCTGCATTTTTTTTCAATTAACCCATCCTACTCTACAGACAACTTACTCCTCTGTGTATGCCACACAATCTCACTCTGCGTTCTACCTCTGGCTCAGCTCTCAACCTGACCGCCTCTGCCTTTCTCAGCCCACGCCTCTCCTGACCCTCGCGTGCAAACGCTCATCGACTCGGCGCGCAAACCCACTACACCACACCACGAATTTCGCCCTCCTCTGCTCGCTCGGCCTTTACTCTTCAACGGCGCTCACACATCGCACCCTATCGCCTTGCTCACTTACAACTACTCCTCCACGCACACATACTCCCTTACAGCGCAATAAGCCAGAGTGCTACCCACATACATCCCTTACCCTCTCCACACGCTCCCCCTCGGTACCTACGCACGGGCTTCAATGCTCCGGCCCCTCACGCGCGCACCCGATCCCATTTCGACTCTACAATACCCACAACTCGCCTTCCCATATCTGCAACTACCCCTATCCGTTCCATACGCCCTCAACGCTTGATCAAACGTCGCTCCAGCACGCATCCTCGCTCGGCCTTCACACCCCTTATCGCTCCATGACCTGCCCTACCTGCAACTCGGCCGCTCTCTCCACTCGACCACGCCCCCATAACTCAGACCACGCCCTCACTCCTCCACTCGAGCTCCCCTCTGCGCACACTCTCAAACCCTCACTACGCCCCTCGGCGTTCTATCTTACCGCCCCTCCATTACTAAAACAACCTCCCTCGTTCTATATTTTTATTGCATTCTTTTTAACTTTAAAACTTTTATAATACTGCCCCCCTCATACTATAATACCACTGTTTTTACCACCCTTTCATTTAATTTTAAAATTCGCTCCATTTACAATATAAAATAGCGCTCCTCCTTTTAAAAATTCCCATCCCATCTTAATAATTTCCATTTCATATAAATTCCCTTTCCATTTTAATATTTATCACTCTCCCCTCTCATTTAATACCCCCTTCCTTTTTTAAAATTAATCCTTTCCCTCCATTTTTTATTATCCCTAATTTTTTTAATTAATTTTTAATTAAAAAAAAAAAAAAAAAAACGACGGAGAGAGAGAGAGGAAGGAGAGAAATGAACGACGATAAAGAAAGGAAGTAAGTGAGATGAGGAAATGGTATATACATATTGCGGATTTGACATTGTGTGATTTGTGGCATTGACATAAGGGTGATTTTTTGAAGAATTTTACATAAGAAGAAAATTTTTCCATCATTGAAAATATATCTTTGAAGGAAAAATCAGCTGCCTTAAAGGCCTCTTGCACAAGTCTTTTGCTGCACACTCATACATTTTTGCAGAAATATTGTATTGAACTGACATTGTATTGCCTCTTCATAGTTGCAATCAGTATTTGAGTTGTTGGAAAATTGTTGATATAAGTCATTGTTGATTGCCCTCCATCATTTGAGGAGCAGATTTTGTACTTGAGATTTCCATAGTTGGAAATTCTTTGGAGTCATTTGTATTTGTTGTTGAATCACATTGTAAACGGGTGCATTTTCGGTTGAAGCCGACACCCTTTCATTCATTTTTGAGCCTAAATTGTTGAAAATGGCCAAAATCAATGAGGCATTAGTGTTGTTGAATGACCTCATTCATTCAAATGTTCATGATATGATAAAAATGAGCAAGGATGCTCTATGTAACATTCAGAGTTGTTTGCTAGATGCACAAGAAAAGATTGAGTTTTTGCAGATGGAATCTCAGCTCCAACAAGACGAACTTCAGCAAAAGAGTCACCATTCTGAACCTGTTTCTGTTCAGAAGATTGTGAAAGACTCCCATCAGAAGAAAGAAGATAAAGTTGCAGATGATCCTCATTCAGTTCTTTGTACTAGAGCAGATGTACATGCAGATGCAGCAGTTCAACCTGCACTTCTCAAGCCCATCATCAGACCTTGGGAAGAGCTTGTCCACAACAAGCACAGAACTGGTCTTGGATATGACAAGGATGTGACCTTTCATATTCCAGACTACACCAAGCCCATCATATTTCAGAGTGCCGGATTCATGTATGACAGTTCACCTGCAGCTGTTCCAGATCCTGTTCCACAACAACATCAGATTGTAAAATGCCAACACTGTGATCGAGTTGGCCATGTGAAAGATCATTGTTTTTATCTTCATCCATGCAAGCACTGTGGTCGGCACACCCATTCTTTAGACAGATGCTTCAGAAACAAGCCTCCTGCAAGAACCAAGATTCATCTTGGATGGATCGCTTCTTGGCAATGGGCATCAGCAGCCAAGAAGATGTTTACGACACATGTTAGAACTTGTTCACGGATATTGAACAAAATTGCAGTTGAGTTTTCGCCATCATCTCACCTTGTCCCTGACAGGGGGGAAAATGGTGGTCATGTACGAGCTTCAACGACAGATCAAGTGAGCCTGAGCCACAATCTCTCATTCCATGTTCAGAGTTGTAGCCAACAGTTCAAGCGAGCCTGAGCCACAATTCGTCATTCCGGATTCAGAGATGTAGCCAGAGATACGGATGCCCATGAGCATACCTTCGGTTGGTGGATAACCTAAAACTGTCGTCTTTGGTTGGTGGATAACCTAAAACCATCATTTTCGGTTGGTGGATAACCTAAAACCATCATCTTTGGTTGGTGGACAACCTAAAACCACCACAGGTAGTAGACCTCCCTTCTTTTAGGTCGAAGGTCTCCCTTTTTATGAGGGACAATTCCTCTAGCAGAAGCCTTCAGCTTCTTGCCAGTTTTGGAAGAGTTCCGGGAACTGCAACAAGTATTGCGTTCCAGTGTTTGTGGTCATCCTAAAACCACCTCTATTTTCCAACATTTCAGAGAGTTGATTCAGCCCAAGTGCTGCCATGTATACTTTGCAGATTTGTATTACAACTCTTTTCTTGGACTCACACATACCCCTTCGGATTAAGGGGGATGTTGGAACACCTAATCCTACATGGGTAGGTGTGGAATGCGAAAAGTCACAATGGAGTCCAAGTGACCTTGGAATGTGAAACCAAGAGTCACACCATTGTACTATAAATGTACATCTTTGTATAATGGAAAATAAGAAAGCCTCACGCTTATCTTTCATTGTGTGTTGAGTCTTGTGTGTGTGCATTATTCTTCCTCATACACCATGTGTGTGCTTCAACATGGTGTTTAACAAGAAAAAGCTATCTTGGGCAGAATCTTGGCCAAAATTTGGAGTCTATCATGCCTTTTGCGACGCTTTAGTGCCCTCTTTAGCTTTGCCTTTAGGATTTTGATTCGTGCCTTGCAAATATAATTTCGCGCCCAATAATGATTCTTCATGTGTCTGAGCATGTAATTTTCCTTGTTTTCCTTCACCAACAGCTTCTCCAAATGAATATTGACCCTTTCAAGCCAATTCTCTCGATCAGCCTCAATCTCCTGCTCAATTGGTGTCATCTCGGTTTGACTTCTTTGGGCAGCTTGCCGGTTCTCATGGATGTTTTGAAACTCCATGATCGTATGCTGATCTTCCAACTGTTTGTTTCACTTGCTCAGAATGAGTGCTCAGAATGATGGAAGTCATCCATTGGGCCTTTTTCAAAATGTCGACAAAGTTTCTGTCAACGCCTTACGCTCTGAATAGTCTCTCTCAACTTTGAGCTAGGTGAGCTCAAATCATCATCAATGAGTATGAAATCGGTGTCTGGCCTCACGAAGGCCCTTCATCCTACATAGAAGGCTTCTTGCACATGTCTTGTCTATATATCTATTACTGTCATGTGATGACGGAAAGCTGAGGACCCTTCCACCCCAGGTGGAGATAGTACTCGCCGAGCTACTGCAAATAATCCTCTAGTGCCTCTCTGATAAGTGACATATACTGGCACACTGATAGACTGTGTCTCGTGACCTTCAGGATGATGTGAAGGTTCACCTGTCTCATGAACAATCTCTGGAAGAACCTGGGGAGTTGTGAAGAAATCATTAGCAATGAAGTCTTCTGATGTAATACCCTGCAAGCCAAGCTGATGCAACACTACAATTTTAATGAGTGCATAGTGATAAATACTGTTGTATTGCTACTCGGGAGTCTTCCACTGCACAAGAGTGGTCATTCTCTTGATGTTTCGGCACATGAAATAAGGAATGTTCATCATCCTCACTCTGGTGAAATGCATCAATAATATAATATGATAGGCATAGAGGCATGAGAACCGGCCCTCACAACTGAAGTATCTGATAATGAGTTTCATCAGAGGCGCATAGGACTCCTTCAAGAACATGAAAGGAAACACTCGGCTAAGCTGTCTCACATAGCTAGGCCTGATATATGGTTCATAATGCACTCTGTCCACCTGCTGTCTTTTGTTCCACTATTCACCCACATTTGGTATTCCAGTTGCTTGAGAGATGGTTTCCGGTGTCAGAGTGAAAGTTACACCAGCAAGAGTTACCTGACCATCATGCAAATGCAATACAAACAAACGAGCCAAATCCTAATGATAATGGGTCCTAGGAATCATTTCACAATACTGAAAACATCACTATTGTTGAAAACATGCTATGGCAAGTGGACAGGCCTGCAATTGAGCCAATGAGGTGGGTTCTTCTCTCACATGTTTTCCACTTTTATGAGACCTTCTAGGTGCATGTAACTCGGTGGTGGAATCACTGTCTTGGTCATATGATGTATCTGTATCCGTCTCCATGGTGTTGAAAGTCTATGCCAAGTATATGCTGATTTATATGAGATAAAAATGAGAATTTGGGTGTTTTTTGTTTTAGTGCCAAATGTATGGTAGTGTAGGAGGGACCGTGGTAAAATAAAGCAGTAGGAACAATGGACTTCAATCAAATGATAACTGAAGTGTAGGGACAGGCAATTAACTGTTTGGGAAATTTGGGCCTTGTGAAGTTTAAATGGGAAAGGGAGAGTGATAGGAAATGAAGTAGCTTTAGGGATAGGGAAATAGACTTAGGAATAAATGATTTGGGATGTAAGGGGATAGGGGACTAGACTATAGTAATGAGATAACATTGAGGAAAGGGAAAAATAAGGTGGGAAATGAAAAAAGGGTTTGGCACCAAATTATTTTTTATAACACCAATTTCAAAACCCTAGGTAAGTAATTCTCAAGAAGATAGGGTTTAAGTTTTTGTGTATTAAACTCTCATAATTAATCATATAACCACACCAAACATGAGTTCATGGGCACTAAGAGATCACATGACTTACTCGAGCATGAAGCAACCGAGCAAAATTCGATTTTGGAGAAGACTGGCAGAAATTTTAAGTTTCAGGCCAATGCGCCGCGCGCACAACCCAGTGCGTCGCACCTTCCTTGTGCGCCGTGCTGGAACAAAAATACACGGAGATGAGCGGCCCAATGCGCCATGCTCAACCAGTGCGTTGCGCCAGTTGCCCAGTGCACCGCGACAATAAACTTCACCACAGTTTCGGCCTCCAATGTTGGCTTTGCTTCCTTCACGATTTTCTTGGCTTCACTCTTGTCTTGGTTTGCAAATGAATTGTTTGAAACACAAAAATATCTTTATGCCAAAGATTTTGATTTTTTGATTCTTGAAAACCCACTTTTGTAATGTTTGAACTTTGACACTTTTCACATAAACTCTGTTTTTGCTTGCTTTTTTATTTTTGGACTGAATAATGAATTTCTTGTCTATTTTGCAGGGATGAATGGCATGAAGTTTGGCAAGGGAAAACAGGGTTGCGCATGGAGTACTATTAAAATTGAAAAACTTAAAAAAAATTACATTACATTTATTAAAAAAGGATAAAATAGACGATTTTCTTCAAAATAGGGTTTTGAAGAAAAATCATTATCAAGCTTTATGATGATTAAAATTTTGCACCGAAAGATTATTTGAACTTCCTCATGTGCCTGCTGGAATTATTAGACATTTTTCAGACCAAATTAACGAAACCCTAGACCTAATGAGACCTAACAACCCTAAAATGACTCTTTTCCATCATTGAGACCAAACATGACTGTACATGATTTTGATGAAGTGAATTAGACCAGCAAGTATAAGACACGAGGAACATGAGTGAAAATCCCCCTACTGTCAGATGATCGATGCTCCTAGAGGAATGCAGATGATTGAACTGAATTCGACACCTAAAATGAAATGCAATAAGAGAAATTTTGATCTCTGACGGAGGGATGAAGATATCGACTCTAACACACTCCACTTACATCCCTTTGGTATCTTCTCCTTTCCGTCCACTTCCCTTGTAAACCTGGCAGGTCCTTTGCCACCTATACACACAATGAATATGCTTCTCCAATACCTCTGCCTCAGCTTTTCACAAAGTCCTCTGCTGCTTCAGATACATTTTCTCAACCAACTCTTAAATCTGCCTTCTATCAATGACAAAGCTCCACCAAGGTCACTAAACATAGGCCTATATTAGTTTTCCCTCTAAAAGTGGTGTTCCACATCAAAATTATTGTTCATAGGGTCTTCAATAAACTTCCTGCATACAATAACTCAGCTGCTACTGAGTCACTAATCTTAGGCTCCACGGATTTGCCTTCTAACAGTGGATTGCTTCTCCAAGTCTCACTGCACATAGGCACCAATTATCCAACATCTCACAGCCACTTTAATTGCTCCAAGGTGATTGTACATATCCTTGAACACATTCTCATTACTCACCTTAGTATGGAATACCTTAAAATTCCTTCCTATAATCATCCACAACAAATAACATCCCAAACATCAGCTCAAAACTTCCTTAACTGACCTCTACCTAGGACTAAGGAAGACACACCCTTGTGCACAATGTGACTGAGGTTTTTCGGCCTTCTTTAGGGCTCCTGCGGCTACCTAGTTACAGCCACTTCATACCTCTTTTCTCTGCATATATCTCACGTTCCAACCCTTAATTCCTTGAGCATGTACATGATTAAGCTCGGCCCTCTCTCTAGTTGTTCCGCATGCCTTACAGCCTCTCTATCCAGCGAATACAAGGGTCTCGACCCTCCTTTAGTCCATAGACATCGACACGGCCGTAACCCAGAAATATACCATTGTTTTATGCCCAGAACCACATCTCAAATGATGCAACCTCCTCTCCTTTACATCCACGATGACCTTGTTATGAGAGGAGGCACCTATAGCTCCATGTTAGTGTTGGTTTGACCCTCAAAACTCCACCTATAGGCGTGCGGCCTAGTCATCATAGGTAGGTACCTTTGTCGGCCTATTTTAGGAGGATTTGTTGTGATTTTCTTACCTAGAACAGTCCTTTATTTTTCCTCTTTCTCCACGTTGTCTATCAATCCAAAACACCATTTTTTTGGACCTGCAATTAGTGAGATATGCGGCCCTGTCTAGGGCTCACTAATTCCACACTTCCTTCAACGAATAGCAACCTCCTTCAATGAAGTTACATTCTTCCTTGATACAAAATAATGCAGCCTCTTCTAGGCTGCTTTCTAGACTAGTTGGATACTCCAAACAATCTCGCTTTCCATCTCCAATTAATATGCAGAAGTAACCATATGTGGCATCCTTTGAAGGCTTATTGCTGATTTTTTTGGAGTGGCTAGGCCTACGGCCTACCACAGTCCACTGCGGCTCCCTAACAACTCACCCATTCTGCCTTTCCTTACCACCTACAACCCTTAACACAGTTCGCAAAAAACTCCTTATATTCTTGGCTCAACAGTCCTTCAATCTAGCCCTAAACCGCACTTAAGACAACCTTGATTAGCCCTAAACACATCTGTTGCACCCAGGCTTCTCCCACGATGTTCATGTAGTAGATGTACTACACTGTCCTTAATTCTCCTCAGCCTCTAACACATATTTCTTCACATTGTTTAGAGAAGGCTTTTCCACGCTGAATATTATGGCACATGAATTTCACTGAAGGGTATGGCACATGTATTTATACCCCATCAAATAGTCCTTATCTCACTACCCTAGATTCTCAACAAGTTGGGCTTTGTCTTCTCCTTGGCTCTGATACCATGTTAAATTCTGAAATTAAGATGTAGATAGAACATACCAATAGATAGATGGAAGATAAGCCAAAAACAGAGATAAAGAATGGTGGTGTTACTGCGATTAGCAGGATGCTTCAACCAGAAAATTCTTCATAAGGTCAGCCAACCCAATGTGTCACATAACCCCAAGACATCTCATCAAGAATACTCCACCAAGACACTGCACCAAGAATCCCTAAACACAGAACCAAGGACGTTGCTCCATCACCATCTAAGAGAGAATAAAATGCCTCCACAAAATGTGTGTGTAAAATGAACTCCAAGTCTCTCCAATATATAGGCATCTATGGGGGTGTTTGACACATCTCTTATGCATGTGGGATAAATCAGGCCGACCTTGCACATGTGTAATAAATACAAAATACATGTTCTGCTCATCTGATCAAGATTATCTTTAGATCGATCTTGAACCTCTATGAAAGAGGAATCCAATAAAAATATTGGTATCATCATCAGAGTATCACAACATGGATTTTGGACCTAGTTTCCCAAAATTAACAAGATTGTGGCCAATTGGAGGTGTTCACTTGATGTTAACGGAGAATCAATCACTGAATGCAAATAATTGTTCCTATATGTTGTCCATCTCTCTAAAGGCAAAGTGGTTCTTGTTAATAACAACATCCTGAGTAGCATTAGGAAGTTTTATGCATGTCTCCCCTATTGTAATCATTTCCTAAAGCTCATTGATTAGTTATACATGTGTCATTAGTTTTATAACAGTTTCTCTATTTTTAAAGAATATGGGAGCTTCGATCGAATTGAGCATTTAAAAGGAATCAAAACATTTCCAGATCTCCAGATGCCCTGAATAACTCCTACTGCTTTATCTGCACATGTCAAATAATGTTAGTCCTTCTTTGTTATGTATTTAACTAGAAAGTAACTGTTAGTTACTGCATTGATCGTAATCAGTCAGTAGGATTGGCATAAATACTTCACTGTTCGAAGTATTAAGGGGGGGAATCTGCAATGAGGAACAGTCCCATTATGTAATGTTGTTCACTGAATTTCAAGTGATTGTTTGAAGAGTAATTCAAGACCAGTTTTTTAGGATTCATGTGGTGTCTGAAATGGTGAAGTATTCTCTTGTTTTTATGTGTTTTCAATTGTTTCTCTTTCTTTGAATTTCTGCAATTTAATTGTAAAACATAAAGTGTGAAGAATAGGATTTGTTATCTACAGCACCCTATCATGGTTGTGTTTACAATAGTCTATGTTTTCCACTGATGCCAAATCGATGTATTCTTAATTTCTCCTCGGCTTCTGCTGAACTTTACATTCTAGTCAGATTGAGGAATTCCTAACTTCTCCTTAGTCTCTACCTAGCCTTACATTTCTTCTTTTCATAATCCATTTAAAACTCTGAAAGATCCATGGTAGTGCCCCTATCTTGCCCTATTTCACTCATGATTGATATTTCTGCAATTTAATCACCCGAGCCTCTTTGACTCCATTTCCTAATGGCTTTCCCTTGCTCTTCACACCAAACCAAATTCAAAATCCAAACTCTAAACCCATTAACTAGCCTAAAATTCCAAATCAACAAAGCTATATCTAACAGAAAGATCCCTCTCTGAGTTTAGGAGGGCTAGATCCTAGGCTCGAAGTGGTTTTGATGTTGCCTCTGAGATTCTGTCTTCAGCCTCAAAATTACAGAGTGATAAGGTAGTGGCAACCATACTGGGGACGAACTATCTCTAGTAATGCACTTCAAGTTTCAGTTTTGACTTTGATGGTGGATAGAATTCAAACACTAGAAGGTTGTTCCATTCACCTAGCGACTCCATCGACAGCAAAATCTAGAAACAGAGATTTACGGGTGACTCCACAAGCTCAAAATGGGATCAGTTTCAAGGAGATATGCTCCAATGAACAGAGATCACATTCCCGACTCCCCAAAAAAAATGCCTCAGGTAAATTTGCAAAGAAATCTTCCGATTTTTCAAGATGATAATGTTGATGATGCTTTGTTACATTTCATTTAATTTCATATACATTCATGGAAGAGGAAAGTCAAATGGCATGAGGATTGCCTCATGAAGATGTTCATGGAAACATTAGAAGGGAAGGCGAGAGAATGGTATGAAGGTTTAAACTGTAATATTCCTAATTAGCAGTGGCTAATTGGAATATTTTATTTTGCTCAATTTTGCCTTCTATAGCTTAATAATAAATAAAAATATGAGCGGAGAGGGTCTAACTCACTTAGTGGAATAAAACACACTCCCTAGTAGCACAACGTTGTGACTTAAATGGAGCCAAGGGGGGCCAAGCACCACGTAGAGAGGGGGCCCACGTATGCTCTAGAAGAGACTGCGTAGATGAGGATGAGGACGTGGCAAGAGGGAGGCTACATTGAGGAGATAGGCCTTAGGGTTTTGGAGGAAGGAAAACATTATAAAAGAGGGAGGAGCCTCCTCATTTCATTCATTCGTTGTTGATGATATTGAGTTGGTCGTTTTGACTTCTTGAGCACGCTGGTTGTTTAGCCTGTCTGCAACATTGTTTAGTGCATTGAGTGTCTCCGGTTAGAGATCTTGCCCTTAGCCCCGGGGGACTTCGAGTGCCTACTCAGGCAAGGTATTTTCTTCAGCATTTTACGGGAGGTTTTGGTGTTTGTTTTTGTTGCGGAGCTGAGCATTCAGAGAGACTGCACAGTCATTGAGAGGGAGGACACAATCCATCTAGGAGGAGCTCCGGATTGGGATTTTTGCAGGGGTTTGTGCTGCAAGATTGAGCAGAGGGTCATCCTTTTCCTTTGGGAGGATTTTGGTGGAGTTTGAAGTAGCATTTCATTCATTCCTATTCAGCCTCTGTGCAGAGCCTTTGTAATATTCCTAATTAGCGACAGCTAATTGGAATATTCGATTTTGTTTAGTTTTGATGTCTATAGTTTATAAATAAATAAAAAGTGAGTGGAGAGGGTCTAACTCACTTAAGTGAAATAAAACACCCTCCTAGTAGCACAATGTTGTGACTTAAGGGGGAGCCAAGGGGGCCAAGCACCATGTAGAGAGGAGGCCCACATTAGCTCTAGAAGCTTCTGCGCAGGAGAGGTTGGGCATGTGGCAAGAGATGGAGGCTACGTTGAGGAGATGGCCTTAGGGTTGGAGGAAGGCCAATGTTATAAAAGAGGGAGGAGCCTTCTCATTTGATTCATTCTGTTGTTGATGATATTGAGCTAGACGTTTTGTCTTCATGAGCACACTGGTTGTTTAGCCTGTCTGCAACATTGTTTAGTGCATTGAGTTTCTTCGGTCGGAGATCTTGTCGTTAGCCCCGGGGGACTTCGAGTGCCTGCTTGGGCAAGGTTATTTCTTCAATATTTTGTGAGAGGCTTTGTTGTTTGGGTTTGCTACAGAGTTGGTATTTCATAGAGACTGCGCAGTCACTAGGAGAGAGGACGCAGTCCATTTTGGAGGTACTCCGGATCGGGATTTCTGCAGGAGATTTAGCCGAGATTTTGAGCAGAGGATCAGTATTTGCCTGTAGGAGGATTTCAGTGGAGTTTGAGGTGGTGTTTCAGCTATTTTCATTTAGCCTCTGCGTAGAGCCTTGGAGGCCAGCGTAATTCCCTGAGGAGGTATTTTCTGGTGGTTTTCGGGGGTCGGCCATTTCTGATATGGTTTCTAGGTTTTGTCGGGATTGGTGAGTAGAGGAGGATTGCAGATTTTCAGCTCATTCCGGCAAGGGGATCAATCCCTAGTCTTCAGTTCATTCCAACAGTAGCAGCTACACGGCAATTTTCCAGTAGCGGGGACGCAGTTCATAGAGCAGCCATTTCCTGTATATTATAAGAGTATTTCTTCACTTGCCTTGAGCAAGATTAGGTGCCATCACTCTGATCACCTATTGCACTTATTTATATTTCTCAGATTAATAAAATGGCTTAGCATTTCCTCTCTATGTTTCTGGATGAGTTTCCGTATTTTATTTCTCTACTATTAAATGTCTGCGGCACTGTTATTTTTATATATTCTTGAGAATTCTAGTTCTATACCACTTGGTGTGTTTATCTTTCACTCTTAGACAGAGTCTGGAAAGGGCCAGGTAGCCTCCGGATCTCGTCCTCTTTTCAGAGGCAGAATATCCGGTAAATTCCCTACCAGTCCATCTCTGGTTGGAGTGTGCCGTGTTTTAGAGATATCCCCGAAACGGGATATTATAGCCTTGGAGGCCAGCGTAATTCCCCAAGGGGGTGTTTTTCGAGGGTCAGCCATTTCTGATATGGTTTCTGGGTTTTGCTGAGATTGGTGAGTAGAGGAGGATTGTAGATTTTCAGCTCATTCCGGCAAGGGGAACAGCCCCTAGTCTTCAGTTCATTCCAGCAGTAGCAGCTACACGGTAGTTTTCCAGCAACTGGGACGCAGTTCAGAGAGCAGCCATTTCTTGTGTATTCTGAGAGTATTTCTTCACTTTCCCTTAGCAAGTTTAGGTGCCATCACTCTGATCACCTATTATACTTCATTATATTTCTCAGTTTAATAAAATGGCTTAGCATTCTCTCTCTATATTTGTGGACGATTTGTCGTATATTCTTTCTATGCTATTGTATGTTTGCCACACTATTATATTTATATATTTCCGGGCATTCTAGTTCTATACCACTTGGTGTGTTTATCTCACACTCTTAGACAGAGTCTGGAAAGGGCCAGGTAGCCTCTGGATTTCATCCTCTTTTTAGAGGTGGCATATCCAGTAAATGCCCTCCCAGTCCATCTCTGGTTGGAGTTTGCCGTGTTTTAGAGATATCCCCGAAACGGTATCAAAGAATAGTTTTGGCTCATCCTGTGGAGCTAGTTGTCTATGACACTAGGGAAGAGGTCATATATTTTTTACAGAGGCAGGAAGTATAGAGATCATGAGCATAGGTTGGAGAACACCTACGGAGAAGGACATTGTGTTCGGGTGGTGGACACAGTTCAGGAGGAGCCTGTGATAGACACAGAGCAGGAGGAGCCTGTGTTGGATTCAAAGCAGAGAGAGATGATGGCAGATGACACTAAGGCCAAACATTTTTGGGAGGCACTCCTCAAATCGGTGTAGGATTTAGCGAGGCAGATTGAGGTGATGGGTCATAGATTCACTGCTGTAGATGCTAGACAGCGTGAGACCCCACAGGTATTCCAGGTGGGTGAGGGATCAGGTACATCCCACCATTTTCCGGAGCATGGTGCTGCTCAGCGTGATACTACTCAGCCGATGGCTTCACATGCACCTACATGCTCTACCATGCCCACTTTCTTGGGGGCAGACACAGGGGCAGGAGCCCAGTAGGAGGCAGAGCCCAGACACATGGGCGAATATTTTGTAGAGTATCAGGCCTATGGGCAGGAGTTTAGGGATGCTCTCTCATTCCGAGATTTTGTTCAGCTCCAGCGGGACAGTAGACCCTGCAACCATCATAGAGGGCACTGACATTATCATGATGGAGATACCCACCACACATCTAGCAGATTCCATTTTCCTACGTTTGATGGCTCATCAAACAGTTCGGCAAAGCCTTGGGTGGAGAAGCTGGACATCTATTTCTAGCTTAACCAGATGTCGGAGACGGAGGCCATCAAGGTGGCAACATTAAATTTGGATGGTGCGGCCCAGGACTGGTGGTTCCATAGGATGGTTACACTCGGACATTCTATAGTGACGACATATGCTAAGTTTACCAGGAGGTTGATGGACCGATTTGACCGGAGAGATCCGGAGCAGTATTTTGTTGAGCTGACGAGGCTCAAGAAGACTAGGAGCCCTGATACATACATCACAGATTTCTTGAGGGTTTCAGTGATGGTGCCAGATCTATCCGCAGCTCGGATGATCTATATGTTTTTGGAGGGCTTAGCAGAGCCACTTCAGGGTCTAGTCAGATCTACTAGACCAGCTACACTCCAGGATGCTATTAGTAAGACTCGAGACTTATAGGATGCATTGCCCAGGACTCGGACACCTTACACCCAGAGACAGGGCTTCCAGCCCAAGGGGAAGGATGTGAGGATTCCACCTCCAAAGGGGAATCCAGGACGGGCACAGATAGATGATGATGTCAGGAGGGAGCTGAAGAAGAAACTATTGTGATTTACTTGTCAGGAGCCGTGGGCACCAGGGAATAGGTGTGCTACTGGCAAAGCACACTTCAATGAGGTCTTCTCTGAGGATAGCGGGGAAGAGGATGATGAGGATGACGAGGAGGCAGGAGATAGTCAGACAGCCCAGGATCAGTTGCCACCTCCACCTCCAAGTACAAGAGGTGCAGCTTTTGTACCCACAGGAGGGACCCTTGCAGCATTGCGAGGAGTTCCCAAGTATTTGACGCTACGCGTATGAGGGACAGTACGTGGCCAGCGAGTATCATTTTTGGTGGACAGTGGAGCAACCCACAACTTCATTGATGCATAGATGGTTGAGCAGAGAGTTATACCGACCGAGAACTTTGATGGATTTTTAGTTTTGGTCCCAGGAGCCCAGACGATGCAGTGTGCCCGGTATGTTCTAGAGTTAACAGTGACGATGGGTACCTACACCGTGACCGATCACTTTTTTGTGGTCAACATACTAGATACCAATGTGGTACTAGGTGTTCAGTGGTTGATTACCCTGGGGAAGGTCACCACAGATTGGGAGAACTTAGAGATGGAGTGGGATGATAAGAAGACCGAGAAGCATGAGAAGATTTGTGGGATGCACACTTACCCACCTCAGACTGTTTCGGCTCACTGGATGGAGGCATATTTAAGGAAGGGAGACATAGAGTGGGTGGTTGAGTTGCGAGCATCAGAGGCAAGGAATATCGGTCAGGCAGTTCATCCTGATATACAGGCCATCCTTGACAGGTATGATGCAGTGTTTGGGGATATACCACCAGGTCGGCCACCGGACCGAGGATTCGAGCACACCATTGAGCTTGAGCAG
Organism: Pinus albicaulis; assembly: GCA_034641835.2. Taxonomy (NCBI): domain Eukaryota; kingdom Viridiplantae; phylum Streptophyta; class Pinopsida; order Pinales; family Pinaceae; genus Pinus; species Pinus albicaulis. The sequence goes on from CM076580.1 coordinate 477,412,990, forward strand.
GGCATTCAGGCAGTGATTAATACCCGCTATAGGCATCCCAAAGCCTATCGAGATGAGATTAAGCGGTCCATCTAGGAGTTGCTAGCTCTTGGGCACATCAGACTGAGCACGAGTCCGTTCGCTTCTTCCGTGGTGTTGGTGAAGAAGAAGGACGACACCTTGAGGATGTGTATTGACTAAAGGGCCCTGAACAAGAAGACCCTGAAGAACAGGTATCCTATGCCCAAGATCAATGAGTTGATGGATAAGCTAAGAGGGGCCAAGTTCTTCTTAAAGATTGATTTGAGATCAGGGTACCATCAGATTCGCGTGAGGGAACAGGACATTCCCAAGACCGCCTTCAGGTGTCACTATGGGCATTTTGAGTTTCTGGTTATGCCCTTCGGGGTAACCAATGCCCCAGCTATTTTTTATTCTTGCATGAACCATAGCTTCTGCAGTCATCTGAGGAAGTTTGTATTGGTCTTTTTCGATGACATACTCATATATAGCAGGACTTGGGAGGAACATCTCCAGCATATAGAGGCAGTATTACATATCTTGGAAGAGCAACAGTTCTATGCTAAGCTCTCCAAGTGTGAGTTTGGGATGACATATATGTTGTATTTGGGTCACATTATTGGAGTGGACGGAGTCAGAGTCCATGAGGAGAAGATCAGGGCCATCAGAGATTGGCCGGAGCCAAGGAACGTGACGGAACTTTGAGGATTCATTGGTATATGTACTTGTTACAGGAAGTTCGTCAAGAGTTTCTCACAGCTTGTTGCACCCCTTATAGATCTGACAAAGAAGGGGGCATTCATTTGGTCAGATACAGCGTAGCGAGCCTTTGACAGGCTCAAGGAGGTGATGAGTAGCTGCCCAGTGCTAGCATTGCCGTATTTTACGCAGCCATTTTTTTTGGAGTGTGATGCGTCGGGAGAGGGGATTGGCGCAGTATTGATGCAGGGAGGACACCCTATAGCCTTTGAGAGCCGGAAGCTCCTTCCACATGAGAGGTTGTATTCTATATACGACAAGGATATGTTGGCCATTATGCATGCATTGGCAAAATTCTGGCAGTACTTGGTGGGGAACAGGTTCAGAGTGAGGACTAATCACAATAGCCTCAGATTATTTTTGGAGCAGAACCAGCTACAGGAGAGGCAGCAGAAGTGGATCAGTAAGATCCAAGCATATGACTTTGACATTGAGTATGTCAAGGGTAAGAATAACGTAGTAGTAGATCCCCTTTCACGTAGACCAGCCACGTTATCTCTTATGAGCTTGGATACAGACTAGAGGGCTCGGCTTTTAGTTGAGTACTCCAAGGGCAGATTTGCATGCAAGGTTCTAGATGGATAGGTGGCTGATGACAGGTACAGGGTGGTCGATGAGATCATCTACTACAGGGACCAGATCTTCTTGAATGAGGGGTCTCAGCTCAAGAAGAAGATACTTCAAGCATCACATGATTCACCTTTGGCCGGACATCATGGGTTTACCAAAACCTACAGGGCCATTAGAGAGAGGTTCTCATGGAAGGGCCTCAAGGAGGACGTACTTCAGCACATCAGGGAGTGCAATGTTTGCCAGAGGAACAGGAGGGAGATGAGCCATCCTGCAGGATTATTGTAGCCTCTTCCCATTTCGGAGGGGAAATGGGAGAGTATCTCGATGGACTTCATCACAGGGTTGCCCATGGTGTAGGCAAGGATTGTATCTTTGTCGTCGTTGATTGACTGACAAAGTATGCACATTTTTTCACCATATCTATGCACTACACAGCAGCATAGGTGGCCGAGCTGTTCTTCAGGGAGGTTTTCAGGCTACATGGTCTTCCTAAGACCATCATCAATGATAGGGACAACCGCTTCATGGGTGGATTTTGGCAGGAGCTTTTTCGGTTGGTGGGGACGGAGCTGACACTGAGTACTAGTTATCACCCACAGATGGATGGACAGACGGAGATATTTAACAAGTGGCTGGAGGGCTACTTGCGTAACTATGTCAGTGGGCAGCAGCGAGCATGGCTGAAGTGGTTGCATTTGGGGGAGTACTGCTATAACACGACACATCACATGTCCATTGGTATGTCACCATATTATGATTTGTATGGGTATCATTCTTTATCTTTTGCCGATGTGATGTTCGGTGCTAGCAAGGCTCCTAGAGCCAAGATTTGGATCCAAGAGAGTCAAGACATTCTCTGAGCTCTCAAGGATAATATGGCTACAACACAAAACCAGCAGAAGCTGTATGCTAATAGAGGTCGGGTGGAGAGACAGTTTGAGGTAGGGGACTTGTTCTACCTACAATTACAGCCATACCGACAGTCGTCACTGAAGCAGAAGGGAGCTAAAAAGCTCAAGCCTTGCTTTTACGAGCCATACAGGGTGATAAACAGGATTGGACAGGTTGCGTATGAGTTGTAGCTGCCCCAAGGCAGCAAGATCCATAATGTTTTTCATGTATCATGCCTGAAGAAGGCACTGGGGTAGCAGGTGACAGTGACAGATGAGCTACCACCCACAGATTATGAGGGTCATTTGGTGTTGCAGCCAGAGGCTATTATTGATACTAGGGAGAGGTAGCTACGGAGCAAGACAGTATGGGAATTCTTGGTGAGGTAGAAGAATTTTCTGGATGAGGATGCCACTTGGGAGAGTGAGAAGATTTTGCAGCATCCATCACTTCAGTTTCTTGAGGAAAAGCAACATTTTGCCGGGGGAGACTGTAATATTCCTAATTAGCAGTGGCTAATTGGAATATTCGATTTTGCTCAATTTTGCCTTCTATATTTTATTAATAAATAAAAAGGTGAGTGGAGAGGGTCTAACTCACTTAGTGGAATAAAACACACTCCCTAGTAGCACAACGTTGTGACTTAAAGGGAGCCAAGGGGGGCCAAGCACCACATAGAGAGGGGGCCCACGTATGCTCTAGAAGAGACTGCACAGATGAGGATGAGGTCATGGCAAGAGGGAGGCTACGTTGAGGAGATAGGCCTTAGGGTTTTGGAGGAAGGCCAACGTTATAAAAGAGGGAGGAGCCTCCTCATTTCATTCATTCATTTTTTATGATATTGAGCTGGTTGTTTTGACTTCTTGAGCACGCTGGCTGTTTAGCCTGTCTGTAGCACTGTTTAGTGCATTGGGTGTCTCCGGTCGGAGATCTCGCCCTTAGCCCTGGGGGACTTCGACTGCCTACTCGAGCAAGGTATTTTATTTAGAATTTTGTGGGAGGATTTGGTGTTTGGTTTTGTTGCGGAGCTAAGCATTCAGAGAAACTGTGCATTCATTGAGAGGGAGGACGCTGTCCATCTAGGAGGAGCTCCGGTTTGGGATTTTTGCAGGGGTTTGTGCTGGGAGATTGAGGAGAGGGTCATCCTTTGCCTTTGGGAGGATTTTGGGGGAGTTTTAGGTGGCATTTCATTCATTCCTATTCAGCCTCTGCGTAGAGCCTTGGAGGCCAGCGTAATTCCCCAAGGGGGTGTTTTTCGGGGGTCGACCATTTCTGATATGGTTTCTGGGTTTTGCCGAGATTGGTGAGTAGAGGAGGATTCCAGATTTTCATCTCATTCTGGCAAGGGGAACAGCCCCTAGTCTTCATTTCACTCCAGCAGTAGCAGCTACACGGTAGTTTTCCAGTAGCTAGGACGCAGTTCAGAGAGCAGCCATTTCCTGTGTATTCTGAGAGTATTTCTTCACTTACCCTGAGCAAGTTTAGGTGCCATCACTCTTATCACCTATTGTACTTCATTATATTTCTCAGTTTAATAAAATGGCTTAGCATTCTCTCTCTATATTTCTGGATGATTTGTCATATATTTTTCTATGCTATTGTATGTCTGCTGCACTGTTATCTTTATATATTTCCGGGCATTCTAGTTATATACCACTTGGTGTGTTTATCTCACACTCTTAGACATATTCTAGAAAGGGCCAGGTAGCCTCCGGATTTCATCCTCTTTTTAGAGGCGGAATATCCGGTAAATTCCCTCCCAGTCCATCTCTGGTTGGAGTTTTCCGTGTTTTAGAGATATCCCCGAAACAGGATATTACATAAACCCTAGTAGTTTATTTTCTTTAAAGGATTTCCACAAGGTGTTTTATTAGCATTATAAAGAATATTCTCCATCTTTATCATTAGCTTAAAATTGTTGTGATCAGTTTGAGGATCTCATACAATACCTTGAAACAATGATGAAGATCTAGGAAATATGCATGATGAGTATCTCTTAGAAGAAATTTATGGATTTCATTCTCAAGTTAACTGTCATGATAACCAAGAGAAGTTAGTTGAAGATGAAAACAATCAAGAAATGAGAGTAGATTCACAAGATCTGTGTGTGGAGACAAATGAAAATTCATTTGTTCTTTTCTATGAGGCTAAAGAAGAAATTCAGTCTCATGTTCAATATTCACGAGAGAAAGAAAACATTTTTTGTTTAATCCAAAGAAAACAAAGACTGCCTCATCCTTTAACTGAAGAAGAAATTAATCAGATTCTAAGCATGTAGCCATCCTCTCAATATTTATGTGATCAGGAGATTAATCCTATTTGTTCTATTGTTGATTTATTTATTGAAGTATTTCCTCATGAAGAAACAGATGTAGGATAGATTGATACCGATGTTGTTTTACATTCTCAAGACGGCTTATTGTAAGAAAGTGCCTCTGTTCATCAAAATGATGGCCTTCAAATAGAATTCATCCAACTGAGTCAAGACATATCAGGTTTGCTTGAGGATAGAATATTGGTATACAATGAAGATTCCAATATCAGATGACCATGAAGAATTTTTATATATTCTCTTTCAAAAGGATCCTGAGCCTAATAAATTGGAACACATAGCAGTCCTAGATGAAGCTTTTTATTTGAATCCTTAGGACCAAGTGTTTCTCCAAGATCCTTTTGTTGCCCTCTTAGAATCATTTAAAGAAGGAGTATGCTATGCCATGAATGGTTTGCTACAGAGTTTAAGGAATATTTTGAACACTTTAGTTCAATGGAAAGTAGGGAGTGGTCCTTTTCTTTTCTCAACCTACTCAAAAAGGTGGACAAGAATCAATTATGTATTCATTACTTGATTGGTTACATTGGAAAAAATATTTCACTTAGTGTATATATCATCTCCAAGTTATATTAGGGTAGGTAGGTATGCAAATAAGCTCATTACTTTGAGCATTTTTCAGTTTTAGTCTCAGAGTGCTAATTTTTTTTTTTTTTTTTTTTTTTTTTTTTTTTTTTAATTTTTTTTATTTATTATTATTATTATTATTTTTTTATTTTTATTTTTTAATTTTTTTTATTTTAATTTTAATTTTAATTTTAATTTTTTTTTTTTTTTTTTTTTTTTTTTTTTTTTTTTTCAGTTCAAGTGTGTTCCAAACTTCAGTTTGCAGAGAGTGTTAACTTCAGCTTGAGGATTTTCAGCCACAAAGGTTTTTTAGCAAATCAAGTTATTTATTTGGGATCATCCCAATTGTTCAGGCCACTAGTCTACGGTGTTCTTGACACATCCTGAATGAGCTAACATCGCCAGCTGGAACCTCTGTTAGTATCCTACAATCTATAGTATCACAAGGTGACTGACTATTCTTTTCATATCTTCTATATTGAAAATAATACTTCTTGGTTGTCATTTCTTTTCAAGGGGGAACTGTTGGTCAAAAATGGAAAAGGATGGTTATTCCAAGGTTTTGGAAAGCCCATTACAAGATTAAGGTGTTCAATGGAATTTCATTACCACAAAGTTTCTACCGTAGCTATACCTCAACCATAATAAACCTTCCCTTACCACAACAAACCTTTATACCATTTACCTTTTACCCTTTCATCACACTGTAAAATCGCATTTTCACTTACCATTTGCGATCCTATTCAAACCCGGCCACCGATGCGATACTAAATGAGACCCCTTCCTTACCTTTTCACATCGAAATTTCACAAACATCCCATTGCCACATTCATTTTTCACTCCATAAATCTTGTAATTTGCGGTATTGAATGGGCCCCATCTTCGTCCTGCCACATCACCTTCCATCAGCCCAGCTGGAGGTGTTCACTTGATGTTAATGGAGAATCAATCACTGAATGCAAATCATTGTTCCTATATGTTGTCCATCTCTCGAAGGGAAAAGTTGTTCTTGTTAATAACAACATCCTAAGCGGCAAGAGGAAGATTTATGCATGTAACCCTTATTGCAATCATTTCCTAAAGCGCATTGATTAGTTATACATGTGTCATTAGTTTTATAATAGTTTCTCTATTTTTAAAGAATGTGGGAGCTTCGATCGAGTTGAGCGTTTAAAAGGAATCAAAACATTTCCAGATATCCAGATGACCTTAATAAATCCTATTGCTTTATCTGCACATGTCAAATAATGTTAGTCCTTCTCTGTTATGTAGTTAACAAGAAAGTAATTATTAGTTACTGCATTGATTGTAATCAGTTAGTAGGATTAGCATAAATACTTCACTGTTCGAAGTATTAAGGGGGGAAATCTGTAATGAGGAACAGTCCCATTCTATAATGTTGTTCACTGAATTTCAAGTGATTGTTTGAAGATTAATACAAGACCAGTTGTTCAGGATTCATGTGGTGTCTAAAATGGTGAAGTATTCTCCTGTTTTTATGTGTTTTTCCATTGTTTCTCTTTCTCTATATTTATGCAATCTAATTGTAAAACAAAAAGTGTGAAGAATAGGATTTTTCATCTAGATGCCAAATCGAGGAATTCTTAATTTCTCCTCGGTTTCTATTGAAATTTACATTCTAGTCAGATTGAGTAATTCTTAACTTCTCCTCAATATCTACCTAACCTTGCATTTCTTCTTTTCATAATCCATTTAAAAGTCTGAAATATCCATGGTAGTGCACCTATCTTTCCCTGTTTCACTCATGCTTGATATTTCTGCAATTTAATCACCCGAGCCTCTTTGAATCCATTTCCCAATGGCTTTCCCTTGCTATTCCCACTAAACCAAACTCAAAATCAAAATTCTGAACCCATTAAATAGCCTAAAATTCCAAATCAGCAAAGATATATCTAACAGAGAGATCCCTCTCTCGGTCTAGGAGGGAAAGATCCTAGGCCCGAAGTGGTTTAGATGTTGCCTCCGGAATTATATCTTCAACCTCGGAATTACGGAGTGATAACATAGTGGCGGCCATACTGGGGACGAAATATCTCCAGTAATGTACTTCAAGTTTCAGTTTTGACTTTGATGGTGAATAGAAGTCAAAACCAAAAGGTTTTTCCATTCACCTGGCGACTCCATTGTCAGAAAAATCCAGAAATAGAGATTTACTAGCGACTCCACAAGCTCATAATGGCATCAGTTACAAGGAGATATGCTCCAATGAATAAAGATCACATTCTTGGCTCCCCAAAAAAAATTCCTCATGTAAATTGGCAAAGAAATCTTCTTATTTTTCAAGATGAGAATGTTGATGATGCTTTGTTAAATCTCATTAAATTTCATATACATTCATGGAAGAGGAAATTCGAATGGCATGAGGATTGCCTCATGAAGATGTTCGTGGCAACATTAGAAGGGAAGGCGAGGGAATGGTATGAAGGTTTAAACCCTGGTAGTTTGTTTTCTTTAAAGGATTTCCACAAGGTGTTTTATAAGCATTATAAAGAATATTATCCATCTTTATCATTAGCTAAAATTTGTTGTTATCAGTCTGAGGATCTCATACAATACCGTGAAAATATTGATGAAGATATAGGAAATATGCATGATGAGGATCTCTTAGAAGCAATTTATGGATTTCATTCTCAAGTTAATTGTCATGATAACCAAGAGAAGTTATTTAAAGATGTAATTAATCAAGAAATGAAATTAGATCCACAATATCTCTTTATGGAGACAAATGAGAATTCATCTGTTCTTTTTTATGAGGCTAAATAAGACATTCAGTCTCATGATCAATCTTCACGAGAGAAAGAAAACAATTGTTGTTTAATCCAAAGAAAACAAAGACTACCTCCTCCTTTAACTGAAGAAGAAATTAATTAGATTCTAAGCATGCAGCCAGCCTCTCAATATTTATGTGATCAAGAGATTAATCCTATTTATTCTATTGTTTATTTATTTATTGAAGTATTTCTTCATGAAGAAACAAATGTAGAACAGATCGATATCGATGTTGTTTTACGTTCTCAAGAAGGCTTATTTCCAGAAAGTGCCTCTGTTCATAAAAATGATGGCCTTCAAATAGAATTCAGCCAACTCCGTCAAGACATATCAGGTGTTATCACTCAGAAAAAAGTGAAAAATCATTTGACATAGTCTTAGAGGTTCATGTGTCAAAGGTATCGTCATAGAATTCATTTTTCATTACTTGGTAAAGGAAATTTATTATTAGCCTATCCTAAGGTCCAAACCCACCCCCATTCAAGTCTTTTCATGTCACATCAGTCATTATTTCCTGACATATTTCATTTCCCAAGTTTACAACTCTGAAAAGGTCATTTTAGCCAAGATTTCCTACTTCCGTAGAGAATTACACAGAAAAAACGCACTTTTCGCTACGAAACTGTTAATACTTTCGTAGCAAAACTGCCCAGAAATACACTAAGTATGCTACGAAAGGAGGTATTCATGTCTATCTTTTCAAAACATGTGCTAGGTGTCAATAAATGATTGAAAGGGTTAGGGTATATGCCCTTTGAATCAGTTAGGGTTAAATCAAGTTACAATGGTCATGGTTGAAGTCCTTATTACTATTTTAAGCATGTATGAGTCATGATTATGCCATGAGTTGTTATCGAAACTTTAAAATATTTCCCAATTGAGTCATTTGTTATTCTTCGCTCCCTCTTTGCATGTTATTGAAGCTCTTGAGATCTATTTCACTAAGCCCAAGTTGTGGCTGGGATTTTCAAAAGTTTGTAGTTTTCACTGATCAAGCAAGGCAGCAAAGAAATAAAAGTACCATGGTTGCAAAGAGGAAGACCAACAAAGGTGGCCACTGCCTCAAATATGAGCCATCAAACATGAACTTGATAAATGAAGACCCAACTACCTTATAATTTTTTAGAAGAATAGGGTGTTTGCAGTTTTGCCAAAGACTGCAAGGATTCCATGTACAGGTTTCTAAATAGTTTTCCATCAATTTCAATGGGACAACTACAAAGGTGGGAATGTTGAACCTCACTATAACTCCAGAGACCATTGTAGCAGCAACAAGAGTTCCAAGAGGAGGAGAAAAATGGTTCAAAGGTTTCAAATTAAACATGCAGGACTGTAAGGAATTTATCAAGCGAAAACATAGTGAGATTGACCTTACAAATGTCATTCCAAGAAGCTACATGAAAGACAATTTCTCAAAGCTACTGCTTATCATTCAAAAGTACTTCACCTATGAAGGGAGGTATCATAAGGTTTATTCTTAATACTTCATGCTTCTGCTACATTTTGTTGGTAATAAATCTCTTGATCTACCTTTTCATTTATACAGAAGATTAGCAAAAATGGCAGATAAATTTCAAGCTAAATATGAAGGAAATGAAACCTCACTCTTTCATCATGGTTTAATCAAGTTGCTGGATTTAGAGGAGTTAAAAATATTAGGCAGAGACTGGTCATCTTTTCTATTTGTCAGTGGTTTTGAAGTAGATTCCATCACTCATAAAAGAAATCCTAAACCTATAGGTATACCATCACGATCAGTGGTAGGGAAAAGTGAGCCTATAAGGGCAGAGCAAAGTGAACCAGTAATCATGGAAACAGAGCAATTGTAGAAACTTGATACACCTGTTGTTTTACCTTAAAAAAAAAAGCCAACTGTGAGAAAACCTGCAAAACAAGAGCCAAATGTGAGTAAACATGGCAGAAAAAGGATTAGAATAAGCCAAATAGTGGCTAAGGGAAATTTATAAGACATTCTGCATGCTATTGATATTGAGGAAATCCCCATAGTCCAAGCTGAAGATATAGATGAGGGAGGAAAGAAACTCAAGAAAGCCAAATCAGCTAAGAAATTAGAGCTTGAAGGTGAGGATGCAGGTATCATGTTTTAGGCTAGGAAACCAATGACAAGGCATGCCAGAAAGGTCTTGGAAAGCAGTAAGGAAGCTTATAAGGTCACTGAAACTATTCAGCCACCACCAAGTATCATTGACCTCTCATCACCTGCAAAATAAGATCCAGTCATCAAGCAAAATAAAGGAAAGGAGAAAATCATTGAAAAAACATAGATTGAGGTCCTTGAGGAGCAGTTGAAGTTAGAAAATCATGAAATAGTAGTCTTGAAGAAAGAAGCAAGGAAACATAATGTTCAAAAGATGCATTTTGAGAAAATTAAAGAATTTTGGAAAGAGCAGGTTAATAGTGTGTCAAAGACTTTAGATAACACACAGGAATTGATCAAATGGACTCAACCATTGAGAGGAGAGGTGAATCATATCAAAAGAATAAACCTACACTTGAAATATAAGAATATAAAACTGAAGGACCAAGTCAAATACCTCCAATTGTGGTTAGAATTGCTCCATGAGGAGCTGGAGAAAAAGGGCTTAAAGATGACTGTAGTGGAGGAACCCATAGCTTAACTTATCATTAATGAAGAGGAAACACCTCAAGGCTCTTAATTTGAGTTTTATTATGTTTTATAAGGCTTATGGCATGTTTAAGACCAAGTTTCTACAGCTGGAGGTTACATTTTTTAGACAGGGTCAAAACCTGGAATTTTCACAATTTTTCACAGTTTTGTAGCGTTTCCTAAGCTTGAAGCTAGGAAAATGCAACGAAAATTTTTGTAGCTGCCCTTTTGCTTCTAAAACCACTTTTTGCAGCTTGCAAGGAGGGAAAATGGTGTTGGTGATGTTTCATGTCATGATGGACACTATGGAAAAGAAAATAAATAGAAATTTTGTGTGAAAAAAACCATTTTTTGGATGCTATGAAACTACCCTGTTTTCATAGCGAGTTGTTTTTGAAGGTTTCTGAGCAGTTTAAAAGAATTTTTTACAGGTGAACACATCCAATATATCAAGGGACCTTGCCACCAAACATATATTACTTGAATACCATGCAATGGAGACAGCTCATCAGCTGAAGCTTTCGTTGAAGATAGGGTCTTGTTTTCCTAAAAAATAGGGTTTGGTTCCATATGTTTAGGAGGATATTTAATATGTGAAGTAGTGATGAGATATGTCATAGCCTATTCGAACATGTGAGACTTAGTTGTCACTGATATGTAAGTTTTTTAAAGATAAGGTAGACTGATGTAATAAATAGGAGTTTGAGTCCTATTAGGAAAAGGTCTTCTTTAGAGTATAGCTGTCATTTTCTGATTAAAAGACATGCTTTTCTGTTATGTAAGGTGTCATAGGAAGAGTTTGGTGTATCTAGCCAAGAGGTAGATCATCCCTATTGTAAGAAAGTCTATTTAAAGCCAAATTATCGAAGTTTTAAAGGGTTGGAGACTTTTTGCAACAAACTGCTGCTTTATGTAATTTGACTCATATCAGTAATACAGAGTGACTTCTTCTTGACAGACCTGAGATTCTCATGGGTTTTTAATGTTTTATTGATCTAAATGTTATGTTTTACTACTTGCAGTAGATTTCATTACTATTAATCAGAATTCATAACTCTATGCTCTGACTTCCTTTAGTAATGAGATGACTGTGTTTTCCTATGTTTTATGAGTGAATTGCCTTTGTTAAAGACCTGTTTTACTACTTGCAGTAGATTTCATTACTATTACTCAGAATTCATAACTCTATGCTCTGGCTTCCTTTAGTAATGATATGACTGTGTTTTCCTATGTTTTATGAGTGAATTTATTTTGTTAAAGACCCCTATCTACCTCAGCTTCCATGTCAATAAACCTTTCCATTGAAACTACTGATTTGTTGACTCCATAAGCCCAATGGTAGCAAGCTTGTATTCCTTCAACCTGAAAAAATAAAAAACAAATTACTTTTCAAATAGAGTTAGCCATATAGTACTATCATTATCAAATATCATAAACCCCTTTGAGAGAGCCCTCTCAGACTAAAGAGGCAAGCTTCAGTCAAAAGCTGGTTTAAAACAATTACATAGAGTTGTCTGATCAATAGCCAATCAAGTACAATTTTGTGATAACATCAGGTTTTCTTGAGGACAACATATTGGTATACAATTAATATTCCATATCAGATGACCATGAAGAATGTGTATATATTCTCTTTCATAAGGATCCTGAGCATGACAAATTGGAACAAAGAGCGGTCCTAGATGAAGCATGTTATTTGAATCCTCGGGACTGAGTGTTTCTCCAAGATCCTTTTACAGCCCTCTTAGAATAATTTAAAGGAGTATGTTATGCCATGAACGGTTTGCTGTAGAGTTTAAGGAAAATTTTGAACACTTTTTTTCAATGGAAAGTAAGATGGGGGTGGTCCTTTTTTTTCTCAACCTACTAAAAAAGGTGGACAAGAATCAATTATGTAGTCATTTAATTGTTTGGTTACATTGGAAAAAAGAGTTCAATTAGTGTATATATAATCTCCAAGTTTGATTAGGGTAGGTGGGTATGCAAATAAGCTCAGTACTCTGAGAATTTTTCAGTTTTAGTCCCAGAGTGTTGTTTTGTTTTCAATTCAAGTGTGTTCCAAACTTCAGTTTGCAGAGAGTGTTGATTTGAACTTGAGGATTGTCAACCACAGAGGTTTTGTAGCAGATCAAGTTGTTGATTTGGGATCGGCCCAATGGATCGGGCCACTAGTCTACGGTGTTCTTGACACCTCCTGAAGGAGTTTCCATCCCCAGCTGGAGCCTCTGTTAGTATCCTATAATCTATAGTATCACAAGGTGACTAATTATTCTTTTCATATCTTCTATATTGAAAATAATACCTCTTGGTTGTAATTTCTTTTGAAGAAGGAAATGTTGGTCAAAAAGGACAAAGGATGGTTATTCCAAGGTTTTAGAAACCCCATTACAACATAAAGGTTTTCAATGGAATTTCATTACCACAGAGTTTCTACCGCAACTATACCTGAACCACTATAAACCTTCCCTTATCGCAACAAACCTTTATCCCATTTACCTTTTACCGTTTCATCGCACTGTAAAATAGCATTTTCACTTACCATTTGTGATCCTATTCAAACCTAACCACTGATGCGATACTAAGTGAGACCCCTTCCTTTCCTTTTCGCATCGAAATTTCGCAAACATTCCATTGCCACATTCATTTGTCACTCCATAAATCTTTTGATTTGCGGTATTGAATGGCCCCCATCTTCGTCCTGCCACGTCACCTTCCGTCAACGCACATCGCACTTCGCGGGTTTTAGAACTTACATCATTTCCCTGACCCCAAACCTTGCGATGTGCGATCAGCCTAAATGTTGTGGTGTGGAGTATGCTTAACCCCTGCGATTTGTGATATGGGTGGGACCCAATTGCATATCACACTTCGAGAGTTCAAAAGGGCTAGCACTAAGGAATATGTTAAAAACATCGACTCCCAAAATATATGGTTTCGATCTCTGCCCATACACCTATGTGTCATCTCCAGAGAAGTTCACCCCCCCCCCGTCTGAAACAGCTTATCACCTGCCAGACACTTTGAAATCTGGTTTCGGGTTTTGCATGCCAAACTTAGCGGTAAGTGATTTTTAACTTCAGGTTTGAAATGACTTACCTCTACTTCAGTTGTTTTGTCCACAGGTTAAATGATGGAAGATGGACAGTGGTAGGAGTACCTTCAGATGGGTTAACTTTCCATGACAAAAAAAATAAAATCGCAGAGTTGAACAGTGGTTCAATCCCCGAGCTCTCCACTGTTGAAATGCTCCAGGCCAAGATAATTGGCTGTTAAAGGGAGGTTGCGCCCAGCTGGAGGTGTTCACTTGATCTTAAAATAGAATCAATCACTGAATGCAAATCATTGTTCCTATATGTTGTCCATCTCTCGAAGGGAAAATTGGTTCTTGTTAATAAGAACATCCTAAGAAGTAAGGAATTTTTATGCATGTCACCCCTGTTGCAATCATTTCCTAAAGCCCATTGATTAGTTATACATGTGTCATCAGTTTTATAACAGTTTCTTTATTTATAAAGAAGATGGGGGCTTCGATTGAATTGAGTGTTTAAAAGGAATCAAAACATCGCCAAATCTCGAGATTCCCTTAATAACTCCTACAGCTTTATCTGAACATGTCAAATAATGGTAGTCCTTCTCTGTTATGTAGTTAACAAGAAATTAACTATTAGTTACTGCATTCATTGTAATCAATCAATAAGATTAGCATAAATACTTCACTGTTCGAAGTATTAAGGGGGAAAATATGCAATGAGGAACAGTCCCATTCTGTAATGTTGTTCATCGAATTTCAAGTCATTGTTTAAAGAGTAATACAAGAACAGTTGTTCAGGATTCATGTGGTGTCTAAAATGGTGAAGTATTCTCCTATTTTTATGTGTTTTTCCATTGTTTTTCTTTCTCTGTATTTTTGCAATCTAATTGTAAAATAGAAAGTGTGAAGAATAGGATTTGTTATCTAGAGCACCCTATTATGGCTGTATTTACAATAGTCTATGTTTTCCACTGATGCCAAATCGAGGAATTCTTAATTTCTCCTCGGTTTTTGCTGAACTTTACATTCTAGTCAAATTGAGGAATTCTTAGTTTCTCCTCATTCTCTACCTAGCCATACATTTCTCCTTTTCATAATCCATTTAAAATTCTGAAAGATCCATGGTAGTGCACCTATCTTGCCCTGTTTCACTCATGCTTGATATTTCTGAAATTTAATCACCCAAGCCTCTTTGAATCCATTGCCCAATGGCTTCCCCTTGCTCTTCCCACAAAACCAAATTCAAAATCCGAACTCTAAACCCATTAATTAGCCTAAAATTCCAAATCAAAAAATCTATATCTAACAGAGAGATCCCTCTCTGGGTCTAGGAGAGCTAGATCCCAGGCCCAAAGTGGTTTTGATGTTGCCTCTAGGATTTTGTCTTCAGCGTCGAAAGTACAGAGTGATAACATAGTGGCAACCATACTGGGGATGAACTATCTCCAGTAATGCACTTCAAGTTTCGGTTTTGACTTTGATGGTGAATAGAAGTCAAACACCAGAAGGTTGTTCCATTCACCTCGTGTAATATTCCTAATTAGCTATGGCTAATTGGAATATTCGATTTTGCTCAATTTTGTCATCTATAGTATATTCATAAATAAAAAGGTGAGTAAAGAAGACATAACTCACTTCAGAAATAAAATTTCACTCCCTAGTAGCACAACGTTGTAACTTAAGTGAGCCATGGGGGCCAAGAGACCACGCAGAGAGGGGACCCATGTGGACACATGGAGGGATTGCGCAGGCCAAGAGGGAGCACATGGAAACATTGGAGGAGGTGAGCTTTAGGGTTGAGAGGGGCTCATGCTATATAGAGGGGAGAGCCTCCTCATTTTTATTATTCGTTGTTGATGATATTGAGCTGGTCATTTTGACTTCTTGAGCACGCTGGTTGTTTAGCCTGTCTGCAGCACTGTTTAGTGCGTTGAGTGTCTCCGATCGGAGATCTCGCCCTTAGCCCCGAGGGAATTTGAGTGCCTTCTTGGGCAAGGTAGTTTCTTCATATTTTTGTGGGAGGATTGGTGTTTGGGTTTTGTTGCGGAGCTGTGCATTCAGAGACTATGCAGTCATTGAGAGGGAGGACGTAGTCCATTCAAGAGGAGCTCCAAATTGAGTTTCTTGCAGGGGTTTTGAGCCTGGAGATGGAGTAGAGGAGCATCCTTTGCCTTTGGGAGGATTTTGGTGGAGTTTGAGGCTGTATTTCAGTTGTTCCTATTCAGCCTCTGCGCAGAGCCTTGGAGGGTAGCGTAATTCCCCAAGGGGGTGATTTTCAAGGGTCAGCCATTTCAGATATGATTTCTGGGTTTTGCTGTGGTTGATGAGTAGATGTGGATTCCAGATTTTCAGCTCATTCTGGTGAGGGGATCAGCCCCAAGTCATCAGTTCAGTTCAGCAGTAGTAGCTACACGGCAGTTCTCCAGTAGCTGGGACGCAGTTCAGAGAGCAGCCATTTCTTGATATTCTGAGAGTATTTCTTCACTTTCCTTGAGCAAGATTAGGTGCCATCACTCTGATCACCTATTGTACTTCATTATGTTTCTCAGTATAATAAAATGGCTTAGCATTCTCTCTCTATATTTCTGGATGATTTGTCGTACATTCTATCTATGTTATTGTGTGTCTGCTTTACTATTATCTTTATGTATCTTCGGGCATTCTAGTTCTATACCACTTGGTGTGTTTACTTCATACTCTTAGAAAAAGTCTGGAAAGGGCCAGGTAGCCTCCAGATCTCACTCTCTTCACAGAGGTGAAATATCTGGTAAACGCCCTCCCAATCCATCTCTGGTTGGAGTTTGTTTTTTTTTAGAGATATCCCCGAAACAGGATATTATAGTGGTATCAAAGCATAGTTCTGGCTCAGCCTGTGGAGCTAGTTGTCTATGACACTGGGGAAGAGGCCATACATTTTTTACAGAGGCAGAAAGTATAGAGATCATGAGCGTAGGTTGGAGAACACCTACGGAGAAGGAGACTATGTTCGGGTGGTGGACACAGAACAGGAGGAGCTTATGACAGACGCAGAGCAGGAGGAGCCTATGTTAGATTCAGAGCAGAGAGCCGATGGCAGATGAGAGTGAGGCAAAACAGTTTGGGGAGGCACTCCTTAATTCAGTGTGGGATCTAGCGAGACATATTGAGGTGATGGGTCAAATATTCACCGCTATGGAGGCTAGACAACGTGTGACCCCACGGGTTTTCCAGGTAGGTGAGGGATCAGGTACATCCCACCATTTTCCGGAGCATGGTGCTATGCAGCGTGATACTACTCATTAGATGGCTTCACATGCACCTACACGCTCTACCATGCCCACTTTCTTGGGAGCAGACACAGGGGCAGGAGCCCAGCAGGAGGCAGAGCCTGGGCATATGGGTGATTATTTTGCAGAGTATCAGGCCTATGGGCAGGAGTTCAGGGATTCTCTCTCATTCAGAGACTTTGTTCAGCTTCAAGGGGACAATAGACCCCATGACCATCATAGAGGGAACTGTCATTATCATGATGGAGATACCCACCGCACAGCTTGTAGATTCCACTTGCCTACGTTTGATGGTTCATCAAACAATTCGACGAAGTCTTGGGTGGAGAAGCTTGATATCTATTTCTAGCTTAACCAGATGTCGAAGGCAGAGGCCATCAAGGTGGTGACATTACATTTGGATGGTGAGGCCCAGGACTGGTGGTTCCATGGGATGGTTACACTTGGACATTCTACAGTGATGACATATGCCGAGTTTACCAGGAGGTTGATAGAGAGATTTGACCGGAGGGATCTGGAATAGCATTTTGTTGAGCTGACGAGGCTCAAACAGACCGGGAGCCCAGAGATATACATTGCAGACTTCTTGAGGGTTTCAGTGATGGTGCCAGATCTATCTGCGGCCCAGATGATCTATATGTTTGTGGAGGGGTTAGCAGAGCCACTTTGGGGTCTAGTCAGATCTACTAGACCAACCACACTCCAGGATGCTATTAGCAAGACCCGAGATTTACAAGATGCATTGCCCAGGACTCGGACACCTTACCCCCAGAGACAGGGTTTCCAGCCCAAGGGGAAGGATGTGAGGATTCCGCCTCCAAAGAGGAATCCAGGACATGCACAGACAGATGATGATGCCAGGAGGGAGCTGAAGAAGAAGCGGTCGTGCTTTACCTGTCAGGAGCCGTGGGCACCAGGACATAGATGTGTTGCTGGCAAAGCACACTTCATTGAGCTCTTCTCTGAGAGTAGAAGGGAAGAGGATGAGGAGCATGATGTGGAGGCAAGAGATATTCAAACAGCCCAAGATCAGTTGCCACCACCACCACCTCCAGGAGCAGGAGGTGCAGCTTTTGCACCCACATGGAGGACCCTTGCAGCATTGCGAGGAGTTCCTAATTATTTGACGTTGTGTGTACAGGGGACAGTATGTGTTCAGTGAGTATCAGTTTTGGTTGACAGTGGGGCAACCCACAACTTCATCGATGCACAAATGGTTGAGTAGAGAGGGATACCGACCGAGAGCTTTGATGGATTTTTAGTTTTAGTCCTAGGAGCTCAGACGATGCAGTGTGCCCGGTATGTTCCAGAGTTGGCAGTGACGATGGGTACCTACACCGTGACTGACCACTTTTTCGTAGTCAACATACCGGATACCAATGTGGTATTGGGTGTTCAGTGGCTGATTACTCTGGGAAAGGTCACCACAGATTGGGAGGCCTTGGAGATGGAGTGGGATGATAAGAAGACCGAGAAGCATGAGAAGATCCGCAAGATGCACACTTACCCACCTCGGACTATTTCGGCTCACCAGATGGAGGCAGATTTCCGGAAGGGAGACATAGATTGGGTAGTTGATTTGCGGGCATCAGAGGCAGGGACTACCGGTCAGGCCGTTCATCCTGATATACAGGCCATCCTTGACAGGTATGACACAGTGTTCCGGGATATACCACCATGCCGACCACCGGATCGGGGTTTGAGCACACTATTGAGTTGGAGCAGGGTATTCAGGCAGTGATTACCACACCCTATAGGCATCCCAAAGCCTATCGGGATGATATTGAGCGGGCCATCCAGGAGTTGCTAGCTCTTGGGCACATCCGGCCGAGCACAAGTCCTTTTGCTTCTTTCGTGGTGTTGGTGAAGAAGAAGGACGACACTTCGAGGATGTGTATTGACTACAGGGCTCTGAACAAGAAGACCCTGAAGAACAGGTACCCTATACCCAGGATCGATGAGTTGATGGATGAGTTGAGAGGATCCCTTTTCTTCTCAAAGATTGATTTGAGATCGGGGTACCATCAGATTCGTGTGAGGGAACAGGACATTCCCAAGACCACCTTCAGGTGTCACTATGGGCACTTTGAGTTTTTGGTGATGCCCTTCGGGCTAACCAACACCCCAGTGACATTCCATTCTTGCATGAATCACGTCTTCCGCAGTCACTTGAGGAAGTTTGTGTTGGTGTTCTTTGATGATATCCTCATTTACAGTAGAACTTGGGAGGAGCACCTCCAGGACATTAAGGCAATGTTGTGCATTTTGGAGGAGCAACAGTTCTATGCCAAGCTCTCCAAGTGTGATTTTGGGTTGTCGGAGATGTTGTACTTGGGACATATCATAGGGGTGGACAGAGTGAGAGTCCACGAGGAGAAGATTAGGGCCATCAGAGATTGGCCGGAGCCAAGGAACGTGACAAAACTTCGAGGATTCATTGGCATTTGTAGTTATTACAGGAAGTTCGTTAAGAGTTTCTCACAGCTTGCTGCACCCCTTACAGATTTGATGAAGAAGGGGGCATTCAGTTGGTCGGATACAGCGCAACGAGCCTTTGATAGGCTCAAGGAGGTGATGAGCAGCTGCCCAGTGCTTGCATTGTTGGATTTTACGCAGCCATTTGTTTTGGAGTGTGATGCATCAGGAGAGGGGATCGACGTAGTATTGATGCAGGGCGGTCACCCTATAGCCTTTGAGATTCGGAAGCTCCTTCCATGCGAGAGGTTGTATTCTATATATGACAAGGAGATGCTGGCCATTATGCACACATTGGCCAAATTCTGGCAGTATTTGGTGGGGAACAGGCTTAGGGTGAGGACTGATCATAACAGCCTCAGGTTCTTTTTGGAGCAGAAGCAGCTACAAGAGAGGCAGCAGAAGTGGATCAGTAAGATCCAGGCATATGACTTTGACATTGAGTATGTCAAGGGTAAGAACAATGTGGTAGCAGATGCCCTTTCACGTATACCAGCCGCGTTGTCTCTTATGATCTTGGATACAGACTGGAGGGCTCGACTTTTAGTTGAGTACTCCAAGGACAGATTTGCATGTGAGGTTCTGGATGGACAGGTGGCGGATGATAGGTATAGGGTGGTCGATGAGATCATCTACTACAGGGACTGGATCTTCTTGACTAAGGGATTTTAGCTCAAGAAGAAGATACTTTAGGCATCACATGATTCACCATTGGCCGGCCATCAGGGGTTTACCAAAACCTATAGGGCCATTAGAGAGAGTTTCTCATGGAAGGGCCTCAAGGAGAACGTACTCCAGCACATCAGGGAGTGCGATGTTTGCCAGAGGAACAAGAGGGAGATGAGCCATCCCGCAGGATTATTGCAGCCTCTTCCCATTCCGGAGGGGAAATGGGAGAGTATTTCGATGGAATTCATCACAGGTTTTCCCATGGTGCAGGGCAAGGATTGTATCTTTGTAATCATTGATCGGATGACAAAGTATGCGCATTTTTTCTCCATATCAATGCATTACACAACATCTATTATTCAAAGAGGTTTTTAGGCTACATGGTCTTCCTAAGACCATCATTAGTGACAGGGACAGCCGCTTCATGGGTGGATTTTGGCAGGAGCTTTTTCGATTGGTGGGGACGGAGTTGACACTGAGTACCAATTATCACCCATAGACGGATGTACAGACGAAGATAGTTAACAAGTGGCTGGAGGGCTACTTGCGTAACTATGTCAGTGGACAGCAGCGAGCATGGCTGAAGTGGTTGCATCTGGGGGAGTACTGCTACAACACTACACATCACATGTCCATTGGTATGTCACCATTCTACGCTCTGTATGGGTATCATTCTTTATCTTTTTCTGATGTGATGTTTGGTGCTAGTAAGGCTCCAAGAGCCAAGATTTGGATCCAAGAGAGTCAGGATATTCTACGAGCTCTCAAGGACAATATGGTTATAGCACAAAACCAGCAGAAGCTGTATGTTGACAGGGGTCGGGTAGAGAGACAGTTTGAGGTAGGGGACTTGGTCTACCTATGATTACATCCATACCAACAGTCGTCACTGAAGCATAAGGGAGCTGAAAATCTCAAGCCCCGCTTCTACGGGCCATACAGGGTGATACGCTGGATTGGAACGGTTGCATATGAGTTGGAGCTACCCCAAGGCAGCAAGATTCATAACGTTTTTCATGTATCATGCCTGAAGAAGGCACTGGGGCAGCAGGTGACAGTGACAGATGAGCTACCACCCATAGATGATGAGGGGCATTTGGTGTTGCAGCCAGAAGCTATTATTGATACGAGGGAGAGGCAGCTATAGAGCAGGACAGTCCGGGAATTCTTGGTGAGGTGGAAGAATTTTCCGGATGAGGATGCCATTTGTGAGAGTGAGAAAATTTTGTAGCATCCATCACTTCAGTTGCTTTAGGACAAGCAACATTTTTCCAGGGGAGACTATAATATTCCTAATTAGCTATGGCTAATTGGAATATTTGATTTTGCTCAATTTTTCTGTCTATAGTATATTCATAAAAAAAAAGGTGAGTAAAGAAGACATAACTCACTTTAGAAATAAAATTTCACTCCCTAGTAGCACAACATTGTAACTTAAGTGATCCATGGGTGCCAAGAGACCACGCAGAGGGGGGACCCACGTAGACACATGGAGGGACTACACAGGCCAAGAGGGAGCACGTGGCAACATTGGAGGAGGTGAGCCTTAGGGTTGAGAGGGGCTCATGCTATATAGAGGGGAGAGCCTCCTCATTTTGATTATTCGTTATTGATGATATTGAGCTGGTCATTTTGACTTCTTGAGCACGCTGGCTGTTTAGCCTGTCTGCAGCACTGTTTAGTGCGTTGAGTGTCTCCGATCAGAGATCTCGCCCTTAGCCCTAGGGGACTTCAAGTGCCTGCTCAGGAAAGTTAGTTTCTTCAGATTTTTGTGGGAGGATTGGTTTTTGGGTTTTTTTGCGGAGCTGTGCATTCAGAGACTGCGTAGTCATTGAAAGGGAGGACGTAGTCCATTCAGGAGGAGCTCCGGATTGAGTTTCTTGCAGAGGTTTTGAGCCTAGAGATCGAGCATAGGATTATCCTTTGCCTTTGGGAGGATTTTGGTGGATTTTGAGGCCGTATTTCAGTTGTTCCTATTCAGCCTCTGCGCAGAGCCTTGGAGGGCAGCGTAATTCCCCAAGGGGGTGATTTTTGGGGGTCAGCCATTTCAGATATGATTTCTGGGTTTTGCTGTGGTTGATGAGTAGAGGTGGATTCCATATTTTCAACTCATTCCAATGAGGGGATCAGCCCCAAGTCATCAATTCAGTTCAGCAGTAGCAGCTACACGGCAGTTCTCCAGCAGTTGGGACGCAGTTCAGAGAGAAGCCATTTCTTGATATTCTGAGAGTATTTCTTCACTTTCCTTGAGCAAGATTAGGTTCCATCACTCTGATCACATATTGTACTTCATTATATTTCTCAGTATAATAAAATGTCTTAGCATTCTCTCTCTATATTTCTGGATGATTTGTCGTACATTCTATCTATGTTATTGTATGTCTGCTTTACTGTTATCTTTATGTATCTTTGGGCATTCTAGTTCTATACCACTTGGTGTGTTTACTTCATACTCTTAGACAGAGTCTGGAAAGGGCTAGGTAACCTCCAGATCTCACTCTCTTCACAGAGGTGAAATATCTGGTAAACACCCTCCCAGTCCATCTCTGGTTGGATTTTGTTTGTGTTTTAGAGATATCCCCGAAACGGGATATTACACCCAGCGACTCCATCGGTAGCAAAATCGAGAAACAGAGATTTACTAGGGACTCCACAAGCTCAAAATAGGATAAGTTGCAAGGATATATTCACCAATGAATAGAGATCGCATTCCCGGCTCCCCAAACAAAATGCCTCATGTAAATTGGAAAATAAATTTTCCTATTTTTCAAGATGAGAATGTTGATGCTGCTTTGTTACATCTCATTAAATTTCATATACATACATGGAAGAGGAAATTCGAATGGCATGAGGATTTACTCATGAATATTTTCATGGCAACATTAGAAGGGAAGGCGAGGGAATGGTATGAAGGTTTAAACCCTGATAGTTTGTTTTCTTTAAAGGATTTCCACAAGGTGTTTTATGAGCATTATAAATAATATTCTCCATCTTTATCATTAGCTGAACATTGTTGTGATCAGTGTGAGGATCTCATACAATACCTTAAAAATATTGATGAAGATCTAGGAAATATGCATGATGAGGATCTCTTAGAAAAAATTTATGGATTTCATTATCAAGTTAACTGTCATGATAAACAAGAGAAGTTAGTTGAAGATGAAAGCAATCAAGAAATTAAAGTAGATCCACAAGACCTGTCTATGGAGACAAATGAAAATTCATATGTTCTTTTGTATGAGGCTAAAGAAGACATTCAGTCTCATCATCAATCTTCATGAGAGCAAGAAAAAAATTATTGTTTAATCCAAAGAAAACAAAGACTGCCTCATCCTTTAACTAAAGAAGAAATTAATTAGATTTTAAGCATACAACTAGCCTCTCAATATTTATGTGATCAAGAGATTAATCCTATTTGTTCTACTGTTGACTTATTTACTGAATTATTTCCTCATGAAGAAAAAGATGTAGAAAAAATTGATATCGATGTTGTTTTACATTCTCTAGAAGGCTTATTGCCAGAAAGTGCCTCTGTTCATCAAAATGATGGCCTTCAAATAGAATTCATCCAACTTAGTCGAGACATATAAGGTTTTCTTGAGGAAATCATATTTTTTTACAATGAAGATTCCATATCAGACGACCATGAAGAATGTGTATATATTCTCTTTCAAAAGGATCCTGAGCATGAAAAATTGGAACAAAGAGCGATATTTTTGCTGCCCTCTTAGAATCATTTAAAGAAGGATTATTTTATGCCATGAATGGTTTGTTGTAGAGTTTAAGGAAGAGTTTGAACACTTCCATTCAATTGCAAGTAATATGGGAGTGGTCCTTTTGTTATCTCAGCCTACTAAGAAAGGCAGACAAGAATCAATTATGTAGTCATTTGCTTGATTGGTTACATTGGAAAAAAGAGTTCACTAAGTGTATATATCATCTCCAAGTTAGATTAGGGTATGTAGGTATACAAATAAGCTCAGTACTCTGAGCATTTTTCAGTTTTATTCCCAGAGTGTTGTTTTGCTTTCAGTTCAAGTGTGTTCCAAACTTCAGTTTGTAGAGAGTGTTGATTTCAACTTGAGGATTTTCAGCCACAGAGGTTTTGTAGCAGATCAAGTTGCTGATTTGGGATCAGCCCAATGGATCATGCCACTCTTCTACGGTGTTCTTGACACCTCCTAAATGATTTTCCATCCCCAGCTGGAGCCTCTATTAGTATCCTATAATCTATAGTATCACAAGGTGACTGATTATTCTTTTCATATCGTCTATATTGAAAACAATACTTCTTGGTTGTCATTTCTTTTCATGAAGGAAATGTTGGTCAAAAAGGGAAAAGGATGGTTATTCCAAGGTTTTGGAAACCCCATTACAAGATAAAGGTGTTTAATGGAATTGCATTACCATAGAGTTTCTACCACAGCTACACCTTAACCACAATAAACCTTCCCTTACCGCAGCAAACCTTTATCCCATTTACCTTTTACCTTTTCATCGCACTGTAAAATCACATTTTCACTTACCATTTTTTATCCTATCCAAACCTGGCCGCTGATGTGATACTAAGTGAGACCCTTTCCTTTCATTTTCGCATCGAAAGTTTGCAAAAATTCCATTGCCACATTCATTTGTCACTCCATAAATCTTGTGATTTGCAGTATTGAATGGGCCCCATCTTCATCCTGCCACATCATCTTCTGTCAGGGCACATCGCATTTCACAGGTTTTAGCACTTACTGCATTTCCCTAACCCCAGAACTTGCTATGTGCGATCAGCCTAAATGTTGTGGTGTGCGGTATACTTAACCCCTGTGATTTGCAATATGGTTCGGACTCAATCGCATTTCGCACTTCATGAGTTCAAAAGGGTTAGCGCTAAGGAATTTGATAAAAATGTCGATTTGTGGCCTATAGGTGGGCCCACCTCCTTTCCATGTCACTTCCACCTTTTAAATTACAAGCACCTTTCCACCATCTCCGCACCTCCCCTCTCCATCCGACGATCTCCATGCATTTCACATCCCCCTATACCTTCAAACTTTAACCACAGGGGGCGGGTTCCAAAATAGACGGTTTCAGTCTCCATGCATACATCTATGTGTCATCTCCAGATAAGTTCAGACCCCCCCGTCTGAAACAACTTACCACCTATCGGAACCTCGAAATATGTTTTTGGGTTTTGCATGCCAAACTCAGCGGTAAGCGATTTTTAACTTCAGGGTCGAAAAAACTTACCTCCACGTTATTTTTTTCATCCACGGGTTGAATGATAGAAGATGGACTACGACAGGAGTACCTTTAGATGGGTTAACTCTCCATGAAAAAAACAAAAGAATCACGCAGTTGAACAATTGTTCAATTCGTGAGCTCGCCAATGTCAAAACGCTCCAGGCCAAGATCATTAGTTGTTAAAAGGAGGTTTCGCCCATCTGGAGGTGTTCACTTGATGTTAACGGAGAATCAATCACTGAATGCAAATAATTGTTCCTATATGTTGTCCACCTCTTGAAGGGAAAAGAAGTTTTTGTTAATAACAACATCCTGAGCAGCTAGAGAAAATTTTACGCATGTCACCCCTATTGCAATCACTTCCTAAAGCGTGTTGATTAGTTATACATGTGTCATTAGTTTTATAATAGTTTCACTATTTTTAAAGAAGATGGGAGCTTCGATCGAATTGAGCATTTAAAAGGAATAAAAACAGTGCTATATCTCCAGATGCCCTTAATAACTCATACTCCTTTATCTACACATGTCAAATAATATTAGTCCTTCTTTGTTATGTAGTTAACAAGAAAGTGACTATTAGTTACTATGATTGATTGTAATCAGTTAGTAGGATTAGCATAAATACTTCATTGTTTGAAGTATTAAGGGGGAAAATTTGCAATGAGGAACAATCCCATT
Organism: Pinus albicaulis; assembly: GCA_034641835.2. Classification (NCBI taxonomy): domain Eukaryota; kingdom Viridiplantae; phylum Streptophyta; class Pinopsida; order Pinales; family Pinaceae; genus Pinus; species Pinus albicaulis. Next base: position 477,438,882 of record CM076580.1, read on the forward strand.
CTGTAATGTTGTTCATTGAATTTCAAGTGACTATTTGAAGAGTAATACAAGACCAGTTGTTCAGGATTCATGTGGTGTCTGAAATGGTGAAGTATTCTTCTGTTTTTATGTTTTTTTCCATTGTTTCCCTTTCTCTATATTTTTGCAACCTAATTTTAAAACAAAAAGTGTAAAGAATAGGATTTTTTATCTAGAGCACCCTATTCTGGCTGTGTTTACAATAGTCTATGTTTTCCACTGATGCTGAATTAAGGAATTCTTAATTTCTCCTCGGTTTCTGCTGAACTTTACACTCTAGTCAGATTGAGGAATTCTTAACTGCTCCTCAGTCTCTACCTAGCCTTACATTTCTTATTTTCATAATCCATTTAAAATTATGAAAGATCCATGGTAGTGCACCTATCTTGCCCTGTTTCACTCATGCTTGATATTTCTACAATTTAATCACCCGAGACTCTTTAACTCCATTTCCCAATGGCTTTCCCTTGATCTTCCCACCAAACGAAATTCAAAATACAAACTCTGAACCCATTAACTAGCCTAAAATGCCAAATCAAAAAAGCTATATCTAACAGAGATGTCCCTCTCTAGGTCTAGGAGGGTTAGATCCTAGGCCCAAAGTGGTTTTGATGTTGCCTCTGAGATTCTATCTTTAGCCTCAGAATTACAAAGTGATAACACCACAAACCACCGACCCCTGTAGTTCATACAGACACAAGGGAAGTTGCAGAACGATCGCCATCAGAAGTGGTTGACATATCTGCAACAATTTCATTTGAACATCAAGTGTAAGAAGGGCAGCACCAATAATGTTGCAAACTGCCTCAGCCGACCACCGATCATGGCACTAACCACCATTCTCAACTCTTCTGGGCATGAGACCTCTGATTGGTTGATTCTCTACAAGAGTGATCAGGAATTCGGCCACACATACAAGACACTCTTGGAGGGTACGCAAGTTCCAAATTTTCAGCTCCAGGATGCACTCCTATGTCACCTAGGACACCTTTTTTTTCCTTCAAGTGAGTGTGCCAAGATGATTTGGGAAGCACACTACAGTCGAGTTGTTGGGAATTTTGGGGTCGAGAAAACAGTGACAGTACTACAGAAGTATTTCTATTGGTCGAACCTTTGACAGGATGTTCGGAAGTAAATCAGATCCTACACTGCTTGCCCCATTTCCAAACAGAGATAGTATGCCAAAGTTACGACCCCGAGAAATTGATGTACCAAATTACCCCGACGGCGCCCATATTGTGGTGTTTCATCTCCTAGGGTTAGGTTTTTGGATGTTTATGGTTTTCCATTATTTCTGAATAATATATAGGCCTTCGAGCCTCATTGTTACATAGAGTTCAGAGGCCTGTAGACACCACACCTCTTCTCAAATATAAGCTACCAGCGCCCTAGCCAGTTTATTTCATTCTATCTGTAAACAAATTTCATTACTTTGATATTAATGAAATGAAATGTTATTTCCGCTGAATTTTTATATTTATGGTTATATGTGTATTCTATTGCATTCCTGCATAAATTTGTATCATTGGTATCATAGTGGTCTTCTCTTTCTCGATCCTTCTATGCATGTCCCCAATGAGGTTGGGGTATAATGAGTTAGGGCTCGATTTGGTTGAACCTTTGCAAGATTAGCCTCGCAAACCCCGACGGCTACCCATGGGGGATGAAAATAAATATGAATGGGAAAGGGATCCTATCAAAATATTTCCCAAGGAGGACCTCTAAAAACAAAGGAACGCGATGATGGATAAATTTTCCCAGATCCTTCAATGACTGCCCACTGGCGGCGCATCTACATCCAGTAGCCACTCTGGAGGCACAACTCCTTTTAAGGTACAAGTAAACTTTGACATTCCCGTATTTGAGGGCCAAATAAACGCAGACATCATAGATAGATGGTTTAATCTATTAGAAGGACATTTCTCAATTCATGACTTTTCTGACCGGGAGAAGATTATTTTTACACTCCTCAAAGCTACCCCCCATGTCAAGGACTGGTGGGAAACCTACTGCGAGAAAAAGGATGAGGGGGAACCCTCTCTATTCTCGGTCGTACCCACTTGGATTTGTTTTCGAGACTCCATCAAGGAACAATATTATTCCATGGGGATCTATGAGGACAAGTACATACAATGGACTATGTTGTGGCAATAAAGGGATCAAGATGTAAATGAGCTAAAGAATCTATTCCATACCCTATGCAAAAAGTTGGGAATCAAAGATTCAGATAAAAATTTGGTGTTGAAGTACCACAGATGTCTGTACAGATACATTCAGGAAGAAATGGAGTTCCTCTACATCTCCTCGCTTGGTACGGAATACCAATATGCTTCCAAGATTGAGCATAAATTCAAATAGAAGATGCGAGAATTTTGATCTATGAATCAAAAGAAAGGGAAAGGTGGCCCCAAACCACAGAAAAAAGGAAAAATCCAAGGCATGGTGGCTCAAGGTAACCTACCAAATCCACAACCAAAGAAAAACACCACAAAGCTGAAGAAGGACACGGGAAAGTGGTATGATTTCCATAAGAGCTCCACTCAAAACACAAGTGAGAGTCGGGCCAAGCAGTTATTGGTGGCCGAGATGAGGGCTTATGAATTAGATGCATGCTCTGACTCTGAATCATTACCCGACAAGGGGAATGAAAAAGGGAAGAATATTGTTGATGCGAAGCCCAACGCCACTGTGGCCACTGCAAATATCCATAAGGAGGAACCAGAAGATACAGAAGAGGAGGAGCCTCTCTTCCACTCTCAGATGTGGGTAAAGGGTTCCCTGCTACAGTTCATTGTCGATAGTGGGAGCCAAAATAACCTCATTCCAGTAGGGGTCATGAAGCATTTGGTCTTTCCGACCACAGCACACCCAAAGTCGTACACCATCGGGTGGCTTCACCAAGGACGGGATCTCTGCGTCAGCCAGAAGTGCCACCTTCCCTACATCATCAAGCCCTTCACAGATGAGGTATTATGTGACTTTTCTCCTCTTGATGTTTTTTATATATTATTAGGAAAACCATACTTGTCGAAGCGACATGTTATGCATGAGTCTCAGCCTCACATTGTTATTGTTACTTTTTGCAATAATTTGTACAGGATACTAGAGGTACCACTGCTTGCGACTATCTCTTTGGTTACTGTAAAACAATGTAATAAGATCATTTCCAAAACCAAGAAATTTTTTTTCCTGATGATCCGCCCCAGGGCAACAAGAATATTGTGGCCACAACCTCCAGACAGGGCTCCTCCACATGACAACAACAAGTGGACAAGGTCATGAAGGAGTATGAGGACATCTTCACCTCACCCACAGGGGTGCCTCTGCATTGTCAGGTCAAGCACCCCATCGATCTGACCCAAGTTGCGTCACTTCCCAATGGACCAATCTATCAGCGCTCTATTTTGGAGAATGATGAAATCAAGAGGCAGATTCAGGATCTGCTGCAGAAAGGTCACATCCGGCCAATTTCATCACCCTGTGGGAGCCCGATCGTGTTAGTGCAAAAAAAGGATGGGACCTGGAGACTCTATATTGACTATCGAGAGTTGAACAGGATCATTGTCCGGAATAGGTACCTGATCCCATGAATCGTTGACCTTCTAGATCAACTCAAAGGGGAAAAATATTTTAGCAAGATCAACTTGAAGTCATGGTATCACCAGGTACCAATCGAACCCTCTGATGTGTGGAAGACTTCCTTCAAAGCCAAGGAAGGCCTTTTCGAATAGTTGGTCATGACTTTCGGGTTGACGAATGCTCTGCCAACCTTCATGAGGCTGATGGATGACAACTTCCGGCCATTCACCAACTCATGTGTAGTAGTGTACTTGGATGACATCCTGATCTTCAGCCAGACTTGGGAAGAGCAACTATAACACATCCGACAGGTCCTCCAAACACTGTGGCAACACAAGTTGTGTGCTAATTTGGAGAAGTGCACTTTTGGCATGACCCAAGTTCAGTATTTGGGATACATTATTGATGAATAGGGGTTGCATGTGGATCCAACCAAGATCCAAGTAATTCAGGATTGGTCGGCCCCAACCACTCTAACAAATATTCGCAGATTTTTGGACCTTGCTAATTTCTACCGTAGGTTCGTGTTGGGATTCTCTCATATCACTAGGCCCTTGAGTCAAGTCACCAAGGGAGGAACAAAAGAAAAATTATTTTGGTTGGAATCTCAACAGAAGGCATTCATAGAATTGAAACATCGCCTCTTCTCTGCCCTAGTGCTCACTTACCAGACTTGAAACAACCATTTGAGTTCAAGATAGATGCCTATGACTATGCTATTGGGGTATTTCTTACCCAACAGGGGCATCTAGTGGCATATCACAGTGAGACACTGTCTGACACAGTACGCAAGTATCCCACTTAAGAAAAATAAATTTATTCCATTGTGCAAGCGTGCATCCAATGGAAGAATTACATTTTGGGGAAGGAAATGGTCATCCACATAGACCACTGACCCCTGCAATTCATACAAACACAAGGGAAGTTGTAGAATGATCGACATCAGAAGTGGTCCACATATCTACAACAATTTCATTTGAACATCAAGTATAAGAAGGCCAGCACCAATAATGTTGCAGACTGCCTGAGCCGACCATTGATCATGGCTCTAACCACCGTTCTCAACTCTTGTGGGCACAAGACTTCTGATTGGCCACTTCTCTACAAGAGCAATCTGAAATTCGGCCACACATACAAGACAATCTTGGAGGGTACACAAGTTCCAAAATTTCACCTCCAAGATGCACTCCTCTGTCATCTGGGACACCTTTGTGTTCCTTCAAGCGAGCGTGCCAAGATTATTTGGGAAGCACATTACAGACGATTTGATGGGAATTTCTGGGTTGAGAAAATAGTGGCAATACTGCAGAAGTATTTCTATTGGCTGAACCTTCGACAAGATGTTGGGAAGTACATCAGATCCTACACTTCTTTCTCCATTTCCAAACCAAGCATCAAGAAGCAACGCCTTTATACACTGCTACCTACCCCTAGTCGACCTTGGGAATCCATATCCATGGATTACATGTTGAGCCTAACTTCTACTAAGCATGGAAACGACTGTGTTGTCGTGGTCATCGAAAGATTCTCGAAGATGGCCATTACGTTGGCCTGCAAGAAGAATATCACAGCAGAAGCCACTGCTAAACTCTTCTTTGAACGAGTGTTGGTGCACTTTGGGATACCATAATATATCATCTTAGATTGGGATGGAAGGTTCCTCAACACATTTTGGTCCAACCTCTGGTCAATTCTGGACACCAAGCTAACCAATTCCATATTTTTCCATCCCCAAACTGATGGCCAGACAAAGGTCAACAACATGATGATTGTACACATTCTGCGCATGTACAATTCAAAAAATCCACACACAAGGGATGAGAGCCTTCCTATGTACAACATAGTTATAACCGGGCTCTCCACAGCTCAATCGGCCACAGCCCCTTTCAGGTGGGCCTGGGGTTCCGACCACTATGTCCCATTGACATATCCATGCCATTTTTGGCTACTGAGGCTAATTCGGCTCATGTCCAGTCTGAAGCTGACAAAGTGAACAAATTCATTGAGCATATTCAACACATCTGCTAGTAGTTCATGACATATTGGACAGATCCGATGCTAAGTACAAGCAACGACATGATCAACATCAAGTGCCACACCACTTCCAGGTGGGCGACAAAGTGTGGCTATATTTGCAGAAGGAGCACCTCACTGGACCCCACCGCAAGCTTCACCCACTCCAATATGGTTCGTACACCATCACCAAGGCTGTATGGAACAATTCCTTCGAGCTCAGTATTCCAACATTCCTTGGTCTGCACCCAGTTTTCAATGTGGAATGCCTTCGACCCTATTTCCCACCTCTACTAGACACCTCTAACATTGCAGAACAACTCACACCAATAGAGTTAAACCCAAACTTCATGGAATAGGCCACCACATATTGTATCATGGACATGAAAATAAAGAACACTCACTTGCAGAAGATCCAACTGTATCGGGTTCTCAAAGCTGACCAACTCCTGCACCAAGGCAAGTGGTTCACCAGGGACCAAGTTTAGCAAAAGTTTCCTCATCTCTTGGAGGAACTCAATGCAATGGGTACCATTGCTTCATAAGGGGGGAGGAATGATCCAGGTTGATATTGGTGGCCACCCGCCTATTCCACTTGGGGCCCCACCATTTCTTCTTTCAGTTTTTCAGTTTCCTTAATTATAGCACAGTTTACTATTTTTAGCAGTTTTTCGAGTCCTGAACTTCCAAAGCCGTTTTGAGGCCCTAAACAACATTTTTTGGTCATCAATTCTTAGGAAAATATGTGCGCTCCAAGCTTGATATTAAGTATTTGCAGTTTTAGTCCTCGAATAGATCTTTGTAACGATGTATCATGTGTGTCAACGGAGATAGTGTGCCAATGTTACGACCCCAGGAAATTGATGTACCAATTTACCCCGACAGGGCCAATATTCTGTCGTTTCATCTCCTAGGGTTATGTTTTTGTATGTTTAGGGTTTTCCATTGTTTCTCAATAATATATATGCCTTCGAGCCTCATTGTAACATAGTTTTCAGAGGCCTGTAACCACCACATTTATTCTCAGAGATAAGCTACTAGCACCCTAGCCAGTTTATTTCCATTCTGTCTGTACACAAGTTTTAGTTCTTTGATATTAATTAAATGAAGTGTTATTTCCACATCATTTTCATATTTATGGTTATATGTGTATTCTATTGTGTTCCTGCATAAATCCAGATCAGTGGTATCAGAGCGGTCTTCTCTTTGTCGATCTTTCTTTTCATGTCCCCAACGAGGTCAGGGTATAAGGAGTTAGGGATCGACCTGGTTGAACCTTTGCAAGATCAGCCTCACAAACCCCAACGGCTGCCCATGGGGGATGAAAATAAATATGAGGGGGTAGGAGATACTATCAAAATATTTCTCAATGAGGCCCTCTAAAAACAAAGGAACGCGATGATGGATAACTTTTCCTAGATCCCTCAATGACTTCCCACTGGCAATGTATTTGCATCCAGCGGCCACTCTAGAGGCGCAACTCCTTTTAAGGTGCAAGGAAAATTTGAAATTCCCATATTTGAGGGCCAAATATATGCAGACGTTGTAGATAAATGGTTGAATCTATTAGAAGGATATTTCTCAGTTCATGACTTTTCCAACCGGGAGAAGATTATTTGTGCACTCCTCAAAGCTACCCCCCATGTCAAGGATTGGTGGGAAACTTACTGTGATAAAAAGGATGAGGGGGAACCCTCTCTGTTCTTGGCCATACCCACTTTGAATTCTTTCCAAGATGCCATCAAGGAACAATATTATCCCATGGGGATCTATGAGGACAAGTACATACAATGTAATATCCCAAAAATTGAAAAGACATGAATATAGAACATAAACTAGAAAATGCAGTGATACATCAACACATAAATATGAGATCAGATCATACATCCATTCTATTATACATTATAGCAGCAAATGTGTACAATATCTTGAGGAAAAAGAGACTCAAGTTAGCAAAACAAGCCTCTAGAGACCAAGTACATAAAACATGAAGAACAACTGCTATACAAGAATGTTGGAGGCTAATATACCACAGTTTTTGTTGGGGTTTACTGCTGCTGTAAATGTAAACACATGGATCTGTTGATATGGTGCTTATAAAATTTCGAGATCAAAGATCTAGGCTTTCTATCACTATTCTAAGACAACCCCGGAAGGGTTTCCTAAAATATTCAAAATACAGAATATACAAAATGTGTCCCTAGGGCTAAATAATGTTGTGCAACTGGAAAACTGGTAAGAGGTGGATGATCTGATATTACATTGGCTGATATCCCTCCTCACAACCTTTCCGGATGAAGGGCTGATCCCCTCACTGGAAAACAGGGTCAATAAATTGCGTACTTGAACTCCCACTACAACTGCACTCCAAAATAACGCAATTTCTGGAGGAGAATTCACTCTGGGTGAATGTTTCTACTTGGTTAGATGCCATATGGTGGAATAAAGCTCTAATAAATTCCTTACTAGCCTCCCAGATGAAGGTTTTCTCCCTTCACTGGAAAACAAGCTCAGAAATTAGGTCTATCAACCCTCCACTACTGCTACCCTACAAAACAACACAATCATGAAGGAGACTACGTTGTGAATGAAGGTTGAAGCTTGGCCTAAAGCTGGATAGTGGAAATGATGCTCAATGAACCTCTCCTGAGTAGGCACTCGAAGTCCCCCTAGGATGAGGGTGAAAATTCCGCTCGGAAACACCATTGTGCTAAACAGCACATCAGACTTAGCTAAATAGATGAAGCGTGCAAAAATTCATAAAAGACCAATACAATATCAATATTTTGAATGCCTTCTATGGCTTCCATCCTCTTCCTTATATGCTTGGTGAGATTCCTCACCCTAGGTCCCACTCATTAAAGAAGCTACTCTCATGCATACACTCCTCCTCTATGACTGCGATGTCCTCCATTAATCCTCCACTACCTCCATAATAGCATTGTTGATTTGGTAAACTTTGACCCTCTCCACATGCTTTAGCTCCTTTTCACACCTCAAGGTGCCTTATTCAGTTGATATATGATCCACATTCACATGAGAAGTGGTTTTATTCCTAATAAAGAGATTTATGGGTCTCTCTACCCACTTATTCACCTATCTTTTTATCAAAAGAAAAAATTAATATTCCAACTAGCTTAAAGCTAATTAGGAATATTACAGTCCTCCCCTCCCAAATGTTGCTTTTTCTCAAGCAGCCGTAAGGATAGTTACTGCAAAGCCTCCCCTCCTCCTCCTATAACATCCTCATCTGATAAGCTCCTCCATTGAACAAGATGCTCTCCAATCAATATGTCCCCTAGTTGCTCCTCCCAAGTGTACAAATTAACCTTTCGTGATAAAACCAAATGGCTCTCATCATGAAGAAGTGGGATATCCATGGAGGAAACTACATGTTGTCTAGAAGCCTTCTTGAGGCATGGGATCTGAAAAATGTTGGGGACCTCAACCCCCATGAGAAGCTCCAATCCCCAGGCTATCATCCAAACAAAATGGATCACCCTCCAAAACGGTAGCTCATAGGAAAACTCCTCCATCTCTTGCTCCTACAATGTAGATGGGTTGTATGGCTAATCATGATAGACCAAATTTTCCATCCCACAATGTCTCTCGCTCCATTTATGATATTTATAGATCTTCTGTTAATTTTGGGCTACAATAATGTTTCCTTCTAAAGGCCAAAAGGAAATTGGACTCTCAAGGATCCACTCTTTGGTTCTATGAACCTTGCTTGCCCAAGACATTCCACATATAGTTAATAGAACAACATCACAATATGGAATCAAAATGAGAAAGATATTGAGTGTCATATGAGATGTTGGATAGTGATAATATTTCCCCAAGTGAATGCATCGTAGTTTTGCTACTTTTTGTCCCTGAACATAATGTGGCAAGTTGTCTCCCAACCACTTTCTAGTTGTGCATGTTTGCTCATCTACTGGAAAGTAGTAAATGGAATTTTCTGTCAACTGAGCATACCAAGAATAGAACAATACTTGCCCAAATCCATACAAGAAATGACTATCTCGATCACTGATGTTGGTCTTAAAAATACCATGACATCGAAAGAGAAGTGTGCCCTCTTGTGGAGCAATGCATTGTATATAAAGGGCAAGAGAATGCAAGTACTTTGTTAGATGATAAATAAGTATAAGGCACAACTCTTACCATGTACTGTGAATAAGCTGGTGATGAGGTCCATGGATGAGCCCTCACATGAGAATTTCTCCATAATGGTCTAATATTTCTCCATGAGACCTTGGTGACTAGAAAGGAATGAATCATGCGCTGCATGTAGAGCCTTCTTCTTGAGCTTGGAATTCCTAATCAAGAAGACCTTGCCCTGGTAATAGATGACTCCATTCACCACTCTGTACCTCTAATATTCTACTTGCCCATCAAGTACCTCATATGTAAGTGATCCTTGGAACACACCATCAATGGCTGGGTCTCCCAATATGGATCTATACTCCCAAGTGACAACCCTGTTGGCCTTTGTGATAAGGCACCTGTCATCTCATAGCTCCCCTCTTTGAAATTCCCAATGCCAAAGTCACATGTCGGAATTATTTTATCCCACTGTTTCTACCTCCCTTGCAGCTACTTCTACTTAGAAAGAGATTGAATTTTTTGGAGGTCAAAGCCTTTTCCCATCCAAAAATTCCCAAATTTGGCCAAAGCATGCATGAATGCTAACAACCCTCTGCTATATATGGAAGAATTCTTCCTATGTGTAAGTATCTTTTGATCCTCAAAGATTATGGAGTAGCCCCTTTGCACCATGATTATGCCACCATCTACTCCTGAGAAATCATGCAAGGTATGGGAGAAGTCCAACCCATCTCTCCTATGAGTAGCCAAAGCAACAATGACTCTTTTTGCCTCCTCATCTCATCATCATACAAGTCATGGAGTAACATCATGATGATTGACTTGTAGAATGTCCCATACAACCAAACTCATGTGATTTCCAAACTCTCTCAAGAGTAGCCAGCACAGCCATGCTTCCTACTACCCTGTGTCATAGATCTGCAAGCGGCTCACCAACACCTTGCTCATCATCCTCACCCACCCATCCAACTATGGGTGTCTCATATCATGCTCCAAATTGGTATCCATCTAATCGAGAATACCATACTCCCAAATCTGATGACTATCTTTGCACTCCATGATGTGCTGAAGTGCAAACTCCTGGAGATATCTAAAGTAAATACCACTCATAAATGACCTGGAAGAACCCATAAGGTTCTAAATATGTTGTAGGAAAAATATTCTCCTTGAGCTGTGAGGTGCTCATCAAGAAGGATCTATCATAATAATGGGATATGTTATCCATCATAAGATGTATCTCATCAACCATCTGCCTATCCAATGCTACATAAGTGGAATGGTCATCGGAATGATTCAATAATAGTTGGGCCTCCAACTCATCACTGTTGCTTAGTGACAGTGTTTTTGATCCCCATGATGGTGCATCTCTTGTCTCAGGATCATATACAATGTTGAACACACAGTTCTGCATTGAATTGATTATGATTATGCTCATCCTATCCTCCAAAACTCTACACTCCAACCCAAGGTGTTGACAATGAGAAACCAGGATGGCTATACATCTCCTCGTTGAACCAGTCAAGGGTCCTCTGCACAGTGATAGTATGCTACTCCAAATCAGCAATGTGCTTTAACCCTTGGTCATGCAATTTCCCTTATGGCATGTCCCCATAACTCTCCATATGATGTGTTGAAATAATATGGAATGGAAATGTTTGCATACCTTGGATAAGCCTATCCTTGGGAATATCTTGTACAGCTACAAGGGTTCCTCCTATCGGTGTAATGTCTTCTCCAACTGTTGGTGATGGTGATGGCTGCTCCTCTATTGCTGCACTAGCACTATTATCTGTCTCCTCTTCCTCATGCATCTCTTGGATCATGCATGGGACTCCTAGTGTCAAGAGATCAAGACCATCTTGAAAATATGCAAGTGTTCCTTATGCAAGTACTCTTGTAGCTGATGGTGGTGGAAGTTGCTCCTCTCCTAGAGTGATAACGCTGACATTTTCCCATGGCTCCTCATGTGCTTTCTTAGCAATGTCAGGAAATGTCTCAATAGAAACTACCTCTGATTTCCTTCTATAAAAATTCTTGATCATCCTTTGAGTAAAATCTGCATAAGTAGACACTCTTGCATGTTTCAAATGGCTGAACCACCAATCCTTTGCTTCACCCTCAAGGTGCAGCACTTCAATCTCAACAACTTCTCTTTCTACTACTAGATATAGCAGGAAGAATGCATCTAAATTCTTCTTCCAAGCCTTTGCTATGATTGTGGATGATCCATCAAATGTAGACAATAGAAATATATTGTCTTTTTCTTCTACTGCTGTTGCAGGGTCTCCATTCTTCTTTGATCTGAATGAACTACTGGAGAGTTAGATTCTCCTTGAAATCCCTTGATTGAGATTTGTACTCTGCAAGATAATCACTTAGAGTCTCAAGATCTAAGTTTCCTCCATCTCCATCCCATTCACCTTCCTCTTCCAATAAAGTGGACATAGTAGATTGTTTTGGAGCTCTATGCAATTCTGGTTTCTTCTACTGCTGATAGGAGGTGCTTGGACCTTCCTCATCTTGAAACCTTCTTGAGGTCTCCTTGTCCCTCTCCCTTCTCATTTTCTTGACCTCCTTAGAGAGGTCCTGCATAGATCTAAAAATAAATGAGGCCAAAATCATTCCCTCCATCATTATGGATCTCTTCTTATTGTGTCATAAGATGTATTTCTTACAAGCTGAGCCAGAGATCATGCTCTGATACGACTGTAATATCCAAAAATGCAAAAGACAAGAATATAGAACATAAACTGGAAAATGCAGTGATACATCAACACATAAATATGAGAGAATATCATATATCCATTCTATTAGACATTATAGCAGCAAATGTATACAAGATCTTGAGGAAAAAGACACTCAAGTTAGGAAAAACAAGTCTCTAGAGACCTAGTACATAAAACATGAAGAAAAACTACTATACAAGAATTTCGGAGGCTAAGACAACACAATTTTTGTTGGGGTTTACTGCTACTTTAAATTTAAACACATGGATATGCTGATATGTTGCTTATAAAATGTCAGGATCAAAAATCTAGGCTTTCTAGCACTATTCTAAGATAACCCAGGAAGGGTTTCCTGAAATAATCAAAATGCAGAATATATAAAATGTGCCCCTAGGGCTGAATAATGCTCTACAACTAGAAAACTAGTGAGAGGTGGCTGATATGATATGACAATGGCTAATATCCCTCCTCACAACCTTTCTGGATGAAGGTTTGATCCCCTCACTGGAAAACAGGGTCAAGAACTTGGGTACTTGACCTCCCACTGCAACTGCACTGCAAAATAACGCAGTTTCTGGAGGAGACTGCACTGTGGGTGAATTTTGCTACTTCACCCGATGTTATATGGTGGAATAAAGCTCTAATAACTTCCTTACTAGCCTTCCGGATGAAGGGTTGCTCCCTCCACTGAAAAACAAGCTCAGAAATTGGGTCTATCAACCCTCCACTGTTGTTACCTTGCAAAAAAACACAATCCTAAAGGAAACTGCATTTTGAATGAAGGTTGAAGCTTGGCCTGAAGCTAGATAGTGGAAATGATGCTCAATGAACCTCTCCTAATTAAGCACTCTAATTCCCTTAAGGATGAGGGTGGTATTTCCTCTCGGAAACACCATTGTGCTAAACAGCATAGCAGACTTAGCTAAACAGTTGAAGTGTGCAAAAAGTCATAAAAGACCAATACATTATCAATATTATGAATGCCTTCTATTTCTGCCATCCTCTTCCTTACATGCTTGGTGAGCTTCCTCACCATGGGTCCCACTCATTAAAGAAGCTACTCTCATGCATACACTCCTCCTCTATGACTGTGTTGTCCTCTATTAATCCTCCACTACCTCCATAACATCGTTGTTGATTTGGTCAACTTTGACCCTCTCCACATGCTTTAGCCCCTGTTCACACCTCAAGGTGCCTTATTCAGATGATACAGTGATCCACATTCACATGAGAAGTGGTTTTATTCTTACAAAAGATATTTATAGGTCTCTCTACCCACTTATTCACCTATCTTTTTATCAAAAGAAAAAATTAATATTCCAACTAGCTGAAAGCTAATTAGGAATATTACATACAATGGAATATGTTGCGGCAGTAAAGAGATCAAGATGTATATGATCTAACGAATCTGTTCCATACCATGGGCACAAATTTGGGTATCAAAAATTCGAAGAAACATTTGGTGTTGAAGTACCGCAGTTGTCGGCATAGATACATTCAGGAGGAAATGGAGTTCCTCGACATATCCTCACTTGGTACGGCATACCGGTACACTGCCAAGATTGAGCAGAAATTCAAATAGAAGAAGCAAGACTTTGGATCTGCGAATCAAAAGCAAGGGGAAGGTGCCCCCAAACCATAGAACAAAGGACAAAGCCAAGACATGGTGGCCCAAGATAACCTACCAAAGCCGCAAGCAAAGAACAACACCACGAAGCTGAAGAAGGACATGGGAAATTGGTGTGAGTTCCCTAAGAGCTCCACTCACAACACAAGTGAGTGTCAGGCGAAGAAATCACTAGTGGCCGAGATGAGGGCTTCTGAATCAGATGCATGCTCTGACTCTGAAGCATAACCCAAAAAGGCGAATGACAAAGGGAAGCAGATTATTGATGTGAAGCCCAATGCCACCGTGGCCACTGCAAAGATCCAAAAGGAGGAATCGTAATATCCAGAGGAGGAGGAGGAATCGTAATATCCAGAGGAGGAGGAGGAATCGTAATATCCAGAGGAGGAGGATCGTTTCTTCCACTCTCAGATGTGGGTAAAGGTTTCCTCGATACAGTTCATTGTCAATAGTGGGAGCCAAAATAGCCTCATTTCAGCAGAGGTCATGAAGCATTTGGGCTTGCCGAACACAGCACACCCACAGACGTACACCATCAGGTGGCTTCACTAAGGACGGGATCTCCACATCAGCCAACAGTGACACCTTCCCTATAACATCAAGCCCTTTATGTGACATTTCTCCTCTTGATGTTTGTGATGTATTATTATGCCAACCATACTTTTTGAAGTGACATGCTATGTATGAGTCACGGCCTCGCATTGTTATTGTTACTTTGGGAAATAATTTGTAGGATAGCAGAGGTACCACTGCTTGAGGCTATCTCTTTGGTTACTGCAAAACAATGCAGTAAGGTCATTTCCAAAATCACGAAAATTTTTTTCCTGATGATCCACCCCGAAGGCAAGAATATTGTGGCCATAACCTCCAGATAGGGCTCCTCCGCATGACAACAAAAAATGGACAAGGTCATGGAGGAGTACGGGGACATCTTCACCTCACCCACATAGGTGCCTCTACACTGTCAAGTCAAGCACTCCATCGATCTGACCCCAGGTGTGGTGCTGCCCAATGGACCGATCTATCAGTGCTTTGTTCTGGAGAATGATTAAATCAAGAGGCGGATTCAGTAGCTACTATAGAAAGGTCACATCCGGACGAGTTCATCACCCTGTGGGAGCTCGATCGTGTTAGTGTAGAAGAAGGATGGGACTTGGAGACTCTGTATTGACTATCAGGCACTGAACAAGATCGCTATCTGGAGTAGGTACCTGATCCCATAGATTGATGACCTTCTAGATCAACTCAAAGTGGTGAAATATTTCATCAAGATCGACTTGAATTCTGGGTATCATCAGGTACCAATCAAACCCTCCAATGTGTGGAAGACTACCTTCAAAGCGAAGGGGGGCCTTTTCGAATGGTTGTTCATGCCTTTCGGGTTGAAGAATTCTCCCGCGACCTTCATGAGGCTGATGGACGACATCTTGCGGCCATTAACCAACTCATTTTTAGTAGTGTACTTGGATGACATCTTGATATTCAGCCAAACTTAGGAAGAGCACCTCCACCACATCCAATAGGTCCTCCAAACACTGTGACAACACAAGTTGTGTGCCAATCTAGAGAAGTGAATTTTTGGCATGACCCAGGTTCAGTATCTGGGATACGTTATTGATGATCGGGGGGTGCATGTGGATCCAACCAAGATCCAAGTAATTCAGGATTGGTCAATCCCAACCACTCTAACAGAGCTTCATAGCTTTCTAGGCCTTGCTAATTTCTGCCACAAGTTCATGTTGGGATTCTCTCTTATCACTTGGCCCCTAAGTTAAGTCACCAAGGGAGGAGAAAAAGAAAAATTATTTTGGTCAGAATCTCAATAGAAGGCATTCCGAGAATTGAAACATCTCCTCTACTCTGCCCCAGTGCTCACATTACCAGACTTGCAACAACCATTTCAGATCGAGATAGATGCCTCTGACTATGCTTTTGGGGCAGTTATTACTCAACAGGGGCACCCAGTGGAATATCACAATGAGACATTGTCTGACACAGTCCGCAAGTATCCCACTTATGGCAAATAAATGTATTCCATTGTGCAGGTGTGCCGCCAATGGAAGCATTACATTTTGGGGAAGGAAATGGTCATCCACATAAACCACTAACTCTTGCAGTTCATACAGACACAAGGGAAGTTTATTTATGATCGCCATCAGAAGTGGTCCACATATCTGCAACAATTTCATTTGAACATCAAGTATAAGAAGGGAAGCACCAATAATGTTGCAGACTACCTCAGTCGACCACCGATCGTGGCGCTAACCACTGTTCTCAACTCTTGTGGGCATGAGACTTCTGATTGGTCACTTCTCTACAAGAGCGATATGGAATTCGGCCACACATACAAGACACTCTTGGAGGGTATGCAAGTTCCAAATTTTCACCTCTAGGATGCACTCCTATGTCACCTAGGACACCTTTGTGTTCCTTCAAGCAAGCGTGCCAAGATGATCTGGGAAGCACACTACTGTCGAGTCGCTAGGAATTTCGGGGACGAGAAAATAGTGGTAGTATTGTAGAAGTATTTCTATTGGCTGAACCTTCTATAAGATGTTGGGAAGTAAATTAGATCCTGCACTGCTTGCTTCATTTCCAAGCCAACCATAAAGAAGCAAGGCCTCTATACTCTGCTACCTACCCCTAGTCGACCTTGGGAATCCATCTCCATGGATTACATGTTGGGCCTTCCTTCTACTAATCATGGAAACAACTGTGTTTTCATGGTTGTTTACAAATTCTCGAAGATGGCCATTATGTAGACCTGCAAGAAGAATATCACAGCAAAATCCACTGCTAAACTCTTCTTTGAATGAGTGTGGGTGCATTTTTGGATCCCATAGTATATCATCTCAAATTGGGACAGCAGGTACCTTAGCACATTTTGGTCTAGCCTCTGGTCAATGCTGGACACCAAGCTCACTAAGTCCATAGCTTTCCATCCCCAAAATAATGGCAAGACAAAGGTCGTCAATAATATGATTATACACATTTTGCGCAAGTACAATTCAAATAATCCATGCACATGGGATGAGAGCCTTCCCTATGTAAAACGTAGTTGTAACCGGGCTCTCCACATCTCAACCAGCCACAGCCCCTTTCAGGTGGGCCTAGGGTTCTAGCCACTATGTCCCATTGACATAGCCATGTCATTGGTGGCTACTCAGGCTGATTCGGCTCATGTCCAGTCTGAAGTTGACAAAGCGAACAAATTCATTAAGCACATTCAACACATCTACCAGTAGATTCATTACATATTAGACAGAGCCAATGCTAATTACAAGAAACGACATGATCAACATTGGGTTCCACACCACTTCCATGTGGGTGATAGAGTGTGGCTACATTTGTGGAAGGAGCGCCTCACTGGACACCACCGCAAGCGTTGCCCACTCCGATATGGGCCGTAAACCATCACCAAGGCTGTAGGGAACATTGTCTTCAAGCTCAGTATTCCACCATTCCTTGGTATTCACCCAATATTCAATGTGGACCACCTTCGGCCCTATTTCCCACCTCTACTGGACACCTCTGACATTGCAAAAAAAATCACACCAACAAAGTTAAACTCTGACTGCATGGAATATACCACCACAGATTGTATCATGGACATGTGAATCAAGAACACTTGCTAGCAAAATATCCAACTATATCAGGTTGTCAAAGCTGGCCAAATTCTACACCAAGACAAGTGGTTCACCAGGGACCAAGCTCAGTGGAATTTTCCTCATCTCTTGGAGGAACTCGACGCTAGGGAAAATTTTAGGGGCTAATATTCACAGGTGGGATAATTTTCCATGTTTTTTTAAAAAAAAAATTCGTGAATTTCCATTTTTTAGAATATGGTTCACCAAAATTTTATAGTATAACAATATTTTACCTTAGAAATCGCCAATATTTTATAGAGACTATATAAAATCATTATAAATATAAATATTTTTACAAAAATATCACCAAGAATTTTACAATTTGCGTATTAGGGACTAGTAATATTCGCCAATAGTTATAAACTTTAAGATAAATTTATGTCCTTTATCGGTGAGGCATCGATACAATCCTATGTCGATGCCTCATGCATGACCAAGTTGAGCAATCCCTCAATGACTGTCATACTCAAGCTTGCGGCGGCCACCTCTCCGGAAAGTCTATCGCCCAAAAAGTCCTGCAGGCAGGATATTTTTGGCCCACCTTATTTTGCAATTGCATCACAACAGTCAAAAGGTGTGAGCGATGTTAACACTTCACCCACAAATTAAGAGCACCTCCTGCTCATTTGTACCCAGTCATTGTAGCTAATCCCTTCTGTAAATGGGGTATCGACTTCATGACTTGCAACCCTACGTCATTTGGCAACCACAAATACATTTTGTCAGCGTCGACTATTTCACCAAATGGGCAGAATCCAAGCCCACATATGACAACACGACAGAAACCGCAGCACGGTTTTTGTTCAACCATGTCATCGCACGGTTCGATCTGCCAAAATATTTAGTCTCCAATCATGGAAAACATTTTGAAAAAAAAAAATTCTAGGAGCTGTCTCACCACCTAGGATTCACACACGAATTCGCATCACCATACTATCCTCAATCCAATGGACAGGTAGAATTTGTCAAAAAAGTGGTCAAAACAATGGTACAACAAATGGTGAATAACCATAAGACAAACTAGCACCATATGGTGTTTTCTGCCCTGTGGGCATACTGCATGGTAGTTAAAAACTCAACAGGATTCACACCCTTCCAACTAGTGGACGGGGTCGAAGCCGAGATTCCCATCAAACGTGAAATCCCCAACTTGCACACCACCATCAAACTCCTTAATGATACCCAGCCTCTAGAAAAATGATTGGTACAGCTAGAACTCGTAAAAAAAAATCAACAACAGACGCTCCAACATAATGAGGCCCATAAAAAACAGGTAAAAGCATCATTTAACTACAACATCACCCCTCGCTCATTTACCAAGGGAGAGTTATTCCTCCGCTACGATGTCGCGAAAGAGGCCCTAGGACCCGGGAAGTTCGAAATGCTATCAAAACGTACCTACGTCATAAAACATTTCTTCCTCAAGGGGGCATACATCCTATCAGAGCCCGAAGGTACATGCCTAGCTAACTCCATCAATGGGCTTTGCCTCAAAAAAATTTACCAATAGAAGGCAGGAGGCCTCAAGCCTAGAGATAAGATGCATGTAGAAAAATATGTGTTTTGATGATCACAATCATCACAGAATTGTTCTAAAAAAGTGCTCTAGTGTCACAGATGGATCGTTCTCCCCTCCATTATTTTGGATTCACTGATGGAGCATCACAATGGTCTCATAACCTAGATGTGGTATCCTAGGCCATTTACTATCCTAACCGATCACCATTCTTCACCAACAAAGTATGCATCAGATCAACCACCAATAATTAGGCAGAATATGATGTGGTCATCGAGCTAATGAGCGATGCCTTCAACCAAGGTATTTTCCATATACATATCTACCTTGATTCCCAACTAGTGGTTTCACAGCTAAACCAAGAATTTGAAGTACAAGATTCTCAACTATTTAGAAAATATTTGCATGCATGAAGATTAAGTTGTCAGTTTGATCATATTACATTCACACATATACCGAGAAATCAAAACCAAACATCTAATCGCATAGCTAATCACATTCTAGACTGGAATGTATCTCATATAAACCATCATCCATAGAAAAAAAAAAAACATAACAAATATATCTCCATCAAAGGTACACGATATCCATTAAACAAAATAACCATAGACGAATCATCAAGAGCGAAAAAAAATACATATCTCACATATATATAAAAATTAGGGTGAGTCAAAATATACAAGTCATGTCTCTGACCCACAGGTCAGCCAAAAAATATATATACATGTCATAAAAAATAATGGAAGCATCTTCATAATGGGTGCTTTCCCTGAATAGATATCATCTATAGGGCTGAGCCCCGCTAGGTGGATCCTCTGGACCCACCGTTGCACTAGGTGCCAGTACAGGTGCAATAGCCAAAACAAAAAGTGCCACACGGTGTAATGTCGGATGATACACCCTCTCTCGAGCCATCAACACCTTGATCCATGCTGTTAGTCATCAGTATTTTTCACTTGTTAGTGATGACTAGATCCATAGCTGAGTTTTCTAGAAGCTGATCTCCATATGTCAATTTGTCATGTAGAAAACCCTCATAAAAATTTTTTCGCCCTCCTACTTTTCAGTCCGCCCATGCCAAAATTAAAACTCATTATCACTATCCTATCTAGCTTTAGCCCTATTGGTCTGCCCATCAGCTCTAAAAGGAAAATCCAATGTCTGTTTCAAAAGCCTCCCCTAAGTTAGGAAGTGGCGCTTTAAGGCATTTTACCCTTGGCAACCATCAAAAGGCCAAAAAACCTCCATCTGATACAGACCAATCATGACAAACCTCCCACTCTGCAAATGAAATTGATCACAGCCCTAAGTCGCGCCACTTACACACCCCTAAGTCTCAGCACTGCATAGACCACAGTCTCAAGTTGATTATTAGGTGTTTTACAGTGTTTTATGGATTTTACAAAGACAGGAAATATATCATCATCTCAGGAGAAAATTCTTGAATCCGCATTTATAAGAACAGCTGCTTCTCAATGTCAACATGAGCCTGAGATACATCTGCAGGGCAAGGAGTTACTCATCAAGACTTTGCAGCTTCCTTTCAGCATGAAATCACAATAGAAGAAAAACACCACTGTCAAACAGACTAGTAATTTGTCATGGCCAAGAACCTCCTTCATCTACAAGCAGAGGGTTAAGGTGCCTTCTTCATCTACAAGCAGAGGGCGATGGCCAATATTGACTTCAAGGATTGCAAAACTTACTATAAGCACAGGTCTGTTTTTTTTTTACTAGACAGAAAAAAAAGTGACTCTAGGTTTCTGAGTGAAAGTGATGATCAAAACTGAGCTAAGATCTGGAATGTGAAAGACAAAAGAAAGCAGGGTTTTTGGTCTTATGTCCTAAGAAAGAAGATAAATTAAAATTGCCAGCATCATCATCATGGCGCATCAAAAAGAGACTCCATTGATCAAAGCTATCATGACAAAATACCTCTGCAGGGGTGTTAATATGAATGGCTCAAATCAGTCTTGAGCAGGAAAATACTCCAGTAAAAAGGACCTCTGTGTGTTCTTTTGTTTCTGTTGAAATGTGGAATGTAGTCCATGGTTTCTGGATGAACATAAAGAAAAGGCAGGCAAGTAGTACACAACCCCAAATATAAGACATCTTGATATCAGTCAAAGCGCTAGTGTAAGTCCAGTTGTTGCAAGCTACACACCACCACAAAGACAAATGTAGCCTTTAGATGCAGAAGGTTTGGTGATTTCAGAGCTCCATTAGAAGAAAATGGCTAATAAGAGTTTTGGTGTTTATGAATAACTCTAGCTGCTTTTTACACCTCATATGTTTGTCTCCTCAACACAAGGATATTAAAAGGTTATGATCTGAGTTTTGAAACCTTGGAAAAGCATGTAAAGATAATCAGGTATGTCATAAATGAAAGTAACTCCAATCATAGACAGGTATATTTTTAAAAACTATTTATCACAACTGGCAAAGGCAATCTGGGCTTTTATTACCAAGAGACATCATCACTGAAAAGATTGTTTAAATGTGCAAAAAGGGGGTCATTTGTCATACTGATAGTTTTGGAAAGCTTGAAACAAGCATAGGTTTTCATTATTCAATGGACAGAGACATCATAATGATCTATTTTGAACAGAGAAATGTATTGGAAAAAGGTGCCCTTCTTAATCAAAAGACCATGGCAAACTCTGAAAAAATGCAGCCAGTTTGACACCTACAGTTGAAGAAGAAACTGATGAAACACTTGGATACAGAAATTGTCAAGACAAGTTAAAGGGAGATGGTCTACAGTTATTAAGGTATGAATCTAAGTTTGAAATTATGTGCTAAGTAATCACCAAAGAAGACAGTATTAGCAAAGGTCACCTTTTCGATCTATATGCATGAGTCAAAACAGTTTAACATTTCCAAAACAGGCTTGCTGGTTATGAAAAGTTGTTCCATGTGGAAACTGTTTAAAGGGCACAAAAACGCCACGGCCAACATCATTTCGAAACCCAAGTTTCACAAGCACACCTAAGGTATTATTGAAGAAAGAAATTAAAACTGTGAAAACCTTTGCAAAAGACAACCAAAAGTTCATTTTGTATTTCAAAGAATAAACTGACCGTTGGGTGTTCAATGTATTAAAGGAATGAGGTCGAAGGGAAAAGTTTCATTTTCAAAACACCAAGTAAGAAATTAAGCTTCTCTCTGCAATCTCCAGGCGTTGAACCAAGTCTCGAGGCAATTTGCAGGAATTTAAACAAATTTTGAACCATTTCAGACCACGCGGCACTCCTGTAGGAGTGCGCGGCGCTCTTTCGCAAAGTTTTTGAACTACGCCACAAGGGCGCGCAGCGCTCCTGTAGCCACGCTCGGCGCCCCTGTAGCGGCGCGTCACGGACACCTGACCACGACCCGACAGGCCACCCGGAGGTTGCTGCGTGGCGTTCTCATCCATGAAAGTGCCGTGCACTTGTTAAACACTTAAACACACCTCCAAATCAGTTCTGAAGGTGGCCCAAGCTATTCAAAGGGTTTTGCATCGTATTGTGAGGTATTTTGCACAAACTAACCCTCGTTTTCACGTTTTTTGGATAATGCCTGGAGGCCAAAGAGATCAGTTTTGAAATACTTGTTAAGAGTGTTAATGAGATGCATATAAGGGTTAAAGTCTCGATGCAAAGGAGCGGTTTGACTTGTGACTTGCTATAGTATTTGATACCACAGTCCAAAAAAAATTTGAAACTTGTCACCATATCCGTAGACTGTGTTTTTCTATGAAAACATCTATTGTTCAAAACTGTGCTGAAGTGTTGTCTACACTAATAAACTGCTAACAAGGAAGGGGGTCTTGAAACTGAAACGTTGTGGGTTCACCTTTCATAAATCAAGAAGCAAGGTGAGTTTATTCCTCAAAACACCAAAGGTCGAAGTTACTCCTACTACCCACCGAGAAAGACAGTTGCAAACTCATACGATTTGTTAATCTATGTTAAAACAGTCAAGGCAGATATATATAAGATAGTCAACCTTAAAGATTGAAATGGTGGAACGAAAATCAATGTTTACGTGGCATAAATTATATATGGACGAGAATTTTCCATGCCGAAGTCGACGTACTGGGTGAATATATAATGATCGTGTTTTATTTTTGAAAACGTGGAGTGAAGTGCTGCAGCAACGAAACTACATGGCCAAACGCATGGAGTCTAACGTCGTTGCATGGACTCAAACGTGTAAGATTTACGTTGCATGGAACGGGCGCAAGGTTCGATAGTGGATGGGAGACAATATCTGCGCAGACAGCAAACAGAGATTAAGAAATTTTGGAAAAGAGAGGACAATTGGTCCCTGGAAAACGTGGAAAGATGTTCTCCCGACTCGGAGAAAGAAATAGATCTTAGGTATAATCTTGCCAAGAGTAATCTCGGTTATTCACAGTTACGGAGGAGAGCTCAGGTCATAGGAACATGGGATGACCATGATTATGGAATGAATAATGCCGGAAAAGAGTATCAGGGCAAAATTTAAGCCAGACACGTATGCCAGATTTCAGGTAGTCCAAGACGTAAACAAAATGGCGTGTATGCTTCATACATGATTGGACCAATTGGAAAACAAGTGAAGGTTATGTCTAAACTTTCTGCTATAGTTTAACGCTTGTTTTACGTAGAATCTTGGGCACACTGTCCAAAGGAACGAGATCGCCTTTTCAAACTTATTACAGATAGCAATCGAAGTGGAGTTATTTTTATAAGCGGAGATGTCTATTGTGGTGAAGTTACAAGATATGATTGTGGTGTCAGTTATCCACTCTATGATATAACTTCGAGCGGGATTACTCAAGCAGTAGAATATGCAGTGCTATCTTCTGTTTCTTTTATTTTTGGTGAGACGTGCGGCAAGGTTGACTCCGAGTACTATGAGAGTGTTCGGGAAACATTGTCGTTTTAAATCATGCATATACGGAAAGCCAAACTTTGGAACCATTGAAATCGACTGGGATGCAAATCCAGTAGTTATCAAAACGGAAGTAAGGGATGTACACGGAGAACTCGAAGCATATAAACACATTTTACTTTCAAAGTTACAAACTGGTTTGATAAAGCAAAACAAATCTGACAGTTGGAGAAACCAGGCAACTGTGCTCTCTCGAATAGATCTACCATGGTATAAGGCACCGGCTGGCTCTTAGTTTCTATTCCAAAGTTTTATTCAAACAAGCGCATCCCCATGAGTCTCCGAAGAAAGCACTTTATGTTCGAGAGCACCCGGCCACATCCACCGAAAGAAGACTACAACTCGCAGATATGCCAAGGTCGCGCATCTTCGGTTTTCACCTTTTGCGACCCAACGACCTAGCGACCTAGTCGCAAGGTCGGAAGGTCGCATACTTTCAGTTTTCAGCCTTTGCGACCCTGCGACCCAGCGACCTAGTCGCAAGGTCGCAAGGTCGCATACCTTCGGTTTTCAGCCTTTTGCGACCCTGCGACCCAGCGACCTAGTCGCAAGGTCGCAAGGTCGCATTTCTTTGGTTTCCCTCTTTTTCGCGACCCCGCGACCCAGCGACCCAGCGACCTAGTCGCAAGGTCGCGAGGTCGCATTTCGTCGGTTTTCCACCTTTTGCGACCCAGTGACCTAGCGACCTAGTCGCAAGGTCGCAAGGTCGCATATTTCAATTTTTCCACCTTTTGCGACTCTGCGACCCAGCGACCTAGTCGCAAGGTCGCAAGGTCGCACCTTGGCAATTCTCTTACAACCTGCGACCCCGTGACCCAGTTAGGTCGCAGGTCGCAACAGAAGCCAGGTCGCAGATCGCAACAACGGCTCAGGTCGCAGGTCGCAAAAGGAATGGGTCGCAAGGCAACCCAACGGTCAAGAAGCTGAACAGTCAAGAAAGCCCAACGAGCAGTTTTGGCATTATAAATACTCCTACGGGAACTTGTAAAGGGGCTTTTTCTTTTTTGGAACTCAAGAGCTACATTGCATTGTACCGGAAGATCATATTCTTAGACATATGAATACGAATACTTGCTAAAACCCCTTTGTCGGATGATGTGTTTTGCTGAGACAGCACTGTGTGTATTCTTTGAACAGTTTCAGAACATCTTGTGATTAATGAAACTGCATCTTCTATAATATCATTTATGCATCATGTTTATCTATGTTTGTGTGAGTGATGTTCAGTTGTTTATTTCTTTCTAAATGGATGTTAATACCTTTGTCTATTAGCATTTCGTTTTATCTTTTAGAAAAGTAACAGGGAATCTCGCCATTGAGAACTATTTCTTCTTTGGTCAGATACCTTGCAAGCATTACCCCAAAGACGTGTCGTTAACTGCATCTCTTCGGGCGTATATGTTTTATTTATTATTTTGCTACGCATAGTGTTGTGAATATGTCTAATGCATCAATCATGTATTTCGTATCCTGTGGATAAGTGTGTGCCCGTAGGTTTAATCAGGTTCTTTTGAGACCATAAGAGAAGGCATCTTAAGCGGTAACCGGACCCACACCCCGGATGGGATCCCTACTCCAAACGGTTTAAGGTCTAATTGGGACTTTTTACCGGGGAGATCCCCTACTGTTGGCTGGACAAATTTTCCCGTCAACAGTTTTGGCGCTAGAAGGAGGGCCTGAACCTCCGACCAGATGTTTAACAAAAAGGGGGGGCCAGATGACAAGCTGAGCCCTTAGAGCCTGCAGTTAATCTCATATCTGTAATGGCTCGTTCCCAAATCATTCTCCCGAGATGTTTGTCGGAGTTTTATAAGCCTGGATACTACATCTCCGATGAACTTATGTATCACTTGTCCCAGTTAACATTTGATGGTGAAAATGGGGTGTCCATAACCCAACACTTTTCAGATTTTTTTGGTGAGTGCTATGAAATTGACGATGAGGGTTTGATGTGTTTGCTTTTATTCCTCACCCTCGAAGGTCGCGCTAAGCAATGGTGCCGCACATTGCCGAAATCTTCCATCCATTCATTTGACCAACTCACCCATGAATTACAACAAACTTTTCACAGGTATAATCCTCACAACATTGTAATAAAGTTACATGAGATCAGAATGGAACCTCAGGAATCTTTAGGTGAGTTCTCTATCAGATTTATTCATTATTGTTTTGAGTTTCCTGAAAGGGATGTTGATCAGAAATGTTTAAGTAGACAGTTCGAGTATGCGATTCTCGCTTCCCGTGAGCAATCTCGGTCAGATCCCAGAGTTCCCTATGATAACCTGCAAGTTACCGATTGTTCAGACTTTGTCCCTAATGCTTCCTTGTCCATCTCCCCGAGTCCAGACCTCATTCAGGCCTTCAAGGAGAGTGTTTCTATTTGTGATATTCTCACTCCTCTTCCTGAGTTGTCTGGGAGTGGAGTGGTGACCTTGAAAGTCCTGAGCAAGGATCGACACTGGCAGGAGGATAGAGCCTATTCCATTACCTTGGAATCTTTCACACACCATGTCGAATCAAATTTTGAAAACCACAGTGGCTCATTATCTATTTTGGCTCATCAAACCTACCCCGAGCCCACTCAATGTCTCCCTGGACTTAGTCCTAAATCTGGTTCACATTCGGATTATGTATCTGGTTCAGATTCAGATTATGAATCTGGTTCATATTCGGATTATGCATCTGGTTCAGATTCGGATGACGAATCTGGTTCACATTCAGATTATGAATCTGGTTCAGATTCGGATTATGAATCTGGTTCAGATTCGGATTATGAATCTGGTTCACATACGTATTATGAATCGACTCCTACCCCGCATAAAGTTTATTCCCTTACAAGGCCTGTCAAATCATTGTGTCCTCTGAACGTCACTGATGTGCGTGTTGAAAAGCCTCGTATGGTTAATGCCCCTGCGATTCAATCTTTTCGTTCATTATTTCCTAGTTTGTTTCTCGATCCCGCCACACCAGTAATTTCTTCGAGACATCCAAAATTGCCTTATACTGGTATTGGCAACAATCATAAGCACGCATATGGTGTTTCTCAATTACAGTCCAAAATCGATGAATCTTTTAAATCTGATTTTTCTCACTTGGGATCTTTAGACAGCCATAGGAGCGATTCCCGGTCTGAACAACTTCAAGATGTTCCCTCTATTGATCCATCCCAGTCGGTAACTCTCGGGGAGCCTGACATCTCAGGTACCCAATTCGATCAAATCAATGATTACAGTGATCCCTGCTTATCTGAAAACATGTTCAATCATACCACCGAGGACTATCACTCGGATCTCTTGGCCGACCCTATGAAGACACCTGAATTCGATGATTCGCTTTCAAAAGATTCAAGTACCCACCAGAAAATTGAAATGCGTCAGCTTCCGCCGAACGTTTCTGAAATGACAATTCCCCAGTACCATGCTCCTTCCAGCATAAATGTGTCGAATTCACCCCATCCTAGCAAATCTGGAGAATCTGAAATTTTGGATTATCAATCTGTCAGTGCGCAAACATTCGACCAAATTGATACAAATCCCACTGACACTTTGCAACTCACCACAATCCATGGTCACATCCAGTCGCTTGCTGATCTTGCCCAACCATCAAATTTGGGAAGCCCTCCGCTCGAAAGTCCGGTGTTTGTTCAAGGCAGTGAGGAATTGCAGCCTACTTTGAAAGTGGATTCGGATCCTCATACCCTTGACCAAATCCATGAGCAACCTCGAGCTAGGGTTTTCCAAAATAAAATTTCTACGCTTGGATGTGCATGCATCTATAACTCGCCTGGCACTTGCGTGTTGTTTCCATTCCATAAAACTGATGGCCCTCAACACCATGATGAGATTGTTGGTCAACTCGACGAAACCTATTCGGTGGATGTGTCTGCAAACAAGAAGTATCTTAAACCCCTCCCGTCAGACCTAGGATTGTGCATGAATGATTATAGGTCGTTTAATAATGTTGAGTTTCAAAAACATATTGTTGTGTATCAAGACGAGAGTCGGATCCAGTTTGCACAATCTATTCTGGCATGTTCTTTGGTATATATCCATGATCTTCTTGCCATTGCACATGCTCCTCAGGTAAGTTTTGTTGCTACTGCACTTTTTTGGATACTGGCTCTGATCCTGATCATTTTTGTCGTTGCAGGATGCAAATTAATGCGGTGGCTGCACTGGAAAACTGATTTTACATAACCCGACAGCATCATTGGTTAAACTAGGGTTTAGGTGTAGGCTAGCTAGGACCTGAAATAAAAATTTTTAGTTCAGAGTTAATTAGGTTTACTTGCAAAATTTTTACTTCATAGTTTAAAGTGTGTTTGTTGTTTTTGTTTACGATTAACATTTTAGGCATCATCATGTTAAAAGTATTTTCCTTTCAATTCCTTTTCAGTTGCTTGTTGTTGCATAATTAATCACTGCTTGTAGTTGCACTTACAACTGGTTGATCATTCTCGCACATGGCGTTGCATTGCACCTTGAGTCTCGCTTATTACATTGCGTCGTACTCTCTCTCCCTCGCATCATTTTTGTCATATCGCCTGCCACATCATGAGCCCTCATTGCAACCCTATCACCTTGCAGTCTTATTCTGCCCCGATTGCTGAAACAGTAACCCCATTGTTTTGTGTGACGTTGCGGTGGCTATCTCAAGAGGCAGCTTTCTCTTAGGACCAGTCGTCGAAGTCGCATTATCAACAAGACGCCTATGAGTCTAAACTTATTATCTTGGGAGATACGAGCCGGTTGTCTGTTGGAGACCTGATGAGTTGAAATGACCCCTACCCGTAGCCTAAGCCTTGTGCCCAGCATAGTCTTGGACGTCTTAATAATCTGGCTCTGCGCACTGCGCCTATTGTGGTGAATGGGATGTGAAGGTTTGGCAAGAGGGCAAACCCCAAATCAAGATATCTTTCAGTTTCTGTAAAACAAGAAACAACCTCTCATGCTCGTAAAATAAGTCGGGATCCCTCATCCGCCCATGAAAATAAGTGCCACGAGCACATGAAAATAAGTGCTACAAGCACATGAAACAAATAAGAGTAAAGGATCGAGAAAGGCTTCCTGCGCAGAGAGGTAATGCAACGACTCCGCCGGGGTACTGACCAGGCTTTCTGGCAGCGGAGCAACGTTTGTGATTTCTTGAAGTGACTCCGCCGGGGTACTGTCCAGGCCTGCTGGCAGCAGAGCAACACCAGAGACTTACTTTTGAAAATCCTGAAGATAATAAGCCTCACTGCCTTGCTGTTCACATCATCAACAAGCTACTGGCATCTGTGAGCTTTCTCTTTGATGTGTTCTGATTAGTGAGACCTAGCTGAGGCACAAGGATTAGGCATACCTGTAAAGGGCAAATGTAATACAAATGGTACCCGCGGAACTGGTTCAATATTCCCTTGCATCATTATCCGGACTCAGACTGTTGTGGTGATATTGACAGAGATACTGGATTCTACCAGTGGTTCGCCATTTGTTGTAGCCGCTACAACACCACCCAAAATTTTGGGTATTTTTAAAATTTCGGGTTCCCCCTCTGCTCGCCTAGGCGTTAAAGTCTTTCACCTAACCTGCAGTCAACGACATCCCACTGACTTATCTCTAATCCCTCACGAGTTGTCTCATCATCATGACTTGATGTTTTCGTTGCAATCACGCCATATGTGGGAGGGATCATCCGGCATGCGACCGAACACTCGTATCACAGTCGCGTCTTGTGTAATGAGATTGCCATACATACTTTTAAATGGGAAAACTTTTGTTTGTTAACAATTAAAGGCCCTGTCGCTGTAGGTCATTAAGCATGTGGTTCGAATACCTCTGTTACATTTGCTAGTCTCATATGTTTTATCTGTGGGCACCATTATCAAAGAATAATTATGATTGTCGTAATGTTCTACACAGGTCGACCCCACGGGTAACAGACTCCTCAGTCGTGTCGCGACATCGAGGGAAATGAAATTGAGCTCAACGACGAGGCCAAAGTTGCGGAACAGGGGAGGAGGAGGAGCAAGTGACCAGTACTGTTAAAAGGAGAATAGTGTGATATGTGTCGATCAGAGAAAGAACCTTTTGTGTCACTAACGCAGAAGGTGTTCTTCATTAGTGCACACCAGAATTATGGAGATCCTGCACAATGCCAGCTCCGTGTCGATGTCTGTATGCAAAGAAACACATTTCGCCACTTTGATGAGTCTAGTATAGCCCGGTGAACAAAAGCGGACTCAGAATTTGTCTCTAGACAATGACCATCTCAGTCGAGGCGTTCCCGTGCCAGGTAGCGGTGCGAAAGCACACATGTTGGTGTGGCAAGCCCAAGGCAGAGTTTTCAAATATGTGAGCGCATCTTTCAGAAGTAACATTTATGAACCCTAAGCTACATGGTGTGAAATTATTTATGCTGCAAGGAGTGCAAAGTGAAACAAGGAGATGGCATTAAAACCCTAGTCGCCTTGCTCTTTCATATCCATAAGGTTGTCTATGCGGAACCATAAGGGATGGGGAACTGAAAATTGAACCTAAGAGGTGATGATTAAACACATGCACCTTTGGTAGCCTGGCACATTGATGCATATGCAAATAGTCTCTATAACTACAAAGCAGAAAGGCTCAATATTAGAAGGGCCATCAATGTGGCTTGAGTAGCATTTTTTTGACTCACGATATTTCAAAACAAGAAGCCTTCATATTATGAGGTAAAGTGAATGATCGAATTAAGACCAAGTTCGAAAACATGTGGTTTCAAAATCACCAAAGATCGTGGAACCAAAAAACTATGCAAAAACATTATAGATGGGCGCAACTATGTGGATGAAGGTTATGGTTTAAATATGATGTGATTAAAACCAAGGGAAAGAACTCATATGGTTCGAAAAAAACATAGGATATCGTGGAGCAAAGCTAAGGCATAACATTATAAAAGGTGCGCAGGCGAGGGATCAAAGTTGCGTTGTACATTTATGCCAAGGGGAAAACTCATACGATTTGTTAATCTATGTTAAAACAGTCAAGGCAGATATATATAAGATAGTCAACCTTAAAGATTGAAATGGTGGAACGAAAATCAATGTTTACGTGGCATGAATTATATATGGACGAGAATTTTCCATGCCGAAGTCGACGTACTGGGTGAATATATAATGATCGTGTTTTATTTTTGAAAACGTGGAGCGGAGTGCTGCAGCAACGAAACTACATGGACAAACGCATGGAGTCTAACGTCGTCGCATGGACTCAAATGTGTAAGATTTACGTTGCATGGAACGGGTGCAAGGTTCGATAGTGGATGGGAGACAATATCTGCGCAGACAGCAAACAGAGATTAAGAAATTTTGGAAAAGAGAGGACAATTGGTCCCTGGAAAACGTGGAAAGATTTTCTCCCGACTCGGAGAAAGAAATAGAGCTTAGGTATAATCTTGCCAAGAGTAATCTCGGTTATTCACAGTTACGGAGGAGAGCTCAGGTCATAGCAACATGGGATGACCATGATTATGGAATGAATAATGCCAGAAAAGAGTATCAGGGCAAAATGTAAGCCAGACACGTATGCCAGATTTCAGGTAGTCCAAGACGTAAACAAAATGGCGTGTACGCTTCATACATGATTGGACCAATTGGAAAACAAGTGAAGGTTATGTCTAAACTTTCTGCTATATTTTAACGCTTGTTTTACGTAGAATCTTGGGCACACTGTCCAAAGGAACGAGATCGCCTTTTCAAACTTATTACAGATAGCAATCGAAGTGGAGTTATTTTTATAAGCGGAGATGTCTATTGTGGTGAAGTTACAAGATATGATTGTGGTGTCAGTTATCCACTCTATGATATAACTTCGAGCGGGATTACTCAAGCAGTAGAATATGCAGTGCTATCTTCCATTTCTTTTAGTTTTGGTGAGACGTGCAGCAAGGTTGACTCCGAGTACTATGAGAGTGTTCGGGAAACATTGTCGTTTTAAATCATGCATATACGGAAAGCCAAACTTTGGAACCATTGAAATCGACTGGGATGCAAATCTAGTAGTTATCAAAACGGAAGTAAGGGATGTACACGGAGAACTCGAAGCAGATAAACACATTTTACTTTCAAAGTTACAAACTGGTTTGATAAAGCAAAACAAATCTGACAGTTGGAGAAACCAGGCAACTGTGCTCTCTCGAATAGATCTACCATGGTATAAGGCACCGGCTGGCTCTTAGTTTCTATTCCAAAGTTTTATTCTGTGAAGCAGATACATAATCAAGTGTGCGTTTAAAACACGGAGTCAAATCTTGTAGGAGATCTACGATGGCATGTTGGAATAACTATCGCGTGAAAGGCGGAAGTGTTACGTTTTCAGAAAATCCAACAATCAATGCCACAACGGTCTTCCACGCGTCCACGGTGAGCTGGACAGAATGATTGTCTGCGCTTCATGCCGCGTTACATGGACACAGGTTGCCCATGCGCGCTGCTATGCATGAACGTAAATTATGCTGCTACACTCAAACGGATGTTTCTAATCGAGAAGGGCGCTGATACACAGCTTTTCAGGAACCGTTCGCTCTGCATGAGAAATAAAGCCCGTCATGCAAGGATCTGACTCCTTTCTGACCCACTCAAGTCTGTTCTGCAATAGTAACATGCGGCATGGTTGATTTTCAGTGCAGGAAAGATATCGAATCCTTTCGATGACGGTTGTGTTAGCACAGCAAACAAAACATCTGAGTTATTTTTCGCCCTCTGCAATACGTTGTGCTGATTTCAGTCTGCACTCCTCCTAAATTCAAAGTATTCGACTAGTAATTCCACTGCCTCGATGAAGGCAGTCACCTGCTGAAGGCCGGAGTCATTTGCATCGGAATATAATGAACAGTCCGGCAGTCGATCGTCCTAGGAGGTGAAAGAAGGTTCGGTACAGTGCATTGGCACAATGCCCTCTCCAACAGATCGCGCTCCTTACTGGCCACCTAAGGATTGCATATCGTGAGGCATGGGAGAATAGCGCATGGCAGAGATGTCTACGCATAAAAGGTTATAATGCTTTGTTTCAGCACCTTCGTATGATTCAATGTTGGGCGAAATAACTACATCACAGGGTGTTTGGCAGCAAACCTAGCATCTTTACATATGAAGAACAATGCATTCTTAAAACCTCATTGTGAAAGAAATCAGTTAAAACCGGTGAATTGATGCCCATCTGATGAAGGCAAAGGATGACGGTGATTAGCTATGGCGAGGCCTATCGCAGCCTCGAAACACTTTGAGGGGGGCGTACATCATAACCTGTCTCAGCACATAGCAATGCATAGGAGCTCCCGGGGCTTTGGTACTCTCCATTGAAAAATGTTAAAGACTAGCTAACGTGCCTTCAAGCGTTCTTTTGCGACTGTGGAAGAATACATA
This sequence comes from Pinus albicaulis, assembly GCA_034641835.2. NCBI lineage: Eukaryota > Viridiplantae > Streptophyta > Pinopsida > Pinales > Pinaceae > Pinus > Pinus albicaulis. The sequence continues at coordinate 477,472,420 of CM076580.1, forward strand.
GTAGATATGCACGACCATTCATATATTGCTTTCAGAACATGACCACACAGGGGTCTAAAATTCATTGTTTTCTCTTTTACAAATTAATTAAAATGCCGTTAGCATTAGTATTATTATTATTATTTATGTGACCTGTGTTATTTTATTGCAGGAGGAATCACTCTGTTCGCACAAAGAGCAAATGCTTTCCCCAGCAAACAGTAGGACCTGTTCAAACAAGCGCATCCCCATGAGTCTCCGAAGAAAGCACTTTATGTTCGAGAGCACCCGGCCACATCCACCGAAAGAAGACTACAACTCGCAGATATGCCAAGGTCGCGCATCTTCGGTTTTCACCTTTTGCGACCCAGCGACCTAGCGACCTAGTCGCAAGGTCGCAAGGTCGCATACTTTCAGTTTTCAGCCTTTGCGACCCTGCGACCCAGCGACCTAGTCGCAAGGTTGCAAGGTCGCATACCTTCGGTTTTCAGCCTTTTGCGACCCTGCGACCCAACGACCTAGTCGCAAGGTCGCAAGGTCGCATTCTTTGGTTTCCCTCTTTTTCGCGACCCCGCGACCCAGCGACCTAGTCGCAAGGTCGCGAGGTCGCATTTCGTCGGTTTTCCACCTTTTGCGACCCAGCGACCTAGCGACCTAGTCGCAAGCTCGCAAGGTCGCATATCTCAATTTTTCCACCTTTTGCGACTCTGTGACCCAGCGACCTAGTCGCAAGGTCGCAAGGTCGCACCTTGGCAATTCTCTTACAACCTGCGACCCCGCGACCCAGTTAGGTCGCAGGTCGCAACAGCAGCCAGGTCGCAGATCGCAACAATGGCTCAGGTCGCAGGTCGCAAAAGGAATGGGTCGCAAGGCAACCCAACGGTCAAGAAGCTGAACAGTCAAGTAAGCCCAACGGGCAGTTTTGGCATTATAAATACTCCTACGGGAACTTGTAAAGGGGCTTTTTATTTTTTGGAACTCAAGAGCTACATTGCATTGTACCGGAAGATCATATTCTTAGACATATGAATACGAATACTTGCTAAAACCCCTTTGTCGGATTATGTGTTTTGCTGAGACAGCACTGTGTGTATTCTTTGAACAGTTTCAGAACATCTTGTGATTAATGAAACTGCATCTTCTATAATATCATTTATGCATCATGTTTATCTATGTTTGTGTGAGTGATGTTCAGTTGTTTATTGCTTTCTAAATGGATGTTAATACCTTTGTCTATTAGAATTTCATTTTATCTTTTAGAAAAGTAACAGGGAATCTCGCCATTGAGAACTATTTCTTCTGTGGTCAGATACCTTGCAAGCATTACCCCAAAGACGTGTCGTTAACTGCATCTCTTCGGGCGTATATGTTTTATTTATTCTTTTGCTACGCATAGTGTTGTGAATATGTCTAATGCATCAATCATGTATTTCGTATCCTGTGGATAAGTGTGTGCCCGTAGGTTTAATCAGGTTCTTTTGAGACCATAAGAGAAGGCATCTTAAGCGGTAACCGGACCCACACCCCGGATGGGATCCCTACTCCAAACGGTTTAAGGTCTAATTGGGACTTTTTACCGGGGAGATCCCCTACTGTTGGCTGGACAAATTTTCCCGTCAGCAGGTACAAAACAGGTTTTTGAGCTCCAAACATCACAGAGCAAGGCGATTTTGACACTCTAAACAGCATTTTCACCTAACAGTTTGTCTCCTTTTCACTGTATTGTCTCTTGTTAAGAGGTCTGCTGGCTGAGATACATATTAAAGGTGAAAAGGCCACTTTTTAAGGGAGCAGGGGTTTTGTATTGTGAGGAAACTTTTTGAAGTCATTCAAAGACATTGTTTCCTTATCTAAACAGTGAATAGACAGGGTTTGGTTCCAAGAAGGCAGTTTAAAGGCAGTAAGACTGTTTGGTGCTTCAAGAGCTTATTTAGCCCAAAATGCCGCCCAGGCAAGACAGCAGAAGTGGTTTACATAAAAGATATGAGCCAATCTCTACAGAGGAGGTCAATGCACATCCATCCATCCTTTTCAACTTTCATGAGGTAGGTTGTTTAGATTTCTGCCAGAAGTTAAAGGAGGTCAAAAGTTTCTCGCCCTTGACACACCTATGCGCCCTGAGGTTCCAAAGCAAGCATTTCCAGGTAGCAGACCTTGATTTCAAGTTTTCCCCGAGGTCAGTGTCTAAAGCCACCAAAATTCCATATCATGGCGAGAACAGACCCATCTAGACTTGGATGACTACAAGCCTTTCATCAAGCCCGAGCATAGAGATACTTGCACTATTATTTTTCCTTTCTCTTATCTTCTTGACAGCTACGCTCCTCTAATGAAGGTCATAATGAAGTATTTTACTTGTGAAGGGAGATTTACTCGAGTTTATGCCTACCATGTCCGACTATTGATGCATTTCACTAGAACTAGGCAGCTAAATCTCCCTTACTTTTTATACAAAAGCATCGAGAAGATGGCATCCGCAGTCCAGAAGAAGACTCCATCTCTACAAATAGCTTCCCTTTTCCATCATTATCTGATCAAAATTATCATCCTACACCAGCTAGAGAAGAAAGAGGTTCCATGGGATGTTTTTATCAGCCACCCAGATTTCTCTACTGTTCCTCCTGTCCATATATCTCCCACCCAGCCTGTTCATCGCCCTGTACCTTTGTCTAGCAGGCCTACTCCTAGAAGGCTCAAGATCACCACAGAACATTCAGAACAGCATGAAGAAGAAGGACATGAACAGGTAGAAAAATAAGAGGATAAACATGAAGAAACTGATGAAGACCAGCAGCATGATTTTGATGGTCAGGGGCAGCAGCTTGAGCCACAAAGTGAGCATGAAGTTGAAACACACCAGCAGCTTGATGTTGTGAACAGGGGCAGCAGTTTGAACAGCAAAAGGAAATAGGTGAAGAGCAGCAAACTGAAGATGAAGGGCAGCAGCAGGAGCAAGAGGAAAAGAATGCTGAACAGCAGCATCTCAGTAAAAATGAACAGCAGGAAGAGCAGCAGCTTAATATTGAAGATCATGAACAGCAGTTTGGGCAGGAATTTGAGCAGCAGCTTGAGCCACAAAATGAACAAGAAATCCAAGCACAGCAGCAGCATAATGTTGTTGATCAAGGGCAACAAGAATTTGAGATAGATCAGCATCATGACATTAAAGAACAGAAGCAACCTAAAGAAGACACACAACAGCCTCAAGAAGAACAGCAGTTTCAAAAAGATGACAAAGGCAAAGCAATTGTGCCTCCCTCTCCTAAAAATACAAAGCCCAGCACAACAAGAAATAAAGGGCCTAAGGCTGCCACTCCAAAAGTAACAAGAGTTGTCCCTAGCAAAAGAAAATCACCCAAGAGACCTCTCACTAGTATGCCAAGAAGGAAGAATGCAAGATTGGCCTTCAAAGGGAAAGGCAAGATTGGAGAAAGTCAAGAACATGGAGATGCATTGGCTGTCATTCCAATCCAAAGTGATGACAGCGATAATGAAGCCCGCATTCTTGAAAACCTTCTAATCCATCGAGAGGGTCAAATTGAAGCATTGGAGAATGACCTTCATCAGGCAAAGACCTTCAATCATTTCTTGGAGATCCAAAGTAAACAAATGAGTGCCCATTTGGCTGTCCATGAGGCACGAGCTATCAAATACAAGAATGAGGTAGCTAAAGCACAAATAAGGATAGAGGAGATCATCGGTGATTTTGATGAAGATGAAGAAGAAGACCAGCCTAGGCGGAAGAGGCCTAGAACCATAGGGCTTAAAAGAGCCCTGGAAAAGCAAAAGGAAGAAGAACAGGCTCATCTTCAATCCTTTCCCCTCACTGCACTACTTGAGAAAGAAATTGAATAAAATAAGGAGGCATGGCTAGAAAGAGCCAATAAACACTTGGAGATGAAGCTTAAAAAGGCTAACAGAGACCTGGAGCTACAAAGGAAGATGACACAGCACTATCAAAAGTTGAATCAGTTTGCCCGGTGCAAGCTAAAGGCCACTCAAGATTAACTGAAGGAAGAAAGGGGGAAGCGCTCGGCACGGAAAGAGAAGAAAGACATATCAGCACTTGAAATTTTGGCTTCAGCTTCAGAACATGTTTCTAAGGACCCTTGAGGGTCATGCACACCAATTTTGGGCCCATTTTGACAACTTTTGGTTTTTTGGCATTTTTGAGTTTTTGATCAAAAACTCATAAATTCGCCATTTCATTTTGAGGATTCATCAAAGGAGGAGAATGGTATCATCGGATGCCATAATTTCATGATCATGTCCTCAGCGATTTTCAGAGCATTTGGAGATCATATGCCCCCTCAAAACAGCGAAAAAGGCTCGCATTTTGCACACTCTGCCCGGTCTATCAGCAGACTGTAATTTTCTGGCTTTTTACACACATGTACAGATTTTGAGGACTTTTGGGCATCGTATTGAAGAAATTTCAGTTGCGCCGGAAAGTAGGCACTCAGAGCTTTCCAACGAGCTATCATGAGCCTCGTTTCGACATCAATAAGGCTGCCAAATGTTTCCAGAAAGTCAGGGGACCCTTTTCTGATATAAATTTGAAGTATTTTTGTAATTTTTGAACCTTAAAAATCTGCTTTTTCCAAATGTGCATTTAGCTATTTTTGCACTTGGAAAATGATGCAAAGTCAATTAAATTCCCTTTTTTAGCAATTTTTAGATATTTTATGAGATATTTTTGTGCCTTGGGCTTTGCAAAGCCTCAAGGACAAGTTTAGATATTTTGATTAGGCCAATGAGGATGGAAGTTGAACCATGAGGTTTTCCTCACTTGAGCCTATTTATTCCACCAGCTCTCATTGTAAACAAGGCTGAACTTGAGAGAAGAAGCAATATATTGGTCATATGAGCTTTGAAGAACATACTTGTGTTATGATTTTGGACTGCCTCTTGGATGCTCTTGAATGAATGATGAAAGATTGTTGATGGATTCCATGACTTGGTAGAATGGTATAGTGTCTCTTTCTATGTTATTGTCTTCTAGTTTTCATTCATGAATACATGTTTCTTGCTTGCTATAGATCAGTAGAGAACAATTTTGAGATATGCCCATGGAGGCACCTCAAAATTCCTGAATCTTCATACCTTTTATGTTTTCTTCTTCCTTAGTTGCACTAAAGAATTCTTAACTGCTCTTTAGTAACTTAAGGATATTGTTGCTAGTTTCATTCATAAGTTCTATGCATGTTGAGTAGGATGTATGGTGTGCCCTGCTTACCTATGGTTGTCCATAGTTCTATCCATGAAACTATCTCTTTGACTGATTAGATTATCATCTTGTTGAACCAAGGAGGCCTAGTCCCGATCTAGCCCTTTGCCTAAAACTATGAAAGCTTGTTTTTCAAAGTGCCCAATAACTTAAAGACTGTGTTTAGGCATTCCGGCATAGTATTTTGAGTTGTTAGTCCGTCTTATGTGTTTTCCCCAAAGTCTGATAGCCATTTCCCAAAGTTAGAGGGTCTTATACTTCTATGCATGGTTTGAATGTTTATTTCTATGTATTATTTAGCTTGTAGTTACATTTTGCATGATTAATGGCTTGCCATAACATGTTTATGTCTGCTATCAAACTAGTTTTGCTTGAAATCCTCGTCTTTCACAAACTTGATGTCCATTTACTCCATTTTTCCCAAAGATCCTTTCTACCTTGAATCAAATCGGCCCTACAGCAGCCTTGTATCATCATCTGATAGCTTCCTTGACCTTTTTGACCCCATAGCCCAGTTGATCTAACTTCTTGTTACCCATTTTATATCTTTGATCAGTTTTATCCCTCACAAACTTAAAAAACCAAAAATCAAAAAACTCACTTCATAACTAGCCTAATATCATAACACCATAAGCAAACACACCGATATCTTTTACATATAATAGAGAGAGCCCTCTCTGAGTCCAGGAAGGCTAGGTCCTTGGGCTCCAAAGCTTGGTTTGATGTTACATCGTCATTTGGCTCACCAATCGGCCAAATCACGGGAACCTAACATAATGGCGATCACGGTGGGACTCTGAGTATTAAACAAACTTAGTTTCCCTAATCTTTAGAGACTTTTGAGAATATTAGCTGGCTAACTTATCCCACCGCTCACTAACATAATGGCGATCACGGTGGGACCTATTGAGTACATGATAGTCTAGCAAACTCTGATAGACTCTTTAGTCCTTCAACATTTAACTTAGACCATCAGCCTTTAGAATCATTCAGAGTAAACTCTCTGTTTCACCATCTTAGAAAAGTGATGAATCAGGTTCATAACACTCTTACATCCTAGGCTGCACATAAAACTCAGAAAAAACCACAAAAAACTCCCTTAGATTGTTTTTTGACAGTATTGGTGGTGGACCATACATATATACCTCAAAACAACTAAAAATCCACCTGGCGACTCCACTAGCCTCCAGTAGGCCTTACTACTTTACTAAAATCTAGGCTACTAGCCGTTTGAGCCACCTCATCGCCACCCTAACATAATGGCGATCACGGTGAGACCTATTGAGTACATGACAGTCTAGCAAACTTTTATAGACTCCTTAGTCCTTCAACTTTTAACTTAAACCATCAGCCTTTAGAATCATTTAGTGTAAACTCTCTGTTTCACCATCTTAGCAAAGTGATGAATCAGGTTTATAACACTCTTACATCCTAGGCTGCACATAAAACTCAGAAAACCCCCAAAAAAACTCCCTTAGATTGGTTTTTGTAAGTATTAGGTGGTGGACCATACACATATACCTCAAAACAACTAAAAATCCACCTGGCGACTCCACTAGCCTCCAGTAGGCCTTACTATTTTACCAAACTCTAGGTTACTATCCAATCAGCTTATCCCATCACTCACTAACATAGCGGGAGATGGTGGGACACTGAGTACATGATAGTTTAGCATACTCTTATAGACTCTTTGGTCCTTTAGATACTTAAACAAGCAAGCAGTCCATAGACTCATTTAGAGTAAACTCTTTTTGTTATCGCCACCCTAGCAAAGTGTTGAAACAAATTTAGAATACTTTAAACCATAGATTGCACTTAAAACTCAGAAAATCCAAAACATTTCAAGATTAGTTACCGGTGGTGGACCATAGCTATCTTCACAAAACAACCCAGTTCCACCTGGCGACTCCACTAGTCCATCCCTTTTATTTTTGACCATCCTTCACCTTAGTAGAGCTTTAGAGAGACCACTCATCCAAAACATTCACCAATACCATTCTCTCTAAACTCTAGATCCAAAATCTGGCTTCACGGAGAATCAACACCAGATCCCATCCAGACCCAAATCCCCCTATCATAGTAGATGACCCAGAGAAGATTCTGTGGCAAGCTTCCGAAACTGACCATCTAGCTACTGATAGATCCATCCGTAAAACAAGATCAGTACCTGAACATCTCACTATCCCACCAGATTCACCTTTTGAATTAGAGTCATCCAAAACTCTTTTCAGAAGCAGGTCTCATAGTAAGATAAACTTTGACGATCTTGAAACCCTAGACCAATCACACAGTCATAGTAGAGAAGCCTCACCTTCCACCCCCCCCCCCCCCGACTTTCAGCTTCTCCATCACTTTAGGTCCTACCATCCCAGATCTGCCCAAAACCAGATCACTAGTCCAAGTTCATCCGCCACACCTGTCCAAACCACCACTGTTCAAACCACCTCATCTCAGCCCACTAGTCCTCATCTTGTACATCATCCATTAGCTCCTGTCATGGCAGCCTGGTACACACCTTTGGTATTGCCACTGCCTTTGGCTCCTCTCCCAAATAAATATCAAGAAAAAATCCCACACTTTACCGGAGAAGACACCACCACACCTCAACAGCATATAAGTAGGATGAGTGATGCTTATGAATACCTGGAGGTACAAGACGAGACCGTCAGAATGATAATATTCGCCCAAAGCCTGGGTGGTGAACCCAAAACATGGTTCAAAAGCTTGACTCCAAACAACATCCACAACATCCCAGAACTGCATCAAATCTTCAGAAATAGGTGGGAAGTCCGAAGGAACCCTATTCAAATCCTATCAGAATATAACAACCTAAAACGAGAAAATGGGGAAAGTGTCCAGGCTTACTGCACTAGGTTCAACAGTGTATATAACTCCCTCCCACCTCATTTCAAACCCCCACTTGGTTTAGCCTTGGAAAAATTCCCCGAGGGTTTCGATCCAGACATGACATATCATTTGAGAGACAAAGATCCCCCTACCTTAGAAGAAATGCAACAAATAGCAATAAAAGCAGATGCCAACTTAGCAGAAAAAAGGGCTAGGACTAGGTCAGAAAGAAAGGTCACATATAAAGACGAGGTCTCCACTTCATCACCTTCCCTAGATCCTAGAATAGATGATTTAGTCAAAACCATGGCCAAAATGTGGGAAAGGATAAATGAAAAGGCCCCTGTTAGGGACAACCAGCCAAACCCTCCAAACAGAAACCGAAACCAAAATTTTAGAAGGGAGCAACCTCAAAACAGACCAAGGGAAAATGACCAACAAATTAGGCCACCATTCAATGAAAACTACATAGAAGAAGATGATAGGGATACAGAACCTCTTGATGAACATCATTTAAACCTCATAGGATCTGATAATGAGAGTGAGGTGTACCTCATGTTAGAGTCGGCCCTTGCAGCCCTCCGTCAGTGATCATTTCGTCTTTTGCATATTCATTATTAGGTGTCTCGCTTGTTCCACTTCGTTGCATTTCACTAGGAGCATGCCATGCACTGACGAAGGGGTCTGTCTGCCTATGTTTCCCTCATTTACAATTGCATATATTTTTAAAAATTCTTTTCTCAAAAAAAAAAAAAAAAAATCATTCATAGTCATTGTCATTACATATATGGTCATTAAAAATGTCAATAAGTGTCCTAGGTCTTGGTGTCTAGGGTTTTTGAGTCATTTATATACTAGTCATAAAGCCTGCAAGGTGAGGAAAGTTCTGCATTTGTGGTTTTTATTTTATTATCATCAGCATTTAAAAAAAAAAAAATATTTCTAGTCCAAAACTCTGTTTTGGAACTAGAAACTTGTCATTATCATTTTGTAATAAATTGTAATTGTTCCGCCATGAAGACATTGTCAAAAGCAGACCCCTGGTCTCTTCCTTAGCCGAGATAGCCATATCCCTGCAAGAAGACAGCAAAATCATTAGTATCGACCTCAAAAAACCAAAAGAAGATTGTATTTGAAAAGCCAAAAGTGAAATTACAAAAACATTTGTAATATGGGTTTGAAATTAGATTTGAAATAAAATCTGATTGTGAAGATATTTGTAACATGTATAAAAGCCAAACAAGTTTCATTTGAACCAAACCACAGCAACCAAATCGTGATTTGAAGATGGGAGGGCCGATTTCAAAGTTTTAAGTTGCGTGGGCAGTGTTGTTGGGCCGAGAGACCCACGCAGAGGCCGAGCGACCCACCTGGGCAGAGTGACCCACGCAGGTCAGTTCAGCAGTGTAAGTTTGCAAGGGGCGCGACCCACCTGGGCCGAGCGACCCACGCAGAGGCTGCGCAACCCACGCAGACACAGGGTTTCGAAATTCATTCTGAGCGCCCAGCCTTGCTTGGAATCGATGCAACTGGCTTTCAAACAGGTTTCTATCATTGCTTGATGTTTTTTAAATGCACCAGTGGCATCGTTGATGTTTCAAATGTTCAAAAGGAGGATTTAAAACCCCACAGACATAGCATTCTTGTTTTCAGGGTTTTAAAATGAAAATGAATGGTTGAATGAGTTTTTTTGCTATCTCATGGCAGTGATACATCCAGTTTTGCATATAATATCAAAACCATATTGCTTTCATGCCCATTTTTCCATTTTGACCATTGCTATTATTATACCATGTTTAAACCCTTTGTTCCATGGTGACTGTGGTTGTAATGAGTCTCACTGCCCAATGTAAAATATTCTCATGACTTTGTTTCAAACTGCCCATTGAGACCTTTGTGGTTATTACTCATAGACAAACACATTTTGTTGATGCCATGCTCTCCTTTGACTAGACTTTTTCAATATTTGGAAGGTTGCCTGCTCCCTTTTGGTCAAAATTTCACTTGCATTCAAAACAGAGATTGTGCCTTTTCCAATTCATTTAAAGCTGAGATTTTATCCATGATTTGATTCCTTGATGGTGCTTTGACGGTGGGAATATTGGTTGGGTGTTGAAACATACATCCTAACGTTGTTTGCACTGCTTTCATATCAGTATACACATTGCCAAAAGCTTGGTCAGAGCCATGTCGGAGACAGAGTCAGAATATGAGCCAAGGTCAGGCAGTGATTCGGTGACTGAAGGTAATGTGCCACGGGGGTCCCGCAGAGAAAATAGAAGCAGTGATCATCGCAGAGAGGAGCCTACTTCTTTGGCTCGGTTGCAGGCATGTCCATTAGCTATGGATTGTTTTCGATTCTTGTCATGTTTCAGATTTTGTGAGATGGTTGCACAAACCCGGCCTCATCGTGAATTAGCACGTATGTTCATTCTTCATTTACGGGGTGATCGGGTAAGCCTTGCTGGGGTTGATTTCATTGTATCACCTTTGAATATTGCTCAAGCCACTGGTATACCGAACATAGGCGAGGAATGGAGCAAGGGTAAGCAGTTAGAGAAATTTCACTATGAGCCATACATTAAAACTGGATATAAGGCTTACTTGAGTAGAGTTTTTCCATTCAGATTCTTGAGAGATGAGTATGCACCGCTCATGAGGCTCATTATTCAGTATTTTAGTTGTGAAGGCAGGTATGCTCGTATTTTCTCATACCATGTTTGTTTGCTGATGCACTTCACCAGGGTGCGTATGATGAATATTCCGTATTTCATACACCGCAACATAGAGAGGATGGTGACATTTGTGCAGAAGAAGACGAGCCCAGTGCAGTAGTACAGGAGTATATATCATTTCACTTTGATCAAAATCTTGGTGTCACATCAGTTGGCAGAGCAGGGCATCACTTGGGAGGATTTCATTTCTAAAGACTTTTTCAGAGTGCCACAGCAGCCTCCCGAGGCAGTTCATGATGCAGGAGAGCCCTCACCCCAGCCGGACATGCTTGAGGTTGAGCATATCATCACTCCTTTGGTTCAGACATATCAGCGAGGCCACAGGGCCTTATTTGCAGCGACACGGCGAGTATTATCTCCACGTGAGGTGGAAGGGGTCTTGCCGACTTCATCGACACGACGAGTACTATCTCCACGTGATGTGGGAGGGGTCTCGCCTTCTTCTTCAGTACAGGTACAGGTCCAAGACAGGGGCAAGAGGCCCATGCATGATGAGGGCCCATCAGGAGGTCGGGACACCGATATGACATTCATTGATGTTGATACGGGCTCTCCTAGCTCGAAGCTGAGGGAGATCATCCAGGAGCAAAGGGCCGAGAATGACCAGCTGAAAGACCAATTGCAGAAGGCTCAGTGGGTGATTAACTATTTGGAGCAGCGCAACAAACAGCTTGAGGATGAGCTCACATTTTACGAGGTGCGCCAAATCCGTGAGGACAGACAGTGGAATCGAAAGAGACCCGGTGACATGACACCGACTGACAGAGATACTGTACTCACGCGTGTGAATATCCATCTGGAGAAGTTGTTGGCGAAGGCCAATCGAGACAAAGACATGCTTCGCCACATGAAAGGCCATTATTGGGCTCGCATGCATGTTTGCAAAGCGAGGATGAGGATCATGAAGAGGAGGTTGCGCAAGGCACTTCGACGGCGGAAAAGGCCTAATCCACTTCGGATTTTGGCCGAGGCTTCATTGACTGGGCAAGAAACATGATGGAGGACCTCCGCTCTGAATTTGGGCAAATTCGGAGAAAATTTTGTCATTTCCAAATTTTTGGTCTTAAAAACAGGTTTTGCAGCTACGTGGGTCGCGCGCTCATGCGCTCGCATTTTTTTTGAGACACTTGCTGGAGGAGATTTTTACATTTTTGGATTTTTCATGGTTAATTATGCATCCTCTGAATTCAACTTAGCATTTCAACAAAATCTGGATGGTCAAACAGCTCAAAAACACCATGAAAATCACCTTGCTGCCACCTTTTGCACCAGCAGGAAGTACCTCTGGGAGAATGAGGTTTTGGAGGGTCAAATCACCTCCAAATTCAGAAATTCCACTTGGGTTGGAAAGTAGACATCCAGGGCTTTCCAACTAGCTATCATGAGCTCAATTTGGATTCCGGGAGCTACCTCAAAATCAGCCTGGACCATGAGCGACCCACGCAGTTCAGGAGCGACCCACCTAGAGATTTTTCTGAATTTTCAACTGCCAGCTCAGTATTTCGCCTATTATGGACCAGTTTTGCTTATGGATAGAATTCTTGGGTTTTTATGATTTAAATTCATGTTTGATATGTAACTTTGGCTTGTTTTTATCTCTTCTAGAAGATTCACTCTCAAATGAGTAAAAAATCATGTAATGGATCAGTTTCCACTCTTTTAGAGGCAAGTGGTTAGCCGCCTAGATTGTAGTTCCATGATTAGAATTGGTTGAAACTGATCCCTGAAGAGGGAATTCGACCCCTAGAGGTGGGGAAAGGTGTTAGAGTGATCTATATATTGTAATTTCTGAGGCATTCTACAGGTTGGACTCTTGGGAGACTTTTGATATCATTGTACATATTTTTCATATTTTGGCTAAGGAAAGATCAGGGGTTTTGTGGCACTTGTTGGGATCCTTGTGGTGTTCTGTTCTTGATGATGTTTCTCCTTTGTTTACTGTAAGTTTCTTCATGTTTAATGTATGCCATCGTTTCATTATGCTTCTGAACTAAGTTGAATGAGTGATTAAGGTTGAATCCATTGTTTACAAGTGCTTAGCCTTTGAATTCAGTTAGTTCTATATGTTTTCAGCTGTTTGGAAAGGATCCAAGTTCTTCTTTTCCCTCTTCAGCTCCTCGTCGGTCTAATCTATCCATAAATCCAATTTGAAGCATCAAGATCATCACCTACCTCGCCCCAGCTTGAACTCTGCAAAGGTCTGACCTTATCCCCGAACCCAAAATTTTGTTTTCCCATTACTCCAGCGAAAACTCAAAAAACCAAAAATCAAACATACCTATCTCTTTACTAGCCTAAAATCAGTTCCTATCGTAAGTCATCTCGCATCCTATTGCTTATTTTCTCGAGATTGACGGAGAGAGCCCTCTCCCGTCCTCGTAGGGCTAGCTACGAGGCTGAGCGTGGTTTGATGTAGCCTTGAGTTTTACTTCATTTCAGCCTGAGGTAGATTTGAGTGCTAACATAGTGGCGACCATACTGGGGAATAATCTCAATGGTTTGCTTGTTGATGTGTTTGTTCCACGAGTCTTAGACGGAGTCTGAAGTCATGCCAGGTAGTTTTCGAAACGCTTTTGTTATGCATAAGCGGAAGTAGATAAACGCTGCTTCAGTCGATCTCCGGTAAGCTTGTGTGTTCAGTACTTGATTTGTAAATCACCCCAGTATACTTATTCGTTCTAGACCTTTTGGATGATTGAGTCTAGAAGTCGAAAGGCTGAAAATAATTGATTGTGTTCCTTGAAATTTTTTTTCCGAGAAGATCAATACACTGGCTTCAAGAAGGAATACTAGGGCGAAACCTGACCCTGATCCACCAACAATATTCAAAAATCCGAATCTGATTCCAAGAACCCTTAGAAAACAAGGCAGTCAAGAGAGTTCTGAAAGAGAAAGCCAATTGAGTTTTGAGAGTTCCAGAGTGCTTACCCGATCTGCATCCTGTCCTGTCAAAATCATATATGTTGATGAAATCCCCTTTGATGCACGGTTTGAAACATCCTTGTTTGTGAATTTTTCCGAAACTGAATTGTCAAGATTAGTCCCAGATCCATTGTTTACCGAAGATTTGCAATATAGATTTGTTTCACAGTACCTGGATAGACAGCTGCAAAGTTCTATTGAGGATACTAACACTTTTGAATTTACTGAATCTGCTTCACAAGTTCTTGACCCATCTGAGATTGCATCAAGCTCACGGATCCCTACTGAGCCTCCCTTTATCCCTACCATTCCGGTTCAGCCTGAGTTTTCTGATCAGCAATCAATAGTAATTTCTCCGTTTCCATTGAATACATCTCGTAGACCTACCGCTCCTACTCCTCCTGTATCTCCTCGACAACAGATTGTCTTCAATCCACCAAGAGCTATGGCTGCTCGTTTTGCACCTCTTGTGTTACCCCAGCAGTTGAATGATATGCCCGCAGACTATCAGAGTAAGATCCCGACATTTTATGGCACTCCACAGAGTCTTCCTGCACAACAACATGTAGACAATATGGCAGATTTCTTTGATCGTTTCGAGATTGATGAAGAAAATGTGACTATGAGGCTTTTTGTGCAAACCTTTGGAGGAGAGGTAAGGAAATGGTTCAGAGCCTTGCCACAAAGAAGCATCGATACATTGGCAGAACTTCAGAGGCAGTTTTTAGATAGATGGGAGATGAAAAAGGATCCGTTGCAGATTACTTCAGAATATACAAACCTCAAACGTAATCCTGGTGAGTCAGTTCAGGATTATATCATTAGATTCAATACAGTGTATAATGCTATTCCAGATGACTTGAGACCGTCTAAAAAGTCTGCTCTCCTTAAATTCCTGGATGGCTTTGATCCGGAGATGGCTTATTCCCTTCGTGATAGAGATCCACCTACTTTAGAAGATATGTAGAAGGTCGTTGTTAGTGTTGAGGCAAATCTGAATGATAAAAGAGCACGGTTGAAAGCAGAGAAAAGAGTGACAATAAAGGAAGAGCCTTCCACATCTATATCAGAACAGCACTTAGCTCGTGAGTTGGAAAAGGCTTTAAGAAGAATAAATCTTGACAAAGCAGAAACACAGTTTTGAAATCCAAATTTCCATGGCCAGCAGCAGCCACAATTCAGAATTAAGCAGCGTGAACAAAGAGCTCAAGAGCCAGCAGCCCAACAGCAGATCAAGACCCCTCTTTTGCAGAATTTTGTGAGTCATGATTCCGATGATGATGATGATGTGTTAGGTGAGCAAAATCATTTCTTCACTCCCGATGATTTGCCTATTTATATTACTGAGGATGAGGAGTATGGTGAAAGTTCAGTTGTTTAGAAAGATGAGGATTTTATCCTAACAAATGATGCTGATTTAGAGGAAGAGTCAGATGAATACCAAAGAGGATATTTGAATGCATTGACTGCCCAGCAGAAGCAGTATTCATTGAGAAATCGGGATGTGCCTATAAATCCCATTCAGAAAAGAAAAGAAGCTTCAGCACCGAAGACAGATTCACCGATACCACAGAAAAGAGGAAAAGAGACAATTGACACCGCAGCAAGTAAAGTATCATCAGCTGAGAAGGTAAATCAGTCAAACATAATGAAAGACAAGGCTGAAAAGAAGGAAATTCCAGTTAAAGAGGTTGAGAAGGTTTCAGCATTTAGCTTGGAAAATGAAATTTCCAAACTAAAAATATCTATTCCTTTGACGGAGATTATGAAGAACAGCAGCTACCGTAGTCAAGTCACCAAAATTCTGAACTTTGATCCAATGATTGACACAGTAAATGTTGAGGATGATCAACCGGAATTAATTTTTGGGCCTGCATTAAATGGTGAGTCTCCTGACAGTAATGTTCCTCCTTTTTACATCAGTTTGAGGTTGCATGAATATATATTGCACAATGCTATGCTTGATTCGGGTGCTTCGCAAAATTTGATGCCAAAGGCAATCATGGAAAAGTTGGGATTAGACATTACAAGAGAGTATCATGATTTGTATTCATTCGATTCCAGCCGGGTAAAGTGTATAGGACTCATCAAAGATTTGGTGGTAAGTTTAGATCAAATCCCAGCAAAGAATGTTTTAATGGATGTGGTGGTTGCCGATATTCCTCCACGGTTAGGGATGCTCCTTGCGAGATCTTGGGGGGCAAAGTTGAAAGGTACACTTCAGTTAGATTTCTCTTATGCTACAATTCCAGTCTTCGGTCAAATGAGAAAGTTATATCGTGAGCAGAAGATGAAATATATGATAACTAGCAAAGAGAAGCCAGTCAATCATCCTGTGAACTATGTACATACTGATTTAGAGTCGTTTGTGTTGCTTGCTGATAGTTTTAATGATGTAGAAAGTCAACTAGTTCAGGCAGAATACATACCAGAGATCAATGAGAATTTTAGAGAAGTTTTGCAAAAAGAAAGAAGAGAAAAACAAGCTGTTTTGGAGCAATCAGCTGAAGACAATGGGCAGCAAACAGGAAAATCAGAGCCGACACAGTTTCAGCATTTAGAGGATGATGAAGATGGTCTTTGGACCATGGATTTTGATGGTGCAGTGGGCAGCGATGGTGCTGGGATTGGTGTGTGGATTTGAAGTCCATTTTCCGCTCCTGATAAAGTTCCGAGCAATGTGAGAGTGTGTTCTTACAAGCTTGCATTCGATTGTTCTAATAATGAAGCGGAATACGAGGCTCTTATTGCTGGCCTTAAGATTCTCAAGAAGCTGAATGCGAAAAGGATTGCGGTATATGGTGATTTAGAATTAGTGATAAAGCAAGTTAAAGGTGAGTTTCAGGCTAAGCATCCTCGCATGAGGGCTTACCGAAATGCAGTTTTGGATATTTTGAAGTTATTTTCTGATCATACTTTGACATGTGTGCCCCGCATACAAAATGGTGTTGCTGATGGACTTGCTAAGGAAGCAAGCAATCTTAAGATTCCAATGAATTCCAGCAACAAGTTTGAGATACATGTGAAACACCGGCCCACCGTTCCAGACAATCAGCGATGTTGGCAAGTTTTTGAGGATGATGAGGAGATTAGTGAATTTCTGCAGAATAAAGGCAAGTTTAAAGATACCTCCATAGATACAGAATTTGATGATGGTATTGATGATATACAGATAAATCAAATGGATGTGCTGCAACTGAAGGATAACATCATTCCTAAGGGATTGATTCCTTTGGAAGAGTTGTTTGATCAAGATGATGTAGCCCGCAAGCCTACATTGAGGCCAACAGAGAAGGGTGTCGAAGAGGTAAATATTGGGACAGCTGAGAATCCCAAGATGGTAAAATTTTCAAAGTCATTGTCACCAAAGGTAAGAGCAGAATATGTGAAATTGTTATCTTCATTTTCTGATGTGTTTGCATGGGATTATTCAGATCTCAAAACATACGATACCAACATCATTCAGCATACTATTCCCATAAAACCAAATCAGAAGCCTTTTCGTCAAAAGTTGAGGAGGATCAATCCAAAGCTGCTACCATCAATCGAAAAAGAGGTAAATAGGTTGTATAAGGCAGGAATCATCGTACCTATTCGTTTTTCAGATTGGATATCAAACTTGGTGCCCGTGAGAAAGAAGACAGGTGAGATCCGTTTATGTATTGACTTCAGAAATCTGAATAAGGTATCATTAAAAGACAATTATCCACTGCCAAAAATGGACCATATATTGCAGCGAGTAGTTGGAGCATCAAGGATGTCACTACTCGACGGATACTCAGGTTATAATCAGATTTTAGTGCAGGAAGATGATCGTGACAAGACTGCGTTCACCACTCCTTGGGGAACATTTCATTACGCAAAGATGCCGTTCGGTTTAAAGAATGCAGGCGCTACCTTTCAGCGTGCAATGGACATGGCTTTTGCCAATGAGAAAGAGGTGTTTTTGGTTGTTTACCTTGATGATCTAACTGTATTTTCTAATTCTGATGAGGAACACTTATATCATCTGAAAATTGTTTTCCAGAAGTGCAGAAAATATGGCATTTCGCTGAATCCAAAGAAGAGCCTTTTCGCCATGGATGAAGGAAAGCTCCCTGGCCACATCATATCGAAAGATGGCATTCGAGTTGATCCTGCACGTGTTGAAGCCATACAGCAGATTGAACAGCCCCGGAACAAGAAAGAGATACAGTCATTTAATGGTAAAATGAATTTTCTGCGTCGCTTCATTCCCAATCTTGCAGAACACCTTAGAGAAATCACGAACATGCTGAAAAAGGACAGTCAGGTAAGATGGACAGAAGAGGCAGTAAAGTCATTCAATTTGGTAAAGATAGCTCTTTCCTCAGCCCCTATTTTAATCAGCCCTGATTACACACAAGACTTCATTTTATTTTCTTTCGCTTCTGAGCACACATTAGCAGCAGTTTTGATGCAAAAAAGGGATGGAGTTGAGAAGCCCATCGCTTTTTTCAGTCGGATCATAAGAGATGGAGCATTGAAGTATAATATCATTGAGAAACAAGCACTTGTGCTTGTAAAGGCTTTGAAGGATTTCCATGTGTACATATTGCATTCCCACATTACAGCATATGTTCCTAACGCAGCAGTTAAAGATGTTTTGGTACAGGCAGATCCAGAAGGAAGAAGAGGTAAGTGGATCGCTGCGTTGCTAGAGTACGATGTGGAGATTAAACCGACCAAGCTGATCAAAGGACAAGGACTCGCCAAGCTCATGGCTGAAACAAATCTGCATGCTCTAGACATAAATTTGATTGCTGCCATGTCCGATGAAGATGGGGAAAGTACGTCAGTTCAGGTATCCGATATTTTTGTTTCTTCTCCTTGGTATGCTGACATTTTATATGTGCTTCAGAATTTGTCTACACCGCCTGGTATGCCTCGAAATAAGAGTAGAACATTGAAGCTAAGAGCTGCTAAATTCTGCATTGTATTGGAAAGACCCTGGGGGTATGTTGTTGAATTGTTTGGTAGAAGAGGAAGCTCAAAGAGTTTTGGAGGATTTTCACAAAGGTGACTGTGGAGGTCATTTGTTTTGGAAGACCACAGCGAATAAAATTCTAAGGGCGGGGTATTATTGGCCTTCTTTGTTTTCTGATGTGTTCAAGGCTGTTAAAAATTGTCACGAGTGTCAAATTTTCAAAGGGAAGCAGAAACTACAGCCTTTGCCTCTAAAACCAATCGAAGTTAGTGCACCATTCCAGCAGTGGGGATTGGATTTTATCGGGGAAATCCACCCAGCATCTTCCGGACAGCATAGATGGATCTTGACAACTACAGACTACTTCACGAAGTGGATTGAGGCGATTCCCACTCGACAAGCCACTGATGCGGTAATTATCTCTTTCCTTGAAAACAATATTCTGTCACGCTTTGGGTGTCCTAGTAAAATAATCACAGATAATGCAGCAGCCTTTAAGTCTAAGAGGATGGTTGATTTTTGTTTTAAGTACAATATTACCTTGGGACATTCGACCGCCTACCATCCGCAAGGGAATGGCTTGGCAGAATCTTCAAATAAATCCTTGGTGAATATCATTAAGAAATTGCTGGAAATCAACAAGAAGGCTTGGCACAAAAAGTTGGTGAATGCATTATGGGCTGATAGGGTAAGTCAGAAAAAGTCTATTGGCATGTCTCCTTTCGAGTTGGTGTATGGGACGGATACAGTTTTTCCTACTTCACTTGTTGTCCCGGTGGTCAAATTGCTTCAGGAGGCTGGAAGTGAAGAGGATCCTATGCAGCGGAGGATTAATGAGATGATTCATTTGCAGCAGACACGAGAGGAGGTATTTCAAAATACTTTCAAGTTGCAGGAGCGCATAAAGAAGATCTACGACAGAATGGCAAAAGCAGATAAGTTTCAGTTGGATGAAGTAGTTTTGAAATGGGATGCTCGGAATGAAGATAAGGGAAAGCACGGCAAATTTGAGAATTTTTGGAAGGGACCTTTCAAGATTGCAGCGTATTGGGGTCAGAATGCATTTCTTCTCAAAGAAATGAATGGAGATGATTGTACTAGTGGACCGATCAATGGTCGGTTGCTGAAGCGCTATTATTTCTGAGTACTTGCTGCTGATCTCATTGTCATTGTATATATCATTTTACTTTTGTTTCGTTGCAAGTGTGCACTGATCTCTCATTTTCAGTCTGGGGCCCGGAGCGAAGGCTATAATTCTGGAGATAGAGGTTGGTTGGTTTGAAATTGTCAAGTTAAGTTTCATCAGTCTTTAAGTTTTAAAGTCATGTCAGTTTGAGTCGTGTCAGTTTTGGTCAAATTGCAGTTCGTCGTTAGTCAAATCTGCAGTCAATAAAATTGTCCAAAGTTTGTTTTATGAGTTGAAATAATGATTCCATCGCCCAATGGATGAAAGGCACTGTCTGACTCCCCCAGAGATCTGCCGTTCCTGGCATCTCCATGGAGCCACCATCCCCATTGGAGCCAATGTTAGAGTCGGCCTTTACAGCCCTCCGTCAGTGATCGTCTCGTCTTTTGCATATTCATTTTTAGATGTCTCGCTTGTTCCACTTCGTTGCATTTCACTCGGAGCATGCCATGGAACTGACGAAGGGGTCTGTCGTCTTATGTTTCCTCATGTTTATACCTGCAGCGCTATTTAAAAATTTTCCTCAAAAAATCATTCATAGTCATTGCCATTACATATATGGTCATTAAAATTGTCAATAAGTGTCTTAGGTCTTAGTGTCTAGGGTTTTTGAGTCATTTATATACCAGTCATAAAGCCTGCAAGGTGAGGAAAGTTCCGCATATTGTGATTTTTGTTTTATTATCATCAGCATTTTAAAAAATATTTCTAGTCCAAAACTCTGTTTTGGAACTAGAAATTGTTCATTATCATTTTGTAATAAATTGTAATTATTCCGCCAAGAAGACATTGTCAAAAGCAGACCCCTGGTCTCTTCCTTAGCCGAGATAGCCATATCCCTGCAAGAAGACAACAAAATCATTAGTATCGACCTCAAAAAGCCAAAAGAAGTTTGTATTTGAAAAGCCAAAAGTGAAATTACAAAAACATTTTTAATATGGGTTTGCAATTAGATTTGAAACAAAATCTGATTGTGAAGATATTTGTATCAAGTATAAAAGCCAAACAAGTTTCATTTTCATAAATCCATAGCACCCAAATCGTGTTTTGCAAATTGGAGGGCCGATTTCAGAGTTTTAAGTTGCGTGGGCAGTGTTGTTGGGCCGAGCGACCCACGCAGGAGCCGAGCGACCCACGCAGGAGCCGAGCGACCCACCTGGGCAGAGCGACCCACGCAGGTCAGTTCAGCAGTGTAAATTTGCAAGGGGCGCGACCCACCTGGGCCGAGCGACCCACGCAGAGGCTGCGCGACCCACGCAGACACAGGGTTTCGAAATTCATTCTGAGCGCCCAGCCTTGCTTGGAATCGATGCAACTGGCTTTCAAACAGGTTTCTATCAATTGCTTGATGTTTTTGATTGCGTTGGTGGCATCATTGTTGGTCTCAAATGTTCAAACGGAGGATTTAAAACCCCACAGTCATAGCATTCTTGTTTTCAGGGTTTTAAAATGAAAATGAATGGTTGAATGAGTTTGTTTGCTATCTTATGGCAGTAATACATCCAGCTTTGCATATAATATCAAAACCATATTGCTCCCATGCCCATTATGCCATTGCGACCATTACTATTATTATACCATGTTAAAACCCTTTGTTCCATGGTGACTGTGGTTGTAATGAGTCTCACTGCCCAATGTAAAAACATTTTCATGATTTTGTTTCAAATTGCCCATTGAGACCTTTGTGGTCATTACTCATAGACAAACACATTCTATTGATGCCATGCTCTCCTTTGATAAGATTTGTTCAAAATTTTGAAAGTTGCCCGCTCCCTTTGATCCAAGTTTCACTTGCATTTAAACACAGAGATTGTGCCTTTTTCCAATCCATCTAAAACAGAGATTTTATCCATGGTTTGTTTCCTTATGGTGCTTTGACGGTGGGAATATTGGTTGGGTGTTGAAACATACATCCTAACTTTGTTTGCATTGCTTTCATATCAGTATACACATTGCCAAAAGCTTGGTCAGAGCCATGTCGGAGACAGAGTCAGAATATGAGCCAAGGTCAGGCAGTGATTCGGTGACTGAAGGTAATGTGCCACGGGGGTCCCGCAGAGAAAATAGAAGCGGTGATCATCGCAGAGAGGAGCCTACTTCTTTGGCTCGACTGCAGGCATGTCCATTAGCTATGGATTGTTTTCGATTCTTGTCATGTTTCAGATTTTGTGAGATGGTTGCACAAACCCGGCCTCATCGTGAATTAGCACGTCTGTTTGTTCTTCATTTACGGGGTGATCGGGTAAGCCTTGCTGGGGTTGATTTCATTGTGTCACCTTTGACTATTGCTCAAGCCACCGGTATACCGAACATGGGCGAGGAATGGAACAAGGGTCAGCAGTTAGAGAAATTTCACTATGAGCCATACATTAAAACTGGATATAAAGCTTACTTGAGTAGAGTTTTTCCATTCAGATTCTTGAGAGATGAGTATGCACCGCTCATGAGGCTCATTATTCAGTATTTTAGTTGTGAGGGCAGGTATGCTCGTCTTTTCTCATACCATGTTCGTTTGCCGATGCACTTCACAAGGGTGCGTATGATGAATATTCCGTATTTCATACACCGCAACATAGAGAGGATGGTGACATTTGTGCAGAAGAAGACGAGCCCAGTGCAGCAGTACAAGAGTATATACCATTTCACTTTGATCAAAATCTTGGTGTTACATCAGTTGGCGGAGCAGGGCATCACTTGGGAGGATTTCATTTCTAGAGACTTTTTCAGAGTGCCACAGCAGCCTCCTGAGGCAGTTCATGATGCAGGAGAGCCCTCACACCAGCCGGACATGCTTGAGGTTGGGCATATCATTACTCCTTTGGTTCAGACATATCAGCGAGGCCACAGGGCCTTATTTGCAGCGACACGGCGAGTATTATCTCCACGTGAGGTGGAAGGGGTCTTGCCGACTTCATCGACACGACGAGTACTATCTCCACGTGATGTGGGAGGGGTCTCGCCTTCTTCTTTAGTACAGGTACAGGTCCAAGACAGGGGCAAGAGGCCCATGCATGATGAGGGCCCATCAGGAGGTCGGGACACCGATATGACAGTCATTGATGTTGATACGGGCTCTCCTAGCTCGAAGCTGAGGGAAGTCATCCAGGAGCAAAGGGCCGAGAATGACCAGCTGAAAGACCAATTGCAGAAGGCTCAATGGGTGATTAACTATTTGGAGCAGCGCAACAAACAGCCTGAGGATGAGCTCACATTTTATGAGGTGCGCCAAATCCGTGAGGACAGACAGTGGAATCGAAAAAGACCCGGTGACATGACACCAGCTGACAGAGATACTGTACTCACGCGGGTGAATATACATCTAGAGAAGTTGTTGGCGAAGGCCAATCGAGACAAAGACATGCTACGCCACATGAAAGGCCATTACTGGGCTCGCATGCATGTTTGCAAAGCGAGGATGAAGATCATGAAGAGGAGATTGCGCAAAGCACTTCGACGGCGGAAAAGGCCTAATCCACTTCGGATTTTGGCTGAGGCTTCATTGACTGGGCAGGAAACATGATGGAGGACCTCCGCTCCGAATTTGGGCAAATTCGGAGAAAATTTTGTCATTTTCAAATTTTTGGTCTAAAAAAACAGGTTTTGCAGCTACGTGGGTCGCGCGCTCATGCGCTCGCTTTTTTTTGAGACACTTGCTGGAGGAGATTTTTACATTTTTGGATTTTTCATGGTTAATTATGCATCCTCCGAAGTCAACTTAGCATTTCAACAAAATCTGGATGGTCAAACAGCTCAAAAACACCATGAAAATCACCTTGCTGCCACCTTTTGCACCAGCAGGAAGTACCTCTGGGAGAATGAGGATTTGGAGGGTCAAATCAACTCCAAATTCATAAATTCCACTTGGGTTGGAAAGTAGACATCCAGGGCTTTCCAACGAGCTATCATGAGCTCAATTTGGATGCCGGGAGCTACCTCAAAATCAGCCTGGAACATGAGAGACCCACGCAGTTCAAGAGCGACCCACCTAGAGATTTTTCTGAATTTTCAGCTGCCAGCTCAGTATTTCGCCTATTATGGACCAGTTTTGCTTATGGATAGAATTCTTTGGTTTTTATGATTTAAATTCATGTTTGATATGTAACTTTGGCTTGTTTTTATCTCTTCTAGAAGATTCACTCTCAAATGAGTAAAAAATCATGTAATGGATCAGTTTCCACTCTTTTAGAGGCAAGTGGTTAGCTGCCTAGATTGTAGTTCCATGATTAGAATTGGTTAAAACTGATCCCTGAAGAGGGAATTCGACCCCTAGAGGTGGGGAAAGGTGTTAGAGTGATCTATATATTGTAATTTCTCAATCATTTTCAGAGGTTGGAGAGGTTGGACTCTTGGGATACTTTTGATACTATTGTACATACTTTTCATATTTTGGCTAAGGAAAGATCAGGGGTTTTGCGGCACTTGTTGGGATCCTTGTGGTGTTCCGTTCTTGATGATGTTTCTCCTTTGTTTACTGTAAGTTTCTCCATGTTTAATGTTGCCATCCTTTCATTATGCTTCTGAACTAAATTGAATGAGTGAAATAAGGTTGAATCCATTGTTTACAGTGCTTAGCCTTTGAATTTAGTTAGTTCTATATGTTTTCAGCTGTTTGGAGAGGATCCAAGTTCTTCTTTGCCCTCTTCAGCTCCTCGTCGGTCTAATCTATCCATATATCCAATTTAAAGCATCAAGATCATCACCTACCTCTCCCCAGCGTGAACTCTACAAAGGTCTGACCTTATCCCCGGACCCAAAATCTGTTTTCCCATTACTCCAGCGAAAACTCAAAAAACCAAAAATCAAACATACCTATCTCTTTACTAGCCTAAAATCAGTTCTTATTGTAAGTCATCTCGCATTCTATTGCTAATTTTCTCGAGATTGACGGAGAGAGCCCTCTCCTGTCCTCGTAGGGCTAGCTACGAGGCTGAGCGTGGTTTGATGTAGCCTTGAGTTTTACTTCATTTCAGCCTGAGGTAGATTTGAGTGCTAACACCTCATAGAAGAAGAACAAGCGTTCTTTTCCCCTAATCAGGATGAGGCCAACTATGAAGATCTCGACGACCCTGCCATAGATTTTCAAAATTCCATAATAGAAGCTCACCGGCAGTATGAACTTAGAAGAAAAAGAAACCAAGATAATTCCAAGAAAGGTAACTTAGATACTGCTAAAACCCCTGATACCATCCTTAGGAAAGCAGTTAACAGCAACAAAATCACGGTCGAGGAGAATGACCAAAACAAAGCTAAAGTTACCCAAACTAGTCCTGACTCAGTTGCTCCGAGTACTTCCACAAAAGTTACCGAAGCAACTATGGCAAACAAAATCCCGAAAAAAAGCCAACAAACTCAGAACATAGAGAAGGTCGTGGCTGAAAAAGCTGAAACAAACATATCTAAACTTCAGCTACCTTTTAGCTTTGAAGGCGAAATCGCCAAGATCAAGATCACCATGCCTCTTACCGAACTCATCGCCCAAAGCTCTTATAAAACCCAAGTGTTAAAAGTCCTAAATCTAGGAAATGACGCGAACACTGTTAATCTGGCTGATGACACTCCTGAAGTGTTGTTTGGTCCAAAGATAGAGGGAAAATTCCAAGAGGGAACTACTCTTCCATTTTACATTAGCCTAAACATCCATGACCAAATCCTCCACAATGCCATGCTAGAATCCGGCGCCTCGCATAATCTTATGCCGAAGGTAGTAATGGAAAGACTAGGCTTGGAAATCACAAGACCATACAAAGACTTATATTCATTTGATTTGAGTAGACTCAAATGCCTGGGTTTGATCAAAGACCTTTGTTTTAGTCTGGCCCAAATACCTGCAAAACATCTAATCATGGATATAGTAGTGGTAGACATCCCTCCCAAGTACGGGATGCTTCTATCCAGATCTTGGGGAGCCAAACTCCAACGGAATATTCAACTGGACATGTCATATGCCACCATTCCTGTGTTCGACCAGACAAGAATACTCTACCGAGAGTCACACATGAAATACATGATTAGCAGTCAAGAGAGGCTAGACAACATTCCAATGTATTCCTTGCGTTCCGACCTGAACTCTTTCATTATGCATATTGATGAAAACATGGAGGAAGAGTCAGAAGAAACTGAAATAAACTTAGATCCACCACATCAGCTGTCCCTGGTGCTTTATGATGAATTAGACACTCAAAACTACCATGATCATGAACAGTTGTGTCATGAAGAAAGTAATTATGTCCCTTCTAAGGTGGGATTAGAGAAAGAAGCGCAAACCCTCATGTACTATAAGGCGAATTACTCTAACCCTAGTTAAACACCAGCAATAACCTGCGGAAATTTTTTCAAAGTAAAAGCCTTAGAAGACTTACACATCATAAACTTGTTCGGAACCCAGGAGCAAGGGAGTTTAATGTTTCTACCATATCTCAAAGAGTTACCATCATATGGATCATCCACGGCAAATGAAACTTTGACTATAGCCCCAGCAGCTCAAAATCTAGAAAGAATGCCTGATAAATTTCTTATGAGCGAGAATGATAGATGCAGTCCCAGCATACCCGAGCTACTGAAATTGGCCCATATTCTGTCTTTTCATGAAGAACTCAAAAATGCTAAAATCAGAAATCTCATGCAGAATACCAATTTCTACAGGAAAAACAAGGGAAAATGCTGTGACACTTTTTCTCTCTCAAAGAATAACTTTGACAAGAGAAAACATAACAATCTGAACCAAACTGTAATAATCAAGGATAAAACAGCTGGTCATAGAGTCTGTTTCGATTTTAGAAATACTACTGCATATCCCTATAACATAAATTCTGTTTTTTATACCCAAGACCATGATATACCAATTAAAAGTGCTTTTAATCATGTGTTTTCGCAAGGTGATGTTTCAAGTCATGTTCAAAAGATTCCCTTGCAAAGTAGACAGCTTAAAGATTTTTTCCAGTTTGTGGGAGGTAGATCTAATTTCAAAATCAAAATTGCAAAACCACCCAATATCAGAAATCTGTTCTTGAAGGCCATGTTCCCAGTTTTAAATTTCTGCATTTTTGCATACCTTGATGATGTCATTATCTATTTCAAGAATGACCAAGAGTACATGCATTACTTGAGGAAGATATACAGTAAGGAAAGGATTGGAAATCAGATATTCAAAGAAGTACAGCGGGAAGATACCGGTCTTTTCAGAGATTCTTGCATGAATCCCTATGTCATGTTAGAGAGAGAAAACTTTTCAAATTTCTCTTTTCAGGAGTTGAGTGGGCCAAGGGTGAGAGGAGATCCTTACGAGGATAAGATGCTTAAATTTCGACATTTCCAAGATTTCTGAATTTGAAACACTTTCATCCATTGTATATACCACTGTTTGAAATATAGAAAAATAGAAAAGTCAAAAACAGTAAAAGTTAGAAAAGAGGGCGAGTGAAGATAGAACAAAGCCCCATGTTCCAAAAAATAGTCTTTCGGAAAGCGAGCAAGTCTAAATGCCGCTACTAGTACTTCAATGTCTTGTTCAGCTATCTAGCCTAATCATAGCTGAGCATGTTTAAATTTATTTGCTGATAAGTTAGTGAGTGTAAGATTGACTTATCACAGAGTTTAGATTAGGGAGAGATTATGGTTCCACATGCCTAAAACAGAACCAAAGAGAGAAGCGAGGGATGAAAAACACATTGAACATCTTAGCCCCGCTTTTCTACATTTCCTTTATGCAGAATAATATTTGTGTGCAGCTTGTCTTTTATGCCACAAATACATGACAAATCAGATTGTCTAATCCTGATTTGATCATCTTTTAAATTTCATGTTTTAGATTAGAGAAAAAAATCCTGTCAAACAGTTTAATCTTGACATTTGATCTAGTTTAGGTAGAGTAATGAAGGAGTTCATCAGTTTAATCTGAACTCCCGGCAAATATAAGAGTAGAAATAGATAGGTTCATTTTGCAAAAAGAAAAATATACATTGTCAAAAGGCTGCTAGTTCAAATGCGCCAAAGAGAAGAAAAAATGTTAGGGAAGATAGTGGGGTAGGTAGAAATATCATTAATGTTAACCATGCTGTCACTTTTCAGAAATAGCATCAAAGAAGGGTGAAATTTTGCGCCAATGGGTAAGGCACTGGTCTTCATAAGCCAAAGATCTGAATTCTGGACACCTCCTGACGAGGAGCTGCCCTCCCAAATGGAGCCACTGTTAGTCATCAGTATTTTTCACTTGTTAGTGATGACTAGATCCATGGCTGAGTTTTCTAAAAGCTGATCTCCATATGTCAATTTGTCATCTAGAAAACCCTCATAAAACTTTTTTCGCCCTCCTACTTTTCAGTCCGCCCATGTCAAAATTAAAACTCATTATCACTATCCTATCTAGCTTTAGCCCTATTGGTCTGCCCATCAACTCTAAAAGGACAATCCAATGTCTATTTCAAAAGCCTCCCCTAAGTTAGGAAGTGGTGCTTTAAGGCATTTTACCCTTGGCAACCATCAAAAGGCCAAAAAACCTCCATCTAATACAGACCAATCATGACAGACCTCCCACTCTGCAAATGAAATTGATCACAGCCCTAAGTCACGCCACTTACACACCCCTAAGTCTCAGCACTGCATAGACCACAGTCTCAAGTTGATTATTAGGTGTTTTACAGTGTTTTATGGATTTTACAAAGACATGAAATATATCATCATCTCAGGAGAAAATTCTTGAATCCACATTTAGAAGAACAGCTGCTTCTCAATGTCAACATGAGCCTGAGATACATCTGCAGGGCAAGGAGTTACTCATCAAGACTTTGCAGCTTCCTTTCAGCATGAAATCACAGTAGAATAAAAACACCACTGTCAAACAGACTAGTAATTTGTCATGGCCAAGAACCTCCTTCATCTACAAGCAGAGGGTTAAGGCGCCTCCTTCATCTACAAGCAGAGGGCGATGGCCAATATTGACTTCAAGGATTGCAAAACTTACTATAAGCACAGGTCTGTTTTTTTTTTACTAGACAGTAAAACAGTGACTCTAGGTTTCTGAGTGAAAGTGATGATCAAAACAGGGCTAAGATCTGGAATGTGAAAGACAAAAGAAAGAAGGGTTTTTGGTCTTATGTCCTAAGAAAGAAGATAAATTAAAATTGCCAGCATCATCATCATGGCGCATCAAAAAGAGACTCCATTGATCAAAGCTATCATGACAAAATACCTTTGCAGGGGTGTTAATATGAATGGCTCAAATCAGTCTTGAGCAGGAAAATACTCCAGTAAAAAGGACCTCTGTGTGTTCTTTTGTTTCTGTTGAAATGTGGAATGCAGTCCATGGTTTCTGGATGAACAT
Source organism: Pinus albicaulis (assembly GCA_034641835.2). Taxonomy (NCBI): domain Eukaryota; kingdom Viridiplantae; phylum Streptophyta; class Pinopsida; order Pinales; family Pinaceae; genus Pinus; species Pinus albicaulis. The sequence goes on from CM076580.1 coordinate 477,501,580, forward strand.
AAAGAAAAGGCAAGCAAGTAGTACACAGCCCCAAATATAAGACATCTTGATATCAGTCAAAGCGCCAGTGTAAGTCCAGTTGTTGCAAGCTACATACCACCACAAAGACAAATGTAGCCTTCAGATGCAGAAGGTTTGGTGATTTCAGAGCTCTATTAGAAGAAAATGGCTAATAAGAGTTTTGGTGTTTATGAATAACTCTAGCTGCTTTTTACACCTCATATGTTTGTCTCCTCAACACAAGGATATTAAAAGGTTATGATCTGAGTTTTGAAACCTTGGAAAAGCATGTAAAGATAATCAGGTATGTCATAAATGAAAGTAACTCCAATCATAGATAGGTATCTTTTTAAAAACTGTTTATCACAACTGGCAAAGGCAATCTGGGCTTTTATTACCAAGAGACATCATCACTGAAAAGATTGTTTAAATGTGCAAAAAGGGGGTCATTTGTCATACTGATAGTTTTGGAAAGCTTGAAACAAGCATAGGTTTTCATTATTCAATGGACAGAGACATCATAATGATCTGTTTTGAACAGAGAAATGTATTGGAAAAAGGTGCCCTTCTTAATCAAAAGACCATGGAAAACTCTGAAAAAATGCAGCCAGTTTGACACCTACAGTTGAAGAAGAAACTGATGAAACACTTGGATACAGAAATTGTCAAGAAAAGTTAAAGGGAGATGGTCTACAGTTATTAAGGTATGAATCCAAGTTTGAAATTATGTGCTAAGTAATCACCAAAGAAGACAGTATTAGTAAAGGTCACCTTTTCGATCTGTATGCATGAGTCAAAACACTTGAACATTTCCAAAACAGGCTTGCTGGTTATGAAAAGTTGTTCCATGTGGAAACTGTTTAAAGGGCAAAAAAACGCCACGGCCAACATCATTTAAAAACCCAAGTTTCACGAGCACACCTAAGGTATTATTGAAGAAAGAAATTAAAACTGTGAAAACCTTTGCAAAAGACAACCAAAATTTCATTTTGTATTTCAAAGAATAAACTGACCGTTGGGTGTTCAATGTATTAAAGGAATGAGGTCGAAGGGCAAAGTTTCATTTTCAAAACACCAAGCAAGAAACTAAGCTTCTCTCTGCAATCTCCAGGCGTTGAACCAAGTCTCAGGGCAATTTGCAGGAATTTAAAAAATTTTGAACCATTTCAGACCGCGCGGCACTCCTGTAGGAGTGCGCGGCACTCTTTCACAAAGTTTTTGAACTACGCCACAAGGGCGCGTGGCGCTCCTGTAGCCACGCGCGGCGCCCCTGTAGCGGCGGGTCACGGGCACCCGACCACGACCTGACAGGCCACCCGGAGGTTGCTGCGCGGCGTTCTCATCCATGAAAGTGTCGTGCACTTGTTAAACACTTAAACACACCTCCAAATCAGTTCTGAAGGTGGCCCAAGCTATTCAAAGGGTTTTGCATCGTATTTTGAGGTATTTTGCACAAACTAACCCTCGTTTTCACATTTGTTGGATAATGCTTGGAGGCCAAAGAGATCAGTTTTGAAATACTTGTTAAGAGTGTTAATGAGATTCATATAAGGGTTAAAGTCTCGATGCAAAGGAGCGGTTTGACTTGTGACTTTCTATAGTATTTGATACCACAGTCCAAAAACAATTTGAAACTTGTCACCATATCCGTAGACTGTGTTTTTCTATGAAAACATCTATTGTTCAAAACTGTGCTGAAGTGTTCTCTACGCTGATAAACTGCTAACAAGGAAGGGGGTCTTGAAACTGAAACGTTGTGGGTTCACCTTTCATAAATCAAGAAGCAGGGTGTGTTTATTCCTCAAAACACCAAAGGTCAAAGTTACTCCTACTACCCACCGAGAAAGACAGTTGCCCCTGTGTATACTTTGAAATGCCTTTCGTTCTCCAAGCTCACTGTCAAGTTAATTTCAAAGGATACAAAGAAAATTTCTAAAGAGACAAGTTTTACATACTAAAAAGGAGTTTTGTTTGTGTGAGAGGATAAAACCCTACAGCCTTATTTGAAAATTTGTTACCATACCTGTAAACTGTGTTTTTCTGTTAAAATATCCATTGTTCAAAGCTGTGCTGGAGTGGTGAGCATACTAATAAAAGTGCTTAGAGGGAAAGAGATGTATTGAACCAGGAGCTGTGTATTTTCACCCTTACTAATCAAAGGACAAGATATCTTATATCTTCAAGGCATCAAAGGGCAGGTCACCCCTATAAACCACAGAAAGAGACAGTTTTTCACTGTGTATTCTACATTACTGTCTTTTTTTCTTCGAGCTTATTTGATAAGTGGATGTTCATATAGAGCAAAGGAATTTTCTACAAAGACAAAGGTGTTACATTGATAAGGGGCCTTGATTATTTTGAAAAGAGAAAACTCTTACAGGCTTGTTGAACTTTTTGAAGCATTTTTCAAAACTTTGTCACCTTGTTACATAAACTGTGGCATTGACTGTATGCTTACACTAAAGGTTGATTGCATGAGATATTAGTTTGTTGAGTTATTGGCATACTAGGTAAAGGAAAGTTTGTGATGATTGGAAAGTTCACCATTAGTCAAAGGTACAAAACAGGTTTTTGAGCTCCAAACATCACAGAGCAAGGCGATTTTGACACTCTAAACAGCATTTTCACCTAACAGTTTGTCTCCTTTTCACTCTATTGTCTCTTGTTAAGAGGTTGGCTGGCTGAGATACATATTAAAGGTGAAAAGGCCACTTTTTAAGGGAGCAGAGGTTTTGTATTGTGAGGAAAATTTTTGAAATCATTCAAAGACATTGTTTCTCTATCTAAACAGTAAATTGACAGGGTTTGGTTCCAAGAAGGCAGTTTAAAGGCAGTAAGACTGTTTGGTGCTTCAAGAGCTTATTTAGCCCAAAATGCCGCCCAGGCAAGACAGCAGAAGTGGTTTACATAAAAGATATGAGCCAATCTCTACAGAGGAGGTCAATGCACATCCATTCATCCTCTTCAAATTTCATGAGGTAGGTTGTTTAGATTTCTGCTAGAAGGTACAGGAGGTCAAAATTTTCTCGCCCTTGACACACCTATGCGCCCTGAGGTTCCAAAGCAAGCATTTCCAGGTAGCAGACCTTGATTTCAATTTTTCCCCGAGGTCAGTGTCTAAAGCCACCAAAATTCCATATCATGGCGAGAAATGGTTCAAACAGACCCATCTAGACTTGGATGACTACAAGCCTTTCATCAAGCCCGAGCATAGAGATACTTGCACTACTATTTTTCCTTTCTCTTATCTTCTTGACAGCTATGCTCCTCTAATGAAGGTCATAATGAAGTATTTTACTTGTGAAGGGAGATTTACTCGATTTTATGCATATCATGTCCGACTATTGATGCATTTCACTAGAACTAGGCAGCTAAATCTCCCTTACTTTTTATGCAAAAGCATCGAGAATATGGCATCCTTAGTCCAGAAGAAGACTCCATCTCTGCAAATAGCTTCCCTTTTCCATCATTCTCTGATCAAAATTATCATTCTACATCAGTTGGAGAAGAAAGGAGTTTCTTGGGATGTTTTTATCAGTCACCCGGATTTCTCCACTGTTCCTCATGTCCATACATCTCCTACCCAGTCTATTCATCGCCCTGTACCTTTGTCAAGCAGGCCTACTCCTAGAAGGCTCAAGATTACCACAGAACAGTCATGACAACATGAAGAAGGAGAGGGAAGTAGACAGCAAGAAGAGAAATGGCATGAGCAAGAAAAAAGAGCTGAAGAGCAGCAAACAGAAGATGAGGAACAACAGCAGGACAGTGGTGAAGGTCAGCAGCAGGAGCAAGAAGAAAAGAGTGCTGAACAACAGCATCTCAGTGAAAATAAACAACAGGGACAAGAGGAAGAGCAGCAGCTTGATTTTGGTGAAAAGGGGCAGCAGGTTGAACCACAAATTGAACAAGGGATTGAAGTGGAACAACAGCTTTATTTTGGTGAACAGGGGCAGCAGTTTGAATAGCAAGAAGAAAAGGATGAAGAGCAGCAAACTAAAGAAGAAGACACACAGCAGCCTCAAGGAGAGCAGCAGTTTCAAGAAGATGACAAGGGCAAAGAAATTGTACCTCCTTCTCCTAAAAAGACAAAGCCCAGCACAGCAAGGAAGAAAGGGCCTAAGGCTACCACTCCAAAAGTGACAAGAGTTGTCCCTAGCAAAAGAAAATTGCCCAAGAGACTTCTCACTGGTATGCCAAGAAGGAAGAGTGCAAGATTGGCCTTCAAAGGGAAAGGCAAGATTGAAGAAAGTCAATAACATGGAGGTGCATTGGCTATCATCCCAATCCAAAGTGATGATAGCGATAATGAAGCCCGCATTCTTGAAAACCTTCTAATCCATCGAGAGGGTCAAATTGAAGCATTGGAGAATGACCTTCATCGGGCAAAGACCTTCAATCATTTTTTGGAGATCCAAAATAAACAAATGAGTGTCCATATGGCTGTCCATGAGGCACGAGCAATCAAATACAAGAAAGAGGCTGCTAAAGCACAAGTAAGGATAGAGGAGCTCATCGGTGAGTTTGATGAATATGAAGAAGAAGACCAGCCTAGGCGGAAGAGGCCTAGAACCATAGGGCTTAAAAGAGCCCTGGATAAGCAAAAGGAAGAAGAACAGGCCCATCTTCAATCCTTTCCCCTCACTGCACTACTTGAGCAAGAAATTGAAGAAAATAAGGAGGCATGGCTAGAAAGAGCCAATAAAAACTTGGAGATGAAGCTTGAAAAGGCAAACAGAGACCTGGAGCTGCAAAGGAAGATGACACAGCACTATCAAAAGTTGAATCAGTTTGCCCGGCGCAAGCTAAAGGCCACCCAAGAAAAATTGAAGGAAGCAAAGGGGAAGCGCCCGGCACGGAAAGAGAAGAAAAGCACATCAGCACTTGATATTTTGGCTTCAGCTTCGCAGCATGTTGCTAAGGACCCTTGAGGGTCATGCATACCAATTTTGGGCCCATTTTGACAACTTTTGGTTTTTTGGCATTTTTGGGTTTTTGGTCAAAAACTCATAATTTCGCCATTTCATTTTGGGGATTTGTCAAGGGAGGAGAATGGTACCATCAGATGCCATAATTTCATGAGCATGTCCTCAGTGATTTTCAGAGTGTTTGGAGAACATTTTTCCCTTCAAAACAGCGAAAAAGGCTCGCATTTTGCACACTCTGCCTCGTCTATCAGTAGACTGTAATTTTCTGGCTTTTTACACACAGGTGCAGATTTGGAGGACTTCTGGGTATCGGATTGAAGAAATTTCAGTTGCGCCGGAAAGTAGACACTCAGAGCTTTCCAACGAGCTATCATGAGCCTCATTTAGAGATCAGGAAGGCTGCCAAATGTTTCCAGCAAGTCAGGGGACCTTTTTCTGATATAAATTTGAAGTATTTTTGTAATTTTTGAACCTCAAAAATCTGCTTTTTCCAAATGTGCGTTTAGCTATTTTTGCACTTGGAAAATGATGCAAAGTCAATTAAATTCTCTTTTTTAGCAATTTTTAGATATTTTATGAGATATTTTTGTGCCTTGGGCTTTGCAAAGCCTCAAGGACAAGTTTAGATATTTTGATTAGGCCAATGGGATAGCTAGTTGCACCATGAGGTTTTCCTCACTTGAGCCTATTTATTCCACAAGGCTTCATTATAAAACAAGGCTGAACTTGAGAGAAGAAGCAATATATTGGTCATATGAGCTTTGAAGAACATACTTGTGTTATGATTTTGGACTGCCTCTTGGATGCTTTTGAATGAATGATGAAGGATTGTTGATGGATTCCATGACTTGGTAGAATGGTATAGTGTCTCTTTCTATGTTATTGTCTTCTAGTTTTCACTCATGAATACATGTTTCTTTCTTGCTATAGATCAGTAGAGAACAAGTTTGAGATATGCCCATGGAGGCACCTAAAAATTCCTGAATCTTCATAGCTTTTATGTTTTCTTCTTCCTTAGTTGCACTAAAGAATTCTTAACTGCTCTTTAGTAACTTAAGGATATTGTTGCTAGTTTTATTCATAAGTTCTATGCATGTGAGTAGGATGTATGGTGTGCCCTGCTTACCTATTACTGTCCATAGTTCTATCCATGAAACTATCTCTTTGACTGATTAGATTATCATCTTGTTGAACCAAGGAGGCCTAGTCCCGATCTAGCCCTTTGCCTAAAACTATGAAAGCTTGTTTGTCAAAGTGCCCAATAACTTAAAGACTGTGTTTAGGCATTCCGACATAGTATTTTGAGTTGTTAGTCCATCTTATGTGTTTTTCCCCAAAGTCTGATAGCCATTTCCCAAAGTTAGAGGGTCTTATACTTCTATGCATGGCTTGAATGTTTATTTCTATGTATTATTTAGCTTGTAGTTACATTTTGCATGATTAATGGCTCGCCATCCCATGTTTATGTCTGCTATCAAACTAGTTATGCTTGAAATCCTTCGTCTTTCACAAACTTAATGTCCATTTACTCCATTTTTCCCAAAGATCCTTTCTACCTTGAATCAAATCGGCCCTACTGCAGCCTTGTATCATCATCTGATAGCTTCCTTGACCTTTTTGACCCCATAGCCCAGTTGATCTAACTTATTTTTACCCATTTTATATCTTTGATCAGTTTTATCCCTCACAAACTTAAAAAAACAAAAATAAAAAAACTCACTTCATAACTAGCCTAATATCAGAACACCATAAGCAAACACACCGATATCTTTTACATATAATAGAGAGAGCCCTCTCTGAGTCCAGGAAGGCTAGGTCCTTGGGCTCGAAAGCTTGGTTTGATGTTACATCGTCATTTGGCTCACCAATCGGCCAAATCACGGGAACCTAACACATGCATCGTCTAGGTCATCTACAAATCCCGGGTTGGCATATCCCAGGTCAACCTCTCCACCAGACCCCAAGCATCGGCTAAGTCTGTGGACCGAGCCTCAGAAATAGCTAGCTACTCCTCAACCACCACCTCTCGCACCTTTTCCACCTCAGCACGAGCAAGAACAATGACGTACTCGACAGTGGCAGCACTACTACCCTCCCTTGAGGGTCCATCACCATCACCCCACCCCCCAAACTGGGGCTGAGCAGCTCCACCTGGAACCCTCCTTGGTGGCTGATGCCCCACCAAGCAGGAAATCGGACGCCCAACCACTCCCACATCTGCAAGAGAAACAAGGATAGTTTCAGTGTCACCACAATAGACATATAAATATACACATCATAAATACTCAAAAAATGTAGAAAAACATCAAAACATCATACCTGCAGGGCCTCACACATAACCAATAGGAAGACCCATATATGGATCCCCCCAAAAATCCATCCTAGCATATGGATAATCCATGAACATCTGCGAGTTCGCCTGGAACCACGCCTTTGTGGTTGCATCCCAATAGCAACCCACCTCCCCTCCTCTACCACGAGGCATAATAGGCACCCATCGATGCATCCGAGGATCCCGACAAGGACTAATGGCGACTGGCATGATAGGCCACAACATCACCACCCTCTCAAATTTGATACTGTAGAGGATGTTGGCATAAGTAAACACTTTGGATCTGCCTTGGGCCTTCCCCAACTGTATCACCATGCCATCATATACATGGTGTGCCCAATCATAAAAATGAATGGCCCAGAGCCAGCGCAAGACACCATTTTGTGGTCTTGATGCCCTTTTGGGCGACGATGACCCTCTCAACTGAAATATCATAGCTAGGGCACACTGCTTAGCTAATTCGGTGACCGACGCAATAAGGATGCACCCATAAGAATGAGGTGCACCGCCACAGTGCTGCTCTGCCCAGCGACACATGCTCACCCTCCCAGGAGAGAGTGGGTGTGGTAGCACCTCACCCTGAGGCAGTAGGCCAATTACAAAATACACATCCGTCTTCGGACGGATGGCAACATATCAACCCCGCAGGACCATCACCTTTCACCTCTCGTTCCAGCAGCAGACCAGGAAACGAAGCAGGCTATCCTAAGATATCAGGATATCATTCTCCATAAACTTAAGAAGGCCCCACTGTGCTAGGAGCCCCCATGCATTTGCATCTTGTTCCATAGCAGTGTGCAAGTCAGGCCAATCGCGCTCATGCCACAACATCTTGTCACCAAACACAACCAAATCAGTGACACAAAAACTAAAAAAGAAAAAATCATCAAAAATTAAATCAAAAATTCTCTTGCCTTATCATCGCACATGTTTTCTACACATGCACAATGTTCGCGCGTCTATATCAAGAGTAGACGCGTGAGTCTTCACGCAAAGACTCAGCCATGCACGAAAAACTCGTGGTAAATTCTATTTCCCCGCGATGTCCACGCACCTATACCTTGATCACCCACGTGATCAAGGCTAAAATAGGTAGGTATCTGTACAATCCTAATTTGTACCCACCCCTGCCCCCCCTTAAGATAAAATTGAAAAAATGAACCACTAGACGTTTAGGGCCCTACCTGGCACTGATGACATAAATCCCGGGTATACAAGCTGACTGCAACGGCAAGAAATTCTTGACATTAAGGGCTTAGCTTTGACCTCACAAATCTCAAACAGAACAAATGAATTGAAATGAGCCATATTGACCCATATATCGCCCTTTTTGACTTAGTCGACAAACCGTAACGGGAGCTCAAATCGACCAATTGCAAAATCTAAAGCAACAAAGTGATCAACACGTCATCACGTCCAAAGTAGGCTTCACACATCCATGCCTAAAAAAAAAAACATTTTTCAGTTGCAACAAGTACGCTCTCTCTTATCGCTTTTTATTCAACGTTATTTTGAATATATTTGAATAAAAAAGATGCTTTCACTTGGGATATGGGTTGCAGGTGTTGCAATCACGAAAAATCATTGGTTGCCCCAACCACTAAAGGTACAAGAGCAGGTATCGTTCTACCCCCAACATGATATGCTCCTCAAAGAATCTTTGCATATCCTGACATCATTTCTCCACAAGAATCACCCATAGGGTCCAATCACCTGACCATGTTTATCATCACCCCACCTTTCACATGATAAATATCCTTATCAGTTGGTAGAGCCTCACCCTCCATGGCGTCCATCACTCAAGTAGACCATACATCAAGAACATGATGCCATGGCCATAACATCCAAGTCCGGGAAGCACTTCATGTTCATCCATCCATCATACATCAAGTCACATTTTACCATATCATGAACTCTCATAAGAAAATCGAATATACACCACCGCATCTTGCACTTGGCCTACCGCACCCCCATCAGCATATCCCATCTACGGCACTTTCCATCCACTTCATCACCCTCACACCGAGACCAGCGAATGGGGCCCCCACCCTCAGCAAAATGCACCCTCCTCACATCATCAGTGAGTGATCATTTTCATGTTTATTGGGGCACCCGTCTCCATGCTTGTACATCCAAACCCATTCTATATTATTTTGGCAAGTGTACAAAGAATTTTTAGGAGAAAAATTGCACCCACCCATCCACATTTCCCACCTGTAAACAGTCCCTAATCACCCTTGGTCGGAGCTTCACATTCTTTACTCAACCCCCAATGACACTCATAACAACCACATACCCACCCTGGACATCCTACCGGCCGAGGATTTTCCTCACCAGAAATTTTTATGACTGCAGCCACTTGCATTTACAAGCTCCGACCTTGGGCCATTGAACTCCCATCATCAGTTACATTCATTTCTCGTCATCATTCCTATGTTAAACTATCACACCCCACCTGCTACATCAGATACCCTTATCCCTTGCATCAATACTTCTCTCAGTCGGTTGAGGCTTCCTTCTTGTCGACTTCAACAACCATCTTCCAAGAAGGAGGCAGTACCTTGGATGGCTCCTCACCTCAATAGGGGCATTCTCAGATGGCACTATGGGAGTAATCATTGCCCATTGATGTCATCGATCCTCCTGAAATTCAACTAAAGCATAATCTTTCATGTCAAGATAATATCGTACTTCACAACCGTTGCACTTTGTCAGAATTCGTCAAAGACTCGTTCCATCATAAGCATCTCTTTCAGCAATGCTTACGCGGGAAGGTCCCCAGTCATAGACCCATGCATACAATGATAATTTACTCTAAAAAATATGCCATACCAATATTATGCATATGGGCACTACATTCAACCTATTGTCAAAGAAAAAACTTCCATGAGGGCATCAGCAACTGTCATCATCAACTAAATAGGAGGTCACTACCACACAAGTGACACATACAGAACCTCTATTTGTCAGATAAGCTTTAACTATCCAAAACATCACGAGCATGGGACATGCCTGCCTTGTAGAAATATTGTATTTATTATATCTCTTACAGGTTTCCAACAATACATGGTCCCTCTTTTACACATGGGAAGGGGTCTCCAACATCAGGTTTCACGCAAGTTACTCTCTCTCTCTCTCTCTCTCAAGAATATTATATAGAAAATAAAATTTAATGTATTTCAGCTATACAGTTCTTCCTAGAACTCATTCATTAGGGGGAAATTGTTATCACTGGAAAATTGTACAAGAAAAATACATTAGGAAATGTCAAGTGGAAGGTACAAATAAGGATTTACAGGGAAGAAAGACATTATAGAATCTGAAAAAATTAACTTTACTAAGGTCAAGCAGGAAAATTTATCAAATAGCACACATAAAACACTGACCCTAAGCGATCTGCACGACCTTTTCTTCGATAGTAGCGAATATCTTTGTGGCTATCCCTCAGACAGCAACACGATCCTCGGTATGGTGGAAGGTCACCATCTGGGACCACTTGGCAGACTTGAAGAAGAAGATTCCCCACTCAATCCAGCCAAGTACAACCGCCTTGGAGCCACCTTGAGTCCTCAAGTGTAGCACACAATGGAATCAACCTCCCACTCTTGTGTCAACATCCATATTGTAACAAGAGAGAGGGAAATTTGAAATTTTTGTATAAAAGAAAACCATGGGAAGAATATTGGAGAACACATTGTTATGTTGGCCAAATTGCTTGAGAGAAAACCAACATTGTGTTGTCCAAGCAACAAGGAGTGGAAGATTTCAGTTTTTGGCCATCCAACACCTCAATCCAAGAGAAGAAGTTCACCAAGTGTTTTTTATTCTACCATCCATTGAGGAGAGAGAGAGGCTTGCAAGAAGCTTAAAAAGAAGATACCCCCTTGCCTTGAATATTAGAGCTCTATAGCTCTAAGGATTCATTGCAAGTGATTTATCATCCTATTCTCTTATACCATCATCAACTAATAAAAGGGGAATAGTTCTCCATTTGGATTATTGGTGTGTTTGACTTGATTGAGCTTGTTATTGTATATGTTTATTTTGTTGCTTGTTATTGTAAATGTGTATTTTTTTTTTCTCCTCTATTGTAGCATGTTATGTTCTTTACTTCGTTTACTACATTTTATGTTGTTCCACTAACAATCTAACAAACCAATTAACCTATTACTTGCTTGTAGGAAAGCAGCCTCCCCTACCAAGCACAGTGCATTTTGTTCACCCATGCATCAAATGCACTACAACAGACCTTCCTCCTCCTAGGCATCTGAGGGGTCACGAGCCAAGGCAGGGTGCCCTGTGACCTTTGTAAAACTACTTTCATACTTTTGAAAAATATTTCTAAATAATAATTAAAAAATACAAAGCCTTCTGCACATTCGTTTTACCACACAACACTTTTTATTCAGAGGAACTGAAATTACATTTTTTAACACCCTCGTCTATGAAAAATACCTTGAATCCCCTACACATACTTTGTCCTCCTAATATTAAACATTCTGAAAAACGACCCCAATACTCACTATGCAAAGGACCTCAACTCTCTGGCACATACTCTGTACTCTGCACAAGCAAACACAATAATATTAATTCGACATTTTTTCAACCCTACTCCCAACCCCCCCTCCCCCGAGGCCTATGCAAACAACCTGCAACCACATGAATTATCACATCATTGAACAAAGCATTAACATAATAGTTGAAAGAGCTAATCTTGAAAGATTTTTAAGTCTACAATCATTGTTTTCGATCCCATGGTTATAGTGACATATGATTCCAATAGTATTGCATGTAATCAAGCCTATAAATAGGCTTGGGTTTGTCCATTTAAAGGTGATGGAAATGAGCAAGTGTTGCACTCACTTAACCTATGGTTTTGGTGACATGTGGCACCATTTTTATTACATGTAAGAAATCATATAAATAGGCTTCAAATTTTCCATTTGAAGGTGCATATTCAACTCTTCAATCATATTAATTCATGTTTTTCTATGATGTAGATTCAATTATTTTCCATCCATGATATCCTTTCCGCATGATGTGATCATGTACCTTACCCCTGATGTGATCACACAACTTCCCTTCAATGAATGCTAGGGGAAGAATAGCTTCTTGCATGCAATTTTTAGGCATTGTCAATATGGCAAAGGTGGAAAAGTAGTCTTCTTCGAGAAGGTGGTATGAACTAGAGCCAATTTAAAAAACATTATTATTTGTTTGAAGTGATGTAAGATGATGGTAGAAGGTAGAACACTAGCATAGGACAATAGCAAGAGGATCTATAATGGACATTTCATTTTAGTGTGTGTGGGTGTACAACTGTAACATATATTTAATATTTTCTATATGTGCATAGCTAAATATGCACAACTTCTGTATATGTTCATATATGGAAGCTTCCATGTAGGCACACATATACAGAATATTTTGTATATTCAAAGGCTGCAAATTCAAAGCTTTTGTACATAATGCTCTATGATCTAACACACTTCAAATTGTGAAAATTCAAAGCTTTTGAATATATATGGAAGCTTTCATATATGAGAATATTTGTATATGCAAAACTTCCATATATGTGCATATATGGAAGCTTTTTTATATGCACATAATTGTATATACACGTGTATATGAAAGCTTCCACATATTTTCTATCTAGTATAATTCTAGAAAACTTTCTAAAGGTAATATCAAAATTACTACATGCCAAATGTGAGTTAAAATTGGCCATATATATACTAAAAAGAAAATTATTTGCTAAAACCAAAATATGAACCAAGAAGAATACACGAGCATCATTTGTCAGAATATGTTACTAGGGTCAGGTTTTAAGCACTTGTTCTTGCCAGAGGTTTGGGGCCACAATGGAGGTGACCTTTAATATGTGCGAGGAGGGCGTCAAGGTTGATCAAGTAGGAGAATTAGTGGCATTGAACTCTTTGGATTTTATTTGATACATGTAATAAAAGTAAGAGAACCACAACGAAATCATTGCATGTCGCAAATGAAATCAAAAGATTCAAATCCCACCAAAGCTCTTGCTTGGCCAGCCAAGATTCTCGTCTGACACATATAAAAGGTCACCTCCTATGTGGCCTCAAACCTCCAGTAGACACAAGTGCTTTAAACTCGGACCTAATAACATCTTCTGACAAATAATGCCCATCCAATCTTCTTGGTTCATGTTTTGGTTTTAGCAAAAAAAAAAAATTTATAGTATATGTATGGCCAACTGTAACTCAATAGATGACAAGTAGTAATTTTGATATTATCTTTTAAAAATATCATGGAAATAAACTAGCTAGAGAATATATGAAAGATTCCATATATGTGTGCATATACAACTATGCACACATACGAAATCTTTTGTATATGTGCGCATATATGGAAGCTTCCATATATGCACATATACATAAGTTGTGCATATTTAGCTATGCACATATACAAAATATTAAATATATGTGATAGTTGTATACACACACATATACACACTAAAATGCAATGTCCATTATAGATCCTCCTGATACTGTCCCGTACTGCTAGTGTTATACCTTCTGCCATCGTCTTACATCACTTCGAACAAAAAAACAAAAAAAAATAAATTGGCTCTAGTTCATACCACCCTCCTGAATTATACTACTTTTCCACCTATGCCATATTCAAAATGCCTAAAAATTGCATGCAAGAATATCTTCTTCCCCTAACATTCATTGAAGGGAAGTTGTGTGATCACATTAGGGATAAGGTAGAGGATCACATCATGCACAACTTCCATTTATGTACATATCTTCTGTATATGCACAAATTCTGTAAATAAGCATATTTTCCGTATATATGAAACTTTTGTATATGCCCATATCTTCCATATATGCACAACTTCCATATATGGACATATACAGAAGATGTGCATATACAGAAGCAGTGCACAACTTCTATAATATGCATATACGACAACCTCCATATATGCACAACTTACGTATATGTGCATGTATTTTGTATATGCACAACTTTTGTATATGCGTAACTTCCATATATGCACATATACAGAGGATATACGCATATACGAAAGTTGTGCATATATAAAAAACATGCGCATATACGAAAAATGTGCATTTACGACAGTCACTTTGCTTCTACATATGTGCATCTTCTGTATCACATAACTTTCGTATATGTGCAACTTCCATATATGCACATAACTTTTGTATCTGCGTAACTTTCATATATCATATATGCGAAAGTTGCGCACATACCAAAGTTATGTGCATATACGTAAGTTATGCAATACAAAAGATGAAGATATGTAGAGGTAGTGTGACTTCCATATATGCACATTTTTCATATATGTGTATGTTTTCTATATAAGCACAACTTTCTTATATGCACATATAATCTGTATACGCGCATATATTGAAGTTATGCATATAAGGTAGATGTGAATATACGAAATTTTTTCACATACAAAATATATGCACATATACATATGTTGTGCATATACGAAATTTGTGCATATATGGAGGTTGTCGTATATGCATATTATGAAAGTTGTGCATTGCTTCTGTGTATGCACAACTTCTAGATATGTGGATATATGAATTTTGTGCAGATACAAAAGATATGTGCATATATGGAAGTTTCACATATATGGAAGATATGCGCATATAAAGAAATTGTGCATATACGGAAGATACCCGCAAATACAGAAGATGTGCATATACGGAAGATATGCGCATATACGTAAGTTGTGCATATACAGAAGTTGTGCAGAACTTAAACCTTTGTATAGGAAAACCTTTCATATATGAACATCTTCTATTTGTGCCCACATCTTTTGTATATGTGCAAACAGATATGTGCATATATGAAATTTTTACATATACAAAAATTCCCCATATACGGAGGTTGTACATATTCAAAGCATACAGTTCCTAAATATTAATTAAAAAAGACAAAGCACACAGTTTATTTAGCACCCCCATCTATGTAACCACCTTCGCACAACTTTTTCCACACAACAACTTCTGCACTTGACAATGCCTTTTGAACAGTCATTCACATTCAAAACCCCACACACCATACCTACAAGAAACTGGCTTCACACAACTACTTATGTTCTTGCAAAAAAAATGTTAACCATAGCTTGCAGAGTATTATAGAGAAAATATTGGCAAGCCAAAAACTTGTAGTATTGCCACATTCGAACTTGTACTTATGTTCTTGCAAGAAAAAATAGCAAATGTAAATTGGTTTAGAAGCTTGCAATATTGTACAACTTTTGTATCTCTGCACTCACTTAACTCATGGTTTTAGTGACATGTGGCAGCAATCGTATTACATTTAATAAATCATAAAAATAGGTTTCAAACTCTCCATTTGAAGGTGTAGATTCAATTCTTCAATCATATTAATCTGTTTTTTTCTATGGTGTAGATTTAATTATTTTCCATCCATGATATCCTCGTCGCATGATGTGATCTCACACCTTACCCCTGATGTGATCACACAACTTCTATTCAACGAATTTTAGGGGAAATAGAGCTTATTACATCCAATTTTTAGGCATTGTGAATATGGAAGAGGTGGAAAAGTAGTCTGCTTCAAGATGGTCGTATGAACTAGATCCAATTCCAAAAACATTCTTTTTTGTTTGAAGTGATGTAAGACAATGGAAGAAGGTAGAACACTAGTGCGGGATAGTAGCAGGGGGATCTATAATGGACATTGCATTGCATTTTAGTGTGTGTGTGTGTGTGTGTGTGTGTGTTTGAGTGTGTATACAACTGTAACATATATTTCAGGTTTTGTATATGCGCATAATTAAATATGCACAACTTTCATATATGTGCGTATATGGAAGTTTCCATATATGCGCGCATATACAAAAGCTTTCTTATATGTGCATAGTTGTATATGCACACATATATGGAAGCTTATGTATATTCTCTGGCTAGTCTACTTCTAGGAATTTTTTTAAAGATAATATCAAAATTACTACATGTCATCTATGAGTTACAGTTGGCCATACATATACTAGAAAGAAATTTATTTTCTAAAACCAAAGCATGAACCAATAGGGAATAGATCTCTTGAGGTGAAAACCTCTTTTTTGAGTGAAAAACTTGATGAAATATTTTCACCTCGAGATATTTAATCCCCTTCGACCCTTGATAGATATGGGATTAAGATAGATCTAGACTCATATATACATGATATTTTAGTTTTTTTTAATTGGTAGATGAAATTATCCATATTTTAATTGGTGATATTAACATTAAAAAGTGTCTTATTTAAAAAAATTATAATCAATTTTATTAATATTACTAATAAAATATTTTAGATCGATTACATTAATTAGATTACTAATAAGAATACATAACTATTTATGCATGAAAAAGCAGATTGGACCTACCTAATAACATATATAGTATTATCATCATAAATCGATCAACATTTCTTTACTAGAATAGCTTCATCAAATAGTAGTAAAGGAATAAACATATGCATGGATTGCAGTCATACACTCAGTTTAACAACTAACTAATAATCTAATTTGTACTCCCAACTACAACTAGTTACATTCTTGTCTCTACGTTTAAATTTCAAACTTATTTTATAAAATCACATTGATAGTTATTGTAGCTTACCAGTAGGTCAGTGTGTTGGTGTTGAAATGATTTAACGAACCGGTGAATTAGTAAATTTTGCATACTAGCATCTTTTCCAAACTTAATAAACCAGACATCCTTGCTTGGCATCATATCTTCCACTTTATTTTTTCAAAATTCTCACTTCTTCGTGATTTCCTCTTTGGACATATTAAATCTTCGATTCACCTCTCTGAGTTGATTTCAAGCCCTTTATGATCACTACCCAAATAATCAGTAGAATCTTACATTGCTAGATTTTACCCAAACACATGTCAGGTTATATCTCAAACTGACCTATCCCATTTGATAAACCCATATTCATAGTACATGTGCAATAGCCAACATTTGGCTTGCCGATGTTGTTTTTCCATTCAAACCTGACACCTTGAGTTCCTTAACATTACTTCATTATTTTCTAGTTATTACTAAATAATAGTGGCAACATGATGGAGGTATTTATTTCCTGATGACATTGTTGTTAATTCTCATACCACTGATTTTCATAATTGATAGATTTTTCCTATGGATTTCTGCTTATAAAATTCATCTTGAATGTAATTCAATATCTTTTTTTCAAAGGACTTGTTAGATAGTCTAGTTATTTGATTGAAATAATGTGTAAAAATTTGATAGCATGATTGGTGTAATGTTCCAAAATGGGAACAACTACACTATTGGGAATAATTTGAGTTATTACCAATGTGGAGCTTCAGCAAATCATGAGCTTGGAAATATAGAGCAGCTCAATAGATGTAAAATAACATCAACTCAGCATATGAAAGAACCTCAGCAAGAGATAGGCCTACATTCTCCTTCCCAGGTGGGGAAATGCAGCAATACAGGGCATAAAACAGTTGTCTTCAGAAAATAACGCTATACAAGTGAGCAATGGGACTTGGATCCCTTAGAAAACATGATATAAAACTTGAATGCGTAATTTGAGGTGAAATAAATAAATCTATCTCATATAAACAGATCTCCCAAGTCTATGCAACTAAAATAAGCCCAATCCCCATAGCCTAGCTTATGCAGGAACACTGAAGCAAGGACTGTGTTATTCCAGTGAGGTTTTATGGAGAAAATGATGTAAGAAATATGATATTGGACTAATATTAATCAAATAATAGAGAAATGGAGGTTTAACCTCTTTTACACAAGGAGAAAGACACCCAGCAAAGGTTTCAGGAAAAATGCATGAATAACAAACAGTACCGCAGAAAATAACGTAGTTACTACATATTTTTATTATACATGGCTGAATATGGCATGGGATATTAGAATAATACAAATAAATGACCCTAGGCCTCTTATTAGAACTTCTTAAGGGAAATGAGCACCTCCTCCTCAAATATTTGCATCAAATCAAAGGGTGCAGCTATGTTGCTACTGCTGCTGCATAAAGGACGCAGTTTTCTGAAGGAGACTGCACTGTGGTTGAGTATGGATGAATGGCCTTGAACCAAATACTGAAATGAAGCTCCAATCACTCCCCTTTGACCCCTTAAGCAAGCTGATCTAAAGAGAGGATAGAATTCCCGCACAATAATTCCTTGCACTAAGCAGTGTAGCAACTCTGGATAAACAGCTGAAGTATGAAATTGGTATCAAGACCAAAATAGCTGAATACATGAATGAATTCCCTTTGACACTATGCCTTCCTTTTATATTTGGTGAGCCTTCTCACCCTGGACCACACACAATGTTGAGGTGACTTCTTCATGAAGCTTCCTCTTTCAAAACTGCGTTGCCCTAGCTAGCTTCCCTCCTTTTTGTGACATCGTTGTTGACTTGCTCAACTATAACCAATCCACCTGCAATGCCTCTGTTCACACCAAGGGATCTTTAATCCGGTTCTCATGTGTGTCTAGGCTGATCCTTGTTCACATTAAGCTAGTCTCTTTGAGTGATTTCTTCCTCCTCAAGAATGTATGTTGACTTAGTCAAACTTGACTATGTCCTCATCCATATTTGTCCTTGTTCACACATGGAAGTGTAAAACCAGCTCCTAGGATGATCCCCTTCCTTACTAAGGTGGAATTTATTCATTATTCTATTGTTGATGGGCCTCCTTACCCATTTATTCATCTTCTAATTGAAAGTAGAAAAATATAATGTTCCAAATTGCTATGTACAAATTTGGGAACATTACAGTCCTCCCCTCCCAAATGTTGCTTGTCCCTAAGAAACTGCAAGGATAAGACTGAAGAGTATCCTCTTCTCCCATGTAGCAACCTCATATGATGCAATCCTCCAAGGATCAAGGTGTTGTATCATCAATATATCTCCAATTTTCTCCTCCCAATTGTGCAAGCCATCTATTGGGGAACATCCCAAATAGCTAACATGATGTGCCAATGAAACATCCATGGGGGCAACAACGAGTTGTTTAAAGGTCCTCTTGAAGAATGAGGGCTGATCTAGATTGGGATTCACCATCCCCACTTGAATCTCTCATTCCCCCAGCTATCAACCAAACAAGATGAGTCACCCTCCAATATGGCAACTCATGAAGGATCTCTTCCACCTTGAGCTCCTACAAAGAAGGTGGGCTGCATAGTTGACTGTGTGGAGTAAAAAGGTACATCTCTTGTTGCTTCTCTCTCCAGTTATGACACATATGGGGCTGCTACTGATATATGGCTGAAATATAATGGTCTTCAAGAAAGACCCAAGCCACCCCATCAAATCCAACACCCATGGGGTGTCTCCTCCAAGAACTCAAACCTCCCAAATGAGTCCTCTCACTTGAAGGCAAGATGTATAGCATGGAAATCCAGGTCTGCCCACTGTTCTTCTTGAAATATTAAGCTTGTATAATTTGAAGAATCATCTTTTCAATGGGCCTCTTCACCTCTTGTGCTATTCCTCCAATGGTGCTTCCTACAATCAATGTTTTAGTAGCATAATATGGAAGCAGAGACATATGAAAACAAGGAGGTAGAACATAGTCCCAAACATGGAACCAACGCAGGGCATTCTTTGCCTACCTCAATACATAGTGAAAAAAGTGTTTTTTCAGCCACTTGTTTGCTGCCACATTCATTTTGCAAAAGGGAATCATGAAAGCATAATTTGGTGCCAATGATGTACACCGAAAACCATGTGTCATTCCCCCACAATCCACAAATAGAATGGCCATCATAAATGCTGCAAGTGGCCTCAAGTAAATAACAATATAATATGCAAGAAGGAAAGACCCTTCTTGGTATGATATGCTGCTCATATAGATAAGGAAGTGTAAAATACAAAACAAAATTTTACCTCCTCCAGCATGTACTTCGGTCATTGAGCTGAAATGGCTCAAATGCAAATTCTCCCTTGCTGCAAGTGAGTAGGGAAGTGGTTGTGCCGACATTTTCTTCATATTCTAGGCTATGCATCTCTCCATATGCTGATATAAATTCAATGGAATTCCCTCTCAAGTGAACTCCTCCATTGAGGGATGGTATGCATAAAAATGCATGGAAGGAAAGTCCACAAATGTTGCATGTAAATCTCTCTCCTTGTGCTTGTGAATCCAAGCCAAGAAGGCCAAAAAATAGTAAGGGATACTATCATCCATTACTTCCTCATGCCCATCTTCTACATGCTTCCATGGTGCATTACTTTTGAAGTGGTCTTGGGAACACTTCAGCAAGCAATCCAAGCTCCTAAGTGATAGCGCTGCTAGCCTTTGGAGTAGGGCTATTGTCATCTCAATGCTCAATTCTTTGACATAGATTGTGTCAAAGACTCTTCCCAAAATTCTGATGTACATGTAGAGATCCTCCCAAGATGGAGGTGCTGCTCTTTGCACTATGCTAGTGCCATTCCTTAGTCCTACAACATCATGCCAAGTGTGAGAGCAATTATGCCCTTGCTCTCTCCCAGTCCTCCAAAGCAACAAATGACTTTGCTGCCTCACCATACCTCCATCATACAACCTATGTGGTGAAGAAATAATTATCACATCACCATAATGTATCCACACTCCTTGTTGCCCCATGATGAAATTATCTTGCCAATCTTCCTTCCTCTTCTCATCCCATGGGAAAGGACATGTCATATGGTGACCAAAATCTCTCAAGAGTAGCCAACGTAGCATTGCCTCTTGCTGCCCGGTGTCATAGACTTGCAAGAGGTTTACCATTCTCTTGCCTCCCATCCACATCCACTCAACTCCATGTGGATGCCTCCTATCTCTTTCCATCTTGGCATTCCTCTAATGAGGTCTACCATCCTCCCATATCAGACCTTTCTCCTTGCACTTCATAAGAGGTTGAAATGCAACTCCTTGGAGACCTCCAAGAAAAGATCTCTTATCAATGATTATCTTGGACCTATAAGGATCCAAAGGAGCTGAAGGCAAAGCCTCCTTGCTGCTACTTCCTGACAGCGCTGTAACCCTCCTCCAGGGTGTCTTGGCCATCTCATGTGTCAACTCCCAAATGAACATGTGGTTCTGTATGAATTTTTTTGGAGCAAAGTTCACTCCATCCTCCAAGAATTCACACTTCAACCTCAAGGTTTGTGTGTAACTCATCAATGATACATGAGGTTGAGGGTTCAAATCTCCCTTGAAACTTTCAAGCTTGCACAGCGCAGTGCAATCCTGCTGCTCTATCTCATCAATACCATTTGATCCTGGGCCATATGCAAACAAATATTCAACCCTTTCCATAAAATTTTCTGAAATTTTAAGACACGGAAACTTATGCATACCTTTGTGAGCCCTTGGGACATCTTCTATGGCTGCAAGAGGTCCTCTCTTCAATGTGTTGGCTGATCCAACTGCTGGTGTAGAAGGCTACTCTCTCAAGGCCATGGCATCGGTGGCACTTGCCTCCTCCCATGGTGGTGTGGGTCTATTCTCCTCCAATCTCCCTCCATCAAAGGTTCTGATCATCTCTTGAATAAACTCAAAAAAAGAGGTCACTCTGGTGTGGCTTAAGTGACTACACCACCAAGCATTGGCTTCACCTTCTAGGTGCAGCGCTGCAACTTCTGCTGCCTCCCTCTCTTCCACTGGATGAAGTATGAAGAATGCCTCAAGCTTCCTTTCCCAAGATATTGCTATAGTTGACCCCTCAAATTTAGACAATAGGAATCTATTTCCTCTAATCTCTCCTTTACTGCAAGGTCTTCTCTCTTCTCTCAGTTGAATAAAATGAGGAAAATCTAGGGTCTCTTTGAAAGCCCTAGGTTGGCACTTTTATTCTACCAAGTATCCACTCATAATTTCATGCTATAAATGGTCTCTTTTCTCTCCACTTCCTCTATAAGAACAGGAAGTGCATGCATCTTCTTCTGCTTCTTGAAACCCTCTAGAGGTCTCTCTGAAAATCTCTCTTCCTTGAAACCCTTTTGGAGTTTCAATGCATTTATCTTCTTTTCTCTTCTTAGATCTGAAAATGGATGAGAGTAAGCTCATCCTCTCCATAATTTTGTTGTCCTCTCCTTCTTATCTTCTGAGTGGATCTGAAATCCATAGGCTGAGCCAATATGGCAGCTCTGATACCACTGTAATGTTCCCAAATTAGGAACAGCTACACTATTGGGAATAATCTAAGTTATTACCAATGTGGAGCTACAGCAATATGTAAAACACCCCAATGGAGCAGAAGTGATAAATTAACACATAAAATACCGAAAAATCCAAATATCCATCATGTTATATCATAGCAACATAAGATATACAAATCCTTGAGGAAATGATCACTCAAGCAAGACACTACAAGCCTCAAGAGACATCTACATGAGAATATGAAGGACACTGCTATATGAAAAAAGCCCTAGGATATGACTACACAGTTCTATATGGAACAACTGCTAAAACACCTGTCAATACATAGATATGAAATTATATGGTTCATACAATCATTGGGAGGGAAGATCTAAACTCCCAATCACTACCTCAAGTCAATCCTAGAAGGATTGGCTATAATACACAAAACCTGCAGAATGCCAGAGTTGGTGGGTAGCAGCAGCAACTCAAGAACTGGAAATAAGTGGAGAAGAATGAAGATGCTGCAGCCAATGATAATATCTCCTCCAATGGATCTCTAGAGTGAAAGGTTGGTCCTCTCACCTAAGATCTCACTCTCCAAACAATCTGCTAATCCCTCACAACAAATGCTCTCCAAGAATAATGTTGTCTAAGAAAGGGACTTCGCTGCTCATGATGGTAAGTGGTTGGCCTAGTGCCAAATATGGTGGAATCTGCTCATAAACCTTCCATTTTGATCTCCCAAGGGAATGGAATCTCCCTTTTCTGGAAAACTAGCCAAGGATGGTGATGTAGAAAACCTCCCCAGCAACACCCATCAACACTGCACAATCTCCAATTGAAACTACGCTGATGAAGAAGGTTGATGCTTGACCTCAATGACTGAATATGGGGAATGGAGTGCAATCCTCCAAGAAGGAGGGGAAATCCTAAACAGGAATTCCCTGGCAATTCTTGCTAAACAGCAAGAGATTGCAACAAGTCTAAAAGACCAAAGATGAATAATACTCAAGATGAAACACAATGGTTGCCTAGCCCTCCTTTTAAACAATGTGAGATCCCCATCCATGGGCCCCACTCATGATAGCTTCATCCTCAAGAAACCTTCCCTCCTCTTTTACTTCTCTATGCCCACAAGATGCCTTCCACCTCTTACCACTGTGCTATTTGACTTGGTCAAACTAGACCTAGTCCTCTTGCAAAAAGTCTCTTTTCACACATGGGGTGTGAAATCCAACTCTATAAGTGATCCTTTTTCACACTAAGAGGATTTTTATTCCCTATTCAGGAAATGAATGGGTCTCCTACCCATTTTATTTAACTCTTATGTGAAAATGGCAAAAATTAATGTTCCATAAAATTTGGAACATTACAATTGGTGAGAGCTGAGTGTTTTGGAATAAATATTGAAATTATGATGCTCTATGTTATTACAATCACTTAAATCCATAACTTATTTATGTTGCAAAATAAGTTAATTAATTGTAGATAGAACATAAATCATATAAACCATATGCAAAATGAAAGACAACCAAGAACTCAATGAGATACGGAGAAGTTAGGTCAATGACCAGGGCAAAACCCACAAGAGGAAAACCTAACTAGATTCTTCTTCTATTAGAAATCAATTATTCAGCACAGATACAAAGTAAAATGAGAGAATAAAGAAGTTCAACCAAAATCTAAAAAAGGTATTTTATAGTAGTAGTTGATGCAAACACTAAATCACTTTGGCTCTCCAAGATCTTCTCTTGCTCTTCAAGACTCTCTCTCTCAATCTTCCTATAGACCCTCCAACTCTCTCTTTTTCATGTTCAATTTCTCCTCTCACAAGCACAAGTGTGTCAAGTGAGGTTAAGGGGCAAAAATATATAGGAATAGAAAGGAGGTGGAATTCATGAGGGAGTAACTCCTATGACTTGAGGAGGAGTTACATATGCAAAAAATAGGAGTGTAACTTATGCCATAAAGGAGAGGAGTGTAACTTACACATTTCTGAGAGAAGTGTAACTTACGCATTTAGGAAAGAATTGTAAGAGGAATCTTTTTATGAAGATTCATTAAAGTGTGTAAGAGAGTGTAAGAGGTGCGTAAGAGAATTAAAGAGAGAGAGGAATGAATCCATTAAGAAAGAGAGAGAGAGTAACATATGCATTAATTGAGGGGAGTTACATATGACATGATTGAGAGACTTGAATTTCATTTTATTAATAATATCATAAAGAGGATAACAGTAATAATAAAAATAATATTGATGATTAAGTTAAAAATTTAACAATCGATATTGATTAAGGAAAAGTTAAGTGATTTTCTATATATATGATTACGAATTGATGGAAAGTGATTTACTATTTTTTGGAAAGTCATAGTTGCAAAGATAGACGTGACTTTCTATTTTTAGAAAATCACTTTAGAAAGGTTGAAAATGAAATTTTATTCAAGGAAATTCATCCCATAACTGTCAATTTCCAACACTCCCTCTCAGCTACAGAGGAATTTCTTTTTGATACAAGGATATTTATTATCTCTTCTTTGGAACAATGATGTTACAATCTAATGAAGAAGAATCATCATAGGGGAGATACATCAATCACCCTATACACACTTGGGGGATCCACTTGTCAAGACATGACAAATATCTCGCACATACAAGGCTTATCATCCATGACCACCCTCTCTAGGAAGGGTCGCATCTGTCAATTCAAGTTGCTCTTTGAAAACCAAGAACTTTCCTTTCAACAAAGGCCTGGTAAGAATGTCAGTGATCTGGTCATCAGTGGATATATGATGAAGTCTTACTACTCCTCTTTGCACCATATCCCAGATATAGTGATATTTGATCTCAATTTGTTTGGAATTTTCATGGAACACAGGATTTTTGGCAAATCGAATCCCACTCTTATTGTCACAATAAATTATTGTAGTATCCAATACTTTCTCAAACAACTCTCCAAAGAGCTTCCTTAGCCATACTGCCTCACAACTAGCCATACTAGCAGAAATGTATTCTACTTCAATCGTGCTAAGGGAAAAGGACTTTTTCTTTCTACTCATTTCAAATATAATGGAAAATCATAAGCTCAAGTAGCACCCTCATGTTCTCTTTCTGTCAGTAGATTTACCAACCCAATCAGCATTCGAGTATCCATTTAGCCTTACATCTTCAGTAGTATATCTCAATCAAATATTAATGGTCCCATGTAGGTACCTCAACACAAGCTATGCAGAAACATAATGTACATGAGCAGGCTTAATCATGTATTGACTCAAAGTATTAACTATAGAGCATATATATGGTCTAGTGTTCACTAATAACATCAATGCCCCAATCAGTTAACGATACTCAGAAAGATTAGCCAAATTAGGTCATGCAACTTTACCACAAAGATTCTTGAAATTCATTTCCATTGGAGTATCCATGGACTTACACTCATTCACGCCAAACCTTTCTAGTAGTTTGACAACATATTTTCCTTGAGAAAGGAAACTCTCACCAGATTTATGCCATACCTCTAGGCCCAGAAAGTAGTGCATTAAACCAAGATCTTTCATTTCAAATTCAGAAGCTAACTCCCTTTTACACTCGAGAATAAGAGGTTCACTACCGGTTAGAAATAAATCATCAACATACAATACCAAAATCAAAGGCATACCTTGGACCGTCTTAAAGTAAGGATTTGGATCTGCATTGCTTCTGGTAAAACCAAGCTTCATCAAGAAGCTAACTATGTCAGCATACCAAGCTTTTGGAGCTTGCTTCAAACCATAGAGGGCTTTCTTCAACCTGCACACATGATTTTTTGGTTCATGTACTTCAAATCCTTGTGGTTTCTCCACAAATACTTATTCTTTAATTAACACATGTAGAAAAGTAGTTTTCACATCCATTTGGTGAAGAGACCATCCTTAGCTAGCAACTAGAGCTACAATAGATCAAATGGTGGTGTAACCAGCAACAGGGGTTATTAAACATAGGTATGGTGAACATAGTAAACACACGAGACATGAGAAATATAAACATTGGATACATTTAATATTCACAAATGATGCATTTATAGTACATTCGTTTGTTAATCAAGGTTGTCATTGATGTCAATATGGCATTGAATGAGATGTCAATATTATTGAGATACCTGATTCTAGATGATGATGCCATGACTCTTGGTTGATACCATCAATGAAGATGTCAAGTCACGAAGAAGTCAAACCACTAATGAATGAAGCCCTAAGAATTACTTGATCTAATGTTGCATGCACTTGATGATCTAGATGTCAAATCTGGAAGAAATCAAACCAATTAAGGAAGCATTAAGAAGTACTTGATCTAATGTTGCATGCACTTGATGATCTAGACCTTAATCTTTGATGACATATGGATAACTACAGGTGATGATGATCACATGGTTGGAATATTAGATGATGACATGGTAGATCTCATTTGATGGTTGGAAGACTATCTTACTATATGGAACTTTCCTAATGATGAAGTTGCCTATGCCATATCACTGCACTATGACATGAATACATGATGACACTATAATGAATCACTTGGTGACATAATATGACATGGAGGACATCATGATCATGTGGAGATAATATAAAGGCATATTTTGATTCATAACAATGAAGAAGGCCTAATGACCTCTTGTTGTCCCGATCACTTTCTGCACATCAAAATTCAAGGACAATTATAAAGAAAAATAAATTGTCACCTTGGAGGCAGCCTATCACAACGAGTCCTAGGACAATTATAAATAAAAATAAATTTATCATCTTGTAGGAAGCCTAGCACAATGAGTCCTAGACAATCTGAAAAAGTACTTTCTCCTCTTTCCAATGAGCCTTTACTTGCCCCGAAACTCCCAACGGTTGATGAGACATGGAATTTTTAATTCAAGAAAAATCAATCTTAGCATTGAGTCGACCTATCCTTGTCCTTCATGTCGGCATACCTCCAGAAAGACGTGTCCATTCATTCTAACATCAAACTAGTATTAATATGAGTTTGGAGACCTCATTTTAGCACTCAAAATTTCAGTGAAGAGCATCTGAAAAACACAGAACAATGAGGAGAGGAGGACTTCATAAAAACATTGTTTTTGGAAATTTTTAAGGAGGCCGAGGGGGAATATTTCTCTTGCTCAATACAAATTTCAGGAAGAAAACATCACAAGCAGTTGTAAGGTAGCCACAACAGCTCAGACATGTACACAATTATCACAATAGCTAAAATATGTATTTGAGTACAGACATGTGGTAGACAAGGAGGTTGTGGAATATTGTGAAAGCCAAGATAACACAGTTTAATAAGACGGATTGCAAAGACGTTTGAGCTACATCATTTTTTGATGGATAGGATCTCAAGAAAATTATGTGGGAGTTTTTATTTTAAGACAAATAAACTATAAGAGATTCATACCTGTGACCAAACCTGTGATAGCACAGACAAATGCTCTCTTCAACACTGAATTATAGCTTAGATAGGATAGTGGCTTGATAAAATTGGGTGATTGTTACAGGACAAATGGCCTCCTCATCATCTTAGAGGAGAAGGTAACATGGAATGAAGAAAATGACTCAGACAAAGACCCATTTTTCCAAGGTAACACACCCCCAGAAGCAGCTAGTTAGAGTTATACCACACCCTAGCCATGCAAAGGGAGTATTAGTGCCTAGGGTAATGATTTGTATTGCCTAAGGGGCAGCGTTATCCGTGTTTGAATGTGAAAAGAGAAATATCCCACGGAAATTGACTAGCATTTCCTGATTTTTCTCAGAATGAGTTAGTTCAAAAACAGAAACTTATTGTATAAACCTTTTATTAGATATTGTCAAACACAACTGAACTCCTATAGAAGGCAAAAGTAGGGAAAAGCTAGGAAACATCAAGATCTTTCCTGATTCAAATTGGTTGAAAGGATTGGCAAGGTTTGTCCTCTCCATTTCCTATAAATTGGAGGTTTAGGCTCTTGGTCAAGGGTCAAAGGTTTGATTATATGTGGAGCAAAATTTCATTGTTAAAGTGTGAGGCTTGAAGATTGGCAAGGTTCATTGAGGACTCTTGGCCAAAGAATCATCACACTCGAAGATAGAGAAAGAGAGAGAGGAATTGGAAGGCTGAGTAGGGCTTGGTACAACCAACGGTTGTAGTCTTCCTTTTTATAAACTAATAGAACTATATCTGTTTTTTCCATTTGATGTTTCAATGTCACGTTTTTTGTTCATTTGTCTATGAAGCATAATATAAATGGCTCATATTTGCATAGTTTAATGTCAATTATATACTTATGTAATTGTTAGTTAGCGATACCATTGTGAATATTACACGAGTGCTTTTTTTGGTTGCAAGATCTAGATTTGGAGCCGGTGAGGAAGGACTTCTGCCATGCCGCTTAGAGCTCTCCATAGGATCTGCCGTCCACAAGGAGGTAATCCTTCAATATCTTGTTTTTTCAATTATATATTAGTATGGACATGTATACAATGTCTTTGTAACTTTACAGCTAATCTGACAGTCTACCTCGGACACCGGAAATCCCTGAGAGGAATATTCATCAACTTCCACCCAAGCATTTTACCCCTTAGCAGAAATGGCAACTCCACTAGGGAGTTTATCCCAAGTTTCTGGATTGTTTTTTCCTAAGACTTTAGATCTTTCCCTCTGCTGACATCCCCTTCTAATCAGTTTACATGCTCAGTAACCATCTCAGTAGCTCACAGAGTCCAGAATAGACCCTGCCTAGCCATATGTACAACTTTACCCTGAGTAACGCTCCCCCTGAGAGTGTTTCAGTGCGTTATAACGCTGCTTATGCTTAGATACAGTTTGTTAATCCTATCATTAATTCTCTATAGCCTCTGCTTGCCAACATTACCCAGCCAAAATATGTTGTTTACACCCCTGTTGTGTTTCCCTTTAGCTGTGGAGTTATTGGCTACTAGCTTAGCTTCTATTTCTTGATCCCTGTGCTTGGTTATCAACTAGCATTTTTAGTTTTCTTGTTTAAAAAGTTAGTGTTAGTCGCATCAACTTTTTGAAGAAGGAATTTTTTTATTTTTTATTTTTGAACATAGCTGAATTCATTCTGAAATTTTTGGTTAAAAAATTTGTTAGAGAGGATAGATAGATGTCTGAATATTTTAAGGTTGAAATTCGTTATTTGAATGTTTGGTGCACAGATGTTTGAAATATCTCTCCCTGTAGAATAAACTCTTCATTGAAATTGAATATTTATAGCATTGTTCTGCATGGTTTTGATTCAAAGTCTCATTACATTTCATACATCCACTCCCCCTCCGCAAGACTATAATCAAGTACACTAAGAATCAATCAATAATAAAATTAATCATATAACTTTTTCTGAGCTCACACCAATAGTAGTTCAGGCTAGGATATTGGGGTAGGAGAAGTGAGAAAATCACCCAAGATCACAAAACTTGAAACTAGAGTCATTACAAAGTGAAATACTACTGCACTCATATTGTCGGTACCACTCCACTACTACTGGAGTTAAGCGCGAGACAACACCAGGGTGCATGAGAAGGTAGCCCACCTTCAAGTGCATTCAGTGGGCATGCTATATATTGGGGCTCCCCTCGGGGATGTTGAAACTAGATCGGGGATCTAGGTGTTTTTCCCATATAAAGTGTTTTCTACAACCGTGACCCCCCTGACAGTGTCTCTTATTTGAGGTATCTTTAGTTGCTAGACTTTTTAGGGACTTACACAAGGTGACTGGGGCGGGCTGCCCTAGTACCTAAAATAGACGGACCTACTCTGTCTTTTGTCTTTGGGAGGGTACTCGTCTTCACAAGATTGCTTACACCTATTGTCTGAGGTTCGAGCGAACCTCTAGAGTAATCATAACTGTATATTTGATCAACTATCTCTGTATGCTATTGTGATACCGAGTTTCATCTCTAGAAAATGGTAGTACTCAGAGAGGGTCATACCCCTTTTGGTTTCTTGATTAATTGATTTTAGAAGTCCTTTTTTATTTTTTATTTTTTAGGTGTGTGGTTACTATCACTGAGACTTTATAATACATCACAATAATAATTTGATAAAATTAAATAGGTCACTATGGCGTCCTTCGACCCTTGTCGTCTTTCTAGACGACAGCAAGGTCTCCCTCCATTGACACCGGGCGAGGAGTCGAGTCTTGGTGAGCCAGTGCCTTCTCTGGAAGAGTTGTCTCCAGTGACAACCCCTGACTTTCATATAGCTCCATATCATATGAAGTTTCCAGAGGATCCTTTTATGGAAGGAGTCATACCTCCTTACCATCTTCCTCTCACAAACCCATCGGGGCCATTGTTAGTTCAGGTTACACCAATGTTAGTCATGTATTTAGCTGCACCTACATCCATTTCATAACCAACGCCCACAGTGTCGATGTCGTTGGTGGCCAACTCGGTTCCACCACCATCTTCCTTGCCAGTTGTCAATTATACACAAATGATTGGCAACCATAGTAGCCAGGCTATACCCAGTCCCAGTAATCCGGTCACCACAACTATAAGCAGACCTCTAAACCCTTCGGGATCTGCTCCTATTGTGACTGTGCCAGGACCCACGATTTCCACTCCCGCTAGCGGGGCTACTTTGGTTCCTTTTAGCAATCCTTTCAGTTGGAACCCATTGCTGAGTTCAAACCCCTTGGCTATTATACTAGGGGGTAGTGTCACCAATACATATATGCCAGGGGGCACTTTGGTACCCCTACATTCAATAGGACAAACAGGACAGCCAATTTTTAACGTTGTTACTTTGAGTGGTCAAACTTCCAGTGTAGGGTCTATATCGATGGTCAACTATGAAAATAGCAGTATGCCACTGGCTAAATCTATCGCGTCCACATGGGTGAACCAACCCCAAATTCAATTTGGGAAAGGGGGCAACCAACATTTTCCCCCCCCTATACAACATACTCTACGAACAGAAACCATACACCCCTACTCCCCCACTCACTGGGAATTTTTATCAAAAAATTTCTACTTATCCCATTGGTAACAAATTGATGGGCAGACCCTACAGTCTGAATGGTCAGCCAACACTTCCTTGGCTAGATCCTGGGGCAAACACGCAATTTCCATTCTTGGCAGCTCTAGACATCCCCGACCTCTACAAATTGACCAATGATCCCATCAACCACAACCCACTCTGGCCTCCAGTACCGCACAAGATTCCATCTGACATCCCTAAATTCGAAGGGGAACAAGGGGAGGACCCGACTACGCACATCACCACCTTTCATCTATGGTATGTTTCAAATTCCATGGTGGATGATAGTATTTGACTCAGAGTTTTTCCTCACACTCTCACAGGAAATGCTACCAAACGGTACATTGAGTTACCACGTGGGGCCGTCAATAATTTTGGCGCCTTAGCTATGGAATTTCTTAAGAACTTCCAATTACCTATTCGACACGAAACTGGAACGTAACTCTTAACCTCGCTGCGCCAATACATCGCCACCCACATCTCCGATCACATTCATGAATGGAGAAGTAGGCGGAGGTTAGTCAAAGCGCCAATCCTGGATCATCTCTTATCAAATTGGTTTTGTAAATCACTCTTACCTCCCCTTGCTAAGGAAGTTTGCTTGTCTGGTGTGGTCACAGAAGACCAATCCATCCGTCGTGCACAGCATCTAGATCTCATATATTCGCAATCTGGCATGATGTATGACTTAATCCCCCATGCCCCTGGCAACCCGAATCCTCCCGCTACTCAATTACCCAGAGTGCATGCTGATGGCCTCGTTGGTGCAACCTCTAGCGTAACCATAAAATAGCTTAGTGGGAAAAATTCCCAGCCATCTTCGGCTGCCACCGCCCCTAACCAATCAACTACTCTTCCTGCCACCGAGGTAAACTCTATGCAGTCTACACAAAAACCTAGCAACAAGAACAAGAAGAACAAGAAAAATACCTCTCCTTTTGAAGAGCAGTCCATTACTCAGAATAATCCCAATCAGAAAAAAGTTGCTAAGAATGACAAAGGAAAGGAGAAACCAATGAGATTCCCTTGCATAATTTGTGCGAAGGACCACTTGACATACAAATTTCCTCGACTGCAGGAATGCACATATTTTATTACAAACAAGGACTCTGGAAGGACACCTGCCATCCTTCACAATCCCTTCCCTAATCCACAGCAGCAACAACAACACATGGTTTCAAACCCGCCACAACCCCTCCAAAGGGGCAATGGTGGTACTCATCCTTCCAGTGAAGGATCATCTGCCATTTATGGCGTGGAGAGTGTTGAAATCCAAACCCGAGCTAAACTCTATGGAAATCTAGTCATTGAAGCTCAAGAACCTGGTTCAAGTTTGAATCTACCACTGCCCAACAATTTTCATATCGAACGGCCTGTTGCTGACCTCGTGATTCATCCCCCTAAAGGGACACTTCAACGCATGACTCATAACACCTCTGCACGTGCTGCCCAAAACTACAACATTGTAGAGGACTTGGCGTAAGCACTGTCAGCCATGTCTGCACTCGAAGTATTGCAAACCTTCCCAGCGCAAAGGAAAGCTCTGCTTTTGGTCATTGGTGCAATTGACCCCTGGGATTCTATGCTAGCCATCTTCGACATGGAAAAATCCAAACCTTGCCTTTCACACCAACTTTCTTTCCAGGTACAAGTTGTGTTGAAAGGGAGACCAATCCATCACACTATCATAGACATAGGTGCTTCGACCTGCGTTATGTCAACTGCATGCTGGCTCGCTTTGGGTTCTACCACTTTGTCTCCGCAGTCGAATTCCCTTAAAGCTTTCGATTGCCACACTTTCCTCCCAAAAGGCTACTTTGCTAGCTTTCCCATTTCACTTAGTGGGAAAATGATAATGGTGGACATAGAAGTCATAGATTTTCATCTCGACTATAATCTTGTGTTGGTTCATAGTTGGTCTTATGCAATGACTGCCATTGTCTCTTCGGTTTTCTGACTCATCCTTTTTCCATTGGATGGGAAGATAGTTACAGTGGATCAGTTATCCTTCTGTACCCCTGATTATTCCATGTTACCAAGTAGCATTGTACCCCTAGTAGGAGGAGTTCCTGACTCTTACATCAGCATCGGTACCGGTCTTCTGAAGGCATCTTCCCTAATGGGTTGTTTTCCTCTCCTGCCACCTGAGGTTCCACACACGATTGCAATGATATCCACCATTTCGGATGGCTCTATCGATCCATGGATCCTACCGGCGCCTTCAGAAATTAATTCCTACGAAGATCAGATGCCACTATCACCAGCTAAGTTGGCTTATCAAACCATCCAATTAGCATCTGAACCCTCCACTGCTTTGGTTTTGACCAATGGTACCACCCTCTCACCCATCATAGTTCCTTCTAAGGATCTCCTCGATGAATTCCTTCCTACAGACGAAGATATTCAAGAGATCATGTCTCTAGAGGAATGACCTTGGAGAGAGTTCCATCATTGTGCTTCGATTTTTGATTCGGACGCGACCACTATATAAATCCCGTCTTTCAACCCACCTGAGATCGTTCCCTCCGCTTACACGATTGTTCAAACTATCGACACGGAAGGGAACATGGGAAATATTTCCAAGACTATGCTCATCGATATCTTGGTCAAAATGAGTATCGTAGAAAATATACAGATTGGAGCCGATTGCAATCATGAGGAAACTGCACACTTCACATCCCTTTTCAAGAAATTCTGCAAGGATTTCGCTTGGTCTTACGAGAAATTTCTCGGCATAGATCCTTCTATTGATAAGAAACGGATCAAGAAATTTTTAGCATTATTTTTATGGTATTTTTCTCGCTCGTTAAACCGAAAAACCTCGAGTTCTCTTCTTCAGGCTTGTTAAACTTACACGAAGAAGAAACAAGCATTCTTTTTATGGTATTTTTATCGCTCGTTAAATCGAAAAACCTCGAGTTCTCTTCTTCGGGCTCGTTAAACTTACACAAAGAAGCAACGAGCTTTATTTTTAGGGACTTCTTCTAGCTCGTAAAACTAAAAAAACCCCGAGTTTCCTTCGTCGGGCTCGTTAAACAACCACGATGAAGAAATATGAGCCATTCTTTTCCATATTTTTCTAGTTCGTTAAAAAACTGAAAAATTAACCGAGTTTTTCTCCATTGGACTCGTTAAAATTTCACAGAGAGCATCGAGTTTTTCTTCATCTGACTCGTTAAAACTTCATGAATAATATTGAGTTTACTCCATCTCCTCGTACTCGTAACAAAATGAGGTAGATGTCCATTGAACATAGATTTATCACTTTATCTAGATTCAAATGGACTAACTTACGGAAAATGAACTATGGCGGGCTTACTATTCTCCCTTCGTCGTGCCCGGTTATCAAACATGACAAAGGTACCCCCTGAAGTTGTCTTTTACGATATTTTTCAGACTCTCTAAATATGAAAAGATCATCGATTTTAACCATCTGGACTCATTAAACTTAATCGGATGGGGAAAAATTTGGACAAAGTGGATACTTATTCTGTTATACTCTAAAGGTCGATTTGGCAGCACAAAATCTTGAACATGGCACTTCCTAGAACATTCACTCGCACTTAGCTGAACTCTACCATCTATGAGTTTAGCCTTCGTATGTCGATGCCCCTGCATTAGTGAATCCTGACACACTTTGGTTTTCATTAAGCCTAAGCTTCCTAGTACCCTGTTACTGTGCCTTATATTGTTCAAGAGGATCCCGCTATCTACTTCTTCCTGTATCAGCCGAGCCATCATATACCAGAAATTATTTTTCATTAGTTACTCCCATTTTCTCTTGACTATCTTCAAAACAAAATCATATTTTCCCGCTTCGTGTCGACTACTATAGGACGCCTCAGTGCCTGCCTTTTGATAGATCTCTTCCTATCGACTTCAACATCTTATCTAGGAAGTTGATCCATAAACACATTAGTACTTGGGTGCTTGCAGACCTCAGTGGCATGTTACCTTGTGTTTGATTTGGGGTTCTCATTATTGGCTCCCAGTCGAATGATTCTATGAGTGTTCGACATCAACTCCTTTTATTCACACTCGCTAGATTATACTGTGCATCTTGGGGACCATCATCCTTATCGGTGGCCACCCTCACATCTGTTAACACTTTTTGTTATTGACTATTAATTAGACGATTTCCCGCATGTTCGAATACAACTCCTTCATTCACATGTGTGGAAATATGCAGTTTAGTGAAGCGGAGGCCAAGACCTTGGGTTGAGGCTTACATCATTTCAGTTGTGTTTCCTCTCCCAAGTTTCGATATTGTTTTCGGAGATAGCTTATCATATTGATCCTGTCATGACACAAGCTTCCACATTGTGCTTATCAGTGGACACACTAGTCATATCTCTTTTTTAGAGAAATCATTTTGATACAGCTACTGAGCATGGGAATTCCCAACTCAAATACAAATACTTATATTTCTGACATATGTTGTTGTTTCAGGTTTTCCTCAGTCCTCCAACTCCTCTCGCTCTACTACACATATTGTAAATTATTCTGGCCATCGTCTTCGCCTCTGACCTCACACTTTAGGGGGCATCTGTTACAAGACAAATGACCTCCTCATTAGCTAAGAGGAGAAGGTAACATGGAAGGAATAAAATGACCCAGAAAAGGACCCATTTTTCCAAGGTAACGCACCCCCAGAAGCAACTAGGAAAAGTTATAACACACCCTAGCCATGAAAAGTGAGTGTTAGTGCCTAGGGTAACGCTATGTCTTGCCTAAGGGGTAGCATTATCCATGTTTGAATGTGAAAAGGGAAATATCTCGCGGAAACTGACTGGAATTTCCTAATTTTTCTCAGAATGAGTCAGTTCAAAAACAGAAACTTATGGTATAAACCTTTTATTAGATATTTCCAAACATAAATGAACTCCTATAGAAGGAAAAAGTAGGGAAAATCTAGGAAACATCGAGATATTTCCCGATTCAAACTGGTTGAAAGGATTGGCAAGGTTTGTTCTCTCCATTTTCTATAAATTTGAGGTTTGGGCTCTTGTTCAAGGGTTGAAGGTTTAATCATATGTGGAGCAAAATTTTATTGTTGAAGTGTGAGGCTTGAATATCGGCAAGGTTCATTGAGGACTCTTGGTGCAAGCATCATCACACTCGAAGATAGAGAAAGAGAGAGAGGAATTGGAAGGCTAAGGAGGGCATGGTACAACCAATGGTTCTAATCCTCCTTTTTATAAACTAATAAAACTATATCTGTTTTGTCCATTTTATGTTTCAGTGTCACATTTTTGTTCATTTGTCTATGAATCATGATATAAATGGCTCATATTTGCATAGTTTAATGTCGATTATATACTTATGTAATTGTTATTTAGCGATACCACTGTGAAGATTACACGGGTGCTTTTTTTTGTTGCAGGATCTAGATTTGGAGCCGGTGAGGAAGTACTTTTGCCACACTGCTTAGAGCTCTCCATGGGATCTGCTATCCACAAGGAGGCAATCCTTCAATATCTCGCTTTGTCAATTATATATTAGTATTAACATGTATGCAATGTCTTTGTAACTTTACAGCTAATCTGACATTCTGCCTTGGGCACCAGAAAGCCCTGAGAGGGATATTCATCAACTTCCACCCAAGCATTTTACCCTTAGCAGTGACTCATATATGGAATGTTAGTAAATCATTTTTGAAGAAGATTAACTTTTAATGGAAGCTTAAGGCTTGAAATTTTGTACAATTATGCTAAACAAGTAAAGGAGGAGACAACTACAAGGACAACATTCAAAAACATTGTAACACCTTGAGGAAATTGTGAAAAAAATTTAACATCACATCTTGAATAATATCTTGAAGGCCTAAAGGAGTAGTTATCGTGTAGATTATTGATGTGACATTGAGAGAAATATATTGGGAATATTTTGGTGCATACTGCTTGGTGGAATTGATATACTTCTTGAAGTAGATTTGGAGTTGTCTTGAGATATTCTTGAAGACATCTTGAAGAACCTATTGAAGAACTTGAGAATATACCTTGCTGGGTGAGTAAAGTGAAGACTCCCTTGAGAAGTTCTTGAAGAATTCCTTGAAGAAGTTTAGAGCAGATTCAGAACTTGGGCTACCTATTGAATACATCTTAAAGGCACCCTTGGAGATCATAATACATCGTTGATGTCATCATGAAGTAACCTTGGAGATCTTTGTTTTGGGTACCATGAAGAAGAGTGGAGACACCTTCATGTGAAGAACAAGGTTGCCATTGATGAAGCGATGTGAAGACTAAGTTAGGGAATAGCCGAAGATTGTCAGGGCTCGTTGAAGAAGACATTGGGAGCCTTGAAGTATAACTAAATATATCTTGATGAATTGAAGCAGGAGGCTGGAACCTCATAGAGACAAGGTTGGTGCCTTGAAAGATAGGGTTGGAGCCCTAGAGGATAGGAGTCCTCAAGAGACCAGTTTGGAAATTGTACCAAATATAGGGTTGGAGCCCTTGAGGTTGGTGCCTCAGAATTGACAAGTTTGGAGCCTTGGAAGTCCAAGTCAGTGCTTGGGAAATACAGGTTGGAGCCTGGGAGATTGAAGATCGGTGTCTTCATCTAGGGTTGGAGCCCTACATATATTGTACTTGATTTATTGTAAATAAGAAATCAATAAAAGCATTTATTATTATTTTTCATTTTTTGTTCTAAATATAGGTGATCTAACTGGTAAAAATAACAATTGAAAAGAAATAATGATTCACCTCCCTTCTCAGTGTTTCCAACAATTGGTCTCAGAACAAGTACCTTCACTGAAAGCCTAACAACTTGAAGGTTGATCCTTAGAACACAAATGACAAAGCTAAGGAAGAAATTCTCCAATCCTTCTAAATATGTCTCTTTCTCAACTGTGAAAACTAAAAACAATCAAATTGTGAAAGCTCCATTGTTCAATGGAAAATTTGGTGTATGAAAGATGGGAATGAGACATTTCTTAATGGTTGAAGGCATGGAAGTATGGGAATCAGTGATTACTGATAGCACGATGGAAGGAGAATCCAAGTATTATAATACAAGAGCAATTAAAGCAATCTTGTATGGGCTACTTGATCCTATAAAGGCGAAAATGGAAAAATGCTCATCAACAAAAGATTTTTGGGACAAACTTCATGATCTTCACTCAAAAGGAGCATTGACCATGACTGTTAGTCAAGAAGATGATGGAAAGCAAGAATTAAATCCAAAACCCATTAGGGAAGATGAAAACAAGAGTGAAGACATCAATGTCAAGGAGGACATAGACTATGATAAATATGACTTCGAAGAACATCTCTTGGCGAAGCTTGTAGCTGCCCTAGAAGAGATAACCAGATTGAAAAAGGAGAATGAGGAGCTCAAGAAGCAATCACAAGATGGTCACCATGATATTAACAAGAAAAGGAAGTAAGCTAACCTATTCAAGCTTCAAGTTCAAGAAAAAGATAAGGAGCTCACTAAGCTTAAGGAGGAATTTCATCAAAACAAGAGAAAGCATCATGAACAAGTCATATCCATGAAAAATCAATTGGATAAGGCAAAGAAAAGGGAAGAAAAAATTTCAAACCAACTTGAAAAAAGAAATGAAGACTTGAACAAATTTAAAGTACAAGTTTGTCAATACAAGGAAGAAGTCTCCTCCCTTAGATCTCAACAAGAAGAAGCAAAGAAACAAGTGCAAGGAGCTGAGAAGGTGATGAAAGCTTTGACACTCATATAAGGACAAGTTGATGAAGCAAAAAAGGAAATAAATGATATGGCATGTCAACTAAAAGAAAAGGATGAAGATATTTTCCTTCTAAAATCAAATGTCATCTCTCTAAAAATCAAAACACATGAAGTAACACGGATGATGAAAGAAATGAATAAGCAACTAGTTATGAAAGATGAAGATTGTGAAAAGTTGAAGGGAGAAATTGTCTCTCTTAAAAATGAGGTTGACTTGCTGAATAAGAACTTGAAGGGTTCTCAAACCCTAGATGACATCCTAAGTCATCAAATATCTCCCAAGATCCCCCCTTGATAAATCAAGTCTTGGCTATGCAAGTAAACCCTCAAGTAAGGATGATGCAAACCCTAATGCTCCAAACAACAAGGATGTGGAAAATCTTGGAAGAAATGTTGATTTTCCCAGTTCCAGCAAGAGTCAAGATGACAATGGAAGAAATCCTACTCCTAGAAGACTTGTAGATAGTGTCAAGAATGCAAGAGGCAACAAATTTGACCAAAGTTTTTTAAGGCAAAATAACCTTAGAAGTACATCAAGGCAATGCTCTGTAGAAGGTATCAACGATGCAAGGGGAAATGGTTATCATCGAAGAATCCCAAGGCAAAAAGACTTCAAAAGTACACCAAGGAAATCTCCATCTCCCAGGTACCAAAGTATATTTTTTGGTTGTTTCTATTCTTGTACAATTTTGGGCACATGGAAAAAGATTGTATGGAATATCACAAAGACAAATATAATGGTCCCCGTCAATCTTCTAGAAACAATTTTGCAAGAGGAATTCATTATTACTCATTCATGAACAAGATGGAGTGTTTCAATTTCCATAACATTAGACATATGGCACGTGAGTGTAACTTGACTTGGGTCTCTAAAACCATGACAACCAAGCTAGAGAAGAAAGTTACAAGAGTATGGAGATGCAAGAAAATTGGGTCTGAAAGTCTCTTGAACACTCCAGCCAACAACACATGTTGTTGACTTGATGAATTCATCCTTGATATTCCAAGTATTTGATGGTGAGACTCTGCGAAAAAGAGACCATACAATTAGGGGGATATTTGTGACTCTTGAGCTTGTGATTCTTAAGAATTCTTGTAGAAGATATTCGTGAATGGGCCCTATGAAATCCTTGATGAGTCACACATGGATAATCATCCTTTGATATATCATCTCTCGAGAGAAACTCCATTGAAGAAATGTCGACACACCTATCATGAACCACATTGCCAGAAGGAAGAGCACCATGACACGAGGAGTAACATAACTATTACTATTGATGAAGAAAATAAGCAGCTCGACAAGGGGAGTACTTGAGCAGTGAGCCGACCTATCCTTGTCCTTCATGTTGGCCTACCTCTAGAAATACGTGTCCATTCATTCTAACATCAAACCAGTATTAATATGAGTTTGGACACCCCATTTTAGCACTCAGAATTTCGGTGAAGAGCATCTGAAAAACACAGAACAACGAGGAGAGGAGGACTTCATAAAAACATTATTTTGGGCAATTTTTAAGGAGGTCGAGGGGAATATTTTTCTTGCTCAATACAGATTTCAGGAAGACAACACCATAGGAATTTGTAAGGAAGCCACAATAGCTCAAACATGTACACAATTATCACAGCAACTAAAATCTGTATTTGAGGATAGACCTGTGGTAGACAAGGAGGCTGTGGACTATTGTGAAAACCCAGATAACACAGTTTAATAATCTGGATTTCAGTGACGTTTGAGCTATAAAATTTTGTGAAGGATCGGATCTAAAGAAAATTATGTGGGAGTTTTTATTTTAAGATAAGTAAACTATAAGAGATTCAGACTTATGACCAAACCTATGGTAGCACGAATAATCTCTTCAACACTTAATGATAGCTCAAACAAGATAGTGGCTTGATAAATTTGGGTGACTCAGATATGGAATGTTAGTAAATCATTTTTGAAGAATATTAACTTTTAATGGAAGCTTAAGGCTTGGACTTTTATATAATTATGCTAAACAAGTAAAGGAGGAGACAACTACTAGAACAACATTCATAAACAGTCCAACACCTTGAGGAAATTGTGAAGAATTTTTAACATCACATCTTGAAGAATATCTTGAAGGCCTAAAGGAGTAGTTCTCATGTAGAAGATTGATGTGATATTGAGAGAATTATATTGGGCATAGTTTGGTGCAGACTGCTTGGTGGAATTGATATACATATTGAAGCAAATTTGGAGTTCTCTTGAGATATTATTGAAGAGATCTTGAAGCACCCATTGAAGAACTTGAGAATAAATACCTTGTTGGGCAAGTAAAGTGAAGACTCCCTTGAGAAGTTATTGAAAAATTCCTTGAAGAAGTTTAGAGTAGGTGCAGAACTTGGGCTACCTATTGAAGACATCTTGAAGGCACCCCTGGAGATCATGATACATCGTTGATGTCATCATGAAGTAACCTT
Organism: Pinus albicaulis; assembly: GCA_034641835.2. Taxonomy (NCBI): domain Eukaryota; kingdom Viridiplantae; phylum Streptophyta; class Pinopsida; order Pinales; family Pinaceae; genus Pinus; species Pinus albicaulis. The sequence continues at coordinate 477,543,125 of CM076580.1, forward strand.
GGAGATCTTTGTTTTGGGTACCATGAAGAAGAGTGGAGATGTGAAGAACAAGGTTGTAATTGATGAAGCGAAATGAATACTAAGTGAGGGAATAGCTGAATATTGTCAAGGCTCATTGAAGAAGACATTGGGAGCCATGAAGTATAACTAAATATATCTTGATGAATTGAAGCAGGAGGTTGGAACCTCATATATACAAGGTTGGTGCCTTGGAAGATAGGGTTGGAGCCCTAGAGGATTGGAGTCCTCAAGAGATCAGGTTGGAGCCTGTACCAGATATAGGGTTAGAGCCCTTGAGGTTGGTGCCTCAAAATTGACAAGGTTGGAGCCTTGGAAGTCCAAGTCAGTGCTTAGAAAATACAAGTTGGAGCCTGGGAGATTGAAGATTGGTGTCTTCATCTAGGGTTGGAGCCCTACATATATTTTACTTGATTTATTGTAAAGAAGAAATTAATAAAGCATTTATTCTTATTTTTCATTTTTTGTTCTAAATATAAGTGATCTAACTGGTAAAAATAACAATTGAAAAGAAATATTGATTCAATCCCCCTCTAAGTGTTTCCAACATAGGTGACCCTTGGATTTCACATTCCAAGTTCTCTTGGACTTCCTATGTCCATTCGCCTTCTACACCTACCCATAAAGGATTAGTTGTCCAACATTCCCCCCTTAATCCGAAGGGGTATGTGTGAGTCCAAGAAGAGAGTTGTAATAAAAATATGAAAAGTATGCATGGCAGCACTAGGCTGAATGAGCTCTCTGAAATGTTGGCATAAAGAGGTGGTTTAAGGATGATCACCAACATTGGAACGCCTAGTGCAAGTCCCGGAACTCTTCCAAATTTGGCAAGAAGCTGAGGTCTTTTGCTACAGGAAGTGCTCGTCATATTTTGAAGAGGTAAACCTTCAACCTGGAATAAGGGAGGTCTACAACCTGCGATGGTTTAAGGATGACCACCAACTCTGGAATGCTTGATGCATTTCATGGAACTCTTCCAAAACTAGCAAGAAGTTGAAGTCTTCTACTAGAGGAAGTGTCCCTAATTCTTTGAAAATTAAGAATATCAACCTCACATAGATGGTTTAAGGCTGACCACCAACCAAAGGCATGCTCATGGGCATCTGTGTCTCTGGCTACAACTTTGAATCTAGAATGATAGGTTGTGGCTCAGGCTTGCTTGAACTGTTGTGTCTCTGGCTACAACTATGAATTTGGAATGACAGGTTGTGGCTCAGGCTCGCTTGAACTTTTGTGTCTATGACTACAACTCTGAATCTGGAATGACAGGATGTGGCTCAGGCTCGTTTGATGTGGCTTTTAAGCTTGTATATGACCATCATTTTCCCCCCTATCAGATACAAGTTGAGATGATGAAGAAAACTCAACTGCAAGGCTTTTTAATATTCTAAAATAATTATTTACATATGAATGAAACATCTTCTTGGTTGTTGATGCCCAATTCCAAGAATCAATCCATCCAAGATGGATCTTTGTTCTTGCAGGAGGCTTGTTTATGAAGATATGTGTGAAGAATGAGTGTGCTGACCACAGTGCTTGCATGGGTGAAGATCAAAACAATGATCTTTCATATGGCCAAGTCAATCACAATGTTGGCATTTTACAATTTGTTGATGTTGTGGAAGAGGACCAGAATCTAGAACAGCTAAAGGTGAACTATCATAAAGAAATCCAACACTCTGAAACTGAATGGGTTTGGAATAGTCTGGAATATGAAAGGACACCTCCTTGTCATATCCAAGACCTATTCTATGCTTTTTATGGATAAGATCTTCCCAAGATCTGATGATAGGCTTGGGAAGTGCAGGCTAGACTTTTGCTTCTACATTAAAATATGATCTTGTACGGGGCTCAGTCATCTAAACAATTTCTTTTCGATGATGGAAGTTTGTCTCACAAACAAGTTCAGAATGAAAACTCTTATGTTGAAGCTCACCTCGCTATAGCTCTGTCTCAAGCTGCAAAAAATCAATCTTTTCTAGTGCATTTTGCAGGCAGAATTTAATGTCGAAAAGAGTGTCTTTGCTAACATTTACTATCTTATTAATGGTGGAATGTATTAGAGTATTCAACAGATCTAATGGTGCTGGTTTCTGAAAATTCAACTTGTGTGTAGTACGGTTTCTAGGTACCCATGGTTTCCTTGTGCAACTTAGTAAAAAAAACACAAATTCTAGAAGCAAGATCAAAAACTATAAGGAAGGGTGTAGCTACTCAAATTCTGAAGGTATAAACAATCTTGTGTTAATACAAAGAATTGTCTTTTTTGATGCCCTTTTGGATGTTTAGAAAAAATATACCAAGCTACAAGATAATTTCACCTTCGCAGATTGAGAGCTTTAGCACGAAGAGTGAATGCAGACAACACCAAGTGGGAGTGTAGATGTTTTGAATACTTATGCACATAAAAATAGGATGCAGATCTCCTCAAACTCATATCTGCAAATTCTAATATTACAATATGTTTGATCCTTCAATTTCACCTTCGATACTTTTAGTCTCCTTAGATGGAAGTTCCAGCCCACAAATAGAGAACTTGAGCCCAATAAATAGTGGTCAATTTGATAGTCCACTCAACTAGCAGATTAGCACACAACCTCTTCACAACAGAGGGTAACTTGGCCTACTATTTCAAGACAAAATCTAGTGTTCTTCCCAATGCTGCCCTTGGCCACACACAACTCCCATTTAATCCTCTATTGGATACACAACAAACAGAGCCTCCGTCGTTATTTGCATGTCACTGACAAAATCCTCCTCTATCATCGCCATCGCCATTGCTGCTCTTCTAAAATTCCCCTCCTTTGCTTCTTGTGTGGTTTCTTTGAATCACATATGTTGGGCTAAACCGATACTTATATTAAGGAGCCTCACATGGAAGCCATTAGTGTAAAACCTCAAATTTTCACTCCAAAAATGTCACACTAAAATCAAATCCTAAACCAAGACCTGATATTTAACTATTTGAAGTGCGTGGATTTCGTTGTCATATTTACTCTTGTTGGCCAAACTAGTAAATGTGATGACGCTGGAGCGTGGTTCTGAGTTTTGTGAGCGAGTTGTACATGAAGCTTAAATAGATGTGGGTGTGGGTGTGTGTGGGAGAGCAAGGGCTAGCAAGCATCGGAGGAAGAATATGAAGCTCGACGAATTGAAAACATTGTCCAACACGCATGGAAAATCGATATGGGTTGTGACTTGGGCTCCTGCCATAGCCTCAAGGCCCGCTAAACTTCTCAGTGTATCGCTAGATGAAAGCGTCAAGATATGGAGTGGCGATGAATTGGAAGAAGAGGCCACCAACACTGGCCATTCCTTGGGAGTGCTGGCAGTGGTCGCCCATCCTACGACCCTAATTGTTGCTTCCACCTCCCTCGACAGCTTCGTCTGTGTCAATGTCGACACCAACACCATTGTTTCTACGCTCAATTCGCCCCCTTCAGAAGCCTAGAACATGCGGTTCCATCCCAACGGAGATATGTGCTGGATGGGGTGAAGCTAGCCTCTGCGAATGATTCAAAGGTGCAAGAAGAGGTGTCTATGCTTTCCGGTAAGATTGACAGTTTGGATATGCAAATTGAGAGTTCAAATCATACTGAGGATAAATCTATGGGCACAGACGGTCAGTGGGGAGGAGTTTCACCCGAGAATGTTGAACCCGAGGATTTCATGGAAAACAAGCTTGAAGAACAGAATTTGGAGCCTAATGATGAAGAGGCAATGAGAGATTCAACAGATGAAGAGGAATTCCCCAATAGTGCTTCAGATTGTGAAGTGCAGACATGCAAGAGGTTGAAAGCTTTGAACTGTCCGCAAGTAAAGGCAGATACAATTCAAGATGAAGAACAATAGAGACAATGTGAAGCCATGGAGTACAAAGACACTAGTGCAATCATGGAAGCAGTCACAGGAGAGGATTCCAATGTTGAAGAAGACATTGTGAAGGTGAATGATGAAAATGGGAAACTAAAGATGGTGGGTGATTTGTTCAAGGAAAAAAAATTGCAGAATAAGTTGATCAAGAACCTGAACTAGAGCTAACTGCAGAGAAGAGGTAGGTGAACAAAAACACTCAGAATTATTCGAGAAACCATGAGCTCTGATACCATGTTAAACACAGGTATGGTGAACACAGTAAACACACGAGACATGAGAAAGATAAGCGTTGCCAATACATTTATTATTCACAAATGATGCATTTATAGTACATTAGGTGACCCTTGGATTCCACATTTCAAGGTCTCTTGGACTTCCCATGTCCATTCACCTTCTACACCTACCTATAAAGGATCAGGTGTCCAACAGGTGCAAAAATTTCGTCAAAGTCTATTCCCTCTTTCTGAGAGAAACCTCTAGCCACAAATCTAGCTTTATATTTTTCAATATTGCCATCAACACCGTGTAGAAGATAGAACAGATTCACCTTGGGGTCTTGGAACCACTTCCCATACATCATTATGAAAGATAGATTCATATTCTTCAGTCATTGCATCTTTCCACACTTGGGCCTTTACAGCTTCTTCAAAAGTGCATGGTTCATCTTGAATAATGTTGCTTATGGCTACAACATATCCTTGGAACTGGCAAGGTTTCTTGCTTTCTCTGAAAGTTCCTCTGGGGGCTACATGTTTATCAACATCTTGAAGAGTGTCACAAAGCCATAAAGGTCTCCTTTTAGAAGGAGGATCACATGGATGAGGATCCAAAGGATCCATGGGCTCCATGGGTTCATCAGCAAGATCATTTTTAGCTTCAGGGTCTTTTTGTATCTCAAATACATCATCTTGAATATCAACATTAACAGGAAGAACAAGTGTGTCTCTTGCTTTTCCAAGAGTTGCATCTTCACCAAATGTTACATCCCTGCTAAATTCTATATTTCTTTGACCAGGTATGTATATTTTGCAAGCTTTAGAATTCTCACAATAACTAACAAATGTACCTTTCTTACCTGAAGCTTCCAACTTGTTCCTTTTCTCTTCAAGAGTCTTTTTGTTTAGGGCTCGATGAGGAGATCTATTTTGAACATAGGCAACTATGTTCATGGCTTCTCCCCATAGAAACTTTGGTAATTTCTGATCATGCAACATAGATTTGACCTCTTCCATGATAGTTCTATTATTTATCTCGACCACACCATTTTGTTCTAGGTTATATGGTACAATGGTCTCTTTTCTGATTCCAACTTCTTTGCAGAAGTCAATGTAATCACTGGAAGTGAACTCTCCTCCATTGTCAAATTTGAAAATTCTAATATGCTTTCCAGTTTGTTTTTCTACTAGAGATTTGTAATCTTTGAACATCTTAAAAGCTTGACTTTTATTTTTCAGGAAATAAATCCATGTTTTGCAAAAAAAAATCATCCACAAAGATAATATAATACAAGTAACCACCAAGAGAAGTTATAAGCATTAATCCACATAAATCAGAATGTACAAGATGTAATACCTGATTGGTTCCACTTTTGCTTGAAGGGAATGGTCCCTTCACTTGATTTCCATTTGTGCATCCTTGGCAAACACCATCATGATCAGATCTGATTTTCGACATTCCAGAAACCATCTTTCTCACATGAGGCAATGCTATGTAGTGCAAGTGAGCGAACCTCTGGAGCCAAAGTTCAGTTTGATGATTGATGTCATAAATTAGTGCATGAATAAGTCTTCCATTGATTTTGTATAGACCTTCACATCTAGATCCTAGAGTGAGGGCATCTCTCATGTTGGATCTCGATGGCCAAGTGAGAATTTTACCATTTATGAAAGAAACTTTCATTCCTCTATCTTCTAAAGCTGATATGGACACAAGATTCTTCTTTAAACCAGGGACATATAAAACTTCTTGAAGAGTCAAATTTTTACCTTGCTCCAGATGGAAAGAAATGGAACCAGATCCCTTTATGGGATATGTAGAGTTATCTCCAAAAATGATCTTCAAATTTTTCCCCCTCTCAACCAAATTAGAGAGTACTTCTTTGTATCTAGTAAAGTGTCTTGAAGCACCACTATCAACCAACTAGCTATCACAAGAATCTACATGAGATGAACTAGAAAAAGTAGAAACAAAAAAGTACTTTGATTGAGTCTCAACTGCATTATTATCATACCTTTGGTTCCTTGAGGAACAATAGTTTCCTCTGCAAGTAGAAGGAACTTCTCTTCTTCCTCTGTAATCATATTTGTTAGAGCGATTGTTGAAGTTTGATTTTGATGCTCTTTTGTTTTTTGAACAATCATGAGCATAGTGACCATGCTTGTGACAATTGTAGCATTGGACTTTTCATAAGTCTCTGGTCCATTGAGAGGAGTTATTGGGTTAAACTTTCTCGAATAGTGCATTCCTCTTCTTCCTTTCTTTTTTTTCGTTATACAACAAAGGCAGAAATTTCTCCCTCATGCTTGGGAATTCTCCCTCTGGAAATCATTATGGCTTCTTCTTGGTTGCACTTTCCCAAGAGCTCATCAACTGTAGGAAACTTGACATTATTACTGATGGTAGTAATAAAAATTTCCCATTAAAAAGGAAGACCTCTAGGCGAAATCAATATCAGTTCTTTATCGGAAACAACTTCACCAGAAGTTGACAGTTGATATTTAATTTTTTATATTTTCATGAAGTATGCTTGAATGGTTTCTCTTATGTTCATCTTAACATCCTTGAGTTGATTCTTCAGAGAAAGAATTTGACTCAAGTTGTTCACTTGATACATTCTAATCAGCTTGTCATACATTTCTTTGGTTTTCTTCAAATTGGAAACATAAGTGAGGAGGTGGTCTCCAAGAGAGTGAAGGATAGTCTTTTTAGCCTTGACTTCTCATTTCTTGTATCTGGGCTTGATAGCAGCATTGGAGTTTAGAGCTGGTTCTGCTACCTCTCCTTCAACATACTCTAGAACATCATGTTCCTCGAGAGTAATATCCAATCAGGTCTTCCAAACTTTGAAGTATCAACTAGCGTCTCTTCATTCTTAAAGTATAAGGAATACATCTTGATCTGTTCAAAATTTTAGCAAAAAATAGAAAGATACAATAAGAGATATTTCCGCTGTAAATGATATATTTCAATAGCAAAATGGAAGATAAATTTCAGCAAAAAATGAGCAGTAAGTAGAGGGAACAACAAGAGATATTTGTTGGAATATTGGCATTGATGGCAAAGGAGCACAAAGGAGCATCACCTAAATTATTACTAAGGCAAAGGAGCAGAGAAGCATTAGACCATCAGCAAAGGCAAAGGAGCACGAAGGAACAACACCAGAACACTGGAAAGCACCAAAGGCAGTGAATACAGCTAAGAAACAAAGGCAGAGAAGCAGTGAAAGCAAAGAGGCAACGAATGTAGAAAGGCAGAAGAACAAGCTCAGGAGAGGAGCAGCGTGGAGGACCCGATGAACAGAAGCGGAAACATGAATCGATGGCTTGCTTGAATTTTTCACCAAGTATACGAAGGTGTCGTATTGAAGAGTTGGAAGCGGAACTGTGGACAACAGCACAGCAGAACAGTGAAGGCAGAATCATAAATGATGGCGCAGAGGTGGTTTTTGCAAACCAACAAATGGTTTTCGCATGGGTAAGACCTAGTAAGTGGTAACTCCCTGAATGAACGCAATACGCCTCCGCAAGCGACACGTGGATGTCCAAAACCACTTATTTCACGTGCCTTGGAGCCGTTAACTGTCAAAGTTTATTTGGATGCGATATTCGTTGGATTAGAAGCATTGCATTTTGGGTGTGCGTCCACCATTAGATGAAGGAAGAGGATAGATCGATTAAACAAAGTGGAAGGGTGAGTTGGAAATGTTGTGGGACCTGGACATAATGTTATGTCAGCAATTAATATTATAACCAAGGTAAGAACTTTATTAAGTGGAGGTTATATAATATAATTGACGGAATAAGTGGATTGGTAAAGCTGTGGCCAAGAACATTTATGTATGTTGATACCTTTGATAAACTTTATCAAAGTCGAAAGTATAAAACGCATTTCCACATGATGGTTGGTAAATGTGGGCCGAAACTATGATGTAGTTATGACTTATGTTAAGTCAGGTAATAAGTCATAGAATTTGCGATGCGATCACATATTGCAATCGAGGCAGGAAAAAAAACGCACAAACACAGTGGTCACAGAAAATGCGAAGGGCGATGTGATAACGTGGGGATGACGTGGAAAGTGACGTGGCGATGACGTGGCATGATGACATGGAGATGACATGGACCTAGCCCGCATATCGCAAATCGCAAAATCGTACAAGTGAAGATCATAAGAGCAAAGTTGCGATGTGATGGATAGAAGAGATGCGATGAGCCGATGCGAAGGGACACGTGACGGCACAACGCAATATCGCACATTGGCAATGCGAAGTTCATCGCATACCACGAAGTGGCAATGCAATGCGAGGCAAAGATGCAATGTGATGCAAAGTTGCGATGTGAATTGGCGATGCGAAGTTCATCGCATATCGCAGATCGCAAAGCTCAAAAGAGATAACACTCATATACGCCAAAGTGCAATTAAGGGGTTGGATGCGATGCAGCTCAGAGCTATTATTTAAAAGATTTAAAGTTTGGGTTTATGGATTTTCCCTTTGTAAATCGCATCAGAGAGAAAAGGAGCCATATAGCAAAGAACGATTGAAATAGCCGAAACGCCGAGATACATCCTAGTGGGACCCTTCGCACATCGCATATCGAGAGATCAGATGGATGAAGGCACATGAGATATCTAAATCGTTGAAGTGTGATAAAGAGAGCGGACGCGATGAAGATCAACGCCGAAGCCTAAAGCATTTCAAGTCCGGGAGTAGGTGGATTTTCCTTTGTAAATCATTTCGGAGAGCAAAAGGAGGATTATAACATAAAACAAAAAGGAAAGTATGAACATGGGTAGACAGGCTCGAGTAAGGACCCGACACAGAGAAAAAGGCATAATCAAATGTTTAGAAGAGCGGTGAAGGTTGAATGTTGTGGGCACGAGAAAAAGAGGCATGGTCGGGCAAATGGAGATATGATGGCACTATTAGAAACGCAATAGAATGGGTCAAGTCGGACAAAATGAGCAGTTATGCAGCAGAGCTAGACTATAATAGCAGATACTGAAAATACAGCGATAGCAGCAGAAAAGACAAATGTATGGCGAACCAAGAGCTGAAAGGGCTGAGTGAATTATATTATTGTATCTGTAAATGTAAATGAGTTAATTACTTTTATTGTATGTGATGCAAAGGCAAGTCTCCAAAGGCAAGGCAAATCTCCTCTATAATACTAAAATGTATACATACTGTTATATTATTCTGAATGGGCTGGACAAGAAAATGAGAAGGGGGAAGGCAAAGATTCATACCTGTTCATTTCGAATTCCCTGTGGAATGAAAACAGTTCTGAGGTGATCTCTATAAATAATTTTATCTACATATGCATAAAGAGTAAAAGAACTGCAGAATGGATGAGAGAGGAAAAAGAATGTAAGAGAGTTGCAGGATTTTAGAGAGTGTAAGAAGAAGGACTAGCAGATAGAGAAGCTGTGAAGATTCAAAGATGATATAAGGCATATATGAAGGTTGGAGGACAGCAGTGAATAAGGAACAGAACAGAGCTGATATCCAGGTAAATCAACATGTGTTTTCATTGTAGAGTGAGGAAGTTGGTGCTTCCATATCAAGTTTTAGCTTGATAGATGTTCAGTTGTAGATGGTTGAGGTAGGAGCCTCCTGTGGGTTGTAGCCTACAATAAATACATGGGAGTTGGTGCTTCCATATCAAGTTGTAGCTTGATAGATGTCCAGTTGTAGCTGGCTGAGGTAGGAGCCTCCTGTAGGTTGTAGCTTGCAGAACATAGATGGGAGTTGGAGCTTCCTTGCAAGTTGTAGCTTGTAGAATTGAGGTAGTAGCCTCCTGTAGGTTGGAGCCTACAAAAAATCAGTGGTGAGAGGGAGTTGGAGCTTGCCTTTACATCACAACAATAATAAGATGTGGTTTTCTCCCTTATGGGTTTCCACTTATATCTGTTGTCTATGTGCATGATGATTATATGTTGATATTTTGTATTTAATATTCTTAATACCTGCTGCTCACTTATTAAGATTGTTGTTCCATTGTATATTAAGTTGATCACGAAATGAAGATGTAAACAAGTGTAAAAGAAAATTTTACAAGACCATGACTGCATTAAATTGATTCACCCCCCCTCTCAGTGTAACCAAGGTTCAACAATTGGTATAAGAGCAGGTTCCTTCTGTATCAGTTTAACAACTGGAAGGAAGATCCTAGGTCCCCAAGATGGCTAGTCTAGAAGATGCTCAACAAATAAAGCCCCTTTGTTTACTGGCACAAATTATTCCTTCTGGAAAATAAGAATGAGGACGTACATAATGTCTCTAGGAATAGAAGTTTGGGCTACTGTGGAATTAAGATATGCCCCAAAGGAGTCTGACACAGAGAAAGAATCCAAACAAGATTTTATAGCTAATGCAAAAGCCATGAATGCACTCTTAAGTGGTTTGTGTGAGGCAAAATTTATCAAAGTAATGCACAACAAGACTGCCAAATAAATATGGGATACATTAGAAAGTATCCATGAGGGAGATAAAAAGGTGAAGGCTGCCAAGCTGCAAGTCTATAGAGCCCAGTTTGAAAATATAAAAATAAATGAAGAAGAAGATGTTGCTAGCCTCTTTTTAAGGGTTGCAGAAATTGTGAACAACATGAAAGCTCTAGGAGAAACCATTAGAGAATGTGTAATTGTACAAAAGATATTGAGATCTTTACCATCCAGGTTTAACCCCAAGGTTTCTGCCATAGAAGAAACCGTTGATTGGGAAACATTGACCATGAACCAATTACTTGGAAACTTAACAGCCTATGAGATGAGACTTCCACAGAGGAAGTCAAATGTGAGGGAGGCAGTCTTTAAGACAGATAAGAGCAAAGAAGAAAAAGAAGATACATGCTCTTGCTCTGATGAAGAAGAGGCCAAATTTTTTAGAAGATTGGATAGAGGCTCATGAAAGTATAAAGGTAAACTTCATTTTAAATGCTTTAGCTGTGGAAGAGTTGGGCACTATGCATCTAAGTGTCCTCATAAGAAAACAAAGAATCAGACTCAAGAGACAGAGAAAACCAAAACAAATAACTGGCAGAAAGGGAAGAGATTCAATAGAATATTATTTTATGCTCAGCAAGATAGCAGTGCATCTGAAAACTCAGATGAATCCTCAAATGAAGAAGGAACCTATGAATTTGTGTTGATGGCCAAGGAAGAGTCTAAAGGATTCCTTCTAGAAGATGAGGATGAAGGTGAGGTAGATCTTGAGGGGGAGCTAAGAAGTGCCCTAGAGGAAATAGACAGACTTAAACTCAAGTGCAGAAAACAGAAAGACATTCTCCTCAAATGTGTAAAAGAGGTACCAAATTCAGAAGACCTCATTCAATTAAAAGCATAACTTGAAGAAGCTAAGAAGGTGGAAGACATTATGCTAAAGAAAATTAAAGATAAACATCAGGAGCAAGAGAAATTGGAAGAAGAAGTGGTATGCCTGAGAAAGAAAGTAGAAAACACCCAAAGGGAATTGTCAATGAACACTCCTCGAATGACAAGCACTGAAAAGTTGGACAAGATTCTAAACGCTCAAAGGTCTCCTCTCATAAAGACTGGGATAGGATATGAAGGAGAAACCAGTAAGTCCAAGGTAGAAGATAACAAGAATATCATTTTTGTAAAAGCTATAAAGGATAATGAAATAGCTCGAAAAGGAACCACAGAAGTAGAATCCAGCAAGAACTTGATGTGTGATGAAACAAACAGAAACAGGCAGCAACATCAAGAGACAAAGAATAAGAGGAAGAAGCTAGCAATTGCAAAAAGCTCAATTGTTCCTGAAGATCAATTGAACAAGTTCGGAAGATCTCAAAGGAAATTCTTTCCTCCTATGTAAATGTCACTTTTTTTTCCTGCCACAAACTGGGACATATTTCTGCATACTGTCAGACAAAGATAATCGATTTCAACTAGCAAAAGATGTAGAAATTGAAAAGACTACCTCAAGCAAACAAATGGAGAGGACAACCCTACACCAGGTACACTAATCGTTTCCATGGGTATTGTTTTTGCTGTAAGGAGTTCGGCCATAAAGCCATGGAGTGCAGAACGTATGGACGAAGACTGATGCTTAAAACCCCAAGGAGATTTGTGAACAATGGAGAGTTCACTCGTACACATAATCCATTTAACAATATAATCAAATTCTTTGTATGCCATCAAATAGGACACATGTCTTCCAAATGTCCTCTCAAAGAATGTGGTCCATCTTCTCAGAAAAGGTGCCAAACAAATAGTTGCCTTCAATGGAAAAATAATTTGAATAAGTGTGACCTAGCTCTAATAGCCCAAGATCAAAAAAGCCAATGGTATTTGGACAGTGGATGTTCAAAGCATATGACTAGAGATCGAAGCAAATTTGTAACCTTTGATGAAAAGAAATCTGGGAATGTAACATTCGGCAATGATAAAGCAGGGAAAATCAAAAGAAAAGGCTCAGTCAGTCTGAGTATTGGAAGAGGAAAAGCTCAAGATGTACTATTTGTTGATGGGCTGAAAGCCAATCTGCTAAGTGTCAGTGAAATGTGTGACAAAGGCTGTGAAGTCCTTTTTAGAGCCCAAGATTGTGAGGTAAGATCAAGCACCACAGGAAAGACCTTGATCAAAGGTGTTAGAACAGAAAGTAATGTCTATAGAGTGGAAGAAGAAAATGAAGCATGCCACATAAGCAAACTTGATGAATCATGGTTATGGCATAAAAGACTGGGACACCTAAACTTTGACTACATCATCAGTCTGAGCAAGAAGAATGCAGTCAGAAACATCTCAGCAATAAAGAAGCCTTCAATAACCATATGTAAATCCTGCCAACTGGGCAAGCAGACCCGCATATCTTTCAAGACCAAAGAGATACTATCTACAAGTCGACCTCTTCAGCTTGTACACATGGACCTGTGTGGACCTTCAAGAACTAAATCACCAAGCGGAGAATCTTATTTCATGCTGATAATAGATGATTTTTTCAAAATGACATGGGTAGCATTTCTCAAATATAAATCTGAAGCACTTGAGAAATTCAAGATATTCAAGGCATTGGCAGAAAATCAAACATGATGCAAGCTAAAGTGCATCAGATCAGACAGAGGAGGTGAATTCACAGACTATGATTTTGCAGGCCTATGCAATGAGCATGGAATAAAACAACAGTTTACTATTGCATGTACACCTCAATAGAATGGAGTGGCAGAGAGGCAAAACAGGTCAGTACAACAGATTGCCAGAGCTATGATGCAAGAAAGGAACATTCCCCAAACCTACTGGGCAGAAGCAGTACACACAGTTGTTCACATTCTCAACAAAGCTCATCTAAGACCAAATTGTGACAAGACTCCTTACGAATTATGGCATGGTAAACCAGCATCAATCAAGCACTTTAGAGTCTTTGGAAGCAAGTGTTACATAAAAAATAATGATGAAAAACTGGGAAAGTTTGATGCAAGAGCTGATGAAGGAATATTTTTAGGATATGCATCCAAGAGTAAGGGTTACAGGTGCTACAACAAAAGACTGCACAAAATTGTGGAAAGCATTAATGTAAAATTTGATGAAGATTTACCAAATAGAACAAGAATCACAAGCTGCGCCAATCCTCCAGATGATCATGAAGCTGAGAACCAAGATAATGATGAACATAGCAAGACAACAGAAGATATTGAATTAAACTCAAAAGGTCCCTCAAGACACACTCAAAAGAACCATCCAGAAGATCAAATCATTGGGGACAAGAGTGTGGGAGTCCAAACAAGAAGACAGCTTGTTGAACAGACAGAAGAAGTATACCTAGCCATGCTATCTCAAATAGAGCCAAAGAAGTTCGAAGAAGCCAGCAAAGACAAAAACTAGGTAATTGCTATGAATGAAGAACTAGACCAAATTGAAAAGAACAATACCTGGGAGTTAATTCTAAGACCCACTGGGAAAAATGTCATTGGCACAAAATGGATATTCAAGAATAAGATGAATGAACAAGGGCAGGTAATCAGAAATAAAGCCATACTTGTATGCAAGGGATATTCTCAAATTGAAGGACTTGACTATGATGAAACCTTTGCCCCTGTAGCCAAAATGAAAGCAATCAGAATGTTTTTTGCTTTTGCATGCTATCATGATTTCAAGGTATATCAAATAGATGTGAAATCTGCCTTCCTGAATGGAGATTTAGAGGAAGAAGTCTACATGGAACAACCCAAAGGATTCTCCTTAACAAATAAACATGACTATGTGTGCATATTAAAGAAAGCCTTATATGGGTTGAAACAAGCCCCTCATGCATGGTATTCAAGGCTGGACAAATACTTGCAAAAACAAGGTTTTAAGAAAGGAGGAGTAGACAACAATTTGTACATAAAGGCTAATGATAATGAACTCTTGATTGTAGTAGTGTATGTAGATGACATCATGTTTGGTAGCAACAAAGATGAGTTAGCAGAAGGATTTGCTGAAGAAATGAAATCAGAATTTGAGATGTCTATGATTGGAGAGCTCACCTTCTATTTAGGTCTTCAAATTTAACAAAAGAGCACAGGAATATTCATTTCGCAAGAAAAATACCTAAGAGAAATGTTGAAAAGGTTTCAAATGGAAGACTGCAAACCTGTGTCAACTCCCCTGACCAATGGATGCAATCTTTGTGCTAATGATGGATCTGGAGATGTAGATCAAAAACTTTACAGATCCATGATAGGAAGTCTACTATACCTAATTTCTTCTAGACCAGACATTATGTTGGCAGTAGGACTTGTGACAAGATATCAAGCAGCACCAAAACAAAATCATTTACTTGTAATCAAGAGAATATTTAGATATCTACAAGGAACTTCTCATTATGGCATATGGTATCCAAAAGGAAAAAGCTTCACATTGACAGCATACACAGATGCAGATTGGGCCAGCTATGTGGATGACAAGAAAAGCACAAGTGGAGGTGCATTTTATTTGGGAAAAAGTCTGGCGGCATGGCTAAGCAAGAAGCAAACTTCTATCTCTCTATCTACAGCAGAAGCAGAATACATAGCAGCAGCTGCATGTTGCACACAAGTAATGTGGATGAAACAAACTCTCCAAGACATGAAGGTAAGCATTGATGAACCCATTTCTATCAAATGTGACAATACAAGTGCAATAAGTATATCAAAAAATCCTGTACTTCATTCAAAAACAAAGCACATCCCAATAAAGTACCATTTCCTTAGAGAACAAGTAGCACAGAAATTGGTGAAGTTGAAATACGTACCAACAAAGGAACAAATAGCAGACATATTCACAAAACCTCTTTCTGAAGAACCATTCGAATATCTAAGAGACAAACTAGGGGTAGTGTCTGCAGATGTTACTCTCTGATATGATTGAAGAAAAAAAGAAAAAAAAAGGGACAAACTAGGGGTAGTGTCTGCAGATGTTACTCTCTGATATGATTGAAGAAAAAAAAAAAAGGACTGCATACAAGAAACAAGATCAGTACAGAAGACAAGTGATAGTCAATATCAGACAAGAAAGCATCACTCCAAGGGGAGAGCAGTCAATAAATTGTAATAAAAGAGCTAGAACAATGGAGCAATGCATGGAATAGGTCCTCAAGATCAAAGTATTATGAAAAGATAGAAACCACAATGGGAAAAGTGCAAC
Source organism: Pinus albicaulis (assembly GCA_034641835.2). Classification (NCBI taxonomy): domain Eukaryota; kingdom Viridiplantae; phylum Streptophyta; class Pinopsida; order Pinales; family Pinaceae; genus Pinus; species Pinus albicaulis. The sequence goes on from CM076580.1 coordinate 477,558,863, forward strand.
CCTTTGCCATTGATGTCAAAGGGGGAGGAAAAGCAAGCAAAAGAAGAAAGGGTCTTCTGAAAAGCAAGCAGAGGAAGTCCTGGAGGAAGCATTGGAGTATTGCCATCAATGCCAAAGGGGGAGACTGTTGGAAATATTGTCATTGATGGCAAAGGAGCACAAAGGAGCATCACTTGAATTATCACTAAGGCAAAGGAGCAGAGAAACATTAGACCATCAACAAAGACAAAGGAGCACAAAGGAACAACACCAGAACACTGGCAAGCACCAAAGGCAGCGAATGCAGCTAAGAAACAAAGGCAAAGAAGCAGCGAAAGCAGAGAGGCAGTGAATGCAGAAAGGCGGAAGAACAAGCTCAGGAGAGGAGCAGTGGAGGACCCGATGAACAAAAGCGGAAACATGAATCGATGGCTTGCTTGAATGTTTCACCAAGTATACGGAGGTGTCGTATTGAAGAGTTGGAAGCGGAACTGTGGACAACAGCACAGCAGAACAGTGAAGGCAAAATCATAAATGATGGCGTAGAGGTGGTTTTTGCAAACCAACAAATGGTTTTCACGTGGGTAAGACCTGGTAAGTGGTAACTCCCTGAATGAACGCGATACGCCTCCACAAGCAACACGTGGATGTCCAAAACCACTTATTGCGCGTGCCTTGGAGCCGTTAACTGTTGAAGTTTATTTGGACGCGATATTCGTTGGATTAGAAGCATTGCATTTTGGGTGTGCGTCCACCGTTAGATGAAGGAAGCAGATAGATCGATTAAACAAAGTGGAAGGGTGAGTTGGAAATGCTGTGGGACCTAGACATAATGTTATGTCGGCAGTTAATATTATAACCAAGGTAAGAACTTTATTAAGTGGAGGTTATATAATATAATTGACGGAATAAGTGGATTGGTAAAGCTGTGGCCGAGAACATTTATGTATGTTGATACCTTTGATAAACTTTATCAAAGTCGAAAGTATAAAACGCATTTCCATATGATGGTTGGTAAATGTGGGCCGAAACTATGATGTATTTATGACTTATGTTAAGTCGGGTAATAAGTCATAGAATTTGCAATGCGATCGCATATTGCAATCGGGGCAGGAGAAAAAACGCACAAACATAGTGGTCACAGAGAATGCGAAGTGCGATGTGATGACGTGGGGATGACGTAGCAAGTGACGTGGCAGTGATGTGGCGGTGACGTGGCAAGGTGACATGGCACGATGACATGGAGATGACGTGGACCTAGCCCACATATCGCAAATCGCAAGATCGTAGGGATGAAGATCGTAAGAGCAAAGTTGCGATGCGATAGATAGAAGCGATGCGATGAACCAATGCGAAGGGACACGTGGCAGCACAACGCAATATCGCACATCGGCAATGTGAAGTTCATCGCATACCGCGAAATGGCAATGCGATGCGAGGCGAAGATGCGATGCAATGCAAAGTTGCGATGCGAATCGACGATGCGAATTTCATCGCATATCGCAGATCACAAAGCTCAGAAGAGATAGCACTCATATACGTAAAGTGCAATAAAAGGGCTGGATGCAATGCATCTCAGAGCTATTATTTAAAAGATTTAAAGTCCAGGAGTATGGATTTTCCCTTTGTAAATCGCATCAGAGAGCAAAGGAGCCATAAAGCAAAGAACGATTGAAATAGCCAAAACGCCAAGATACAGCCTGGTGGGACCCTTCGCACATCGTATATCGGGAGATCAGATGGATGAAGGCACATGGGATATCTGAATCGCCGAAGTGCGATAAAGAAAGCGGACACGATGAAGATTAAAGCCGAAGCCTAAAGCATTTCAAGTCCGGGAGTAGGTGGATTTTCCTTTGTAAATCATTTCGGAGAGCAAAAGGAGGATTATAACATAAAACAAAAAGGAAAGTATGCACGCGGGTAAACAGGCTCGGGTAAGGACCCGACATAGAGAAAAAGGCAGAATCGAATGTTTAGAAGAGCAGTGAAGGTTGAACGTTGTGGGCACGAGAAAAAAATGCATGGTCGGGCAAATGGAGATATGATGGCACTATTAGAAATGCAATAGAATGGGTCAAGTTGGACAAAATGAGTAGTTATGCAGCAGAGCTAGACTATAATAGTAGATACTGAAAAGACAGTGACAGCAGTAGAAAAGACAAATGTATGGAGAACCAAACGTTGAAAGGGCTGAGTGAAATATATTATTGTATCTGTAAATGTAAATGAGTTAATTATTTTTATTATATGTGATGCAAAGGCAAGTCTCCAAAGGCAAGGCAAAACTCCTCTGTAATACTAAAATGTATACATACTGTTATATTATTATGAATGGGCTGGACAAGAAAATGAGAAGGGGGAAGGCAAAGAGTCATACCTGTTCATTTCGAATTCCCTGTGGAATGCAAACAGTTCTGAGGTGATCTCTATAAATAATGTTACCAGCATATGCATAAAGGGTAAGAGAATTACAGAATGGATGAGAGAGGAAGAAGAATGTAAGAGAGCTGCAGGAGTTTAGAGAGTGTAAGAAGAAGGAGAAGTAGATAGAGAAGCTATGAAGATTCAAAAATGATATAAGGCAGATATGAAGGCTGGAGGACAGCAGTGAAGAAGGAACAAAACAGAGCTGATATCCAGGTAAATCAACATGTGTTTTCATTATAGAGTGAGGAAGTTGGTGCTTCCATATCAAGTTGTAGCTTAATAAATGTCCAGTTGTAGCTGGTTGAGGTAGAAGCCTTTTGTGGGTTGTAGCCTACGGAAAATACATGGGAGTTGGTGCTTCCATATCAAGTTGTAGCTTGATAGATGTCCAGTTGTAGCTGGTTGAGGTAGGAGCCTCCTGTAGGTTGTAGCGTGCAGAACATAGATGGGAGTTGGAGCTTCCTTGCAAGTTGTAGCTTGCAGAATTGAGGTAGTAGCCTCCCGTAGGTTGGAGCCTACAGAAAATCAGTGGTGAGAGGGAGTTGGAGCTTGCCTTTGCATCACAACAATAATAAGATGTGGTTTTCTCCCTTATGGGTTTCCACGTATATCTGTTGTCTATGTGCATGATGATTATATGTTAATATTCTGTATTTAATCTGCTTAATACCTGCTACTCACTTATTAAGATTGTTGTTCCATTGTATATTAAGTTGATCACGAAATGAAGATGTAAATAAGTGTAAAAGAAAGTTTTACAAGACCATGACTGCATTAAACTGATTCACCCCCCTCTCAGTTTAACCAAGGTTCAACAATATTTCAGTAAAAAGAGAGTTGCAAATGGAACAGAGAACAAGTTATATTTTAGTAGAAAGAGAGTTGCAAATGGAGCGGACAACAAGATATATTTCGGCAAAAAATGAGTTGCAAACGGAGCGGACAAGCAGCTATATTTCAACACACAAAGAGCTACAAATGGAGCAGACAATAAGCTGAATTTCAACAAAAAAAGTGTCACAAATAGAGCGGACAGCAAGAGATATTCCAGCAAAAAGAGATTGGAAATGGAGTTGACAGCAAGAGATATTCTAGCAAAAAGAGAGTTGGAAATGGAGCTTGTCTTCACCAAAGCTTTGATACCATGTTGATATTCTAATGTTCTATGTTGTTACAATCACTTAAACTTAGAACTTTTTTATGTTGCAAAATAAGTTAAATAATTGTAGATTGAATATAAACCATATGCACAATGGAAGACAGCCAAGAAATCAATGCGACACGAAGAAGTCAATGACCAAGGAAAAACCCAACCAGATTCTTCTTCTATTAGAAATCAATTGTTCAGCATAGATACAAAGTACAATGAGAGAATGAAGAAGTTCACCCAAAATCTGAAGAAAATCTCTGACAACAATAACTGATGCAAACACTGAATCACTTTGGCTCTCCAAGATCTGCGCTTTCTCTTCAAGACTCTCTCTCTCTCTCTCTCTCTCAATCTTCCTCTAGACTCTCCAACTCTTTCTTTCTCTCTCTCTCTCTCTCTCTCTTGGACTCTCCAACTCTCTCTCTCTCTCTCTCAATCTTCCTCTAGACTCTCCAACTCTTTCTTTCTCAAGTTTGAATTCTCCTCTCACAAGCACAAGTAATTCTGTCAAGTGAGGATGAAAGGCACAAATATATAGGAAGAGCAAGGAAGTCGAATTCACGAGGGAGTAACTCTTATGTCTTGAGGAGGAGTTACATATGCCAAAATAGGAGTGTAACTTATGCCATAAAGGAGAGGAGTGTAACTTACGCATTTAGGAGAGAAGTGTAACTTATGCATTAAAGAAGTGTAAGAGGAACTTTTTTATGAGCAGCCATTAAAGTGTGTCAGAGAGTGTAAGGGGTGTGTAAGAGCATTAAAGAGAGATGAATGAATCCATTAAGAGAGAGAGTAACATATGCATTAATAGAGGGGAGTTACATATGACATGATTGAATCTCATGATTGAGACACTTGAATTTCCTTTTAATAATAATATAGTAATATCATAAAGAGGGCAATAGTAATAATAATAATAATAATAATAATATTGATGATTAAGTTAAAAATTAAACAATTGAGATTGATTTAGAGCAAGTTAAGTGATTTTCCATCGTATATATATGATTACGAATTGATGGAAAGTGATTTAATATTTGTTTGAAAAGTCATGGTTGCGAGGATAGACATGGCCTTCTATTTTTAGAAAGTCACTTTAGAAAAGTCGGAAACGAAATTTTATTCGAGAAAATTCATCCCATAGCTATCAATTTTCAACAATAACTGCATGGCCTCCTGCGATGCAATTTGTTTCTAAGGTATCAATGAAGCTGGTAGATCCAAACATCTGGAATAACCGTTCCATTCCATTATTCTACATGATGCAACCCATGCATGTTGTCCTATTCCTTTACTATTATCTGCTGAACCAATTCTAGTACCATAGAAACATTAATTCAAATGTGTACCCCTCTAGGATGGTAACATTCTACATGTTATCAAGTAATGTCCAATCTGATTTTTCATTCATACATGGTTAACATTAAAAATGGCGGACTATGCCTGATCAAGGCTATTACAAATGTTAGGTTACATGAAAAAGTCATCTTTGCTTCAGACATATTTCAATATCAGTTACAAGTTCAAATCACTTCCTCGAGATGATGAAAGCAAATTGCATCCCTCATAATGATGTCCCATTGAAAAAAAATTGGGGATGAATTTCATAATTCAGAGAGATCTGGAATAATGTAGTAATAATCCTAACAGCAATAACCAGGTTCTCACTTTGGTAGAAAAGAATATGCTCTTTTTGCTCGCTGCTTCACATCATGCAGCACAATTTTTATCAGGCATGTAGCCTTCCTCCATTTGTCTGATCAATTATCCCAGTTCTGTATCTATCTCATCTCTCTATCGGTGTGTTGTCTCCTACAAGAAATGCATGCACCCTATTCTTGACCTCAATCCAACTGCATCCAGGTGCCTTTTCTATTCCTTTTTCTTTCATCATTATTCTCACCTTTGCTACATCATCCCACCTACCTGCTCTGCCATAAATGTTTGAAAGTGTCACATACGTTGCAGCATTTTGTGGTTCAAACAAAACAAGTTGTTCTGCAACATGTTTACCAAGTTCTACATCTCCCTGTATCCTGCAGGCACCAAGCAAGGCACCCCATACAACAGCATCAGGTTCAATTGGCATGTGATTAATAAATTCCTTCGCCTCATCAAGAAACCCAGCACGGCCAAGAAGATCAACCATGCAGGCATAGTGATCTGCTCTTGGTATGATGCAATACTCCTGAATCATTAAATTGAAGTAGTGCCAACCTTCGTTGATGAGACCTGCATGGCTGCACGCAGAAAGAACAGTAACAAAGGTGATCTGATCGGGAATTACACCTGCCTGCTGCATTTTCTCGAACAGTTGCATCCCTTCTTTGCCAAATCCATGTAAGGCATAGCCTGAAATCATAGCATTCCATGAGATTGCATCATGCTCCGGCATTTCTTCAAAAATTTGGCATCCACTGGTTAAACTCCCACATTTTGCGTACATGGTAATGAGGGAATTTGCAGCAATAATATCTGAATCCAGTCCAAACTTGATGACATCAACATGAATTTGCTTTCCCTGTTGCATTGCTGCTAACTGAGCACATGCACTTATGACATTGGTAAAGATGGATAGGCTTGGCTTCATGCCTCGCTGTTGCATTAAGGAATAAAGTTTTAGTGCTTCTTCACCATAGCCATTGTGCACATATCCAGATGTCATAGCAGACCATGAAGCCACATTTCGTTCAGGGATGTTATCAAATAGTCGGCGTGCTTCCTCAGTCATTCCATGCTGGGCATAGCCTGCAATCATGACATTCCATGATATGACATTTCTCTCTGGCATTTTGTCAAATAATTGGCGAGCATCCTCTATCTTCCAATTATGCACATAACCTGAAATCATTGCAGTCCAAGCCACCACATCTCGTTCAGCCATTTTACTGAACAGCTGATACGCATCATCCATTTTCCCATTCTGAGCATATCCCATAATCATCGTTGTCCAGGAAACAACACCAGGTGCAGGCATTTTCATAAATAACAGATAAGCATCCTCTAATTTCCCATTCTGACAATATGTTGCAATCATAGCATTCCATGACACCACATCAGGTTCAGACATTTTGTCAAATAGTCTTTCTGCATCATATATTCTTCCACAAAGAGCATATGCTGTGATCATTACATTTGCGGAAACCACATCTTGCTCGGACATCTTGACAAAAGAGCAGTTTGCGTTATCTATACTCACACATTTCACATACATGTCAACAAGGGCACTCCGAACAAAAGCATCATGCTCGAATCCCATTTTTATAATGAAAACATGTACCTGCATGCCCTGTTCCAGAAGTGCCATGTCGGCACAAGCACTTATGACACTAGACAAAGTCGACTCGTTCGGATTTATGCCAGCACTTTGCATTTGGGAAAATAAATCCATGGCCTCCTTGCCAAACCCTTCTTGGACATATCCAGCAATCATCGCAGTCCATGAGACAACATTATGCTCACGCATTGCATGAAAGACTTTACAGGCATCTGCCATTCTCCCATTCTGGATATATCCTGCAAGCATAGCAGTCCACGTCACAACATTTCGTTCAGTCATTCTGTCAAATAGTTGACGCGCATACTCTATTCTGCCATAATTAGCATATCCTGAAATTGCTGCGTTGCAAGAAGCCATATTTCTTTCTTGTACTAAATCAAAGACTTTATCTAAGTCTTCAACAATCCCACATTTAGCATAAATGTTAACAAGAGCACTCCCTACAAACATACTACATTCAAAATGTTTTTTGATAATGTACGCATGGATCTGTTTGCCTTGATCTAGAGCTTCAATGATAGTACATGCACTAAGAACACCGGTAATAGTGTGTGGGTTTGGGTTAATACCCCATGATTGCATTTGGGAGAATAGTTTTAATACCTCTTGAGCCTGCTCATTCTGTGCATACCCTGCAATCATAGCGTTCCATGAAATAACGTCTCGTTCAGGCATTTCATCAAACAATTGGCGTGCTTCCTCCAACCGCCCGTTCCGGGCATAGGTTGTGATCATGGTATTCCATGAAACAATATTTTGTTGAGGCATTTTATCGAAACACCGGCGAGCTTCTTCTAATCTTCCTTTCTGCGCATATCCACTAATCATGGCATTCCATGATACCGCATTCTGCTCAGGCATATTGTCAAACACTTCGCATGCATCCATCATGGTTTCACATTTGGCGTACATGATTACTAACTTGGCTTGCAAATAAACATCAGGCCTGAATCCAGTTTTGATCATAATACAGTGGACAGACTTCCCCTCTGCCAGAGCTTTTGATTTTACGCATTCCTGCAAAAGAGAAGCGTACGCACAGTAATCTATTGAGATCCCAGGCTGATTTTCCTCCTGTACAGAACCTGTCGCTTCCTTCAAACGATTCCTCTTCCATAGGGTAGATATATTGTCAGTGCTGGTATGGTGTTGTTTACAAACAGCAAGCTTAGAAACCCTCAGATGCCTGTTAAACAAATGGATCATCTAACGCCAAAATGAAAGTAGATGGCATTCGAAGAAGTTGAAAAAGTATGTTTGTTGTTACAGTGAGTGATTGCATCAGCAACACTCTATATAATGGCTATTACAGTGACCGTTTGCATTAGCAATTCTTTCGGCAACCCTCTATATGATGGCTATTACAATGACTGACTGCATCAGCAATCCTTTCTTGCAGTGAGTCTTTCAAATTCATCAAACATCTTTTTGGCCAAATTATGCATGTGTTATGCCAACACAACGAGTCTCAAAAGTGGGAATTGGGGTTGTCTGCCAAGAATATGTGCTATAATCAAAATGACTCTGAACTCACCCTGAAACTTATAATTACCACCAATTTCCCAAAAGAGTTGTCTTGATGCGATTTTTTTGGGGGAAGGAGTGAAATCTTAATTTATATTATATTATTTAAACTTATTTGTTTTTCCGGAAAATCACGGAAATTTCGGTTTAAGGAAAAATTAATAGGGATTTTTGTAAATCTAGGTTATAGTTATCAAACTTCAACATTTTGGGTGGAGGTTTTTGATGATGCTAAATCCATTTCCGCCATCAAAAACATTCAAACATTACAAGATTTCTTAATTTTTTTTTTCCCAAATTCCAGCCAATTTTAACTCTCTAAACAATTCCTCCACTTCCATAAACAACTCCATTTTTTTTTTACTACATATCCTAATAAAAACCTTAAACACTTACCAGAATTTACCCATCAGCCAACCACAACGAAAGCCCATGGTAGAATCTATTTCTTAGACTATGTTGATCATCCTCAATATACCAGTTGACTCGTTATTTTACTTACTAATAGGGCATCACACTATCTCTATGTGACAACATTACAAACAAACTAACTTTAATTCGATGAAGTCGTTGGTTATTTCTGGGACGTGGGATAACTAAAACACTTATAGGAAATAAAATTTTACAATTTTATTGTGTAAGAAATTATAATATTTTATTTTTTAAATAAATAAAATTATTAATTTTATATTTAAGGTAAAAGATATAAAATAATTTTGAATATGAATTTATCCCTATGAAATAAAATTTTATAATGATATAAAAAAATATTGTATTTTATATATATATATATATATATTATAAAAAATATAAAATAATTTTAAATATTACTTTATCCACAATAATAGTAGAGTGCATTGCAATGATAACTATAAAATTACATAGAAGTATATTAAACTATTTAAGTTATAGCTATTTAATAATATAATAATTTATTTTATTTTAATTAAAATTTTAATTTTTTTACATTTTAAATTTACATATGAATAAAATTAATTAAATTACAATTAAAGAATATATAAGCAATCAATATAGCATATTAAATTAAAGTAAAATAATAAAATTATTTTCATTTCATAATTGAAACCAATTAATCCTATATGTTGTAAAATAATTTCATATTTTAATTATTTTAATTTAGTTGTCCATGAAGCTTTGGATAAGGTTGATTGGGTGTGTTGTTAATCTACCTCTAGATGTTAAGTCACTCATTTAATTCTCCAGGTTATTTAGGTATTATTCTTGGACATAACCATGATGTAGCTCCATTGTTGTCAAATTTACAAAGAAAAAATGATCTTAATTTAGCTATATTTAAACTAACCTGCAAGAATGCTACGTATACAACCTTGTTGGGATAATGCAATCCATAGTGATAAAAAAGTTGTTTAAAGTTTGATCGAGCTTATTTTCTAAAATAATGTGATAATATGTCACTGTGGAGGTAAGTTCATCTTTTCAGAGGTAAGTTACATGTATTTGGGTAGACTTTTTTTTGCAGGTTATTTTGATATTTCTAGTGAAAAAAAAATACATGTTTTTTTCTTTTTGTCAAAGCAATATTGACATAGCCATACTAGTTATTAGTGAATGCACATTGACTCATCACTATTATTCAAGGAAAACCACATCATTTGGAATTACCCATTAGTGGTTCTTAAGGGGTAGACTTTCACTCCTACAAGATGCCTTTGGGTCTTGGGTAATTAACCTGTTTTCTTACATCCAAGCACAAAGTTAAAACATATTTTAGTTTCCAGTTTCACTTATAATATCAAGGTTAAATTTTAATTGTAAATATATATATATTTTTTTATGGTTTAATGAGGATTAATATTAGTCTTTGAATATTATTTAAATTCTAAAAATATATGTAATTTTGAAATAAGATTTAAAATTGTTTTAATTGATTAACAATGTGTTTTCTTTAAATATAAGAAAATGGGTTAATGTTGATCCATCTTAACTATGAATCTACCAAGTGTTCGGATGGATCAAATCTAGTTTCACTCTAAAATAGGTTTGCACCTCAAGAGATTTGATCTCATTAAATATATATACCAACCTAGATCCATATATATATCTGGAGTTAAGATGGATCTAAGTTGGTATATATATATATATATACCATCTTAACTCTAAGTCTACCAAATGCCTAAAAAGATCAAATCTCTTGAGGTGGAAACATATGTTATTTCTACTTACATAAGAATATCATTAGCAAAACCATAGATTATCACCTTAACTCATAAACAACCAATGATAAATTGATTATTTTACCTCAATTATATCTTAATTATTAATTTTTATTTATTTTACTTAATTTTTATGTAATTTGAATAAATCAAAATGATTACATAATGAGACAAAACATTACAACATCTTTTCTATATTGGGTTGGAGAGTGCCTCTTGATACAATTAATACCAACCTAGATATATATTAACTCTAGAGATCAAATCTTTTCTCACTCTAAAAGAGGTTTGCACCTCAAGATATTTGCTTGATACATATGCAGATAAAATGAATCTAAGGTGGTTATATATATATATATATATATATATATATATATATATATATATATATATATAATCACCTTAAATTCACCTTATCTTTGTCTCTAACAATCCCATAATATTTCTTCTTACATAAGAATATCATTGGCAAAACCATGGGCTGTCAAAAATTGGAGCCCAAACACCTCAATGCTAAATTGACCTTTACCTAAATTTTATTTTAATTATTGATTTTAGTGTTTTATTTTATTAATTTAATATAATATAATTTTTATTTTTATGCAATTTAACTTAGTCAAAATGTCTATAAGCCATTACAACATCTCTTTCATATTGGATAAGAGAGTGTCTTTCAGTATGAGTAAATTATATTCCTTCAATATAGAATTAATATTAATCATGAAAAGTAAGAACCAAATCTTGGCATCAAGTTAAGTGGACGGAGATTTTTTTTTTGTCGTTATATGACGGTTAGATTTGACTAAATAAATAATATTTTAATATAAGGAAATAATGATTAGAATATAGTTATTAATATTGAATTAACTAAAATAATTAATCAAAACTAAAATTTTAATTAAATGAATATCTGAAAATAAAAATAAAAATAATATTTAGGTCAAACCTAAATAATCAAAACAATAAAACAATTAATAAAATCAATATAATATTTAATAGAATAAAGATTATATTTAGGTCAAACTTAAATAATAGAAACAATTAATTCTAAAAACTTAAAAATAAATAAAAAAATAAGTGGTCAAACTTAAATAATAAATATTTTAGTCAAGGCTAAATAATCAAAACACTAAAATAAAAATAATATTTGGGTCAAACTTAAATAATCCAAACAATTTATTCTAAAAAGTTAAAAACAAATAAAATAATAAATGGTCAAACTTAAATAAAAACTTAAAAACAAATAAAAATAATAAATGGTCAAACTTAAATAAAAGATATTTGGTTTAAAATATATTTTGTTCAAACCTAAATAATCAAAACACTAAAATAAAGCTCATGGAGTCTTGGATAGATGGTAGATAATCTTTGATGTGAAGTCACCCGCTCAATTCTCCACTAAAGAAAAACACTAAAATAATATATTCGAATGAAATCAATTCTAAAAACTAAGTGCTTCTAGTAACACGTTCTCAACCAATTGAGCTAACCCTAAAAGCTAACATAACATTCTTTAAAAGAAAAAAGAAAAACTAAATTATATATATGCTCTAGTTAATAATAACGGGAACTCAACCAATTGAGCTAACTTTTAAAATTAATATATCATTCTAAGAAAAAAGAAAAACTAAATTATATATATACATGTGAAATGGTTATAATAAAGTGTGGACGGAGTTTGGAGACTTTTTGGAGATATGAGAAGGGTTTACAGATGCTGGTCAACGTCATTGCAGTGATCGATGGCTATGGCATCTCACTTCATTGTTATCTGATAAGTATTGAGTGGATTTGGTCAGTATGGAAAGTTTTAAGAATAATTTCTTTGTTTGCAAGGAGGTTTCCGATGTTGGTGGTCTTTGTCTATCCATGGTGCAGATATGTCTGCATTCCTCTGAGATTGGGAAAAAAAAAAAAGCCTCTCTTGAAAGGGATGATCTGCTCCCTTTTCTGGCTATTCATGATTTATTGGCAACTGGTTCTCTTGTAATCAACGTGAGTTGCACCAGTTTTGTCAAATGGATCTTTGCGAAATGGCAATGGTACATTGTATGGCTTCGATCTCTGGATCACACTAACTATCTGTCGGGTGCTTCATGTTTTTCTATAGATTAGGACATGGATGGGGATAGATGGGCCTGGTGGAGGCTGACGGATATTTCTGGAGATCTTAGGGGTATGAGGTTCGTCTTTTTCCCAAGCCCCATCTTTGATTTGTAGCATCCTCTCACACTATATATCCACCATATATATCCACGTATTTAACAAAGAGTTGTGAGTACATATATCTTATAGTTGCATTTGGAAAAGAGGATTCTTTTCAAATCTTTGTGAAAAGTCAAAATGGAATATTGGTCCTCATTGGGGTGGATCTTTTAGTGCTTGACCTGAAGCGAAAGATTCAAAAAAATTTAGGTATCCCAATGGAGTTTCAAAGCTTGATTTATGCAGGAATATTCTCTTATGAAAGAGAACAGGGTCGAAATAAACTCCTCAGCCATCGTCAACTTATAGTTGTGAGAAGGCTTTCTTGGGATAAGTTTTTCCAAGGGATCAATTTCGTTTAAGGAAGGTGGAGCAAATGAATAGGCTCCGACAACGGCAGTTGAATTTCGTACAAATTTCTAATCCTAGTTAGTTATATGAAGGTGGAGCAAATGAATAGGCTCCGACAATGGCAGTTGAATTTTCATAGGTCAATGAAATTCGTACAAATTTCTAATCTCAATTTTAGTTTAGTTATATGTAGATTTAATGGATTTTGGCCAAAACCAGTAAACTTATTGGATATTTTTTTACTTGGACTCTAAAGTACAATATTCACTTGTGTTTTAGGGGATTTTTCATTGTAAATTTTGATAGATGGTTGGATAGGAATTTCACCTTAAAGGAGGGCCATGGTATTGAGGCTATGTGGGTCTTTTCATGATCTCATGGTTCTCAGATGGTTTTCAGGTTTCGATGCCAACATAATGGTGGTTTGCAAAATGTTGACGTGGGTCAAATTGCAGAATTTCCCTCGCCATTTTTGGCATCATAAAGTGTTAGAAGGAATTGTGAATACACTGGGAAGTACAAACAAATAGATATGGATAGAACTACACAAGGAATTTTTACTTTTGCTAGAATTTGTGTAGAGGCAGACCTTAGTAAAGGTTTACTTGATCACCCTAATTCATAACAATTTGTGTTGGACCCAATTTTTAGATTTTGAAAATATGAGATTTAGATGTAGTCTTCAAACAAGACACTTACAAAGAGGTGTCCTTAGACAAAGAAAGATCCAAAAAAGGAAAAAGAAACAAACCAAAAAGCCTAAGGGATGGTTGTTAACACTGCAAGCTATTAACTATTAAGCTAAATGGCTCTCCAGGTGAGATACCTGGAGAGTGTAAACACACTCCTACAAGCTCTGATTATTGAGTCAAATGAGCCTTAATTATATAGGCTTTCACACTAACGGGATGGTTTCAACCACTCCCTAGATATTAGGATATGAGGTCTACGATTAGATTCTCAAACCTATCCTCATCATAACAATAATCTAAGTTTAAGTTTCTCCATTACTTCCAACAATTGCAGTTTCTAAAGTAGCCTATCTTAGAAGAAGAGGGCAAAGAGGAAATGGATACTCCCATTGATGTGGCAAAGCATAATCCACACGACATATTAGTAGACAGAGGAGGTCCACAAAGATGAACAACAGTACCAAGCTCAAGAGCTCTTGAAAAAACAAGAATTTCAATTCCAATGTAACCGAATGAGAATACCCCCTAAAATTTAAGGAGGTGGGAGGTATAAAATGATCCCATGTATCTGAGAGCTTAGCCTCAGATAAGGAAATCTTGATGGATGTAGAAGAGAATTAGTTAACAATTGTAACTGCCACTCCAAATTGAGGAGGTTGGCAAAAAGTAGAAAATAAAAAAGGAAGGAAATGGTAGCTAAGTGAGTTTAGACTTAGTCCCAATCTGTAATTGTTTTTATTTTTGACAATTGGTTTTTGGGCACCAGTTTTTGACTAGTTATGATTGAATGTTCTTTAGCATCTGCAACATGTAATTTTGTTTTTTTGATAAATAAAATTACGATTTTTTCCTCGAAAAAAGAAGAAATGACCATTTTTTGAATACTTTTTTTAGTTAATTTTGGTCAAAATTTGGTAGAGATTTTTAAAAAGCATAGATTTGTGTTGTTTAATTTGCAAAGATTGAGTTCCCATCATTAAAAACATCTTACTAATGGTAGGTTACGAAGTCAGTTTCTCCTCGAGGCTCTCAAGGTTAGACTTTAGTAATGAACCAACATGATGCGATCCCTTTGAGTAGATTTGTCCTAATATTTTTGTGAACATAACATCTACCAATCTCTAATGTACATAAACCACACTAACTCTCTCTATATATATTTAGAGATTACATATCACAATAAAAGTTGATGTAGTGAAACCCACCCATATAAAATTGAATAAAATATTTTATATACTATATAAATTTATTTATATTAAAAAAAATACATATAAGAATAAAAGCGATTCAAGAGTGTGAAAAAGTTAAAATTCCTTATTAGGAAATTGTAAATGTATAAGGAAATCATATATGGGTATAAATATAAATTGTTTTTAATGACATCACAAAATTTTAAACTGTTTTAATATGGTTAAATAATAATTAATTTATAATGTCCAGGTTCAGCAAGAAATTTACAACAATGTCGTTTATTGATTCATTATTTCCACTTAAGTGAAGTGATCAACTAACTCACTAATCAATTCTCATTTGTGTCATTGACATCAACCAAGAGAGATTTCAATATAGATATCAGATTCATTTATGAATAATCAAATTTGTGTAATACTAGAGATATCAACATAGATATCTAGATTTCTTTATGATCGATCAAATTAGTGTAATATAAAGATTAATTGGATTAAAAAAAATTGATGTGGCTCCCTAATATTAATTATAATTTAACCAATGTATCAAAGTTCTCTAGGTTTATGATTAAGTTTGACAAAGTACTCACTTTAATGATCGTAGTTTCCATATCAACAACTTGTGGCAACTCATTTATGTTGCACTACATGAGCTTTCTTGTTGAGATAAATCAACTTATTTATGTTTCACCACATGAGCTTTTTATGATCAGGTAAATTTGTGTCAAATCATTATCATGATCATGATGTTATTGTGTTTGTCTTATATTAAATTTTTATGTTTTTTATTAATATATAATTGCGTTAAAATATATTTAAAATTTTTATGTTTTTTATTAATATATAATTGCTTTAAAATATATTTAATGGGTGTAGTTTAATTTATAGATGAAATAATTTTTTTCATTGGAATTTGAAATATAATTTCAAGAAGATTGAAATTTTGTTGTTGTTTAAAATATATTTTTGAATACATAAATAGATTCAATGCCCTAAAAAACTCTTGAGATGTTTAAATTCTATAGATTAGACAAATTAAACTCAAGTTTTTAAAAATCTTTGTCATATTTTAGTCAAAATGAACTAGGAAATGAAAAAAAAACATTTCCTCTACGCCCATTCAATGTGTTAAAATTTTTCATTATTTTTATCCACACTTCTTTTTAATAAGAAATTATTATCTTTTATATCATACGTTGTTTTAAATTTTCAAATTCATTGTAATGTACTTTTAGAAATATTCAAAATAAGAATGTAAATAATGCCTAAACCTTTAATAGGCAAGAGTAAAAAGTTAGGAGCACAACGTTAATAGGAGAATAGACAATACTTATATTACTAGAGCACAATGTTCACTCACCTCTTTGAGGGGAAAACCTTCAATCCAGCAAAGCTTAATACAATAATTCTCCAAATACCTTTTACAATAGTTCTTCATTTACATATACTACCTTTTATCCTTTTAGAACATTTTAGAGGATGAATTTTATAGTAGGTGGAACCTTCTAGTAAGCCCTTCTACAAGAGTCACATTCACACTATTACAAACCTTATTTACAATTAATGGCCTTCTTACCTTACAATAAATTAACATAGTTGTTAGGTGTTGGGGTGGCTAGGACCATAACACGCCCTCGCCCTCATAGAACAACCTTGTCCTCATGGCTTGAGATGTGGAAATTGTTATCGAAAGTTGGTGGCTCCCACGTGGCATTCTCAAGTGATGTATCCTTCCACTATATTAGAACCTCTTGAATTGTATGTTGGTGGAAATGACACTCACAATGGTTAAGGACTACTTTGAGTTGTGACCAAATGGAAATTTTGTCATCTAATTCTCGTAGATTGGTTTGAATATAGCACTTAGATGTTGGACATTGGTTTCAACACTCCCCGTGTGTTTCGCGACATGGACTAACCACCTCTCGTGGATCCTAACTCTGACGATTGTAGCGGAGACTAACACCTACGGGTTTTGGTCTAACAATAATCGTGATTCCAACAAGTGGTATCAGAGCGACAGGTCTCGAGTTCGAAACTCACCTGGCTCACGTTGGGGGGGAGATTGTGGGACATTGGGTTCAACGCTCCCCGTGTGTTTCGCGACATGGACTAACCGCCTCTCATGGATCCTAACTCTGACGATTGTAGCGGAGACTAACACCTGTGGGTTTTGGTCTAACGACAATCGTGATTCCAACATTAGATCCAATCACTTTATTTAAGTAAGACACATGAAAAACTTGATGGATCTTTAAGTGGGTAGGAAGCTGTAATTTGTACGCAACAAGGCCAATGCATTAGAGAATTGTAGAGGGTTTGTAAAACTTTGGAGCTAGCTTATAGAGATGGTTAGTTTTGAGGGAAATTTTCTCATATGGTTGGAGATAAAGAAACACCTAATCCCCTATAGAAATATCACATTCAAAGTGATGTTAATCAACTTGTTACTTCATATTATTCTAGGAAATGGAAAAATTAGCTTTGAGAGTGCAGAGAATGTCAACTTGAACTATAAGAGTTTTATCCACCTCTTGTACCTTGGAGATACCCAGTAGGTAGGATAAGACAAAAAGTGGATTTTGACCATAAAATACCTTAAACAGAGTCCTACATATGGCACCATGATATGTTGTATTTGTGGATTTTAACCCTATATAGTTAATTTCTACAAACATATTCTTAATAATAACAAAAAAAAGATACAATGGCACACACAAATATTTTACCCTAGAAACTCAAAAACTGGAAAACTGGAAAGATTTTCGAGTGCATCTTCTCTTTACAATGTTACTATATATATATATCCCTAATCCATTAACCCTACATTAGACTACAATCATATTCCCTTAACCAAAATTACAAACCATGGGTTGAACCATCATGTGCCCCAAAACTACTAAAAATGAAAACCGTGTATTGAAACAATAAAAAAATAGATGCAAAAAACTAACCAAATTTTTTAGGGGCGCCGCCCTTGAATCCCCACTACATTTGGCACAATGCATTGTGTGTGGGAGTAGTCATGCAAAGAATATAACACATACTAAAAATCCTCCCACGTGTTGTTCTCTTTGCATATAGGGGGTTACAAGAGTACATGATCAACATTCGAGGGCACTAATGCCCATTGTTTCTGTACACCAAGAGAACTTATTACTGCTCACATTTTTTGCTAACAAATCTAAAATTTTCTTCAAAGTGTCCACCTTTATTAATAACAATGTCTTATCTTCAATCATATCTCTCACAAAGTGATATATTGAACATTAGTGTGATTTTTCTTGGAATGATAAACTAGGTACTTTTTCAAGATGATTTCACTTTCATTGTTGCAACCTATCCTTACAACTTGTTGTACCAACCCAATACTCAAACAATATCTCTATAACCATATGATCCAGGTGGCTCCAGAGACACAAACAGGGCAAAGAGGGTTGTGAAAGCTCAAAAATCAAAGTGGAAAAAACATGGCAAACTCACTTTCAAGTTGAAGATCTCGTCGTCCTAATCACAACGGTGTGAACGGTTCGTCAAACCGAGTTCGTATGCGAAAGTTAGAGCTAGTCAAAGTTCTAAGGTTGACTGGATGATTTGGCAGGTCAAGGAGGCAGCAAAATTGCAGAAACCTAGCGACCAGATTCCGGCCAGCTCCAGTCGGATTCCGAGCAAAATTATGGGACGTTTAATTTGTCCCCTTCGGCCTAAAATCAGGTATTTTAAAAATGTGTGTTTGTTATAAAAACATAAAAAGATGAAAAAAAAAATAGGGTGGCAGGCCATGACCCCACCACCCCAATCGAACCACATTTTAAAATGTTTAAAAAAAATTATGGGGCAGCAGGCCATGCCCCCGCCACACCCTCCGCCCATGGCCATATTATATGGCGGATATATATATATATATATATATATATATATATATATATATATATATATATATATATATATATATATATGGTACAAAGGGTTGGGTCGGGGCCGCGTGGAGCGGAACCCGTCCACCACACACACACACACACACACACACACACACACACATATATATATATATGGTACAAAGGGTTGGGTCGGGGCTGCGTGGAGCAGAACCCGTCCACCACATGCCACAAAACATAACGTGCAATAACTATTAACCAGGGTCGGCAGGGCTCAAACCCGCCTGACCCACGTGGGCCAGCCCCCCAATAGGGCAGCCCCATTCCAAACCATAATAAAACCATATTTAAATATATAACATTACAACCCAACTCCAATTTCCAACCCACATATTACAACGAATTTGTAACCAACGACTATATACATATTGTTACAACAGAGTTCAAAACAAAACAAAAAGATCACGCTAAGTCTTATTTGTTCAAAAAAACTTGCTAAGTATGGAAGGGGCGGGGTTTGAACCTGACTCGTCTCCACCTCAACAGCTAAACTTAGCCGCTAGGACAACAGCAACGACTTTGTCAAATCCGCTGATGTTTTTATATTTAAACCCAGTTCATCAATGCGTCCAGGCAGCAGAGTAGCATGCATTTCAAGACAACATTGTTTATTTGTAGGCTGAACCATGCTAGATGCAGGGCCAGTGGAACCATGATTGAGCCTCATTTCCAGAGGGGCCAAATTTTCCTAATGTCCAAATTGGAAAAAAATTATATGAATTTTACACCTCTCGGTGACACGAACCTGATGGCGGTGTCAATTTCTGCAACAGAGGTCTCTATTTTTTGGCCATATTCTAGATGGGGATGATGATGTCGGATTTCAGCATGTGGACAAGCGATTTCTGGCCACTCGACACAATGTTTGCAATGGTGCATTCAAATCTAGTGATTGAGGAGCCTATTCTTCAACCAACATTAGAGTTGAGGTATATGAAGTGTTGTTTCCATGTACTTCATTGGTTTTTGTTGTAGGATGCTTTATGTCATATCAATTCTTGCTTGATGTATGATGCATATTCTTCATGTTATTTGCTGTTGTTGATTCCTAGTGATGCAAGATGCAGAATCTTTATGTGTATTGATGTGGTATGTATTTATCATGGATGGTGATGTATATTGTGAGATCCCTTTGTTGTCTTGATGGCGGGATAATGTTTGTCACCATGTGTGAAGTTACATCATGCTGATAGGAGGTTTGTGATCAATGAGAGCTCCTTGTAATGGAACATCTCGTGGAGATACTTTTCCACTCATGTTGAGGGCTTTTCCTTGTATGACAAGTCAACATCATCCATGTATATTATCACCAGTTACAACATTGAATGAAGCGGCCAACACCATCGAGACACCGAGGCTCGGAGATGTAGTCCACACTAGACGAACTCTATTATTAAACAACTTGCATTTTTTTGTGTGATCGTTGATGTTGAAATTCAACAAGAAGATTCAACACCCACACTAGTGCAGTAAGCACCTGGTTGCATTAAGCACCTACACTAGGGTGGGGCCCACAAGGCTATTTTTGGGTGCATGTCTATTTTTATTATCCCTTAATTTAGATGGAAATTAAACTATAATCTATTCTCAATGTGGACTTGAAATAGTTAACTAACTGGAAAAATAATTTAGCTGGTGAATTTCAAGTTAGAGGTTCATTGGTGGGACATGCAGAGTAATACTAGTTGTAACAGAGTTCAAAGTGTAGCAGTGTATGAGTTTGTGCAAGTTGTAAATTATTTTAACTCAGTTAAGTGAGTTAAAATCGGTTGTGCTAGTTGTAATTGAAGATACACTAGTGAGAGATATAGTGAATTAAATATTAATTAATTCACAATCAGTGATCTCACATGCAACTGAGGATTTACTATTATTAGATGCTTGCATGTCAGATCCAGTGGAGACCCAGTTGAGTTCTAGGTGAAAGGGAAGTTGACTATCAGTTATGACATTATCCGCTTGCACACATGCAAGTAAGCACACATTGGATGTGCCCATGATACTTGCGTAGTCAAGGGAGGCATGATTGCATCAATTTACGGATTGCGCAGTGAAGGCAGGATGTCTAGAGACAGTAAATTGGCAAAGGGATTTGCCAAATTTTGTATGACAGTGTGAGATAATTAGCTGATGTACTAAGGGCTCTTGTGAGAAGAGTTTTGTATGTAATTGTTTCATGATCCATGATATAATATACAATAGAAGATAGTGGGGTTTTTTAGCTGTAAGATTTCCCTTAGAAATTATCTGTGTTGTGTGTGATTGATCTTTCTTCATGTTCATGTGATTAGCGATTGTGTTTTTAATTCTACAACATATTTGTAGAATTGATTCACTATTTAACTTTAGCACATTGTTAGATCAGGTGAATCCAAGATATACATGATTGTTGTATAATTTCTACATGGTATCAGAGCACAAGAAATTGCAGAAGTGAAGCAGGAGCTGAGTTTGTGACTGGATAGAATTCGAATTTGCAGAAAGACTTTCTTGGTGCTACAACTAATTCAAGATCGAAATGGCTTTCAACGGCTTGAGGTTAGAGTATGCACTCGAGGAAAAATCGAACTACATTGCTTGGAAGGATGGGATGGAGGCAGTACTCGAAGACAATGGCTTGAAGGAATTCATTGAAAAATATGTTCCAAAGCCAGATGTTGCAGATGATGCCAATCTTGATGCATGGCAAAAGAAAGTGGCAAAAGCAAGGAGGATCCTGTTGGTGGGAGTACGAGACCACATAGTCTCAAGCCTCCATGGGAAAGCCACACCATATGCTATGTGGAAGGCTTTGACGTATCTATTCCAAAGTAGCAGCGACCATAGGAAATTGGCGCTCAAATATAAACTCAGGAAGATCAATATGGAAAAGGGCGACACCATTCCAAAGTATCGCACAAATTTTGTCCAATGTCAAGATGAACTGGGGAGTGTGGGAATAATAGTCGTTAATGATGATTTAGTGAGTATGGATCTCCTAGGACTTCCTAAGAGTTGGCACAGTTATGAAGACTCTGTCAACAGACGGGAAAAATTTCCAGATTGGGAACGACTGTGGTTAGATTTGGTGCAGGAGGAGTTCAAACGAAACACCAGAGAGGCTCTTCATCAAAGCATGATGATGAAGAGGATTGTGCTTTGGCTTCCAAGGCGAATAAGGGGAAGGAAAAGAAATTCCATCCTAAATCCGAATCTAAAGGCAAGAAGCAGGACATGTCCAAGGTGAAGTGTTTTCACTGTCACGAACATGGGCATTTTGCTACTAACTATCCACAAAAGAAGAAGAACAAGAAGGTTGCTGGATCTACAGTTGGTGAGGCCATTTCCTTGCAATTTGAGCTTGAATTCTCCTTGATTTCATGCATGGTGTCAAGTGCATTGGGATCGGTGTGGTATTTGGATAGTGGCGCTTCCTTTCACATGACGGGAGACAAGGAAATTTTCAGTGACTTGGAGGAGAAAGATCTCTAGATGCATATTGAGATAAGTGATGACGAATGATACAGTTCTACCGGGATTGGTACCCTTACCTTTTAGAGGGAGTTAGGTAAGCCAATTCAATTAAAAAATGTGATGCATGTACCAGGTCTGAATAAAAATTTGGTCTCAGTCGCAATGTTGGAGGACAGAGGCTATGACATTGTTTTTAGTGATGGAAAAGATTTCCTGCGACATAAAACAATGGTTCAAGCCAAGAGGATAGGGATATGAGTTAAGAATATCTACAAGCTATAGGTAGATGGTTGCACTGCCATGGTGGGCAAGGCGGAGAAAGTGGTGAGTCGGGATGAGGGAGAATTATGGCACAACGATTGGGCCATATTCATCATGGAGCCTTGAAAGTCACGCAAAAAATTTCTACTAGACTTCCAATGGGAACACTTTCTCAGTTAGATCAGTGCAAGGGTTGCACCATGGGGAAGTATGTAAAGTCCACATTTCATGAGAAGGAGAACCGTGCTTAGGGGATCCTTGAGAGAGTTCACACAGACTTGTGTGGACCATTCTCGGTTGCTTCAACAAAAAAACATAAGTGCTATGTAATATTTGTTGATGAATTTTCTCGTACATGTTGGATCTTCTTCATGCAGAAGAAAGATCAAACATTCTCTAAGTTCTATGAGTTTAATTCATTGGTGGAGAAAGAGTTGGCGAAGCAAGTGAAGGCTCTTAGGAGCAATAATGGTGGAGAATACATCTCTAACGAATTCAAGAAATTCTGCAGCAAAGAAGGAATTCGAAGAGAACTCATAGCGCCTCATAACCCACTATAGAATGGGGTCGCAGAGAGTAATAACAGAATGATCATGGGTGCAACACGACCGATGTTGCATGATTAGGGCTTCGAAATGCATTTTTGGGCAGAAGCATGCAAAAATATGTTTTAAGTGCAAAACCGTTGTCCTCATAAAGTACTTGGCATGAGTACACCTGAAGAGGCTTTCACTGGTAAGAAACCTGATGTTTCACAGTTTAAGAATTTTTTCTCATCTGTTTATGTGCATGTGACCAAGGATGCCAGTAAGAAGCTGGAATCAATTGCTGAAGTTAGGATTTTTGTGGGGTAAACAAAAACACCCCATAATTATCGTGTGTATTTTCTAAACAGAAAAATGATTGTTATGCGATGGGATATAAAATTTGATGAGGGGAAAGCCATGCGGTTGTCCCTTGAGAGGGAGATAGACTTGCATGCAAAGGAGGAATTGTTGGTTCCCAAAGATGAGTCTTAAGATGTGGATCAACCACATGAGGAGGTTCATGGAGTGGAGGAAATCACTCATGCAAAGCCATCCATCAGAAATGGCAGAAAGCGCACCACAGAAGCTGATAGGTTGAGACTTGATGCTGCACAAAATGTAGGAGCCCCTACTTCACAGCACAGACAGAGATAGTCTCTTGACCAATTTACTAGATACATGGCTCTTATGAGAAAATTTATTGTGACTAAACCATCTTCCTTTCATGAAGCAGTGCAACAACCTACTTGGGTTGATGCAATTGTGGAGGAGCATGACTCCATTGTCAAAAAAATTGCATGGGAAATTGTCCCAAGACCGGTTGAAAAATCAGTGGTAGGTTCAAGATGGATCTACAAGGTAAAGCAAGATGCTGGTGGGAGTGTGGAGAAATACAAGGCCATATTTGTGGCCTGGGGTTTCTCACAGATCGAGGGGATAGATTATGATGATACTTTTGCGCCTGTCGTACGATACTCTTCCATAAGATCCATCCTTGCACTCTCAGCGCAGATGGGTAGACGCATTCATCATATGGATGTGAAAATTTTGTTTCTCAATGGGATCATTGAGGAATAGGTGTACATAGAGTAGCTTGAAGGCTTCGAGATCTTCAACAGTGATTCACATGTGTGAAGACTCAAAAGAGCGTTGTATGGGATGAAACAAGCACCCCGTGCTTGGTACACTCAGATAGACAACGATTTCACCGGACTGGGCTTCACCAAAAGTAAGCAGATGCAAAATTGTACCAGATTGTGGTTGATGGTAAGCTGTTGATCATTTTTCTTTATGTTGATGATCTAATTTTGACTGGTGATGAGCAGTTGATACACTCATGCAAGGAGGATCTTGCAAGGGAGTTCGAAATGAAGGATATGGGCCTCCTTCATTATTTCCTTGGATTGGAAAAATGGCAGCGGGATGGTGAACTTTCTGTGTCTCAAGGAAAGTATGCAAAGGAGATACTGGATAAGTTTAATATGGAGAGCTGCAAACCCATGGATACTCCTCTTCCAGGAAACTGGAGGAAAGAGGATGCTACTTCTGGAGAGGTAGTGGATGCTATTGTCTATCGACAGTCAGTGGGTTTTCTAGTGTATCTAGTTAACACGAGACTAGACATTTTCTATGTAGTTAACCAGCTGAATCAAGCTATGGTTAAGCCTACCAAGCTCTTTTGGAAGGCAGGGAAGCATGTCCTAAGATACCTGAGGGGCACGTCAGAGTATGGTCTATGGTACAAAAGAATGGACGGAGTGAAGTTGCATGGCTTCATGGATGCAAATTGGGCTGACATTCCATCGGATAGAAAGAGCACATCAAGAGGGATCTTTAGTATCAGGTCTACAATTTTTTCTTGGTACAGTAGGAAGAAGAGATCCGTGGCACTCAGTTCAGCGGAAGCAGAATACATGGCAGCAAGCCAATCTACATGTGAGGTTATTTGGATGAGAAAGATCTTGATTGGTGTTCTCAGATGGATTTGATGGTGATTCATTGTGATAATCAGAGTTGTGTGTTTCATGATAGGTCCAAGCATATAGATATTTGGTACCATCATCTTAGAGATTGTGTGCAGAGGAGGATCATGTTGCTTCAGTACATTCCCACGGAAGATTAGGATGCAGATATTTTGACAAAGGCGCTTACCAAGAGAAAATTCGAACACCATAGAGACAAGATTAGGGTGAAGGAAAATCCCTTTCTTGTTAAGATGGAGTGTTGAGATTCAACAAGAAGGTTCAGCACCCACACTAGTGCATTAAGCACTTACACTAAGGTGGGGCCCACAAGGATATTTTTGGGTGCATGTCTATTTTTATTATCCCTTAATTTATATGGACATTAAACTATAATATATTCTCAATGTGGACTTGAAATAGTTAACTGAAGTGGAAAAATCAGTTAGCTAGTGAATTTCGAGTTAGAAGTTGGTTGGTGGGACATGCAGAGTAATTTTAGTTGTAACAGAGTTCAAAGTGTAGTGGTGCATGATTTGGTGCAAGTTGTAACTCAGTTAACTGAGTTAAACTCAATTGTGCTAGTTGTAATTGAAGATACACTAGTGAGAGATCTAGTGAATTAAATATTAATTAATTCGCAATCAGTGATCTCACATGCAACTGATGATTTACTATTATTAGTTGCATGCATGTCAGATCCAGTGGAGACCCAGTTGAGTTATAGGTGAAAGGGAAGTTGAATATCAGTTTTCACATTATCCGCTTGCACACATGCAAGTAAACACACATTGGATGTGCCCATGATACTTGCGCAGTCAAGGCATGAAGAATTGAATCAATTCAGGGATTACATTCAGCAGGAATTGCGTAGTGAAGGCAGGTTGTCTGGAGACAGTAAATTGGCTAAGGGATTTGCCAATTTTTGTATGACAGTGTGAGACAATTAGATAATGTATTCAGGGCTCTTGTGATAAGATTTTTGTATGTAATTGTTTCATGATCCATGATATAATATACAATAGAATATAGTGGGGTCTTTTAGCTGTAAGCTTTCCCCATGAAATTATTTGTGTTATGTGTGATTGATCTTTCTTCATGTTCATGTGATTAGAGATTGTGTTTTTAATTCCGCAAAGTATTTGTAGAAGTGATTTAGTATTTAACTTTAGCACATTGTTAGATCGGGTGAATCCAAGATATACATGCTTGTTGTATAATTTCTACAGTTGACATTTCTTCCTCTTGATTATAGATTCATATGTGTTCATTAATACTTTGATAAAATGTAATTCTAACACATCAGATGAAGCAAAAGGTCTTGGTTAAAAGGGTATAAAAAATTTACCCGGATCATGGTATCAGAGCGGTCTTCTTGCTGATGTGAAGGGCATGCGTGAACCATTGAACGTGAAATAATGGAGGATGTCAAATACATGTACGAAACCTTGCTCAGGGTGTCTGAGAAAACGAACATGTTGTATGAAGCTTATGAGAAACAAGCAACAGATAACGTTGAGTTGAAAATGCTTCTACAAGAGGAGAGGAAGGAAAAACATCGGTTGCAGCTTCAGTTGCAAGTCATGACAGAGGCATTGGAAGAATTGAAGTGCAATGATGAAATTCATCAAGAAGATCATGAGGCATTGAAGGCACTCCTACAGGAAGATAAGGAGGAGAAGAAGCGATTGCAGCTTCAGCTACAAGTCGCAATAGACGCCTTGGAGGAATTGAAGCATAACAAAGGCTTAGAGAAGCCCTCTTCACATTAACAAAGGCTTATAGAAGCCCTCTTCACATGTTTCAAAATTGACAGCTGAGGTAAAAATGTTTGTTTCTCTTCAGTTTCATCTTCACATGATATCATTTCTGTTGGAAGTGTGGATATACCCATTATAGGAACCAGCATGAGACTCCTTACTAGGATGGGGTACAAAGGAGGAGGACTTGGCATTCATGGCCAAGGCATAACTCAGCCATTGGAGGTTGTGCAGAGACCTCGCTATGCAGGTTTGGGATACACTAAAATAGAATGCTCAAAGGCGTCAGAATCTCCCACGACATTGTTGAACTCACCAAGTAAAATGATTTATGGGAACACTTCACCATAATCCCATGGAAGTTCATGTTGCATTGAAAGAGCCGAGGCAAGCTCTCATCACCATGATTTCACTAGAGATCGCTAGGAAAGGTGTAATAAGTCTTGATATTCGCAATTTCATTTTAATTATAAGCATGTTTCTAATCATGAACATAAATCATGGCATAAGAAAACTTGTCGTTTTTGTGGTTTACATAACCATGTCATTACTGAGTGTTGGAAAAGAATGGCAACACAAAAGAGGATGAGGTGTAAAAATCCTTACCCATAGTAGGGAAAGAAATTGGTTAAGCAGGTCTGGAGGAAAAAGACCTTTTTCACCCATTGCAACCAAAGTGGTCATCAAAGAGCCACGTGTTTGAGGCTCCATTCAGAGCATCACCTTAAGGATGAAGCATCGGTGCATGAATCAATTGGAACAGTTGGTCGAAAAATGAATCCACCACATTCATGGTAGTCTGCTTTATTAGGAAAAATATGGTTTTCATAGATGTGGTAGTGTGTCATGGCTGTGTTTTGTAAATCATGTAAAAGTGATGATGTTTTTTCCATCGCTTGTTAAGCACCCATGATATTTTTGGCCTTGTTTTGTAAATCATGTGATGCATTTCTTTTATGTAAAAGTGATTATGTGTTTTCCATCACTTCAAAATGTGACAATGATGTTTTTGGCCTTGTAATGATAGATGGGGTGTGATTTCCATTTGATGTAAACTTGACCACGAAGTATGTAAAATCGTGGCAAGTATGGAAATGTTTGGGTCATAAATGGTCATAATTTGAGCATGTTATTTGTAGGATATTGTACTACAGGTTTGCAGAGGATGTAGGTGTCAGCTCATCGCTTAAGGATCATAAGAAAAAAGGTGAAGGAGATGGAAGGGTGACCTTTTTCAGGACACTTGTCGTGCATACATTGTACACAACAGTTGCATATTATTGTTGATGCTTTTGGAGGACCAGAAGCTCCTTAATGGGGAGGAATATTTAGGGGAATTTTGAGGTCTAAAATGGGCCTCCTAAGGAAATTATAAAATAATAGTGGAAATAATAAAATAAGATTTGATTACATCATCAAATTTTAGAGGGAAAAAAGAAAAAACTATTTTCTCAACTCATATTTTCAACATATCTTCCAAATTTTTTACTCAAATTTCAAGCGGGAGTACTCGTTTGATGAAAATTTTAATTCCGCATCCAAGGAGTACCCATGTTGCATACTTTCGATGGACCCTGTTACACGAAAAATGAGAAATACATGAAAAACATGATTGTAATCAGGTTTTTTCATGTATTTCTCATTTTTTGTGTAGCGGGGTCTATCAAAAGTATGCAACATGGGTACGTGTTGGATGAGGAATTAATTTTTGCATCTAACGAGTACTCTCGCTTGAAATTTAAGCAAAAAATTTGGGAGATAAGTTGAAAATACGATTTGAAAAAGTAGTTTTATTATTTTATTATTTTTTAATCTTTGTACCCTTTTACTTAAAAAATGGTGAATCATCCTCCATGGTTGACTTCATCATCTTGAATCTTATTGGTTATTATAAATTTTATTTTGGTTGTACATTTTTCTTAGAAGGCCCATTTTAGACCTCAAAATTCCCCTAATGGATCCAGGTGGCTCTAGAGACACACATAGGACAAAGAGGGCTATGAAATCTCAAAAATCAAAGTGGAAAACTATGTTTCAAGTTGAAAATCTCATCATCCTTATCTCAACGGTGCGAACGGTTCGTCAAACCGAGTTTGTATGTGAAAGTTAGAGCTGGTCAAAGTTCTAAGGTTGAATGGATGACTTGGCAGGTTAAGGAGGCAACAAAATTCCAAAAATATGGTGACTGGATTCCAGCCAGCTCTGGCCGGATTCTGGGCAAAATTGTGGGATGTTTAATTTGTCCCATTCGGCCTAAAATTGGGTATTTTAAAAATGTGTGTTTGTTATAAAAATGGAAAAATATTAAAAAAATAGGGCAGCAGGCCATGACCCCTGCCAACCCCGTCACACCACATTTTAAAATGTTTAAAAAAATTTATGGGGCGACGGGTCATGACCCTCACCGCACCCTCTGCCCACGGCCATATTATATGCATGTATATATTAAATATATGGTACAAAGGGTTGGGTTAGGGCCGCGTGGAGCGGACCCCACCCATGACATACCACCAAACATAGCATGTGGTAACTATTGACTGGGGTCGGCGGGGCTCGAACCTGCCCAACCCACGTGGACTGGCCCCCCATCGGGGCGGCCCCATTCCAAACCATAATAAAACCATATTTAAATATATAACATTAAAACCCAACTCCAATTTTCAGCCCACATATTGCAACGAATTTGTAACCAACGATTATATCCATATTGTTACAACGGAGTTTAAAACAAAACAAAAATATCATGTCAAGTCTTATTTGTTCAAACAAACATGCTAAGTATGGAGTGGGCGAGGTTTGAACCTGAACTGTCTCCACGTCAATAGCTAGACTTAGCCGCTAGGCCAACGACCACGGCTTTGTCAAATCCGTCGATGTTTTTATATTTAAACCATGTTCGTCAGTGCGCCCAGGCAATAGAGGAGTACGCAATTCGAGACAACATTGTTTATCTGCGGGTGAAACCATGAGCTAGATGTAGGGCCAATGGAACCATGATTGAGCCTCATTTCCGGAGGAGAAAAATTTTTCCATTGTCCAAATTGGAAAAAATTTATATGAATTTTACACCTCTTGGCAACACGAACCTGATGGCGGTGTCAGTTTTTGCAACAGAGGTCTCTATTTTTTGGCCATATTCCAGATGGGGATGATGGTGCCATATTTTAGCACGTGGACAATAGATTTCTCGCCATTCGATGCAACGTTTACGATGGCGCATTAAGATCCAGCGATTGAGCAACCTATTCTTCAACCAACATTATAGTTGAGGTATATGAAGTGTTGTTGCCATGTACTTCATTGATTATTGTTGTAGGATTCTTTATGTCATGTCGATTCCTGCTTGATGTATGATGCAAATTCTTCATGTTTATTTGTTGTTGTTGATTCCTGCTGATGCAAGATGTGAAATATTTATGTGCATTGATGTGGTATGTATTTATCATGGATGGTGATGTATGTTGTGAGATCCCTTTGTTGCCTTGATGACGGGATACTCTTTGTCACCATGTGTGAAGTTGTCATGCTGATAGGAAGTTTGTGATGAGTGGGAGATCCTTGTAACGGAATGTCTCATGGAGAGACTTTGCCACTCATGATAAGGGATTTTCCTTTTATGACAAGTCAACAATATCCATGTACATTATCACCAGTTACAACACTGAATGGAGCGGCCAACACCATCGAGACACTGAGGCCTGGAGACGTAGTCTACACTGGACGAACTCCGTTATTAAACAACGTGCATTTTTGTCGTGTGATTGTTGACATGTCTTCCTCTTGATTATAGTTGCATATGTGTTCATTAATGCTTTGATAAAATGTAATTATAACACATAAGACGAAGAAAAAAGTCTTGGTTAAAAGGGTATCAAAATTTTACCTAGATCACCATACTACCTCTTTTCTTGCATGAACGAATAGCATGTATTAAACTTCTATAGTTGGGAGTTTCACTAAAAATTGTCTCTTTCTTACACAACTTATTTCTCCTCCAAATAGGTTAAACACATGCCCACTTATATATCTTTTATGATCCATATCTTTAGCCCAATTTTCATCAACAAATCCATGGATGTCCAACACCATGTCCAATCCTAGTTTTCCCTAGTAGCACACTCCATAACTAGTAGTGCCACAAAATACTTGAAAACCCCTATTTATTTATGTCTAAATGTCCTTCCCTAGATTTTACATATACCTATTCAATATTTCCATTACATTTGTAATGTATAGTCTAGTACAAACCTTTTCATATATCAAACTACCAACCACACTAAAATATGGAACATGTTACATGTTATCTTCCTCTTCTTGTGTCTTAGGACATTGATCTGTAGATAACTCTAAACTTGCATGAATAGAGAATTTTTTTGGTTTACGTTCATGCATATTAAACCTTTGCAATATTGTCTCGACATACTTCCTCTAATTTAACTAGAGTTTCCTATTAGCCTAATTTCATTCAATTTCCATGTCCAAAATGAAATTTGTAGCACCAATATCCTTCATGTCAAATTTAGAGGACAATTAAGTATTCACATTTCTGGTTTTCAAGCTCCTGTGTTTATCCATTATTGAAGAGGTCTGCAGATTTTCCACAGTTTTATAGAAAATTTGTCGATGTTTCGAATCCCAACGGCTATCCATCTTTAGGACAATTTGTGGAATGAAGGAATGAAAGAAAGAATTAGTTCAGAATTAATAGTGAAAGGAGAAAAGGAGAAATTAAAAGAGTCGACAAGAACATATTAATTAAATTAAATTTTAAAGTTGTTATTTTAATTTTAATAAATTTTATTTCTAAGAATTTAATAATTTGTTCTATGTTTATTAATTATTTAATTATTTTTTATTATTTATTAAAAAAAAAAGAAAGATAATAAGTTGATTTTTTATTTGGACCTTGCGCTTGAATAAATAAATAAAATTTATAATTAAATAATTAAATCAACTAAATAAAATATGTAATTTATATATATATTTATTAAATAATTAATTAATAAGATAATTAATCCATTAATTAATTGAATAAATTAATCAAATAATTTAATAATAAAAATAAAAACTAGTTGCTATTAATTAAAAAATATAATATATATTTAAAAATAAATAAATAAAGAAGAAGAAGAAGAAGAAGAAGTCAAACTAGTCGTTTTCCTAACAACTAGTTTAGCCATCTCTACATCTATTTAAACTTCATGTCTTGATCTGATCTCTCACCTAGTCTTGATGATGAACCACACTGGTTGGTTCGAATCGCATCGACAATGTTCTATTGCATGTGATTATTACCGAAAGATTTTTTACAATAGATAATAATATGCTAAGAAATAATACTATTGAATTATTAATTAATAGAATTATAATTAATTAATAACTAATAATATCTAATAATGAGTATTAATAATTATTATTAATAAGTGGAATAATTTTTTTAATAATTAATCCTTAAATTAAATTTAGATTTTTAGAACTATTATTTAAGGAAAAAAAATATAATATCACAATCTAAATAAGATTACTTAATTAATTATTAATAAAATAGAGATTTAATAAAAATATTAATAAAAATAAAAATAAAAATAAATTAATTATTTATTAATTCATATTAACATTTATTATCCAAAATAAATAAATATTAATAGTAATTAAAATAATTATTTATTTCTATTTAATTAGGTTAAGAGAATTAGTTTGTATAAAAAAACAAATTAAGTAATTAAGAAACCAAAAATATATTAATAGATAGTAATTAATATTTAATTTAGTTCTTAAAACATTAGATACTAAAAATAATTATAATTATTAATTAATTAATTTTTATTGATGTAAATAAAAATGAATTAATTAATAGGGACAATTATTAAAAGTAAATAATTAAATTATTTTTATTATTTTTATTGAAAATAGAATTACTGTTAGGTATAAAATCACCAAAACCCTAGAATATAACGGGAGAGAAAAACAAATATGAGATACTATATCTGGGAGGCTGATGAACTAGAAGAACAAATTTGTCGTATTAGAGGTCGCCAACTGTCACAGATTTCACAATCTCCATGTCTATTGAGGCTATGAGGATGTTTTATAATATCAAGTGTCTCTCTAATTTTCCTCCTTGATGCGAGAATCATTGCTAGAGAGGAACACTATCGAAGGAGGAAAATTAGAGAGGCACTTGAGGTTATAAAACATCCTCATAGCCTCAACATGGATGGAGGTTGTGAAATCAGTGATAGTTGACGACCTCTAATACGACAAATTTTCTCCTCCAGTTCATTAGCCTCCCAAGTATAGAATCTTAGGTATGTTTTTCTCTCCCGTTATATTCCAGAGTTTGGGTGTTTTTAAACCTAGCAGTATTCTATTTTCTTTAAAAACAATTAAAATAATTTAATTATTTACTTTTAATAATAATCCTTATTAATTAATTAATTTTTATTAATGTAAATAATAATAATTGTATCTCGAGAAACCATCCATGAAGGATTATTTCTCCCTAACATATTATTTCTCAGATCATATTATTAATTAATTAATTTTTAATAATGTAAAAAAAATAATTAATTAGTAGGGATAATTATTTTTAGTATCCCTATTAATATCTTAGTATCCTTCACACCTTTGTTAGGGAGAAACAATCCTTCATGGACTGTTTCTCGAGATATAATTATTAATTAATTAATTTTTATTAATGTAAATAAAAATTAATTAATTAATAATTATATCCCAAGAAACTGTCCATGAAATAAAAATTAATTAATTAATATGGATAATTATTTTTAGTATCCCTATTAATATCTTGTAGTAACGACATCGTTCAAAAACTTGACGAAGGTGTGAAGGATGATCGATTCTCTTTCGAGAACGAGCAGCATAATCATCCAAATAGGTGGCTGGGGAATATTACCCTATGATGTGCCCTGATGGATATTTTGATGATTCCCTGAAGGGGTAGTGTTCCTCTGCCCTCTAGGGGTTTTAGGAGGGGTTGAGTGTGGTGACCCTGCTGGGGTTTCCATTGGTGAAGTGTTGGGTGACCCATGGGGGTTTCCAATCACTGACACCCCGATAAAGGATGTACAGATAACGACGACTACGTGTCGTCCTCGTCGCCTAAATGGCAGGAGTCCTGGCACACCTACCTCTAATAGGGGGAGGTCCAAGAAATTTCTAGATCGGCGGGGTCCCATTAGGTCCACTATGGTGATGTCTAGCATAATATTGCTATTATTTTTGGTTTTTTGGAGGAAGGAGGGTTTCTATCAAAGAAATTAAAATCACATGCATAAAACAAAGAGAAAAAATAAGAGGTAAATTTTCCTTTTTTAACACTATGTGATCAATTAAGCAAAAAATGAGGTTTTTGTGTATTTCACATATGATGCCAAAATCCTATATCGACCTAATCGTCCTTACACTCTCTTTGTAACTGGTCCTTGCAAGGATATCTTCTGATGAGTACTGGGGCTAACGTCCCGAAAGAACTAGTGACACCTTCCAGCAGTCGAAGAATCCACCAAGGTAATGAACGAGGATTGAGTGTTGTCTGCATCGTCACCTATAGGGAAGGATTCCCTAGATTTGGCCACTAAAGAACCACCAATCCACATGATAATTCAAGTCTTGAGCTTCTTGGTATTCAGCTACCAGTACTAAGCACTAGATGGATCAAGTAGCCCCAAAGAGTACCACACGCACTCGGCCTAAGCTTAACCCCCTCTGAAATGTTGAGATTCAACAAGATGATGAGCTTAGTGAAAAGAGTCGCCTTCACTAAGTGGGCCCGCAGGCTATTTTTGGCGCAAAGTCTATTTTTAGACTATGTCTATTTTTAGACATAGGGATCACGGTCTATGAGTTGCAGGATGATATTTGTGGATGATTGGTCGAGTTGGTAAAAATAGATGGACCTCTATTTTTAGACATTGGGCGGTTTCTATTTTTAGACTGCCGGGCTAAAAATAGAACAGTCAAATATTATTAACCCTTAATAATATTTAGACTTTAAACATTATCTTATCCTCTTGGAGCACTTCAGTTTGATGCTTGGATGTGGCACATGCAGCTGACAGAAGGAAATACGCTTTTCCTAAGGGTTAGTTGAGCTATTGCATGGTTGACTTCAGTTAGAACTCATGTGGCAGAGTTTGGTGGAGTTGATGAGACAGTTGGTGGAGTTGTGTTCGATTTAACTCGGTTAGACACGGTTAGACGCTGATTGTATCTATTCTAACTGATTGATACACTAGTGAGAGTGGTGTGAATTAATTAATAATTAATTCACTAAATATTAACTCATTAATCAACTGAAGAATACATTAGTTAACTACAGTGCATGGACAGTTTCAGTGGAGATCAATGGAGAGATAGGTGAAAGGGAAAGATGACTATCAGTTGTGACTATAGTGATGAATTTATTGCATCCAACACTCAGTGGAGATGCCAATGAGGATTATGCAATGCAAGCCAAGTGGATTTTATTTCATTCAGAGCCATTCTTCAGCAGGGATTGTGCAATAGAGGCAGGCTAGTAGGTGGCAGAGATTGGTGCATGGAATTGCTAGATCGGACCTGATTAATGTGTAGCAATTGTATTGTACTGAGAGCTTGATATGATCAGCTTTGTATGATTATTTTTACATGATCTCTATGACATATATTATATACATATAGTTGGGGTTTTCAGCTTCAGGCTTTCCCGTTAAAACAACTGTGTTAATGTGTGTGCATTTTTATGGTTTCATGTGTGCATTGCAATTGATTTAATTTCCGCATCTGATGATCAATGGTAGAATAGATTCTGTATTGTGCATGAAGTTAAAATAGTGTGTGATCAGGAGAATCTTGGATATATAACATATTATTTATATAATTTATACATGGTATCAGAGCGGTTGATCATTGGAGCAGATTGTAATTATTGAAGCGACTGAGTTTTGTGCTGGTGGAATTCGAATTCGCTGCAGTGTTTTCTTGGTGTCAAAGTTGAGCATTCATTGAAATGTATTTCAACGGATTGCGATTGGAGTATTCCCTTGAGGGAAGCTCGAGTTATATTACATGGAAGGACAGGATGGAGGCAGTGCTAGATGATAATGGGTTGAAGGAGTTCATAAATGTAGAAATTCCAAAACCTGCTTCTAGTGATGTTGTCGCACTTGACGCATGGAAAAAGAAGACAAAAAAATGTCGAAGGATTTTGTTGGAAGGTGTGAAGGATCACATTGTGTCCAGCCTTCATGATAAAACTTCTCCATTCTTGATGTGGAAAGCTTTCACAAACTTGTTCCAAAGCAAAAGCGACCAGAGGAAGTTGGCGCTTAAAGACAAACTCGGGAAAATAAAAATGGAGAAAGGCGACAACATACCCAAGTACCTCACGAAGTTTTTCTAGTGCAGGGATGAGCTGGGAAGTGTGGGGGTTATTGATGATGAAGAATACTTGGTGAGCTTGGCTCTCCTTGGGATTCTAAAGAGTTGGCATAGCTACGAGGACTCTGTCAATGGTCGGGAGAAACTGCCAGGATGGGAGCGACTTTGGTCGGATCTTGTGCAGGAGGAGATAAGGCAGGGTACCGGGGATGGATCTTCTTCGAACAATGAAGATGAAGAAAATTTCACTTTGGCTGCCAAAGAAAGGAAGCGAAAGGGAAAGAAAAATCCTTCTCAATCCGGTGCGAAAGGCAAAA
Source organism: Pinus albicaulis (assembly GCA_034641835.2). Taxonomy (NCBI): domain Eukaryota; kingdom Viridiplantae; phylum Streptophyta; class Pinopsida; order Pinales; family Pinaceae; genus Pinus; species Pinus albicaulis. Next base: position 477,595,451 of record CM076580.1, read on the forward strand.
AGCAGGACTTGTCCAAGGTGAAGTGCTTTCACTGTCACCAACACAGATATTACGCCACTAATTTTCCACAGAAGAAGAAAAATAAGCAGGCTGCTGGATCTGCAGCTGGAGAGGCCTTAGCCTCGCGGTTTGAGTTGGATTTTTCACTAATCACATGCTTGGTTTCAAGTGTGATGGGATCAGTGTGGTTTCTTGACAGTGGTGCGTCTTTCCATATGATCGGAGACAAAGATTTGTTTACTGATCTGGATGAGAAGGATCTTGGAGTGCACATCGAGATGGGCGATGATGGTAGATCCAGTGCGACTGGTATTAGGACCATTTCCTTTGAGAGGGAGTCTGGAAAACCTTTCATCTTGAAGGATGTCATGCATGTTCCAGGATTGAAGAAGAATCCGATCTCTGTGGTGATGTTGGAAGACAAGGGCTATGATGTTGTTTTTAGTGAGAGAAAGGCTTTCCTGTGCAGTAAAACAACTGGTGAAACCCGGAGGATAGGGTTTCAAGTTAAGGAACTTTATCAATTGCAGGTAGATGGCTACGCAGCAATGGCAGGAAAAGAAAAAGGAGTGATGAGCCGAGATGAGGGCGAATTGTGGCACAGGATATTGGGCCATCTTCACCATGGCGCTTTGAAAATTTTGCAGCAGATTTATACTGGGCTTCCCAAGGGTACACTTGCGCAATCAGACCAGTGCAAGGGATGTACTTTGGGAAAATTTGTGAAGACCACTTTTCATGAGAAGGATAGTCGTGCCACGACGATCCTTGAGAGAATTCATACAGACATGTATGGAACTTTCTCAGTAGCTTCGACAATAAAGCACAAGTATTATGTGATATTTGTTGATGAATTTTCTCGTAAGTGCTGGATCTTCTTCATGCATAAGAAGAGCGAGACATTCTCAAAGTTCCGTGAGTTCAAGGAACTGGTTGAGAAAGAGTCGGGGATGAAGGTGAAAGCTCTTAGAAGCGATAATGGTGGTGAATTCATCTCTGGCGAATTCAAAAAATTTTGCAGCACAGAAGGAATTTGAAGAGAGCTCATAGCACCTCATAACCCACAGCAGAATGGGGTCGCGGAGCGAAAGAACAGAACGATCGTGGGTGCTGCATGGGAAATGTTGCATGATCAGGGCCTTCCCATACACTTATAAGTAGAAGCATGAAACACTGTGGTTTATGTGCAAAACCATTGTCCTCATAGAGTACTTGGCATGAGTACGCCCAAAGAGGCGTTTTCTAGTAAGAAGCCTGATATTTCTCATTTGAAGATTTTTGGCTCACCTATTTACATTCATGTGACGAAGGATGCCAGGAAGAATCTAGAGCCAACCACAGAGGTTGGGATATTTGTGGGGTACACATAAACACCCCACAATTATTGTGTGTATTTTCCAGCCAGTCGAAAGACTGTTGTGTGACGGGATATTAAATTTCATGAGGAGAAATCCATGAAGTTTTCGCTTGAGAGGGAGCTACACTTGCATGCAGATGAGGAGTTACTAGTTCATAAAGATGAGCCTCAGGATGTGGATCAGCCACAAGAGGAGGTTCATGGAGTGGAAGAAACAACTCATGTAGCGCCAACCATCAGAGGGCAGAAGCGCACTACAGAAGTTGAGCGACTGAATCTTGATGCAGTGTAGAATGTAGGAGCCCCTACATCACAGAGCAGATAGAGACAATCACCTGACCAATTTACTGGATACATGGCTCTGATGAGCAAGTGTATCATGATAGAACCATCCTCTTTCGAGGAAGCTGTGAGGGATCCCGCATGGGTAGATGCCATGGTGGAAGAGTATGATTCGATTGTCAGAAACAGTGCATGGGAGATTGTCCCAAGGCCGGAAGGGAAATCAGTGGTAGGTTCGAGATGGATCTAAAAAGTGAAGCAAGCTGCTGACGGGAGCATCGAGAAGTACAAGGCAATATTTTTTTCCCAAGGCTTCTCACAGATCGAGGGGATCGACTATGAAGAAACCTTTGCACCTGTCGCAAGGTATTCTTCCATACAGACCATCCTTGCTCTCTTAATGCAGATGGGTTGGCACATTCATCAGATGGATGTGAAGAATGCGTTACTCAATAGAGTCATTGAGGAGGAGGTGTACATAGAGTAGCTTGAAGGATTCAAAATCTTCAGCAGTGAGTCGCATGTGTGCAGGCTCAAAAGAGCATTGTATGGGCTGAAACAAGCACCTCGTGCTTGGTACACACGGATAGACAGTTATTTCAGCGGACTTGGTTTCGACAAGAGTGAGGCGGATCCGAACCTATATCAGATTGTGGTGGAGGGTAAGTTGTTGATCATTGTACTTTATGTAGATGATTTGATACTAAAAGGTGATGAACTGTTGATACACTCATGCAAGGCAGATCTTGCAAAGGAGTTTGAGATGAAGGACTTGGGCCTCCTTCATTATTTCCTGGGATTGGAAATTTGGCAGTGGAAGGGTGGACTGTTTGTGTCTCAAGGAAAGTATGCCCGGGAGATACTGGAGAAGTTCAAGATGTAAGGCTGCAAGCCTATCGACACTCTTCTTCCTAGTGGTTGGAGGAAAGAGGATGCTACATTGGCAGAGGTAGTGGATGCCACTGTTTATCAACAATTGGTTGGTTCGCTCATGTATCTAGTCAATACATGACCGGACATATGCTATGATGTTAACCAGCTTTCACAAGCTATGGTTAAGCCTACCAAGCTCTTTTGGAAGGCAGGCAAGCATGTTCTGAGGTATCTCAGAGGCACATCAGGATATGGATTGTGGTACAGACAGTCGGATGAGGTGAAGCTGCATGGCTTCACAAATGCAGATTAGGCAGGGAGCCCAACGGACAAAAAGAGCACATCTGGAGGGATTTTCAGTATCGGGTCTACAACAGTTTCTTGGTATAGCAGGAAACAGATATCCGTGGCACTCAGTTCAGCTGAGGCTGAGTACATGGCAACAAGTTTGGTTGCATGCGAGGCTATATGGATGAGGAAGATCCTGGTCAGGTTGTTCAATTCACACTTGGATCCTACTGTGATATATTGTGATAATCAAAGTTGCATTAAAATCTCAGTTAATCCAGTATTTCATGATAGATATAAACACATTGACATCCGATACCATTATATCAGAGATTGTGTGCAGTGGAAGATCATGTTGCTTTCTTACATTCCCACGGAGGACCAGGATGCAGATATTCTGACGAAGGCGCTCACCAGGAGCAAATTCGAATACCATAGAGATAGGATTGGGGTGGCAGATAATCCATATCTTGTTGAGAGGGAGTGTTGAGATTCAACAAGATGATGAGCTTAGTGAAAAGAGTCGCCTTCACTAAGTGGGCCCGCAGGCTATTTTTGGCGCAAAGTCTATTTTTAGACTATGTCTATTTTTAGACATGTCGATCATATTCTATGAGTTGTAGGATGCTATTTTTGGATGGTTGGTCAAGTTGGAAAAATAGATGGACTTCTATTTTTAGACATATTGGGCGGAATCTATTTTTAGATTTCCAGTCTAAAAATAGATATGTCGAATATTATTAGCTCTTAATAATATTTGGACTCTAAACATTATCTTATCCTCTTGGAGCACTTCAGTTAAGTGCACGGATGTGGCACATGCAGCTAACAGAAGGAATTATGCTATTCATTTTTAGACTAGGGGTTTACTGAACTAATGCACGGAGGACTTCGGTTAGAACTCATGTGATAGAGTTTAGTGGGTATATTCAGTTTAACTCGGTTAGACACAATTGAGCTAGTTGTATCTAGTCTAATTGATTGATACACTAGTGAGAGAAGTGTGAATTAATTATTAATTAATTCACTAAATATTAACTCATTAATCAACTGAAGAATACATCAGTTAACTACAGTGCATGGACAGTTTCAGTGGAGACCAGTGGAGAGATAGGTGAAAGGGCAAGATGACTATCAGTTGTGACTATAGTGATGCATTGATTGCATCCAACACTCAGTGGAGATGCCAATGAGGATTTTGCGGTGCAAGACAGGTGGATTCAAGTTCATTCAGAGCCATTCTTTAGCAGGTATTGCGCAGTAGAGGCAGGCTAGCAGGTCACAGAGATTGGTGCATGGATTTGATAGATCGGACCTGATTAGTGTGTAGCGATTATATTGTACCGAGAGCTTGATACGATCAGCTTTGTATGAGGATTGTTACATGATCTCTATGAAATATATTATATACAGATAGTTGGGGTTTTCAGCTTTAGGCTTTCCTGTTAAAACAACTGTGTTAATATGTGTGAATTTTTATGGTTTCATGTGTGCATTGCAATTGATTTAATTTTTGCATCGAATGATCAATGGTGGAATAGATTCTGTATTTTGCATGAAGTTAAAATAGTGTGTGATCAAGAGAATCTTGGATATATAACATATTAGTTATATAATTTCTACATGAAACGGGTCTCTGGTAATGCTCGAGTATTTTTTCATGGGTGTATATATGGATTTTAAGCTCCCTAAAAAGACAACATCTGTGTTTCAAGAATGTATCGTGACCATGGTGGCTTATTGGATACCTACCCCCCAATGGTCCTATCTTGAACTATAACTTTTTTAATGACCCCCATGGGGATATTTTAGTGAGTTCAGTTAATGATAGTTTTTAGAGAGTAAAAATTTTTCTTAGGGTGTGATATGGTGAAGAAACCGGTAGGAATGCTTCGTGTGTGATTTGGAGTGAAAAATCAAGAATGTATAACATGTGGATATGCGTTAATTCTTTACACTTCTTTGTTCTTTATTCAATGTTCGATTGTTCCTTGCACAAAATGAAAAAAATGAGCAGATAATGGACTGCTTACTTCTTGCCTAGCTAGACTAAATTTGCACTATATGGAGATGGTAACTTGTCTCAAGAAAGCATTCATATGCGTACCCAGGTTCACCATGAGGTGCAAGGTGGAAGAAATTACTTGCTTCCTTTCGACAACTTGGTCCTAGTCTCGATTTCCAAATACAAAAAATTGAACTAATCTAATGCAAGAATTGAAAAAGCTTGAACTAGCTAAAGATATGTTGATATATGGGCCACTTACTCTTCCACTAATTAAGCTATGTATTTTGTATTTTTAATCAGCAAAACTAGTCTTTCAGACAACATTTTTGGATTAAAGGCCACTTACTTCCTCCTAATTAGACTATGTATGTTTTTGCAAAAAATAAAAAACTACAATTAAGACAACTTATGTGCTAAGCTAACTAAGGGTTGAGTTTTGTAAATAAGAGGCCTAAATCTGTGATGACACACAACAATACAGTGATGGTAGAATTTTTTATGGGTTGCCAAGCACTTTAAAAGTGAAAAAATAGAAAAATTACAATAGATTAATGCTTCCTGGACTGTCGTTCGGCTTATTTCCCCATAGGTGCGTTGTGCACTAGTACTAGGCTCTATTGTGCGCTGTCTGCCAAAAAAAAAAAAAATGGCCTTCTTTGCTATTCAGGACAGTGAATGGGTGAGCTGATGAGTTTAGAGAAGAAGCAAGGTTAGTTTTCAGTAGGCTGAGTAGGGAAGAGACCTGCAAAAACAACCACTATCTCAATGGGAAGAATGTAGTGGAGTCGACATTCTTGTGGTAGTGTATTCGGCGCATGGGTGTACCAAATACACTTTGGTTAGTAAGCGAGTTGCTTACCTACATAAGAGTCACAGGTCAAAATGGTTTTTTAAATGTTAGTGGAACAAGTTCAACATGAAATAAGCTAAGTTAGGGAGGAAACAAAACATATTACATAAAAATAAAACAAAAACAAACAATAAGCACAAGATACATGCTCGATGGAGAAAACATCCTAATAAGACAAATGGAGAGTTTCTCCCTTTATTAGGTGTTAGTGGTGACAAAATATATAATGGTAAAAATCAAGTAGTGGATCCTTTGAGCTATGGAGCTCAAATATCCAAGACAAGGATGTCTCTTCCTCTCAATTTTTATGAAAGAATCTCCTCCCTCTCAAAGGATGTAGATCGATGAACAAGTGGTGAACTCGTCTCTCTTGGACTGAGATGTTGGGTGGTCAACAACTGAGTCCTTCCAATCCTCCTACTGCTGGTTTATGCTAGCTAGTTTTCTAAGGAGAAATTTTGGCCAACATAACAATGTCTCTCCTATTCTTCTTCCAAAGGCTAGTTTATATAGACATTTTTTGAATTCTCCCTCCTTCACTTGGCCCACGATAGATGGTGACACAATAGTGGAGGGGTGATTCCTTTATGTGCTACATTTAAGCCTCAAGGTGGCTCAAAGATGACTATACTTGGTAGTACTGGAATTTTCCTAACCAAGTGTGCCAAGTGGTGCTAGGTGGTAACATTCCGCCATCTACAGGACCGCGTGGCTATCGAAGGAATAGGAACACTGTGTGCCAAAAGTATTTTTTTCTTGTGCACTATCCATAAATTTATGCCTGAACCTTAGGGAGAATTAATTTTTTGGCTTTTCCTAATGTATTTCTCCTCTGAAAATCTTTATCTGTACCTTCTTGACTTTTTTAATGTCTTTTTCCTATACGATTTTCTAGTGTTAACATTATCAATATGGGATTATCCCTTGAAAAGTGGACCTTCCTCCTTCTTTCATGGGCTCCTAACTCCCTCTCCCTCACTATAAATTGATCCCCATACCTCCACTACTGGTTGGTCATTCTTGGGTTGGTCTGATCATTCATCCGTTACATTTGTATGCTGTGTCAATGCCTTATTTGAAATTTGGGAGAAGGATCACCTAAGAGTCTCGGTTTGGACTTGGATTACACCAAAGGGAGGCCTCCAACATCAAGGCTGTGGTTGTAAGCTTCCTCTTTTACATTATTAATAAATACATTTGGTGTTTCACTTTATATATTTATTTGAATATTCATACGAATAGCCTAATGCTCCTTGATATGTTAGGTTTACCGATGTTCAATGTATGCTTTGCATTGGATCACCTTTTTTGTTGTCTTTTGATCACCTACAGGTATTCAAACACCATTAGGAGCGAGGATCGAACCTGAAAGATTGTGGATTAAGGCCTTCACTAAAGAGTTGAGCATAACATTAGGAAGAGGTAGGACCTTTTCCCTTTCTCATACTACTGTGAATGTTAATTAATAAAGTGTTCATTAGATAGTCTCATAAGTTGCTAGACCCACCCTAGGGCTAGAGAGATCACCTTCGTCTGCAAAGGGGATTGTCTTCACAAAAAAATTTGCAACTCCACTGGGGAGATTTAGCCTCTTTTCCTTTCCTTTTCTGGTTTTTTTTTTATCAGTTTGACCAATCATTGAGATCTAAGTCTGTTTAGATATTTGTGGGTTTGTGTAGGATTTGGTCATTGCTTTAGGGTGTCAAGTCTGGTTTGAGCGTGGAAATTCCTTTTTATTTTTCCTTGTATTCATTACTCAATGTTTTTTCTGCTCTTACAGTAGTGCTAAAAGTGTTGTTTTCTGTAACATAGTTACGCTGATATTCCTTTCAACACTGTTTTGTTTCCCACAACCGCGTTGATCCTAGAGATAGGAAAAAATCTAGAGTTTCCCTTTAGCTTTCCAGTGTGTCTTTGCCTCTGTAGTGTATTTCAAGTCTGAATGACTTGTTACCACTATGTTTGGCTTTATTCACTTTGTTTGAGTGATTGATTTGCCTCTTTGAATTTTCTTGTGCTTGGGTGGAGTTAAATCATATTCTAGGTCTCCTAGGTCAGTTGAACTTCACTTGTCAGTTGTGTTTTTCATTAGAGAACTATATCTGTTTTAGAGTTTTGCTGCCATCATTTCGAACACCATTTCACATTACTTTTGGCTTGTGTTTGAGGTTCTATCCTTTTGCATCATGTCTTTTGAATCACCTTCGATTAGTCGCCAAACATAGATTAAAATTGTTTGACTCACAAGTTTGAAAGTGTGTGTTTTGACCTGATTTCCCATTTCAAAATATTAGATTGAAAGTCATTTTCATTTTGAAATTTTGAATTGTTTTATTTTTATTTAGAAAAGAAGAGTGAAAGTCATTTTTCATTTAGCTATTTTAGAAACGTTTTATCTTCCATTCGAGAAAGAAAAAGTGAAAAGTGTGATTCTTTGCAATTATTTATTCATTGGTTTAGTTTTTCTTTTATTTTTTATTGCATCAAGTAAAGGAAAAGACAAAAATATGTTTAATGCATCTTAGTGAAAAGAGAAGTGATTTCATTTTTCAATAAGTTTGCATTTGGGGGATAGTGAAAGCGAATTCAATTTTTAAAAGTTACTTTTTAGTGATTTTAAACTAGTTGGTGGGGCATCATTGCTTATTGCATTGCTTGCATTTTTACACTCTTGTTTTCATTTCTTCCCTCATCAGTTTAGAAGTTAAACGAAATGCTTTTTTTTTTTTTATTTAGCTGCATTATAGGATTTAGGTGACATCAATTTTGCGCTAAAAACTGAAACATAATCAAGAACTTTAAAATTGATTCAATTAACCTTAATGAGAATTTGAAATTAATGCAAATATCTAGAGGTCTAGGCTAGAGAAGTGTTCTGACATCGTTAAGCGCAACAACTGTCACTAAAAGTTTTTGTTAAATTATGGGGGTGATATCCCATCCCACATATGGAAGTATATAGGACTATTCTCCACATATGACAAGTATAAGGGGACACTCTCATTGTACGGTTACAAATTAGACAACGGTAATACGGACTGGACTCCCACGTACTGTCGAGTATATTTTGAGAGACCCCACAAGGTTGCAAACCTGCCATAGGTAACTGAGTCGACTGCCTTGTAGATGTGATACACTGAACATAACATTCGGGGAGATTGGTTATCGTACGTAAAGTCCTTGGTAATTTGTTTTTCCAAGGAGTATATTGCAATTCATGGATACTTGGTAATCCATTTTTCCTAGATTACCTTTTTTTTATTATTAAATTCTAAAATTTACTGCCCACAGAATAACATCTTATTCATGCAAAAATCCTTAGAAGATATTAGGTTGAGACCAATGGCAACAGTTCCTAAGTTTACCAATTAGGGAATCCTCTTAGATGGGAATCCTGGTCATTTTCCTTCTTTTGGAAACGTTGGTACTCCCTATATGGCAACATTGTCCCTCACGGGATTAACCATTGGTTTCCCAGTTTGGTTATTTTCAACCCCCATGGTTCCAAATTTCGAATATGATCCTTAACCAAGTTTTCCTCCACCTGAGTAGTGTCAACCTCATGTTGACCCTAAATTTGACGCCTCGCCTTCATCTCCTGTTTCTTCACCTCGTTCTTCCTCTTCACCTGGTGAAAGTTTGGATTCTAGTAAACAGGAAGTTAAGAAGAAAAAGAAAAGGATGATGAAGAAGAAGAAAAATAAGCAAGGGAGAAACCAAAAAACCATTTCTTCCAATGTAATTGATGTTGAAAAATATTCCATTCAGTTCCGCAAAGTCAAATTCTATTGCAAGTTATGCACCATTTCTTCCAATGTAATTGATGTTGAAAAATATTCCATTCAGTTCTGCAAAGTCAAATTCTATTGCAAGTTATGCAAGGGATTTCCCTGGAATTCCCAGGATATTAGAAGTATGATCCACTGATTCAAATTGAGCTTTGTCATCGGCCCCTGGAGATCATATTGGTGACAAACCTTTAACTAGTGATAATAAGGCCTATGGGAAAAAGGGTAAAGTCAAATTTCCATGTAGGTTATGTGAAGATAATCATTCCATTCACCTCTGTCCTTATATGGATGAAGCCTTGAAAGTGTTGGATGACCTTACTACTTCTTAACCTTGTCTTCCTGCTGGCTACCAAAAGCTTTCCTCTGATCCTATGCTAGTTGATAAAGTGATTGATCATAATTCATCTCTAGTCAATCACACTCTCTCCGAAAGTGAACCCCATGAGTTCATTCCCAGCCAACCATTGGTTGAGGAAACGGTCGACATGATTCGACCTTCAACTGATCAATATTTTCCCGCAGAGAGTGAACCTCATACCGCTTAGGTTCTTTTTGTTTATTTCGATTCCCATGAATTAGAGGAAAATCCTCCCATTCCCATGATACAAGAGGGTGATCCTCCCATTCCCAATGTACAAGAGGGTGATCCTCCCATTCCCATAACAAAAGGGGGAAGTTCTCTCATTCCCACGACACCCCCTCCAAGTAGTCTGGTCACTTCCTTTGATTGGAGTTGACTGATAGGATACCATCTTCCTTCTTACATGCCCTTTGAGATCATAGTACAAGCCTATAATGTGGTCATACCTAGAACAATAATAGATGAAGGAAAATTTGTTAGTATTTTGTCCTCAACTACTTGGAAATATTCTGATTCTCCGCAGCTTGTGCATGTTACCCAGAATGTGTTGGCATTCAACAGAGGAACCAATCAACCGTTAGGGATCCTTCTGAAGTTTCCTATTACTTTGGGAGGAAATATTGTCTATATAGACGTGATGTTTGTCCAAGGCACTTTGGATTTTAACTTACTCGTTGGGCATGACTATACTTATGTCACGAGATCTCTCATCTCTTCTCTCTTTCACATGATGTGTTTCCCACATGAAGGAAGACTTGCGATCATTGATCAATTATCATTCATTGGTCCTAACTTGACTCCTAATCAACCATCGTCCCTTAATGGTTCTTACATGTAAGTGGTATCATCCCTGCCACAGGTTAATTATGTGGCAACCTGTTCCATGCCTGTATCTACTGATGATCTGGTTAGTGATACAGTGCATCATGTACTGGGGGCATTAGACCCTAATTTCTAGAGTTATGTTCTCCCGTTTTATGATAATATCTTGGAAGACATGACCTCTTATTGGTGATGATCAGGTATTCCAAAGAAAATTTCTTTTTCTTGTGTCAAGCTCCTTAAAAAATGAAACAATATCTTCAGAGCATAGTTCCTTTTCTTGTGTCAAGCTCGTTAAAAAATGAAACAAGATGTCAGAGCATATTTCCTTTTCTTGTGTCAAGCGCCTTAAAAAATGGAACAAGGTCTTCAAAGTAGAGTTCCTTTTCTTGTGTCAAGCTCCTTAAAAAATGAATCAAGGCTCTTTGGAGCAAAGTTATTTTCTTGTGTCAAGCTCGTTAAAAAATGAAACAAGGTGTCATGAGGATATTTATTTTACTATGTCAACCTTGTTAAAAAATGAAACAAATCCCATTTCAATTCAAATCTTTGACTAGATCTTGTAAAATCCCAGTCGAGTCTTTCACTTGATCTCGTAAAAGAACCTTCATTCCATCCACCTATTAGTAACCAGTAGTCTACTTAGGCTAATGAGCTGAAGCTTGCGGGGCATGTACCTCAAATTGAGTCACCATGTTGGGGGCATGCAAACTTATCTCAAGCATAGTTTGTCTATGTTTCAAGCTTGTGTAAAAATAAAACCCTTATCAGTCTACCTCTTTTGATTACCATTTTCTTTAGTTTTTTTTCCAGATGAGACTTGATTTTCTCATTCCATCGTCACCATCTTCTTTGATGATCATACAATCTCACTTGGTTGTTTTACTTGTGCCTGGGGAACCACTGGGATGAGTGGTCTTATTAGCCAACCTATTGACCTTTACTTGTTTTGAGTAGTTTCATCATCACCAAAACCAATTTCTACCTTTTATTCCACTTTTTCCTCCGGGAGGAGTCAAATTTAAGCTATTTTTTGACTCTCGAAACATGAAAATATTTCTGAGAACTTGTCCCTTCGAACTCGTTAAATTAAATGAATTGGCATCATATTAGTATACGTTTACCCCTTTTCGGGCTGATATTGACTATTTACTAAAAATGAATACTTTGATCGAACATGGTTAAGAGGTTCTCTCGAATATTCTTTTCTACCTTTTAGGATTTGAGGGAAGATTTATGAAAAGGCACCTGATGGAGTTTTCTTTTCTGTGTTTTTTTCAAACTCTCTAAATGTGAAAAGACACTGATTTACTCTTCCGTCGGACTCATAAAAAAATAAACAGTGAAAGACTTGTCACCATGATGAGACCGAGTTCCTCCTTCCTAGGGATCGTTAAAATTACTGGGATGGATTCATTCGAAGAATGAACTTACACGCTCAACATATGCTATGCTCTTCACGCTGGCTATGAAAAATAAAGAGTTACTCATTAGAAATAATGGGGGAAAATTGAAAGTGGGTCATCTTATGTGTTTTAGGTAGCTTGTCGCTCTTGATTATGACACTTGTTTTCAATTCGTGTCAGGTTGGGGATATCGTTCATTTGTCACTTTCCTTCATGGGTTTGGGAATTCCATTTCACTCTCATTTGATCACCATTTCTGTCATCATGAACTCTAATCCCATTTGAGTTGAATGTTGCCACACTCCAGAGTCATGTCACTGATATTTTCAAGAGAATTCCTTTATGTTAAAGTCAAAGATCCTTTGATTATATGATCCTCTCTGCAATAATCCTGAATCACTCATATTATCTTGAGAAATCCTTTGTTTCATGTCGATGATGTGGGAATAATTATGTCCCTCCTTCGAGAGATCACTTCCTGTCGACTTCAGCTCATTATCTAGGAAGATGATTTAGAAAATCCTTTTCAGTACCTTGGAGCTTGCATGCCTCAGTGACAATTTCTTCACGTTCGACGATTGGTTCACCTCATTGGCCTCTGATCAGACGATTCTGGAAGTATTCGACCTTGACACATTTATTCATACTTGTAGTTTGTGTTATTGTAACTTGAGGGCCATTGTCATTATTGGTGGTTTCTCTCTTACCTATTAATGGTTTTCATCATTGACCGGTAATCAGGTGGTTTCTGCCATGTTTGACATCAACACATGTATTCACATGGTTAGATTCATACACTGGGTAGATCGAGGCTGCGACAAAGATTCTTTATCACATATGTTATTATCCAGGTTACGTTGATTTAATGAGTATTCATGATTGTACACATTATCCTTTTTATACGGATAACTACGACCATACTGTGAATCCATTTCCATGATCTCCTTTAGACAGATGACTACGACCATGCAGTGGGTTCATATGTTATTTGATGCCTATTCAGAGATATGCTATTAGGAATATTCATATCAAAGATTTCATATATTGTATTGTGTTTAATTTGGCAGGTTTCCTGGAGGTTTTTTGAGTCCTTGCCTTGGTTCGTAAAGCATTTCACCCATCATTCCATGTTATGCGTTCATGCTTTAGGGGAAATTTGTTACACATTAATTTTTCACCATGTTCACTTCCCATCCCCAATCCTAAAGTTCCCCATGATGAATACTATGCATTATATCCACCTAAGAAAAACACAGATTCAATATATCCTTTTAATACTAAAGAAATCAACCTTGAATAATTCCTGAAGAAGCTTAGCTCAAACCTTAAATATCTGGGTCAATGCTTTTCTCTAGTTATCTGCTCATGCTAATGGAAGGCTACCCATTCTAGCCTAACACTGTTAGCGCTCTTCTGATTGGAAAAACCACGATGAACCCTTTATGGAAGTGTTTCCTCAAATGGAGGAGAAGCTTCGACCTCTAAAATTTTCCATGATGACGAGTTGGATATTTTTTGGTGGAGATATGGTTGAGCTCTCTCATTTTGAGCTCTTGATCTTATCAATAGGGGATTATCCCTTGAAAATTGGACCTTCCTTCTTCTTTCATTGGCTCTTAACTCACTTCCCCTTCCTATAAATTGATCCCCATCCCTCCACTATTGGTTGGTCATTTTTGGGCTGGTCTGATCATTCATCCTTTACATCCTTATGCCATGTCAATGCCTTATCTCCCATTCGGGAGAAGGATCACCTAAGAGCCTTAGTTTTGACTCTGATTTCACCAAACAGAGGCCTCCAACATCAAGGTTGTGGTTGTAAGTTTCCTCTTTTACATTATTAATAAATACATATAGTGTTTCTCTTTCTATATTTATTTGAATATTCATACAAATAGCCTAATGCTTCTTGATCTCTTAGGTAATTAATGTTAAATGTGTGCTTTGTATTGGATCATGTTTGTTGTTGTCCCTTGATCACTTGTAGGTATTCGAACGCCATTAGGAGCAAGGATCGAACTTGAAGGATTGTGGATTAAGGCATTCACCAAAGAATTGAGCATAGCATCAGGAAGAGGTAGGACCTTTTCCCTTTCTCATCCTACTTTTAATGTTAATTAATAATGTGTTCATTAGATAGTCTTGTAAGTTTCTAGACCCACTCTAGGGCTAGTGATATCGCCTCTTTCTGCAAAGAGGATTGTCTTCACAACATGGATAGGGTTTTTAATAAATCAATTAGAATAGAAGTACAATTACCAATTTATAGAGGTTTCCTAGCATGTTCAATCCATAAGGTACACCCTTAATACTGTGAAAAATCCGCATAGAAGAAGAGGGGTCATGACCCTTAGAGAGAGCTTTATCTTTGCAATATATACCACAAATTTGGAAGATGGTTTGTAGAAGTATGTGCAGAGATAACAAATCAAAAGGAAGGTAGAACCTGAGTAGAATATGGAGCAAAAGAAATTTCTAATATGAGGAATGGATTGACATGAAGAGAAGTGGATTTTGGTGGACTGTCCATAGATTTTTGGATAGAGATTTGAAGCAGCCTATAAACAGTAAGTCAATGGGTTGTTAGTCGATGATTTGTGACCCTAGTTCAGTAATCTACAAATTGTTAGAAGGATGATAAGAGGAGTAGTTCATATTTGTTCATAGATTGGAAAAATAAATAAATTGGTACACAAGAATAGTGATTTTGAGAGGACTCAATTCACTATTAGGTGGGAGATTTGAAGAGCCCTAGATGAGGGCAGTGTTGTGGGCACTATATCAGTAAAATAATTGACTATGGTTGGGAATTTTTTTTCAAATTCAACAAGAAAATGCACGACATACTAGTGTGGGATTCCAGTCGCATAATGGTGAGGAATTTAGTTACACATTAGTGCTAAATCTGGCCATCTAAATTATTTTTCCCTTAAATAAATTGGACAATAAATTGCAATTTCATATCATAAAAAATTATATTAGTTAACTAAGTCATGAATAATGAGTTAGCTCAAGAATTTCAAGTTGAGGGTCTAACATGAGGCATGTAGAGTGATTCTAATATTTTTGGGGTACAGTTGCAGTTGTAGCACTAGTGTGGTGTGAGTGTAATCAATTAATTCAAATTTAATTGAGTTAAAATCAGTTTAACTAGTTCTAAATGAATGAAGAATTAGTGAGAGGTCCAGTGAATTCAATTAGATTTAATTCAAAAGTAGTGATCAATTAGATAATTGATGACTCACTATTAATAGATGCATGCATGTCAGTTCTGATGAAGACCCAGTTGAGATAGAGGTTAAAGGGAACATAACTATAAGTTGTATTATTAGCAACTTTCCTGGGTGAAATTATAAACTCATGGGAAGACCTTGATGGATTATGCAATAAAGGAAGGTTGAATTTATTATTTAATAGGGACTTATTTCTCTAGGAATTGTGTGAGCAAGGCAGGCTGGAGGAAGGCAAGGAATTGGCTATGTGTTTGTCCAATTTTTCCTAGATTAGTGTGAGACGATTGGTAGGGTGCAAGAGATTCTTGTGAGAAAGAATGCATTGTATTGTTTCATGATTCCTTGACTTTATACAATATATGATAGAGGGGTTTTGAGCATTTTCTTTCCCCGGGAATATCTTGTTTTGTGCAATTTATTTACTTATTTCTCTTACTTGCATGTGATTGAGCAATTGTGTTTTATATTTTGCAAATATTGTAGAAGGATTTAGTATATTGTTTTAGTACATCACAAGATCAAATTGAATCCATTGGTATAATTTTTACATGGTATCAGAGCATCAAGAATCACAATAGAAGAGAAGAAATTAAGTTTGTGTTGAACAAGATTCAAATTTTCAAATTCATTCTTTGGACCTAGCAGCTGACCAGGATGTCTTTCATTGGCTTGAGACTCAAATATGCAGTCGAGGGAAATTCAAACTATATTGCATGGAAGGATAGGATGGAGGTAGTATTGGAGGATAAGGGCTAAAGGATTTCATTGACACTGATATTCCTGAACCTACTCAGGAAGATGTTGCGTAGCATGAAGCATGGAGGAATAATGTTGCAAAGGCGAGGAGGATCATATTAGAGGGAGTTCAAGATCATATTTTCTCGAGTATCCATGGCAATGAAACTCCATATGCTATTTGGAAGGCCTTGAAATATCTATTTAAAGAAGAAGTGACCACAAGAAATTGGCACTCAAGGACAAGCTCAGGAAAATCAAAATGGAGAAGGGAGACACAATCCATAAATACTTGACCAAGTTCACTCAATGTTGAGATGAGCTTGGAAGTGTTGGGATTACTGTGACTGATGATGACTTTGTGAGCCTATCACTTATATGCTTTCCCAAGAGTGGGCATAGTTATCAGGATTCTATGAATGGGAGGTAGCAGTTACCAAAGTGGGAGCGACTATGGTCAGATTTGGTAAAAGAAGAGTTCCGGCGGAATTCGAGGGATGGATCCTCATCCAAGACTGATGATGAGGAAATTTGTGCCTTAGTTGGAAAGGAAAATAAGGGGAAAGGAAAGAAATTCCATTCCAAATCCGAGACTGACAAAGAAGGAAAGAAATGAGACATGTCAAAGGTGAAATGTTTCAACTATCATGATCATCATGTACATTATCCTTCAAATTGTCCACAAAAGGAGAAAAAGAACAAGAAGGCTCCGGGAGTTGCAACGGGTGAATCTTTGGCCTCATAGTTTGAGTTGGACTTATCTCTCATCGCATGCATGGTGTCAAATGTGATGGGATCTATGTGGTACTTGGATAGTGGAGCACCTTTCCACATGACTGGAAACAAACAACTCTTTAGTAGCTTGGAGGAGAAGGATATTCAGATGCACATCGAGATGGTTGATGATGGGAGGTATAATGCTATCGGGATTGGTACATTTACTTTCCAGAGAGAATCAGGTAAACCTTTCATATTAAAAGATGTCATGCATGTACCAGGTTTGAAAAATAATTTAGTTTCAGTTTCTATGTTGGAGGATCTTGGATATGATGTGATTTTAAGTGAAGGAAAGGTGTTCCTTCATCAAAAATCCACAAGACAGGTAAATAATATCTGTGTTCATGTGGAGAACCTCTACAAAATTTATGTAGATGGTTGTGCAACATTGAGCAGTAAAGAAGATCAGGTGGTGAGCTAGGATACCAGTGAGTTATGGCACATGAGTGTTACACAAAAATTTGTCATTGTCCTTGTACTCCCCGTTCCTTGATCCTGGAGGACCCATACAGTGACCCTTGTGTACTTTCCAAGCATGGAATACATACCCCTGAACCACACTTTGTCTACCAATTCATCTCCCTTTACCAATTTTCTGGAAGATCCCTATAAAAAACTAGTTTTTAATGTCAGCGCTTTGTCTTAGTGTCTGACCCGTGCCGATAGCAGAGATTTGCACTGAGACTCGCGATGATCGGCACTCTGTCTTAATGTTTAACCCACATTGATCCTCTTTGGAAAGTTTTTTAAATAATACATTAGGGGAATTTTGAGGTCTAAATTAGGCCTCCTAAGAAAAATGTACAACAAAAATAAACTTTAAAAGAACCAATAGGATTGAAGATGATGATGTCAACCATGTGGGATAATTCACCATTTTTTAAGTAAAAGGCTAAAAAGATTAAAAAATAATAAAATAATAAAAACTACTTTTTCAACTTGTATTTTCAACTTATCTCCCAATGTTTTTACTCAAATTTCGAACAAGAGTACTCATTGGACTCAAAATTTAATTTCTCATTCAAGGAGTACCCATGTTGCATACTTTTTATGGACCCTGCTACATGAAAAATGAGAAATACATGAAAAAACATGATTGCAATCATGTTTTTTCATGTATTTCTCATTTTTCATGTAGCAGGGTCCATAAAAAGTATGCAACATGGGTACTCCTTAGATGAGAAATTCAAATTTTCATCCAACAAGTACTCCTGCTCGAAATTTGAGTAAAAAATTTGGGAGATAAGTTGAAAATATGAGTTGAAAAAGTAGTTTTTTTCTTTTTTCCCTCTAAAATTTGATGATGTAATCAAATTTTATTTTATTATTTCTACTATTATGTTATAATTTCCTTAGGCGGCCCATTTTAGACCTCAAAATTCCCCTAATGAACGAAGTTTCCACGACTAGAAGCTTCGCGAAGCAGAGAGCTGGAAGTTTGTTTTGAGGATATGGCCAAGGAATTCCCGTTCCCATAAAATAGGAACTACTCCAAAGGATAAGCTTCTTTCCCATTATTTGAGATCCCATATCCTCCTCCTCCATTGTTATGTAAGGAAACCTCCTTCACCTATGTTGTCTTAGTTAGAGCTAGCTAGTTAGAAGCAACAATCATAGAGAGGAGAAGCAATTATAGCTTCGGGAGAATAGAGCAGAGTGTGATTGTTTTTGTGTGTTAGGAACATAGTGAGATCTTGGACCTTTGTGTATGAGGGTGTTGTAAACGTGATTGGATACGAACCTGCCGAAGGAGAGCCTCAACATCAAGGCTTGGTTGTAAACTCCCCTTGTATTTATCATAATAAAATGCAATTGATGTTTATCTTCCACTCTTGTTTACATTTATAATGAGATTTCTAGTATTCCTTGATTAGTTAGATAGGTTGTAATTGTTTTATTTTTGTCATAATTTTACGCTTGTCGTGGTGTCTTAACTGTTTGTACAGGTAATCGGACGTTGGTAGCAACGTGTATCGAGCTTGAGGAGAACGACAGATCAAGAAGCTCGACAGAAGATGACAACATAGCATTAGAACAAGGTAGGTCATCTTCCTTGATCTGAATTTTATTTACAATCTAGGAAGGTAGATGATAGTATGTTCCCATAGTTGCTAAACCCACCCTAGGGCTAGAGGGATCGCCTCTATCCATAGAGGGGATTTTCCGACTCATCATTGGCGACTCCGCTGGGGAGTTTCCTTTAATTTTGTCACTCTTTGAGGTCTTAGTCATTCAGCGAGTTTAGTCGAACGACGATTTCCCTGTTTGTTCCTATGTTTTTCATCAATTACAATCTTTTAGTTTTTTCTTGAAGTGGTGAGTCTAGTCCTAGTTAGGGGAAATTCTTTGTTCTTTTTCTTTTTCAGAAATCGACACTTTTATTTGTCTGACAGTCGCGTTGATCAGGCCAATTGGTGCTAGTTTTCAGTTATAACGTTGTGCCAATTGGCCTGTTGGTGCTAGTTTCAGCCCCAAAGTCGCGCCCATTCCTGTGTGTGTTAAAAATTAAGGTTTTTCCCTAAGTATTTCACCAGTATGTCTTTCCCTTCTGGTCTTTTTCTCTGTATGATTTACATTTTATCCCCTTCACTCAAGTTTTTTTGACTGGCTTGTTGGATTGGGTTTTGGTTGTTTTTTTTGTCCTTTCTGTTGGGACATGCATCGTAACATCCTAGGTTTTTCTAGGATTGTGCATCAATTTCCTAGTTGCATGTTTCACGGGACATTGCCCTACTGATTGAGTCAGTCTCCTTGCTTGGTGAGTCATCTCTAGTTGATTGCCTTTTTATTTTTGGTTGTTTGAGTGATCAAGTCTCAAGTGTCTGTCTAAGTTCATTTGGTTCGCTTGTTCACTTGTGAGCATAGATTACATTTCTCATTGTGATCTCAAAAGTATTATGATTTGTTGATGTAAAAGGGGATGAATGCCTTGTTTTGAGCTCACACTTTGGAATTCATCTTTGTGCTTAAACTGATATGTCTTGTAGCCTTTTGAGGAATTTTGTTGCAAAGTGTTCAAAATAAGATTGTATTCTTAATGTTTGGTTGCATCCTTTTTGCATTAAGAAAAATTGTAGTCATTTAGTTTTCGTATCAAAGTTTTCTTTTCGTTAAAATGCATTAGATCAAGTTGCATTAAAATGTCATGTTTGGAATTTTTCATTGAACTTAGATTACATTTTTAATGATTGAAAACTAAAAGCCGCTTTGAGTGCATTCTCTTTCATTAAAAGAATGCATTAAGTAGATTCTCATTTCATCAAAAAATGCATTGAGTGCATTCTAATTCATTCAAAAGAAAAATGAAATTGTGCATAGATTACAATTTCATAGTTTTCAAAAAGAGAAATTTGCATATATTACATTGCATAATTCACATCTTTAAATGTTTTATATTAATTTGGGATAGTGAAAGTCATCTAATTGGGAAAAAATTTATTTTGCAGTATTACTTTTTTATCATTACAGCTTCCAAATAAGCATAGATTTCATTATTTCAACTTGGCAAAGGGGAATTTTTCTGGAGGACATAGAAATTTTAGCATGCTCTTGTGATCCTTCAAATTTTCTCTTAAATAACCTAAAAATTATAAAAATAAAGCTAAGGGTCTTGATAAAACCTTGAGAGGATGAAATTTGAACACTGATTGAACTGGTACTTGCACATCAACAAGCTTCATTGATCCTAAGAACATGCAAAACAATTTATTTTAAATGGATTAAAAATTGAGACCATAATCCTGTTGAAACCATTGACAACTTACCAACTTCAATGCCAAATTCATGGCCCTTAAGCATGATAAGATTCATTTTAGAAGTAAAACCCTTTTTCTCCTTCCCTCATACTGATTCTTATTATGCAAAGAATAGTATTGGCACCCATATTCCTAGTCTAAGGCCCTTCTCATGTACATTGGTAAAGGCCTTGAGAGTTTTATTAGTTTGGGATGAAATAAAATTCATCCCAAGCTACCAAGTGGTAAACCTTGGAGCATATTCAAGATAAGCTTCCCCAACTGGAAGGATATTTATTGGTGATTAATGACACTTGAAAGGGAAGGTTTGAGCTTGGATGGATTCAGAGATTGACTGAGTATTTTAACTGAATAAATTGTGTCTATGAGAGTATTCAAGGATATTTTAAGTATGTTCACATTGTAGCCATTGTATCAAAGGTGTAGAGTTACATAGAATCATAAGTCTAGGATATTCAATGTAGTGGTGAGTTTCAGTCATTCATCATAACATAAATTTTGTGTTGTGTCATAGATAGGTTTATAGCATAATTCATAATTAGCCTAATAGAATACTGGTTTATAACACTAATTAGTATATAGCATATTGGTTTACATTTTGCTAATTTAGGGAAAAATTCCTTGTAAGCAAGGAGGAAGAGGTGAGAATAATACTAGGTGACAAGTGGCAAGTGGGAATGTATCACAGTGTATTTGTAAACATCTAATTGTAACTCCTGTGTTTAGGAGACAAACAACCACCAATGACCCCATTGGTTTCTCCTTCAATTATTCCATTAATTTACTTCATTATATTTTTTTATTTTATGTACTATAATATATTTGCATTTGTGGCATTCCTCTTTTGTAGTCTTCCTTTTATTTTTTAAATGCCACTTATATTACTTCAAGGAAAAGGAGAAATTAGTTACACTTTTTATCATCATCCGATTTTCGTAATTCTTCTCATCTTTGTTTGTAATAACATATAAGATATTGGGAAAAATCTTGTCATATTTTAGCAACAATTTGATCTATTGTCAACTGATTAGCACAAGCTAATGTGTGTCTTTTACCCATCCAAGCTAATTTTATTTGGGATGAGTTGAGGTTGGTAAATTAAGTTCCTTTTCCTATTTAAGCAAGAAAAAATTATTTTGGTTTCCATTATCAATGATCATATATGTTAGTTTTTGCTTGATTTGATAGTTCTATGTACAAAGAGCTTCCTTGTTGTTGGCAAGGCTATCTTTGGGCATTAGCATTAAGTGTGTATCAATGTAGTTGGGATTGTTGACATCAACCTCTAAGTCTCCAATAATTCTTAGAAAGGAAGTATTTTTCCTTTTGTAGCTCTTTGGCCTAAATTGTTGACATTCCTCATTGGAATTGGCAAGCTTCCTATGATAGGTGCCATATTTCTTCTTCCCACAGTGGATAGAGGATATGGAATTGGTTTCTCCTTTTTTTTACCCAATATGGTTGGGCTGATTAATTAGTAGAAATAAAATTAGGACGAAATTCCCTTCATCTAAATTAATTGAGCGGTCTTAACTTGTATTGAAACTTGGAACTAATTTGCATAAAATGCTCCAAGGAGGAAATAGAAGAAAATCTAACTTATTTCTAATAGAGGGAAAAAACCATAAAATAATTTGGTGTAGAGGGTATATTTTGGGACCTTTGAGACTCTACCTTGAGATGGGAGAGAGATCCATATCTGGCTCCCCATTCTTATAAATATTTGGTCTCCTTGGGTCATTATGGTCAAAGGAAATGTTGAGACTTTAGTTCCAGCGTTTTTGGATCAAACATAGGAAAATTTTTATGTTGGCCATCATCATTAGTGTTGCGAAAAGGGGGTTGTTTTATATGGGAAATTAAATCTACCAAAATATAATTTTTATATAGGAGAACAACCTCCTTTGAAGATCAATTATCATAACTATGAAAAATAACAGAAAAACCTGGAAATGATTCTGCTCATTGTGTAGTTAATCAATTATGGTTTACAGAAGTCCTCTTGTATGCCTGGATATTGGTTATTTCTTCCAATATCACAAGACTATTCATCTTCAATAAGGATGGGTTTAAAAAATGGAATGGATACTTTTTTTGGTTTCTCATATGGTTCACAAAATGGCTTGATGATATGATCAACCTTCTTTTCTTCCTCATCAAAGTTCATGTTATATATAGGATGATTGTCAAAGCAAAAGATATAGGATATTTCATTGTTCTATTCAAACTTAATAGGTAATGTTGATTGGATATGCACATCATTATGGGTGTAAAGGAGTATTTCTATCTTGAGCCTTAGGGAATCTTCAAGATTTCGCTTCATTAATGAGTGTCTTATTATTTTCATTCTGAGGGAAACTAGAACTATATTCTGGTCCATTATCTCCATATTCACTTAGGATTTTGTCATATGTTGGTTGAATTTCAATTTCTAGTGTAGAAAAAAATGCATGGCTTGATGCCCCTGTCATCACATGCTAAGTCTTCTCAGGTGATTTAAAGATTGGTAGAAAGTTGTTTCCTACCCTCCTACTGGTATTCCTCCTCTACATTCAGGACCTTTTCTCACACTATAAATCATTTGGAAATATGGAGTGTTTTCAAGGGGGAATCAAATGAAGAGAAATGTAGCATATCCTTGTCCAAGTGTGGCAAGCCAGCTGATCAGACCGAAAAAATTGTATGAAATTGTTCTTTGTATTCTTCAACCGGGTGGTCATTAACACTGCCTCAAAATTAGTATTGGCTAGACTGAATCATCCCATTTTTTTCACTTCACAATCAGTCTTAGGAATACACCTATATTTATCTCTACCACACTCATCATCGGCATCAAATGCAGCGTAGGTGTAGTATTTATGTTTTTCTCAAACTCATAATGCAATTTTGAGCTGCCAAATGTGTTTCCATGAATTCCCATAGCTTTATTACCCTCACTTAGCCTTCTATGTGATCTATTTATATACATGTTTATGAGGTTTTCCTATTATTGTATTATTATTTGCTCCATTTTACCCTATATTTAGCTTTGACATTTTCTAGGAGTTGTGTTTGCACTCCCACATTGTACTTGTACTAGTTGTATATTCCAGTCCCATTAACCTCTTTATTGTCATTCGTTGGATATATAAAATTATTTTATCATATCTTATCTCACTTTTTGTTGATCAAAATACACTTATCTAACTTGAGAAGTGTTTTCAAGTTTCAATTCATCTCCAAATAGATTATGTTTGGATGTGTTTAGGGAATCATCATATATGTTGTCTGATTGTTTGTCTAGTCAAAAGTGAGCAAAATGTTGCACATACCTATGATCATAGTTTGAGAATTTCGGGTGGTCTATACATTGGTGAAAAAATGGAAAGCATGGCATTCATCATCAAGGGCTTCTAAATATGTGCAGTGGTATTTATGGCAATCATTTTTTACTTGAATTTTATCTAAAATATAAAATAGATGCCTCATCATTGATAGAGATTCATCGTGTTGTAGTGTCGTATTTCTCACTATCTATCGTAATTTTTGGGTTAGAAGCTAATAGTTGATCTTCTTGTGAATCTGGGATGTATTCTTTTGAATACCCCCATTCCTCTGCTATGTCTAGTGTGTTGATGTGTTTGGTACATGAGTGTATGAAAAACATAGGTGCTTGGTAGGAGTGATTGTTAGCCTATAAGCAATGTCACAGGGCAAAAATGGGTTGTTAGATGGTTAGTGAAGCATCATAACATGTAGAAAAACTAGTTATAAAAAATAATGTACTACCAAAAGAGGAGGAAACAAGAAACAAAAAATACACATATAACACAAGCTCAATATCAAGTAAACAAACTAATAATACCAATGGAGAACGAAACCCCTTTTATTATTCATTGGTGGTAAAGAGTTAGAACGCTAAAACACTCACAGTGAGTCCTTAGAGTTATGGAGCTCTAATAATCAAAGAAATGAGGGATCTCCCCTTAAGATATTTGTAGTCCACTCTCTTCTCCTCGAATGAGTGATCGAATATCGGACAACTGATGCACTTCTCCTTTGGGATTGAGGTGTTGGATGGCCAAAAAATGAACCCCTTCACTCTCTTGTTGCTTGGAAAACACCGCTAGTTTGATCATGGGAAATTTGGCCAGCATAACAATGTGTTCTAAATTTTTCTTCTCATGGTGATATTTTATAGGAAAAATTCAAATCTTCTTCCCTCTCTTGGTACAATTGTGGATAGTGAGCCAAGAGTGGTGGTTGATTCTATTGCGTGCTCACTTGAGGTCTCAAGGTGGCTCTAGTCGGTTTTCCTTGGGTGGCCTCAAGTGGAGAATATTCTTCTTGAAGTGTGCAAAGTGGTCCTGGATGGTGACCTTTTGCCATACCAAGGACCACACAACTTATTGAGGGAAATTTCTGGAGACCTGCGCTGCTATCGAAGAAAAGTGCGCGCGGAACGCATTGTGCCAGTGTCTTTCATGCACAATTTGATTAATTTTCCTCTTGACCTTAGAGAAAGTTAAATTTTCCATATTCTCTAATTTTTTTCCACCCTGTAAATCCTTTTTCTTGAAATTTTATGATTTCCTTTGTTTTTCTGATTTTCCAGTGATAACATCTAGTTCTAGCAATCATTTTAGACAGAATGATGTTGAAAGGGCCTTGGTTAGGTTTTAATAGCCCATATTTCAAATGGAACTGGTTTATTTATAATCCTAACATTATCTTATATTGTTTCAAATGGAGTACAATGGGACAAATTCAAGCCTCTAGCTTCACCAGCTGACAGTGTTTTCCCTAATCAGTGTTTCTACTTCATAGTTTGGACTTAGGATATTAATATTTTACAGACACATTCAATTTGATTTTTCCATGTTGAGGTACCTATTTTATAGTAATTTCTTGGATCATTTGTGTAAATGTCATTTGAACTTGTATAAAATTGTATGAAGCTTGTGCAGGCATAATCCGTTTATAATTTTCTTATTGTGCAAGTTTCTTTCATTGTTATTTCTAGCCTACTCTTATCTTCAGTCACGGTAGTAACTAACTTATTATTGATCTAAAAAATTAATTGGTTCCTTGAGATGAGATCACCTTCCAATATCAACATAATATGAATTAAAACATAGGAACTCCCCTTCTTTGGTTTCTCCTTTTTATTCATTTCATTTGGTGTTGTTTATTAGTGTCATTTTCTATCTTGAATTTATGTTCTGTAAAATTTTATAGATGCCAATGCTTAGGTGTTGCTTTCTTCAATGTAACTTAGCCTTTTTGTTGTACTCTACCCTATAACAATGATGCTCAATATGATTATTTCCATACCTACAGGGATTACTTAGTCAATCTCATAGTATCATTTTTTCAATACCGTAGGGAAGATTCCTAGACATGGGAGCCTTAGAAGTGGATTTGGTACACAATTTATGTTATGACAATTTTTGTTATTTATATGAAATTAGTATATAAATGGATTTGTGGTAAGTTTATTTTAATTTTATATTTTTTTATATGCTTTATTTGTTGAAATTTTCTCGTATGTCGTCAAATTGTTGCAAACAACTGCGACAGATTTGTAGCAAATTCTTGCGTTCACCTCGATTAAGATTATTTCTCTTGACAAGGTAATGGTAGAGCTGAGAGAAGGGAAATGATACTTGGATTCACCAATATAATATTTTGGTCAAACCATTTCTCTTAATTTTCCTTACAAGTGTTTGTTCTCTCTTTTTGACATTCTGATAATCATCTTGTTAGCTAGGCCACTGAACTTTTCCAAAGGGCAGACAACTATTCATTTCTTAATATTAATTTCTATGGAAAACATTGATTTGCAGTCATGAAAAGTTGATTTGGTCAAGCTTGGACGTGATCATCAATACTTCACTAGATTCCTTGACAATGTGCTATGGTAGATTTTGTGTTTCTTTTTATTATTGATTTTAGTGCATCAAGAAGTAGAGCTTGTTTTATTATTTCTCAAAGATGTTGATCATGACCTATAGATGCTCTAGGATTTCTTTTGGATCAAGAGCCTAGTTCATTTACAAACATATATTTGCATCTCATTGTAAATATTTAATGATTTAGTAAACGCATTAGTTTTAATTTTTGTAGTAATTGCAGAAGCAAGGGATACAATTCTAATACATGTTTCATCATACTCACCTGAAACTGCAAAGCTATGTGAGAAATTATTAGGTTTCCTATTGGAAGAAAATCATAAGGAAATAAAATGAGTTAGATGTGCATATATATCAACAAACTCTTAAGATAACTTATGTCGAGGCTACTTTCATTCTTCCATCTCCAAATTATCTTGAATGGAAATATTTTTCTAAGCATAAAACATAAACAACAAAGGGAAATGGATAACCATAAAGTCAGCTAGATTCCTTTATTTTTGGGATAAATAGGATAGATGAAAAGGTGATGTATCGATTTTCTCATAAGGAATAAAATGAAGTATTGATTTTGTCCTGGAGTCTCGATATGTTGTCATTCGAAGGAGTAAAGGGCATCTAGTGAGCACGACGGAAGAAAAGGACCAAAAGGACAAGATACAACATCAAGAAGTTGCAGAGAAAATTTTCATTGTATCTTGTATACCATATATTGTTGTATTATTCAGATTTGGTTTAATATAACAAAGATTGGGTTGTACATTATTGTACAATTTTGTTAAAAAGTGTGTATACTTGTGCATATGTGATTTACTACTTTATATTTTCCACTGTGAAAAGAAGTTTCACTTGATATTCTTGGTTTGATAACATCAGTGATTTTATGACTCTAACCTACCCCCAAGATCATAGAAATTCAACATGGTTTCATAGCGTGTTTAAGCTACTTTGGAAGGTAGTGAATCCGAGTTGTGTGCAACGAAGTATAGTGTGAGAGGGAGTTGGTCACATTGTAGGTGAAAATGTCAAAGTTGCAAGAAGGTCTCTAGTATGAGGATGGATTGGAGGGGTTGTCCAACTATATTCCTTGGAAGGAAAGGACCAGGTTGGCCTTGTAGGTCAACAAGATCTAGGATTTTACCGATAAATCCATCTAGAATCCAACCGACCCTAAGGATCTATAAATATATGAATATTTGGATATGAAGGTGAGAGTGAGCATCCTAGATGGTGTGAAGGATTCCCTAATAACTCATTTTTGTGGGAAGAACACCACATATGATATGTTGATGTATCTTCAGAATTTGTTCTAGAATAAGAATGAGAACTGGATACTACTATTGGAGGATAATTTGAAGTCCACCAAGAAGATAAAGTGTGAAGGAGTGAATTTTTATATGACGAGCTTGTCTCAGGTTAGAGATGAGCTTGTTTTCATCGATGTGAAAATTTCAGATGCAGATATGGTGAGGATTGCATTAAAAGGGTTCACCGAGGAATGGAATCCCCTCATCAAAGGGATCGTTTCTAGAGATATATTTCAAAAATGGGATAGGCTATGGGATGACTTCATTTGGGAATATTTGCAATATGATGATATTTATCCAATGAATATGGTAAATGAGGGCGTGGCACTTGCAGCACGAATGAAGGGTAAGAAGAAGAAGGACTTGAGTAGAGTCAAGTGTTTCAAATATGGCGAAATGGGTCATTTTTCATCGAGATGTCCAATGAAGAAGAAGGGAGATGATGATAAGAGGAAAGGAAAGTAGGTCGTTAGGGTTTCCACTTCAACTGAGATAGATGATCTCACTAGAATATTGGAGGAGGAGGACTTTTCTATGATCTCTCATTTCTCGCAGGGTATTGTCAATGAGGATGGATGGTATGTGGACATTGATGTGAGGAAACATATGACAGGGTAATAGGATTTTTTTGAGACTCTAGCTAAATGGGCTAACTCGAATTTGCACATGGTGTTTGGCAATGAGAGTCTATTAGAGATCCGAGGATAGAGTTTTTTTCCATTCAGGATGAAGACAAGATGAGTGATGCGAGTCTCGGATGTATTGTTTGTACCATAACTCGTATATAATGTGATCTTTTTCTCGATGATCGAGAATAAGGGGTTTGAGTTTTTTTTTCCAGGATGGGAAGGCAAGGCTCAAGCCTAGAGGCTCTAGCTCCATTGGTATCGTGCTTTGAGTTAGAGAGCATGGTCTATATAAGCTAATAGGAAAGTCTATGGATCATGAGAAGCAGGTGGAGCACATGTAATTTCCAGAGAAGTAGGTGTAGGTGCAGGCTTCAGAGGGGAAGGTACAGGTTCTAATGAAGAATTTATAGGCTCTAGAGGCTCTGAGGGTGATGAGTTCTAGTGGGAGCTTGCAGGTTTAGTGGGAGAATTTGCATCCTAAGAAGAGTGTGTGGTCAGTGGGGAGAAAGGGTGTTTCCACATCTAGCAAGAAGGAATCATGGATAGAGTGTAAAGTGATACATGAAAAGAAGAATAAGTAGGGTTCTTCCAGTAGTGACAGTGACACTTTCGAGAGAGGCGTATTTCATAGAACAAGGATTGTTGTGATTGTGAGAACCAAGAGTTGGGAGAATGTTACGAGTAGCGATGATGATGATGATGATGAGTTACTTCCTAATATTGGAAGTACCTCCCTTGTTAAAAGGTATTGTTTATTTTTTAGTAGCTTAGGGGCTACTCTAAGCCCTAGGGTTCAGGGATTGGAGGGCAAAGCACCACAAGAGTCACTTGTGGACTTGGAACCCAAGCTTGGGGTTTTGTACCAATCGTGTTTTAGGGAATTTCCATGGAGCACTTTGGACATGTGATAGCATGAGATTATAGAGGGAAAAAAGGAGAATCCAACACTTCAAGAATCATCGAATTTTGAGTTGTCCTTAGTGAGATATGAATTTTTGAAGGTTATAATTTGGTTTTGCACATGTATGTCTAGGTCGGATTGGAGTAAATAAGCCATGTGATAGTTATTAAAACCCTATTGTGAAGTACTGAGGAGCCCTTACGTATGGTATATATACAAGGTGATGTGAGGACATTTACTCATCCATTTATGCAACAAAGACACAATAGAACAACTCGTTGGAGGTGAAATAGAACTCGGTCAAAGGAGTTATGAAAATTTTGTTAAGGTCACGGAAGGAAGGCTACTACAAGGAGGGAGAAAAGGTTGTCTGGAGCCTTATAGGACTTTTTTGTAGGGTTTTTTTCTCTAGAAAATAGGCTGAGTAACCTCAGGATTCTATGCAGGTTTGTTTGGGTAGTGAAAAGGTAAGGAGAGCCTTGTTTTGGGTGTGTTGTTAGGTGACAGTAGGGATTGTGGTAGGCTGCAAGCCTAAACACTTAAAAAAAGGAAGTGTGGGAGTTTTTGGGGCTGTAAAGTGCCCATAACAACATCCCATAATAAGAGGACCTCACCTTTCCTAGGCCGCATCAATTTAAGGATTTGTTGTGTGGGTATTTAAGGGTTATTACAGCATGGACATGCCCTAACGAGGGACAACAAAGCATAAGACTTGGATTACAATTTGTTTCGTGTGTTGCATTAATGATTTGACCAGTTTTGGATCACTTTGGTGAGAAGCTTGTTGGATCCAAGTGTTGGAGTTGTCTTAGGCATGAAGAAACTCCAACTAGGTGCATATCTTGTAGTGATTGGATTGGGCATCATTGGTCTGGTGGAGGTTAGTGTGTTGATAGCCCAAAGTAACCATATACAAGCTACCTTGACATGACAAAGAAGAGTTGAAGGTTGGGTGAATATTGGTTCTAAAGTGCATCACCTTGATGGAAGAAGGTTACTGCTAGCCTAACATTTTGGAGCTCAGGAAATGACCAACCTAGAGAGAAGATTGGATCAACCCATGTACAGGCAGTAGAAGTGACTTGCAACAGTGTTAGGTGGAAACTGTCCTGGTGTCTTGATGTGTTGTCCTTTGAAGTACTGAGGGGAAGCTATTGAGCAGTACAGAAGAGAAGGACCAACATGACAAGATATGACATCGAGAAGCTACAACGAAATTTGTCATTACATAATAGACTATTGTATTATTCATATTTGGTTTAATATAACAAAGATTGGGTTGTACATTATAGTACATTTTTGTTAAAAATTGTGTATACTTGTGCATATGTGATTTACTACTTTATATTTTCCATTGTGAAAAGTAGTTTTGGTTGAGATTCTTGGTTTGGTAGCATCAGTGATTTTAAGACTCTAACCTAGAGCCAAGATCATGGAAATTCAACCCAAATATTTATACACTTTTTTTTGTGGAAATTCTTGCCAATTTATGGAGCGGCCTCCTTATTTCATTAAGAGAAGTTAACACACCATGAATCTAGGGTGGGCATGGGAATGAGGGTGATGTATCAAAACACTTATTGTGTGCATATTTGTAAAGGTTTATTGAATCTAGAGGGTGAATTCATTGCAGCACAAACCCATCTAAATCCATATCTGATTTTGGAGACTACAAATGGCGAGTATATCAAATATTGGATCTCAAATTGGGAAACATGGAACTTTTCAAGCTCAAGGTGCATGTCACACCATAGGTGAGATGGGTTTCTACTAGTAGCTAGAGATCATTGTGATCCTAAATATGGTCTATTTTATTTGTAGTAATGAGCCTTATGACTTGTCACTTCAAGGCTTGAAGATCCATCATTCCATGCCCAAAGTCCTACATAATCTTATTACAATTGGGTGGTTTTATTCATTTTTCATGAATGAGAATGTTCATTTTGAGATCCTATTATGATTTTGATTTTGTGTTGGGAAAGCTTTGGGCTCCAATTGTATCTCATTCCCACCTTGACTTGGGAGGTTGACAACACTCACTTCCAAAATTTTAACATCATAGTCCATCCCGTTTTTTCATCCCATTTATGTCCATGCAACTGTGATTTTGTAGATTAATCCCATGCAACCTTCAATACAATTTGGCTAAATTGAGTCATTCCATAACTGATCTCTTCATTATACTCCCATACACACCTCTCGTAGAAGAACTTTCTCACATCGTTGAAAATTTATTCCTTGTAGATCCAATGACTAATATCATTGATTATAGCTTGTTGGAATAGTGTCTGTGATTACTTGAATATTATTC
The DNA here is from genome assembly GCA_034641835.2 of Pinus albicaulis. Classification (NCBI taxonomy): domain Eukaryota; kingdom Viridiplantae; phylum Streptophyta; class Pinopsida; order Pinales; family Pinaceae; genus Pinus; species Pinus albicaulis. The sequence continues at coordinate 477,627,028 of CM076580.1, forward strand.
TGATCGTACACTTCAGAATTTCCTATCTAGTTTGTATTTACAACTTGCAATACCTATGGAGTCTGGATGAATGCAATCAGTTCTTGTTCGTGCCAGTATGGACCCGAGTAACTTGCACACACTTCTTTCTATTATAAGTACTCAACGAGTTCATGAAATGTTGCTTGGTCAATCGTGCACCATCACATAAATTCCAAGACTTGATGAAACATTTTTCATTAGTTAAGGGATACTTGATGGACAAGTGCATCAAGTCATTCAGTTGATGTAGATGCATATACATCTTGAGGACTTGCCTTACATTTGAATGGGAGATCAGTCCCTTAGCATTATAGATCGGTTACTTACCATTTTACTCTTAGGAATTGGGGTATGTTTTGTTGAAATAGTAAATTGTTGTATAGTATATATGTGTTCATTAATATTACTCATATGGTATAAATGTTTTTTTTTATATGGTTCCTATCTCTTATGTCAGTTTTCAACTATTATTGAATCACGAGTTACTTCTCAATCGAAAAATGAAGGATAAATATTTTAAACCATAGAAAAGTCCTTGAGATTGGTTCCTATCACTGTTATGCTCCTCTCCTTATGTTCCCTTTCATTTTACCTTGGTGGTATATTTTTCTCTAAGAAGAATAGATTCGTTCTAGAAGATAAAACATCACTTACCCCTATGCAATTTAGTTGCAATGTTATTGAAGTGAAGTCCATGAAGTTTGAACAGTGCAACATTGAATATCAAGATTACACTCCATGCATACATCAAAATATATTTGTATTGTGATAGATTGTGTTGTAATACTTTTAAGAGTTTGAAACGTAGCTATCCTGATTTGGAAAATTGACTCCTTTGAGGAGCTATAATTACATAAACCTTATAATCTATAAATGATACTCAATTTTTGTTACATTTTGAGTTGAATACAACTAAAATATTAGTTTGTATTTCTTGGTGAATTTACTAAATTAGTTAATGTCTTTGAGCTGGGAGATCTCACAATTGCTTATTTGTTTCCAATCAACCACATTGGATGAACTAGTTAGGTTTTCCCTTGCTGGCGCACATGATGCACACTACTTATTTTATTATATATATTGTGTTGTGCTATAATTTCTAGTCCCATTGACCTATTTTAGTAATTTTTGGACATCAATCTCTATTTTTCTGAGACAATGTCCAGTGAACTTCTTGGCAGGTCTTGTCAATGACTTTTTCATGGCAAAACATTGTTATTGAAAAACTTTTAAGCTTAGTTTTCATTGTTAGTTTGTCTTGAAATGGTTTTTTAAAGTTGTTTTGTATGCATTATGAGTTATGTCATTCAATTTCAATCTACTAAAATGGTCTGACTCTCATTATTCCATATATGGAGGAAGTTTGATGCTCACAGGCTTGCATTTAAGGAGCAACACTGCCCCCCAATTTCTGAAAGAGTCGAGTGCTTAATCCCTCCACCATAAGGCTACAAGATACTTATTAGATGGCCAAAGAGAAAAGATGAGTGTTGATATAGGTACATACTTGATCCATATTTATTTTTTCTTCCATCACTGTTAAAAAAGTACAAAAATCTTGAAGTTCTAAAGCAATGGTAATTGCATATATTTCACCCACATGTTGTAGAGGATCTATGATAATAAATTAGCATTGTTTACAGAATTACTACTTCTTAAATGTTTTTATTTTCACAGGAATTTCCCATGTGAATGGGTCAATAATGGAAAATCAAATCAACATTGATCAAGGAAATAAGGGCAAAAATTCCTCTTCCCGGGTGGAGGTATGATTTTCATTCTTTACAAGTATTTTTTGTGTTATCTTTCATTCACATTTAATCTTATGTTATTCACACTAAACTTATAGGTAATATTGGATGAAGGTTCAAAGTTTTTTTATTCTCTTATTTTTCTTAAATTGGTTTACTTAAGTTATATGTAGTTTCCACATGTGATGTCCGTATCTTCGATTTTTTAAATATTTTCTAGAAATATCTTTAGTGGTTGTAAACATTTATCAGATTTAGATAAATAAAGGCTTGGAAATGATTAGTATCTTTAATATATTTATTATTTTAGAGGCATACAAATATTTTGCATTCAGTTTTTTGAGATACAAGTGGAGAATATTTTGCAGTTGTAAGTGAGGATTTTATTAGGGTGTGGTCTTTTCATTTTGGAAAAGGTGGTAAATGTGTACATGAACTGAGTTGTAGTGGAAATAAATTCCATTCATGTGTATTTCATCTATTCTATTTTGGTAATTGGATGCTATCAGGTTAGTCACATTCGATATTTGACTTAGAAACTATTACTTATTTAATATGGGATTTTTTCCTTGTAAAAGTTGGTAAATTTTGGTAATTGGATACTATCAGGTTAGTCACATTCAGTATTTGACTTCAAAACTATTACTTATTTAATCTGGGATTTTCCCTTGTAAGAGTTGGTAATGATAGACGTTTTGATCGCGATGTGTGATTTGTTAATATTTATTATGTTTGATTACAGTCATTGGAGTTATGGAATATGGAAGAAAACAAGAGTACGACCCTTTTTGCACACAATACAGAAGTAGGAATTGAAGAAAGAGGAGAATAATAACACTGGAGCGGAAAATACAAAAAAAATATAAAGAAGAGAAATATTCTAGTGATACCCTTAAATTCGATATCCCACATGAGACACACACATAAAGACTGATGGTGAAGTCTTTAGAGTTGGTGAATCCATCTGCAATGCTTTAGTGACCAATGGTAATGTTTTGAAGTACTGATGAAACAATAGTTCATTTGTAATTTTGCGTTTTCATATTATATGAACATGCACATTGTATGACATTTTTAAAAAAATTTAGTCACGAAATAATATTAATGAATTTATGTTGATTAATAATGAACATACAAAATCAATCAAAACTACTAGTTTAGTAGTTTATAATGATTAATTATGTGACACAAATAAAATGAATATACGCCGACTAAACTAATCGTTTATAATTGTTATTAATGAAAGTAAATGAAATGAATATAAACTACTAAATTATTTGTTTGTATGATGAATATGATATTATTAAAAAAATATAAATGACTATTTTAAATAATAAATTTTTTATTACAAATGATGAATAAATTTTGCACATATATGACTATTAGTAGCTAATTTACAGTATCTTATAACATGAGCAAAATTTAGTCACATTTCTTTGGTCATTAATTGGTTTTAAACGATGAAAAAATTTTCATATATATGAATATTAGTAGCTAATTTACAATATCTTATAACACAAACAACATTTTGGTCATTAATTTGTTTTTTTCAGGTGATCATGTACTGGTATATTTTGTTGTGCATTTTGTCATTAATTGTGACAATTAATGACTAAATTAATTTAAAAAATGACTAAATATACTAATAAATGATAAAATTGATACAACCAATTAATGACTAAGATAAATATGAATAAAAGTTGGTCGCATTATAATATACTATAAATTAGCCACTATTGGTCATGGATTGAAAAAATGGTCGTTTATATGGAAATTTTAGTCATTTTTTTAGTAACTAATTAGTCATTTTGTATTAGTTATCAAGAGGATTTGTTTGGATATTTTGTATCTTAGTATATAAATGGGATGAGTTACTTTATTGCTTGGGTTTGGAAATGGTTGTGCAGGTAGTTGAGTGGGAATGGGTCTTTGAAATGGTTGTGATTGAGAATGTGGTTGTGGTGGAGGTGGATGGGATGGATAAAATTGAGTTTGGTATGGAGGATATTGAGGATATTGAGGTAAATATGGATCACCCCATTGGGAAGGATAAGACCATGGAGACCAAGGTGAGGTGCAAGGTGGATAACAAGGTTGAAATTGTGCTTTACAACTTGTATTGAAAGAGGAGGGGTATTTCATACTAAGTTGATATGAGTTAACAAGTTAGGGTTGCTCCATTCCTCCTTCTAATTTGTTTTCCACGCCTTCTTCTTCTACCTGCACATGATGAATACTGAAGTGGGGGGATTTTTGGTGTTATATATATATAGGGTTGCTCCATTCCTCCTTCTAATTTGTTTGCCACGCTTTTCCTTTCACTCTGTTTTTCATACTAAAGCAGGGACATATTTATACATACATTTACATATATATATATATATATATATATATATATATATATATTGAATGAAAGATGTCTAATGCAAACTTTTTTTTTTTGCAAAAAATATGAATGTAGAAAAAAAACAAGGAATCATTCCAAGAACAAGAGAGTTCTTTCTTTGACACCCTCCCTGGAAACGACGCCAAAAAGTGATGAGACCCATTATTGCAATAAGAATGTTGCAACTCCTGAGGCTATTAACTTAAATGATCAACCCGAGGTTCGTAAAAACTTAAGAGGGGTCGACACTGTATGTGCAACAGACACCTTCCTCTTCTTCGTCTGACTCCCTTTGATACAAGTGAAATAAGGAAATGAAAAAATTCAAATGAACAAATATCTAAGTAAATCGCCAATCCTAATTTTCAAAAGGTAAATAAAAATAAGAAAATCTATTCTACTTGGAAAATAAATGGCAAAAAGGAAATATATTCTCTTTGTAAACATGTAAATCATAATGACAACTAAGAAAATTCAATCTATCTTACTGGAAAGGAAATTACATTTAAAGGAGATTTATTCTATTTTTCACGAAATTAAAGTACTAGAGTACTCTTGCAAAAAATGAAATCACACTTTGCATAAATTAAATTGTGGAAAAAGAATTTAGACTAATTTGCAGAAATAAACATTCAAGAATTAAGAAATATAAGAGATAAATGGAGGCCTAACCAAACCTTAGCTCAACCAAAGTGGCCTCAAAGCTTTCATAGGCTATAAATCTACTTCTATCATGAATTTGGAGTGAATCTGGGTAAGGAAAATCTTGAAAAAAAATTTCTACGGGTCTGCTAAAGGAGTGACAAGATTGCTACAAGAGTGTGATAACTTGTTGAATTCCTAAGAAAATGTTGGAAACCATATCACTACTGAGGGGGGGGGGGTGAATTAATAGTGAAGGCACTTATAAAATTTTCGCCAAATTAATTATTTGTTAAACCATGCATAAAGTGAAACACATAAGAAAGGATTAGAGTATCAAACACAAGTAGAACCATGCAAGCATTCAACACAAGAAACAGAAATATTTTTGGTGGAAAACCCTCCTCCTCGGTCAAAAACCACCCTTGTTGCTATTGCGTTGCTCAATATATTTTATTATTTTGTTGAAATTTTTTTACATGGATTAACTTACACTCATAAGTCAGAATAATTTACTTGCATTATATTATTATGCCACCTATCAGTTAGGAAGTTTTTTTCTCTCACGGATCTACGTAAATCTATCCGTTGGAAGCACCCACGACCAATGATCCTCGCCCAATGATCCTTGCACAACACCCATTTGACTACCCAACACCGACTGGATGGAGAAATATATTCCTTCTACTGAATATTTTGAATCATTTTCTACTATGAAGCCTCCATGCCTTCACTTCCTCCATACAAACCACATTTCATATGTTTTCAAATTGAGCTCCCAATTTGCTCAACATGAACATCATAACAACAATATCTTCAAAGAACAAAATAAAAACATCACAAACTACATTATAATCTCACCAAACATGGCATAAAATAATTTGTAAAATACATCAACAAAAACCTCTCTGCAATTAACCAATGTGCTCACAAACAACTCTTGCATACAACCAACAAACAAAAATTGCTACCAATCGACTCCAATAGAATTACAACCAAACAATAGTTCACCTCCTCGCTTTCTACATAATTTTTTGTTTGAAACACACACTTTCTAGTTGATTCAACACCTACAAACTGCTTTAGAAAATACACTTCCCAACTCTCACAGCTTACACACTATTCTTCGCTCTCACACTCACTCAACACTGTAAAAATTTGAATAACTGATATATTATTCACTGAGATTCTCCTGATCACACACTATTTTAACTTCATGCACAATACAGAATCTCATCTACCATTGATAATTAATTGCAGAAATAAAAACAATCGCATGCGCACATTAAAACCATAAACATTCACACATATGAACACAATATTTTATGGGAAAGCTTAAATCTGAAAACCCCCAACTATATGTACATTATATGTCATAGAGATCATGTAACAATCATTATACAAAGCTCCTCACAAGATCTCAGTATAATCTCCAATTGCTACACACTAATCAAGCCCCGATCTAGCAAATCACATGCTCCAATCTCTGCCACCTGATAGCCTGCCTCTACTGCGCAATCACTACTGAAGAATGGCTCTGAATGAACTTGAATTGGTCCAGCCTTGCTCACGCAATATTCATTGGCATCTCCAATCACTGGTTGTTGCAAATCATGCAACAGTATAGTCACAACTGATAGTCACACTGCTCTTTCACCTACCTCTTCACTGGTCTCCACTGAAACTGTCCATGCACTGTAGTTAGCTGATGTATTCTTTAGTTGATTAATGATTTAATAATTAGTGAATTAATTAATAATTAATTCACACCACCCTCACTAGTGTATTAATCAGTTAGACTAGATACAACTATCTCAACTATGTTTAACTCATTTAAACTGAACACAACTCCATCAACTAGCTCAATAACTCCACCAAAATCTATCACATGAGTTCTAACTGAAGTATCCATGCAATAGCTCCACTTAACCCTCCGGAATAGCGTAATTCCTTTTGTCATCTCTTGTGCCACATCTGTGCACTTAACTGAAGTGCTCCAAGAGAATAAGATAATGTTTATAGTCCAAATATTATTAAGAGCTAATAATATTCGACATATCTATTTTTAAACTGGAAATCTAAAATAGATTCCGCCAAATATGTCTAAAAATAGAATTCCATCTATTTTTTCTGATTTGACCAACCATCCACAAATAGCATCCTGCAACTCACAGATATGATCGACATGTCCAAAAATAGCCTGTGGGCCCACTTAGTGAAGGCGAATTCTTTTCACTAAGCTCATCATCTTGTTGCAATCTCAACACTCCCTCTCAACAAGATAAGGATTATCTGCCACCCCTATCCTGCCCCTGTGGTATTCGAATTTTCTCCTAGTGAGCGCCTTCGTCAAGATATCAGCATCTTGATCCTCCGTGGGAATGTATGAAAGTAACATGATCTTCCACTGCATACAATCTCTGATATGATGATACCGGATGTTAATGTGTTTATATATATCATGAAATACTGGATTAACCGAGATTTTGATGAAACTCTGATTATCACAATATATCACAGTAGGATCTAAGTTTGAACCAAACAACCCGACCAGGATCTTCCTCATCCATATAGCCTCACATGCAGCCAAAATCGCTGCCATATACTCAGCCTCTGCTGAACTAAGTGCCATGGATCTCTGCTTCCTACTATACCAAGAAACTGTTGTCGACCCGATACTGAAAATCCCTCCAGATGTGCTCTTTCTATCCATTGGGCTCCCTGCCCAATCTGCATCCATGAAGCCACACAACTTCACCTCATTTGACTGTCTGTACCATCATCCATATCCTGATGTGCCTCTGAGATATCTCAATACATGCTTGCCTGCCTTCTAGAAGAGCTTGGTAGGCTTAACCATATCCTATAAAAGCTGGTTAACAGCATAGCATATGTCGAGTCGTGTATTGACCATATACATAAGCGACCCCACCAACTATCGATAAACAGTGGCATCCACTACCTCTGCCGATGTAGCATCCTCTTTCCTCCAACCACCAAGAAGAGGAGTTTCGATAGGCTTGTAGCCATGAATTTTGAACTTCTCCAGTATCTCCCAAGCATACTTGCCTTGAGACACAAACAGTCCATCACTGCGGTGCCAAATTTCCAATCCCAGGAAATAATGAAGGAGGCCCAATTCCTTCATCTCAAACTCTTTTGCAAGATCAGCCTTGCATGAGAGTATCAACAGTTCATCACCCGTCAAAATCAAATCATCTACATAAAGTACAATGATTAGCAACTTAACCTCCACCACAATCTGGTATAGGTTTGGATCCGCCTCACTCTTGGAGAATCCAAGTCCGGTGAAATAACTGTCTATCCGTGTGTACCAAGCACGAGGTGCTTGTTTCAACCCATATAATGCTCTCTTGAGCCTGCACACATGCGACTCGCTGCTGAAGATCTCGAAACCTTCGAGCTACTCTATGTACACCTCCTCCTCAATCACTCCATTGAGGAATGCAGTCTTCACATCCATATGATGAATGTGCCACCCCATATGCGCTAAGAGAGCAAGAATCGTCTGTATGGAAGAATACCTTGTGACAGGTGCAAAGGTATCCTCATAATCGATCCCCTCAATCTGTGAGAAGCCTCAGGCAATAAATCTTTCCTTGTACTTATCCACACTCCTGTCAGCTGCTTGCTTCACTTTGTAGATCCATCTCGAACCCACCACTGATTTCCCTTCCGGCCTTGGTACAATCTCCCATGCACTGTTTCTGACAATCGAATCATACTCTTCCACCATGGCATCTACCCATGTGGGATCCCCCACAACTTCCTCGAAAGAGGATGGCTCTGTCACGATACACTTGCTCATAAGAGCCATGTATCCAGTGTACCAATTAGGTGACTGTCTCTTTCTGCGCTATGATGTAGGTGCTCCTATAATCCTCTCTGCATCTTGAGCCAGTCGCTCAGCTTCTGTAGTGCGCTTCCGCCCTCTGATGGTTGGCGCTGCATGAGTGGTCTCTTCCACTCCATGAACTTCATCTTGTGGCTGATCCACATCCTGAAGCTCATCCTTAGGAACTAATAGGTCCTCATATGCATGCAAGTGTGGCTCCCTCTCAAGCAAACACTTCATGGATTTCTCCTCATGAAATTTGATATCCCGTCGCACAACAGTCTTGCGACTGTCTGGAAAATAGACACGATAGTTGTGGGGTGTATCAGTGTACCCAAAAAATATCCCAACCTCTGTAGTCGGCTCCAGCTTCTTCCTGGCATCCTTAGTCACATGAATGTAAACAGGTGAACCAAAAATCCTCAAATGGGAAATATCAGGCTTCTTACCAGAAAACGCCTCCTCAGGTGTACTCATGCCAAGTATCCTGTGAGGACAACGATTCTGCACATATACTGCAGTATTGCATGCCTCAGCCCACAAGTGTATGGGAAGGCCCTGATCATGCAACATCGCCTATGCAGCACCCACAATCGTTATGTTCTTCCGCTCAGCCACCCCGGTCTGCTGTGGGTTATGGGGTGCGATGAGCTCTCTCTGAATCGCTTCTGCAGTGCAAAACTCCTTGAATTCAGCTGAGATGAATTCACCACCATTGTTGCTCCCAAGAGCCTTCACCCGCTTCCCTCGACTCTTCTTCTCAACCGTGTTGCCTTTGAACTCACAAAACTTTGAGTATGTCTTCGCTCTTCTTCGTGCGAGAAGGCAAGATCCAACACTTACAAGAAAAATCATCAAAAAATATCACATAATACCTATGCTTTGCTGTCGAAGCTACTGAGAAAGGTCCACACACGTCTGTGTGAATTCTCTCAAGGATCGTCGTGGCGTGACTATCCTTCTCGTGAAAGGCGGCTTTCACAAATTTTCCCAAGGTACATCCCTTGCACTGATTTGACTGCGCAAGAGTACCCTTAGGAAGCCCAGTAGAAATCTGCTGCAGTATCTTTAAAGCTCCATGGTGAAGGTGGCCCAATCTCCAGTGCCACAACTTGCCATCATCCCGGCTCACCACTCCTTCTGCCTTGCATGCCATTGCTGCACAACCATCTACTCGCAATTGATAAAGGTTCTTAACTTGAACCCCTATCCTCTGGGTCTCACCAGTTGCCTTACTGCGCAAGAAAGCCTTTCCCTCGCTAAAGACAACATCATATCCCTTGTCTTCTAACTTTGCCACAGAGATAAGATTTTTTCAATCCTAGAACATGCATCACTTCCTTCAACAATAAGGTTTACCGTACTTTCTCTCAAAGGAAATGAAAATTACATTTATTTACTGTATCTACCATCATCACCCATATTTATGTGAACTCCAAGATCTTTCTCATCCAGATCAGTAAACAAATATTTATCTCCAGTCATATGAAAATATGCACCACTGTCAAGAAACCACACTGAACCCATCATACTTGAGACCAAGCATGTGATCAGCGAAAAATCCAGCTCAAACTACGAGGCTAAGGCCTCTCCAGCTGCAGATCCAGCAGCCTACTTATTTCTCTTCTTCTGTGGACAATTAGTGGCGTAATGTCTGTGTTGGTGACAGTGAAAGCACTTCACCTTGGACATGTCCTGCTTCTTTGCCTTTCGCACCAGATTGAGAAGCATTCTTCTTGCTATTCCCCTTCCTTGCTTTGGCAGCCAAAGCGCAATTTTCTTCATCTGAGTTCTTTGATGAAGATCCGTCCCTGGTACTTCGCCTTATCTCCTCTTACATAAGATCTGACCAAAGTCGCTCCCATCTTGGCAATTTCTCCCGACCATTGACAGAGTCCTGACAGGAATGCCAACTCTTCGGAAGCCCAAGGAGAGCCAAGCTCACCAACTCCTCGTCATATACAGTCACCCCCACACTTCCCAACTCATCCCTGCATTGGATGAACTTCGTGAGGTACTTGGGCATACTGTCGCCTTTCTCCATTTTTATGTTCCTGAGTTTATCCTTGAGCGCCAACTTCCTCTGGTCAATCTTGTTTTGGAATAAGTCTGTCAACGCTTTCCACATCAAGAATGGAGAAGCCTTTCAATGAAGGCTGGACACGATGTGATCCTTTACACCTTCCAACAGAATTCTTCGACACTTTTCTATCTTCTTTTTCCATGCGTCAAGTGCGGTAGCATTGCTAGAAGCAGGTTTTGGAATTTCTGCATCTATGAACTCCTTCAATCCATTGTCATCCAGCACCGCCTCCATCTTGTCCTTCCATGAAATATAATTTGAGCTTCCCTCAAGGGCATACTCCAATCACAATCCATTGAAAGACATCTCAACTTCGACACCAAGAAAACACTACTGCAAATTCGAATTCCACCAGCTCAAAACTCAATCGCTTTAATGTTTTGCAATTGCTCCAATGATCAATATCGCTCTGATACCATGTAGAAATTTGAATAACTGATATATTATTCACCGAGATTCTCCTGATCACACACTATTTTAACTTCATGCACAATACAAAATCTCATCTACCATTGATCATTAACTGCAGAAATAAAAACAATCGCATGCGCACATTAAAACCATAAACAATCACACATATGAACACATTATTTTATGGGAAAGATCAAAGCTGAAATTGCCCAACTATCTGTATATTATATGTCATAGAGATCATGTAACAATCATTATACAAAGCTCCTCACAAGCTCTCAGTATAATCTCCAATTGCTACACACTAATCAAGCCTGATCTAGCAAATCACATGCTCCAATCTCTGCCACCTGATAGCCTGCCTCTACTGTGCAATCACTGCTGAAGAATGGCTCTGAATGAACTCGAATTGGTCCAGCCTTGCTCATGCAATCCTCATTGGCATCTCCAATCACTAGTTGTTGCAAATCATGCAACAATATAGTCACAATTGATAGTCACACTGCTCTTTCACCTACCTCTTCACTGGTCTCCACTGAAACTGTCCATGCACTGTAGTTAACTGATGTATTATTTAGTTGATTAATGAGTTAATAATTAGTGAATTAATTAATAATTAATTCACACCACTCTCACTATTGTATCAATTAGTTAGACTAGATACAACTATCTCAACTATGTTTAACTCAGTTAAACTGAAAACAACTCCATCAACTAGCTCAATAACTCCACCAAACTCTGTCACATGAGTTCTAACTGAAGTATCCATGCAATAGCTCCACTTAACCCTCATTAATAGCGTAATTCCTTCTTTCAGCTCCTGTGTCACATCTATGCACTTAACTGAAGTGCTCCAAAAGAATAAGATAATGTTTATAGTCCAAATATTATTAAGAGCTAATAATATTCGACATATCTATTTTTAGACTGGAAATCTAAAAAATAGATTCCACCCAATATGTCTAAAAATAGAAGTCCATCTATTTTTTCCGACTTGACCAACCATCCACAAATAGCATCCTGCAACTCACAGAATATGATCGACATGTCTAAAAATAGACATAGTCTAAAAATAGACTTGCGCCAAAAATAGCCTGCTGGCCCACTTAGTGAAGGCGACTTCTTTCCACTAAGCTCATAATATTGTTTCAATCTCAACAAACACATCAAAATACCCACCCCAATATTCTCACAAAGTTAAATGTCAAATTATCCTCAACAATCTCCAAATCAATACCATAGGCAGATACCATGGTTATACCAATACCCAGGATACTATTACCATTGTAATATCCAACCCAATACAATGATAAAATACCATGGTTATGACAATACCTAGGACACTTGTACCATGGTAATATCCAAACCAATACCATGGGAAAATACCATGGTTATGTTAATACCAAGGAAACATGTACCATGGTAATCTCCAAACTAATACCACAAGAAAATACCATGGTTATGTCAATACCAAGGACACCTATATCATGGTAATATCCAAACCAATATCATGGGAAAATACCATGGTTATGCGCAATCTCAACAAACACATCAAAATTCCCACCCCAATATTCTCACAAAGTTAAATGTCAAATTATCCTCAACAATCTCCAAATCAATACCATAGGCAGATACCATGGTTATACCAATACCCAGGATACTATTACCATTGTAATATCCAACCCAATACAATGATAAAATACCATGGTTATGACAATACCTAGGACACTTGTACCATGGTAATATCCAAACCAATACCATGGGAAAATACCATGGTTATGTTAATACCAAGGAAACATGTACCATGGTAATCTCCAAACTAATACCACAAGAAAATACCATGGTTATGTCAATACCAAGGACACCTATATCATGGTAATATCCAAACCAATATCATGGAAAAATACCATGGTTATGCTAATTCCAAGGACACCTATACTATGGTAATCTCCAATACAATACCACGAGAAAATACCATGGTTATGTCAATACCAAGACTATCTATACCAAGGTAATATCATGTACCAACCTCCACACACATACCAATACCATGGTAATGCCATAATACCAAGAATACATGTACCATAGTAACACTCTACTCATGAAATTATGCAAGATGTGCAAGAAAACTAGAGAAAATACTCAAACTGCAACACAATCATCTACAATAGATCTAGATACATAAAACACACTCTAATGCTTGCACTAACACCTACAACCAATCATGAAATCAAGAAAACGCATGTACCAAACTAAGCATATGTATCCACATACAGTGAGTTTCATCTCATGCTACCATCTTGCTACCAGGTTGACATCAATGTCAACTAGTAACACTACAACACATCACCAATGCCAACAATATCCCCCTTTCAACCTCAACTTGATATCCAACATCTGAGGCTAATATCCATACATACTCCAATTTTTAAGTTGTAACTGTGATGTTGATCTCCACAATCCAAAATATATCCCCCTTTGACATCAATGGCAAAGGGCCATACCAAAATTGAATAACAATGCCAATAATATGTCAAATGAGAGAAGTACTCCCCATATCAAACTCAATACCATTTCAATGCAAAGTAAAGAATTAGCTTTTTTAAGATAAGCATGTAAAAGAAGGAAACCAAATGCCAGCAAGTCTATAGCCAATTCCATTAAATCTCATAAAAATTGAACATGCTCCCCCTAAGAATGTAATGAAGCAGCAATCATACTATATTTTTTGTTGTAGAAACACATCCACCTGCTACAATAAGTCTCCTTGCCAAGTGCAAGAGAACACTCTTCAAGAACCAGACTCCAGCCGACTTTGGACAATGATATACAATAAAGTGCCATACATATATAGTGCTTCATGGAGAAAATACATGGTTGTGACAAGTACATAGTACTAAATTATGACTCCATTATAGAAAACCTATCACCAACCAATGACTCTAATGACCCAAAATTACATCATCCACCCAATTTAGTGGGGCTACATCAATGATATATAAAATAATACATGACACCCATTATCCCGTACTAGCCAATTGACACATGTTACAATACATACTAGACACCATGGGTCTCTCCATGACCAAAGCACCCAAAATATGAAACAATGATAATTCATGGATTTTACAATCGCACACAAAGGTGCTCTCCTCTATACATCCCCAAAATAATGATATAACATGAGTGCATGACATCAGTGAGCATCAATATATGCTCCATATAGTAGCAACAATAATAATACATGGCACATGCATCAAGTACAAGCCCCCCATGAGAAAGGACATAAGCCCTCCATATATAGCAACAAAATTAGAGGTACTATACATCTAAGATGATGTTACATGGCTACTATAAACATATCATTCTCTCACCAACAACATGTGTGTAATAAAAACAATGAAATTTGTAGCAAAAACATAATACCCACCACCATGTTCCACATAAACATCTACAGTACAATAATATATCATATAAGCAACAAAAAACATATCCTCATCATCACAAAACATCCATGAGGCTCATCAACTAGCAATATAGTATATCATCAACTCAAATCCCGATTAGCACATCAATAAGCAGCAATAACATCACTAGCAGCATATGAACCAATACATGCAATCGATCCAAGAACATCGAGATATGTCCAATATACAATGCATTCAAGCAGCAAAATCAAAGAAAAAATATATGCAACAACAATATTAACTCATCATCTCCCCAACCTCAAGTAATCAACTCACTCTCTTTCCCCATGAGAGCAGAAGCTAAGAAACAACAACATAAAGCCATCACATTATTGAAAATAACATACATACTCCATGCGACACCAAAATCACAATTTAGCCATATATATGCATTATATCACATCAGTATCAAAACATCATAAGCAGCAACATACTTTCTCCATATATGATCAACAATGTAAATCATCATGTCTTAGCCATATAAATACATAGCAACAAAAAAATGTATCATACATATAGAAACAAAAATAGAAGACATAAGAAATAATTGCATACCCTAGATGAACTAACTCCAACATATCATCTTATCTCCATGGCAACTACATATGCATGGAAATACATGACAAAAATATGATCTAGTAGTATGAGCATCATCAATATACCAACTATGTCATGCAAGCACACCATCCTTCAATATGTGGTAGCAACAACAAAATTCTCCCCTGCATCAAATCAAACTCAAATATATGCACAACAAGCTCCTCAATGCTAACACGTAGGTCCATTCGGAAGCACAAATGATCCTCCTCAATGTATCATCTCCTCATCACATCATAATCATGCATATAAGAATACTACATGGTTGCCGTGTCATCAAAAGTATCAATGAAAGGTTCAACATGTAGCTAATCCAAAAACCATTAGTAACAATACGGTTGATCCAACTGATTTCCAAACAAGAAAGAAATATATCGTTATTAAAAATACACTTAAAACCTTATGAATTCCCCCTGAACACAATAATTTGTTACAATATGCATATTTTTCTTCATGCACTCTTTCAGATATGGATGAACATCCAAAAATCTACATGCAACTATATGCTCCCCCTAAGACCATGCAGACCTCAGTTTTTTATGAGATTTCCTTGTGGTATTTTATCCTCCAAACTTCAACCTATTCATCCTCATTGTTATCGTGCACTTGGACTTTCATTTTATTCTTCCTTTGATTGGATCTCCTAAAACACATGGGAAACCTGAAATCCTTAGCCCTATGGCCTATATTGTAATACATAAAACATCTTACGTGACAAAGGAGCTGAGGAATATGTTGATATATTTTTTTGATATGATTTCTATTCCTTGAATATGCCATGTAGTCAATAACCCTATGGCCAAAACCATTGCATGAGACACAATAACCATAAAAAGGAATATTATGCCTGAATGATGGTGACTTTTGTGCAAATGGCCATATTCTTTACATGCATGCTTGTGGTTTCTTTTCCTTTGGTCACTCCTTTTTTTGAGAGGGTTTGATCTCTCCGCTATTGAAATATGTTGCTATATGTCCATGAACTCCATAGTTGTAACATTTTCCAATTATATTATTTTTCTTTGGCCTCCTTCTCTTATTATTCTGCTTCTTGCATGGTTTTTTATTCTCATTTTTAATGCTACTAATGATTGCTCCAAAATTTTCATGTTTTCTTCTTGTTTCTTAATCACTGGATCTGATTCTCTCTAATTCCTCTCTTGCATAAATTACTTCAATTTTTAGTTTTTGGAACTCATCACCTAGCTCCTTATATTTCTTTCTCATTCCATTTTCAATTTTTCTTCCTTCCTCCAAGAGATTTTCAGGTTTGAAATTTCCTTTTTGACTGCACACTCTTTTTCACCAAAAAATTGCAGCAACATTTGTTGATATTTATTTTCATATGTGAACCTTTTAATTTCTTCTGTTAGGGCCATTAACTTGGATTTCTCATCATATTTTCAACAAATCTCTTCTTGTTGTTCCTCTTGATTGATCCTTGATCTATCATTGCTATCACTAAATATTTCATCTTCATGTTGTGAGCAAGCTTGATTTATCATTCCAATATGTGTTGAATCTTTTGCATGGTTCTCCATTTCTGAAATTTTAAATTTTCTTCCAAGATAAAAACTTTTCAATTTGTCCAAAATTTCTTTTGCAGTCCCACAATACTTCACAGACATATTATCAGATCTTGAAATTCCATACATAATAATATCTTTATATTTATCATGAAATTCATCCTTAATTCCATATTCCACTGATAGCAAAATATTTTCATCAAGGGAAAAAAAATATGAATCCAATTTCATTCTCCAAGTTGCAAATTTACCTTTGTGAAGTACTAGAAATCCTTGTTGATCCATTTCGAAAAATTTGTGAATTATGCCAAAAATTCCAAGATCCACTCTCCAGTGATCAAGCTGCAACCGAGAGCCCCATTCTGATACCAATTGTTGGATACTAAATCACTACTAAGAGGGGGGGTGGGTGAATCAATAGTGAAGGCACTTATAAAATTTTCTCCAAATTTATTATTCTTTAAAGCATGCATAAACTAAAACCCATAAGCAAGGATTAAAACATCAAACAAAAGTAAAACCATGCAAGAATTTAACAAAAGAGACACAAATATTTCTAGTAGAAAAACCTCCTCCCGGGTCAAAAACCACCCTTGTTGTTGTGGTGTGGGTTAGAAAGAATTGTGAATTATGGATAAAACACGCTTCCCTAGACAGGTGCTAATATAGAAAAACAGGTTAAAGACTATACGACTACTTTTCCTAATTAATAACAAACACACAGAATGGATTAGATGCTTACTTGAAATCCAAGCGCTTTCAAATGATTCCTTCTGTCGCTTCCGTTGTAGCTTCAAATTCCAGCCGGCTGTGTAAAATATTTCCTGCAAGAATGAACACTAAACAACAGAAGATAGCAATAATACAGATGTCTATTCAAGTTATTTTTCTAAATCAGTAAAGCATAAACCATATACATCAACTAAGATCTTGCAATATGGAAAATCAAAGCCAATACAGATGCATATAGGGAAAAGTAAGATGTATTATTTATTAATGATAGAAGGGGAGGTTACAACCAAATGATTGATTTTGTGTCACCTTCTCCAACAACATCCCAACCTCATCACAATGCATATATCTCTAGCAAATTGTCACTAAAATCAATCTCCTCAATGAAAAATCCACCAGCATTTCTCTACACAAATTCTTCCTTCTCAAACACTAAGATCTGTGCTCAATTTATAGAGAGGCTGATGTAGTTTTACAATCAATGACTTTCCAATAATAGGCAAGAAATTTTCCCAATCTTGTATATGTCAAATGGACAGATGGATTCAAAGTTTGACACATGTGAACTCTTCTAGAAGGCATTGGCCAAGTGGACATTCCGGAACAATGAGAATTTCGCTCCCAATGTGACCAACGCCCCCATAGATGTCGGGAAGTGCTTTGCAGAGAAGCCTTGCATGGGGCTACCTACATATGCAACACACTTAGTCCCTTTAGAGGAAGCGTTGGTGAGTTCTCATATGATATATTATAAACTTCAAACCTTGGAAACCTTTGCAGATGAAAGTCCTTGGTTTATCTGTCTTGTTCTTTGTCTTAGGGAATATAGCAATTGAAATGTTAGGGGATGATAGACCCTATACATTTGTCCTGGAGATGATGCCTAGTTAACCAGGTCATTTGGAATGATGCCCAAATTGACCTATAACAATTTTCCCCTAAAGCATGAAGTCAGAATAATAACAACAATATTTTGATTGATATGCTTTACACTGTGATGAGTTGGAGATGAAGCAGAGTGGCGACATGCATCAATATTACAATACATTACATCATGATATATCCTCTTTGATCATAATTTTTGAGGGTAGGCATTCCCATGTTCAGCACATAAACAATCTAATAACATGTACATAATTCAGAAAGTCGTCGACATTGGAATGTTGCCCAATGCAGACACGCCTACAGATATAGGCCCATGTTTGGACGATGATCTTTATGTAAGGTCACCGTATAGATGATGTGTACAAAAATCCTAAAATCGCAGCCCGGATGGCTGAAACTAGATCTGGGGTCTTCTTATCTCATTCACTCGATCATTCGGGTAAAATTCTAGCCATGCGAATATATGATTTGTCGTCGAACATGGAAAGACATCGTTTGATTACCAGCCAATGATGTGAGTTGTTAACAGATGCGAGAGAACCACCATTGATGTCAATGGCCCTCAAGGTACTACAGTACATTTCGTAAGGCGTGAATAGATGATTTGATATCGAATGCCAAACAAAATATTTCGGTCAAAATCTGGAAGCGAGGATCTTGTCGATGCTGTAACAAGCCTCATGGTACTGGAATCTAATGTTTCTAAGTGAAATTCCTGGATAATTATTTGTTGTTGAAAGGAAGCCACCTTATTGCGAAATGGGAGTTACTGATTTCAGAGACAAGGGTATGACTTGATATAGCAATTTTCAGGGATGACGGTCATGAGAATAAAGGTTTACGAGTATTGCAGAAAGATGATTTTACTCGCTGGATGACTTCTCTTGAACATATCAGTGACACTGTGATGAGTTGGCAGCATTGACCCAAAACCGAAGTGAAGGTATGATGAACCATAGGTATGAATGAACCGTCAAGATGATTACCCAACCCAGTCACGTACATGGAGTGAAGGAAGTGTCATGTTCAAGAGCGACTTGCTACCATAAATAATTTTGCTGACTTTTCCCAAATTTTCTTCTGTCATTTGTCGACCAGTACCTCTTTATTTTTTAACAATCTTGAGGAGGATAAAATTTTCTTGATCTATAATTCAACCCTTAAGGCGAATAAAGTATCGCTATTTAATAATTTAACGAGTCTAGAGATGAATGAAACTCGATTCTTGCCATGATCGACAAGCCTGTCACTATTTTATGTTTTAACGAGCTTAACGACGGTGACATCCCGGTCCTTTATCATATTTAGAGAGTTTGAAAAATAGGACGAAAGAAAACTCCATAAGTACTTTTTCGTAAATTTGTCGCTCAGATCCGAAAAAGTGTAAAATAATATCTGAGAGAACCTCTTTGGTCATGTTTAACCAAGGTATTCATTTTTCGTAAATAATCTATCTCAGTCTGGAAAAGGGTTAAAATTATACTAAGTATATATCGATTCATTTAATTTTACGAGCTAAAAAGACAAGTGCTCGGCAATCTTTTCACATTATCGTAGTCTGAAAAGAACTGAAATAAGACTCCAGGGGTTCCTTTTTCATTGTTATAGAAGCTCGAAAAAGAGATTAAAGTGCGCTTCAAATCCTTTTTCTTTTTTATAAAATCTTGAAAAATAAGGAGAAAAAGTATGCTTTGTGGTCAAGTCATTCTTGAAATAAATCTACATGACTAATATGTTCATCAATTGTAAGACCTATTCAGAACAACATCAAATGGATTAAAAATACCTGTTTCGTGATAAAAAAACATAATATAACTATAGTCATAGCAATAAATTTGATTTGCAAATAATTAAATGACTATTAAAAAGTGTTTTAATATTCATTTTTACCATTCCATAGTTACCATTTTCATTTTGGAGCTTTGAACCTGTTTTTCCCCTGAACTTCAGCAGTCGATTGCGTGCAATTGGTAATAATGTTTTGAATTCCCCTTGCAAGAGCACATGTCGAATGTTGTTAGAAAATTAAATATTACAGAGCAATGCAACACATAAAATATGGGGAAAATACAAGCACACAAAACACATAAAACCAGAGAGACACAGATATACGTGGTTCACCCAGTTTGGGCTACGTCCACCCCGAATAGCCAATCCTTCCTTTCTATTATCCAGCAAAATGAAGAGACACAACCTACAGCAGATCTGTTGTAATATCCTCTGTTCTCTCTCACAATCTCCCTCTTTGTTTCTCGCTCTGATAATACATATATAATACACAGCCGTAATACAATACCCTCATAAAAGCGAGGGGCTGCCTTCTAGGGAAAAAAACCATAAACTAAACATAACTTCTACTGTCAGATCATTTGCCTAATGAACGGCCTAGATTGACTAGAAATTACTATACTTTTATAAGACAATTTTACATCTGTTTTTAGCTTCGGGGGCGCTGCCCCCGAAACCCCCCGCCAGGGGGGGGCTCCATAAAGTCGTTGCTGCCCCCCCTGGACCCCCCATGGCAGCGATTAATTTACGGGCGGCATTGTCGTGCCATTTAAGGTACAGGGGTCCAATGCTGTGATACAAAGTAAACAAGATAATCAGGCTCCACACCCAACAATCTCCCACTTGGAGACTGATTGTAGCAACTCGACCGCTACTTCATTTGTTGGACAATGACTCCCCTTTGGACTTGGTTGTTTCTCATCTTCATCGTCATCCTTGAAGACCAATTGAAATTGAGCACATTCTCAGTTTCTCCCTGCTTACAATTTTTGTTAGCATATCTACAGGATTCTGGCTAGTGTGTATCTTTTCCAACTTCAACTCTCCATCTTCCAATACTGACCATATGAAATGGTACCTGAGATGTATGTGTTTAGTCCTAGAATAAAATGTTGAGTTCTTTGCAAGATGAATGGCACTTTGGCTATCACTGTATAGCGTGCCCATATCATGATTCTTACACAATTCATCCATAAACCTTTGTAACCAAATCATTTCTCTACTAGCCTCTGTAGCAGCAACATACTTTTCTTCTGTCGTTGAAAGTGCAAAAACACTTTGGATTTTTGAAGCCCAACTGAAAACTATTCCACCTACAGTAAATACATATCTTGTAGTGCTCCTCTTGTTATCTCTGTCACCTTCCATATCTGCATCAACATATCCCCATAGAGCAATGTTTGAACCACCAAATCATAATGCTTGATTTGTGGTACCTCTCAAATATTTGAGAATCCATTTTACTTCCATCCAATGTTCTTTTCCTGGATTGTTCATTTACCTGCTTACAACTCCCATTGCATGTGCAATATCAGGCCTTATGCAGACCATTGCATACATTAAGCTTCCAACTGCTGATGCATATGGAACTTTAGACATATATTCCATTTCTTCATGGGCCTTGGGGCACATCTCCTTAATAATTTTGAAATGGCTAGAAAAAGGTGTACTAACTGGTTTGCATTCTGCATATTAAATCTTTTCAACACCTTTTATATGTACTCATTCTGAGACAATGTTAATTTTTTATTTTTCCTGTCTCTAGTTATCCTCATACCAAGGATTTGTTTTGCAGCTCCCAAATTCTTCATTGCAAATGAATTTGCCAATTTTCTTTTGAGCACATTTATTTACTGCATGTTATACCCTGCAACAAGCATGTCATCTACATACAATAACAATATAATATAGCTGCCATCATTTTGCCTTTTTAGATAAACACACTGATCAGAGTGACATCTAGTATAACCTTGTTCAGACATAAACTTGTCAAATTTTAGATACCACTGCCTTGGAGCTTGTTTTAAGCCATACAAGATCTTCTTTAACCTGCACACCAATTTTTCTTTCCCTTTTACCTCATATCCTTCTGGTTGCTGCATGTATATCTCTTCCTCCAAATCTCCATGGAGAAATGTTATCTTTACTTCTAACTGTTCAATATGTAAATCTTCTACTGCTACAAGACTTAAGATAGTTCTGTTTGAAGTCATCTTAACAACAGGAGAAAATATTTCATCAAAATCAATACCTTTCTTCTGTGCAAACCCCTTCACCACAAGTCTAGCTTTATACCTATGTTTTCCTCCATCTTCTTCCTTCAGCCTGTAAACCCATTTATTCTGCAATGTATTTTTACCTACAGGAAACCTGACTAAGTCCCAAGTCTGGTTATGCATTAAGGAGTCCATCTCTTCTTCCATGGCTAGCTCCCACTTCTTCCTGCTTTCAACCTGCATTGCTTCTTCATAACATTCAAGTTCACCAGAATTAGTCAGCAATAAATAATATAATGAACGAGAGTATCGTTCAGGGGGTCTACTTATCCTGGTAGATCTTCTAACACCACTTTAAAGTGTTTGAGGTGCCTGTTGGTGTTGCTGTGGTTGTTGATTATTATTATTTTCAGGCATCTTTACTTTTTAAGTTATCTCATCAAGAACTGTGTATTCCTTGCTTTCTTTTTCCTGTTTCTTTTCTTGCAACTGTTTCTTATACAAGACATTTTCATTGAATATTACATCTTTTCTCCTAATGATTTTGTGATTTTCATAATCATATAAGTGATAACCAAAATCATTAACACCATATCCAATAAAGGTACATTTCTTTGATTTTTCCTCAAGCTTTGTTCTATTTTCTTTATTAATATGGACAAAGGCCTCACAACCAAAAGGATTTAAAAAAGAGTAGTTTACCTTTTTACTTGTCCATGCTTCCTCTGGAATACCACCATCCAAGGAACTTGAAGGCCCTCTGTTTATTAGATAAACAGCAATATCTACAGCATCTGCCCAAAATTGTAAAGGCAATCCCGCATGCAATCTCATGCACCTTGCACGCTCCATGATTGTTCTGTTCATCCTTTCTGACACACCATTTTCTTGTGGTGTTCTTGGAACTATATTCTCTCTACGAATTCCATGCTCTGAACAGTACCTATCAAACTCTTTACTGCAATATTCACCTCCATTGTCTGATCTGAGACACTTCAACTTCTTTCCTGTCTCAATCTCAACCAAAGCTTTCCATTTCTTGAAAGTATCAAATACATCAGATTTATTTTGAATATAATAAATCCAAGTTTTTCTAGTTGCATCATCAATAAAAGTAACATAATAACGAGAGCCACCTAGAGATGATACTTGAGCAGGTCCCCATACATCTGTATGCACAAGCTCCAATTTTTCGCTCTTCTTTTCTTTCCCAACTCTGAGAAATCTGACTCTCTTATGTTTTCCATAAATAAAATTCTCACAGAAATCCAAATCAACATTCTTCAAACCTGGCAACAAATTTCTTGAGTGAAGAATCTTCATTCCCTTCTCACTCATGTGTCTGAGCCTATGATGCCATAATGTTGCATCTGCTCCTTTGGAAGTTAAAGCATTAACAGAGTTAGAAATACCATTGCATAAATACAATGTACCAACCTTTTCACCTTTTTCTATTACCAGGGCTCCTTTGGTGACCTTCCAAGCTTTATCTGTGAAAGTTGTAACACAACCTTCACCGCCTAACTGCCCTGTTGAAATCAGATTTTTCTTTAGATCTGGAACATGCCTTACCTCCTTTAGTAGCCATTGGTTTCCATTCTGTTGTTTTACAAGAACTTTCCCCATTCCAACAATTTTATAGGGTTTATCATCACCTAAACGAACTTGTCCAAAATCTCCTTGAACATAGTCATGAAAATATTTCTTATCAGGTGTGGCATGGAATGAAGCCCCTAAATCTACAACCCAAGAATCAGTAACATTTTCAAAAGAAAGAATCAAAGCATCTTGTAACACATCATCTGTCACATTTGCTTCATGATTTTTTTCTTGTTGTGTGTCTCCTTCTTTTCCCTTCCAAGATCTACAGTCTTTCTTTAGGTGTCCTTTCTTTCCGCATTTCCAGCACACTATCCCCAATCTGGACTTGGATCTCCCTTTCCTTGATTTACTGCGATATCCCGAGATCTTTCCTCTTTCCATTCTTCTTCTTCTGGACTCTGCACTCAAAGCATTACCTGATGTCTCACCGGAGCTTTTCCGTCGCATTTCCTCACTAAGGATAGCACCGAAAACATCATCAAAATTTAAAGTACTAGATCCAGAGACAAAGTTACTAATGGCCATTACTAAACCATTCCAACTCTCTGGCAATGAGCACAAGAATAACAGAGCTCTAACTTCATCATCAAAGTTTACCCCTACAGAACTTAACTGACTGGTAACTGTATTAAAATCATTTAAATGGTCTACAACAGATCCACCTTCCGAAATATTCATATTAAATAGTAGTTTCATAAGAAATACCTTGTTTGAGGCTGAGGGTTTTTCATATAGTTTCACCAACGTCTGCATCAAACCCTCTGTTGTTGTTTCCTTCGAAATATTGAAGGCGACTGACACTGCAAGGCACAACCGTACTGTTCCGAATGCCTTTCTATCGAGAATGTTCTATTCCGCGTCTGTCATGGCCGCTGACTTCTTTGTTTGTCTGCTTAATGGTAGGTACAGATCTTTCTGATACAGATAATATTCCATCTGCATCTTCCAAAGCAGGAAGTTTTGGCCGTTAAATTTCTCGACCCTAAACTCACCATCTTCCGCCATTGCTCCCACTCGAACCAGGAACCCTTCTTTTTTTTAGCGAGTTTATCAGCCAAATATACCTTTGACTCTGATACCAGTTGTTAGAAAATTAAATATTACAGAGCAATGCAACACATAAAATATGCGGAAAATACAAGCACACAAAACACATAAAACCAGAGAGACACAGATATACGTGGTTCACCCAGTTTGGGCTACGTCCACCCTGAACAACCATTCCTTCCTTTGTATTATCTAGCAAAATGAAGAGACACAACCTACAGCAGATCCACTGTAATATCCTTTGTTCTCTCTCATAGTCTCCCTCTCTATTTCTTTCTCCGAGAATACATATATAATACACAGCTGCAATACAATACCCTCATAAAAGCGAGGGGTTTCCTTCTAGGGAAAAAAACCCTAAACTAAACATAACTTCTACTGTCAGATCATTTTCCTAAGGAACGGCCCAGATTGACTAGAAATTACTATGCTTTTACAAGGCAATTTTACATCTATTGTTAGCTTCAGGGCGTTGTCCCCGAAACCCCCCGCCAGGGGGGGGGGGCTCCATAAAGTCACTGCCGCCCCCCCCTGAACCCCCCACGGCAGTGATTAATTTACGGGCAGTGTTGCCGCCCCATTTAAGGTACAGGGGTCCAATGCTGTGATACAAAGTAAACAAGATAATCAGGCTCCACACCCAACAAATGCCCCTTACAAGAGAAGATGCCCCCCAAGCTTCATTTCATTCACCTAAGTAAACTATTGGTTACTAATAGCTAGATGGAATGAAGGTTCATTTACGAGATCAAATGGAAGACTCGTCTTAATTAGGAGAGGATTTGTTTCATTTTTTAACGAGATTGACATAGGAAAGAACTATGCTCATGACCTGTTTCATTTTTTAACGAGGTTGACACAGTAGAAGAAATTTCCTCAAAGGCACTTGTTTCATTTTTTAATGAGGTCGAGACAAGAAGAAATAACTATCCTCAAAGGCACTTATTTCATTTTTTAACGAGGTTGACACAAGAAAAAAGAACTATCCTCAAAACCTGTTTCATTTTTTAACAAGGTTGGCACAGAAAAAAGAACCATCCTCATCACCTGTTTTATTTTTTAATGAGGTTGACACAGTAAAATAACCATCCTCATTGTGCAGTTGGACTAGTGAGTGTGTGCTGGAAAAGATGTAATATAACGGAGTCATCATTTAAGGAGTTTGATGAACACCACAAATGATTAGTTATAACATGCGTTGACAAGTATTTTTCAAGGTTTACATTGAATTTTGGAATTTTCGAGGGTAATTTCTGTGGTATCATCAGACACCAAGGAGAATAACTGATGGGATCATCTTGATATTGCACTGAAGATGTGAATAAAGGATCAGTCCATTCAGACTCATAAAGGAGGAACCAGATAGTATTCCAGATGATGACATGGGTGAATTCAATGGACAAAACATCGAATATGAAGCAACAGTAGGTGTTGTCGCAGTTGAAATAGATGGTTCAGTCTGGGATGTTATCTCAGCCATGGTTAAATGACCCAGTGTATACCCTATAGAATCTAAGGGAATTCGAAGTGAAATAAGATCAACAAAAGAAAAGGAAGGTGATTGATGAAAAGACTCATACAAGTAGAGCTTCTACCAAAAATGAGTTGGAGTTAAAGGTGTCTCGTCTTGTGATATTTCTTCAATCGAAATGAAACCAGGGGGAAGCATTTCACCGTCAGGCCCAAAGTATATTTCAGGTGGTTGACTATGTGATATGAGAGATTCAATAGCTACATAACTTTGTGGGATGACCAAGGTAGGAACAACTTCTGGTTGTACGACTTCAGGATTCAGATGTTCTGGCAAAGAAGAGATGGGATCTGGATCGATTTCTGGTTGAACAACGTTGGGTCCAGGAGGTATGGTCTCGCTAATTGGATGGATCGTGACCACGGGTAGCTGTGAAGACTCTATTTTGACAATATTAGATGAACCGAGATGTGTAGAAACAACTTGAGCTAACTCTGGTTTATGGGAAAATGATGTTTCACCATAGGTACAAATTGTACTGGATTTGGCAGATCGTGATCGCCTTTGCCTACCATAAGTAACTTCTGGTGGTAAAGGTGGTTTTAATGCTATTCTACTCGAACGACGGGGGAAAGGATTTTTTTCTTCCACGATTACTGATTTATTTTAACCAAAAACAAATAAACAAAATAAAATGGTGATGCTAGGCAAAAGGGTTTACCAAGAAACTATGAACTGCAGAATACCTCCTGGCGAACCAAGAAGTACAGGCAGGAAATCTCCCCGAATGATGTGTTCGATGTATCACACTTTACTAGGCGGTCGACACGGTTCACTATGGATGGATAACACCTAAATTTTTTCTTCCCAAATATACCCAAAGGTACGTGGAGGCCCAAGTCCGTATTAGCACTGTCTAATGCAAAACCGCACAGTGATAGCACCCCTTTATACTTATCGTACTGTAACACCTCCCGATATACCCGAAAGTATGTGGACGAGCTACGATATACTTACGTACGTGGAGTGAGGTATCACACTCAGAACATATCGCAGACAAGTTAACGACAACTACTACGTTTTACGACGCCAGAACGCGTCTCTAGCCTAGACCTTCTAAATGTTATCATTATGGTTCCAATGCTTTGTTAGGTAAATTGAGATTAATTGTATGTTGATTTTGTTTAACAATTTTCCTTTCAAAGGTTCACCATGATGATGTATTTGGAAAATTCCTAAAATTCAACTAAGAATGATAAGAAATCTTTCACTTTAGTTTTTTCAATGAAAATCCTAGCTACTAGAGGGAAATAGCAATCAATTTGCGAGCAAACAAATAAAAAAACACAAACTGAATGTAGATTTCGTAATTTTTCTTTTTGCAAAACACACAAACCACTACATGAAAATGCAGATTTTTCTTTTCAATTCCTTTAATGTTATGAATGTAGAAAAGAAACTAAGTGCACTAAATCAACAAAATCAAATGCCTTTTACTTTTGAGAAGTGAGGAATATAAACAACAATTTCTCTTTTGAAGGAAAAATTAGGAATGAAACAACAGTTTCTCCTGTCTGTTAGCACCCGAATTGGACCCCAGGCTGAAAAAGGAAAATCAGGGTAACAACTAAACCACACTCAGCCTTGTAGCTAGCCCTACAAGGACAGGAGAGGGCTCTCTCCGTGAAAGAATATTCAATGGAACACAATAAATGGACTGATATTAGGCTAGATAAAATGATGGGAAAATATTTTAATAAAATGAATGAATGAATTTCAGGGATGTGTGGGATAAAAGGGACAGTTGAAATCGGGAATTAAATCATGACACAGGGTATTTCATCTGGCAAGATAGACAGGAAACTTAGCAATTAAAATTTAATGAGGATGGGATGAAAGAATGTTGAGAAGCTGAAAAGGGCACAGAAAATGGATCCTTTTCAAACAGAAGAAAAATACAGATGCATGAATGATTTCCCAAGGCAGAGCATATAAAATGGATTCTACCTTTCTGTCTTGAAAGCATTCAAAAGGAAATGTTTATGGATGAATGGAACACATAAAAATTCACATATGAAACAAAGAAGAAAAACAAATGCTAACTCTCATACCACATGGATCCCACAAATCAGAGCTGCATCTCTTATTAATTCCTGTCAAACTGTACAATGTAGCGCAGAGATGTTCTTCCACACTATTCCCCTACTTTATGAGTTACTGATTACATCCTCTTTCAGACTGAGACTTTACAAATAAATAAGCTGAAATGTGGGAATATAGATCCATGAAAAGAGGAGCTGTTCTAACAGCTAAAGAACTGAAATACAATAATAGTAAATAAATACAACAATCTGCCCCTGAAAATAAGGGACAACATTACATTTGACTGCTTGGAGATTTTGGTGTTATGCTGTATGAACGAAAATAGGTAATCCGATGAACAGATTTCCTATTTTTCTGCTTACTGTAACAATCTCTGTTTTATATAAGCTTTCTCGGCCTTTTGACTGTCGTTTTTCTTTCCTATTTTTGATCTTGAAGAAAACTAACTTTTTAAATAACATGCCTTTTGAAATGAAACTTTTTCCTTTAGTGAAGGGAAAAATAGTGAATAGGAAGGAAGGGAGAGGAGGCAGAACCCGCATTACAATCGCAATCGGAGTGGGCTGGGTGGAGAGATATAATATAATTATCACATTGTAATATGGCGCCATCGCAATCGGAATCGGAATCGGGAGAGGGGCGGTGTGACACATATTTGCGATGGTGTAATCACAATCGAGATAGGAGCGGGGCAATATAATGTGCCGACGGACTAACCAAAGCCTTTGTATAAAACAAAATATATAAGATTTGAATTTAACAAAGGGAAAAGGGTCATTATATATGAACGGGCGGAAGTATTGTATGGTGGGCCCGGGGTCAATCGCAATCGCAACATCGGAGGGGAGGAGGTGAAACACATATGGGGAATGCTGATTGCGATGGCCCGATTAGCTGTGGGCCGTCAGATCAGCGGGGAAGATCGACAATTTCAGATCAATCGAGGGTTGTTGCGATCGGAAGATCGGAGAAGGGACTTGTGATTGATCGCAATCGGAGTTTTGTGCGATGGGGTGATCGGAAGGAGGGATGCGATCAATCGCATCGGAGTTTTTTGCGATTGACCGATCGAAACGTTCAAATAAACTTTGCGATTTGCGATGGAAGAGCGGCGGGGTTTATAATATATAACTTAAACTTTGTTATAAAGTTTAAGGGGTTGTGGAAAGGGGAAGTGGTTTATAACGGGGGAGACTTTAGAATATAAAACTTTTTTATTATAAAGTTCTATGGCATGGAGGGGAAGTGGTTAGAAATTAAATCGCATATTTATTTAAAATAATTTATAATGCGATTTTATAATCGGAAAGGGGGGAAAAGGGATTTTAGGGGGAATATTAAATTTCAAACATAAAGTTAAAGGGGAATATGGGAAATAGGGGAAGTTTAGGGAATTTTACTTCACTTAGGCATAGAATTCAATCCAGAAGTCAGTTTTGAGAGTGTAGTATACCATTGGAAAGCTCTTTCCAGGCTCTTTTTGATGGATCTACTCAAAGGATGATTTGGCACTAAAAATGTTGCGGAAAACTTCTCTGAAGGCAAGGACATCACTTTGTGGAGATAACAGCTTCTGGATTGTGACTTATTACACATGATGATATAGAATTACATAATGAATAATAATAAAGGAAAAATATCACGTTTTCACCTCAAAACATGGTTTTGAGGCGAAAATTACATCAAAATAAATAAAATGTCTCTCTGATTCTTCCTGGTGCTGTGACTTTGAGCTTATTGGCTTCCTCATGACCTTGCTGATATTTATTGACATTTGACTCATTAATTTGACCATGGTGAGACCCTAGAAACTAATGAGACCCATCCTATGACCTACTGATATGATTTTAAGAATTAAAGTGACTAATGACTAAAGACCATAGAAAGGAAAATCAGCAAGTACCTCATGAGGGACAACTGATAAAAATTACTACCATCAATGAATCCATGACCTAGCGGAATGGTGAAATTTATTCGGTATGAGACACCTAATATGCAAATGCTAAAGAGTAGTTTTGTTTGCTGATGGTAGTATGACTAGACTGACACTAACATTGTCTCCAATGGGGATGGTAGCTCCTTGGAGGTGCCAAGAACACCGTAGACCAAGTAGCCTTATCCATTGGGTATGGAGTCAAAAATGTTAAAAACTAACACAAATGAAAACTGACTCTGACTCTAGACTAAGACTGAAAACTGAAATAAAACCAAACCATACACATATCATCTGAGTTTTATAGCCTTCACCTCGGGCCCTAAACTTGAATGACTGTGCATTTTGAACTTTGATTTTAGAAAAATAAAATGGTATATACAATGATGATGAGATATATTCTGATCCATGTCTTCAACAATGGTAGTGCTTCAATAGCCTACCATTTACTTCTCCTCCAGGACGATCCTGGCCATCCATTTCTGAAAGCAAGAAGGCATTTTGACCCCTGTATGCTGTAATTCTGTATGGTCCCTTCCAAAGGTTGTCAAATTTACCGTGCTTCCCTTTGTCTTCATTTATTGCAGCCCATTTCAACACTACATCATCCAACTGAAAATTTTCTGCTTTAGTCTTCCTTTCATAGATCTTTTTAATATTTTCCTGCAACTGAATCGTTTTTTGTGACACTTCTTCTCTTGTTTGTTGAAGGTGGATCATCAGGTCGATTCTTCGCTGGTTTTCATCATCTTCACTTCCAACTTATTGTGATAATCTCATAACTGGAACCGTAAGAGAAGTAGGAAAGACAACATCAGTACCATAAACCAACTCAAAAGGTGACATACCTATTGATTTTTTACCGCTGACTCTATCTGCCCACAATGCGTTGATAAGATTTCGGTGCCAATTTATTTTGTTTGCCTCCAACATTTTCTTAATTATATTGATTATTGATTTGTTCGATGACTCTCCCAGGCCATTGCCTTGTGGATAATACGCTGTTGAATGGCCCAGCGTGATGTTGTATCTATCACAGAAATCGATCATTTTCTTTGATCTGAACGCGGCTGCATTATCTGTCAAAATTTTACATGGGCAACCAAAACGAGATAAAATATTTGATTCCAGGAATTGAATAATTACCGTGTCTGTCGCTTGCCTGGAAGGGATGGCCTCGATCCATTTCATGAAATAATATGTCCCATTCAATATCCATCGATGTTGTGCTGAGGACGCGAGATGTATTTCTCCTATAAAATCGAGCCCCCACTGCTGAAAGGGTGCGTTCACTGAAACAGGTTTCAAAGGAAGTGGAAGCAATTTCTTCTTCCCTTGGAAAATTTGACATTCATGACAATTCATCACTATTTTATATAAATTAGAAAATAATGTGGGCCAATAATACCCGGCTCTCAATACCTTGTTCACTATAGTTTTCCAAAACAGGTGACCACCACAGTCCCCTTTATGGAAATCATGCATTACCTTCTGAGCTTCTTCTTCAACCAGGAAATTTAGCAAAACGCCTCCCGGATCCTTCCAAAACAGAGCACTGTTCAAAATGAAATATTTTGCATATTTAAGCCTCAAAGATGTACCTTTACTCTTAGACATGCCTTGAGGAGGTGACAGGTGCTGAAGAACATACACAATATCTGAATACCAAGGGGACTGCAGAAAAATATCTGAAATGGGAACCAGAAAACCTTCATTTTCCTCTTCCGATATTGCTGAAATGAGGTTTATATCTAAGGCACGCAAATTTGATTGGGCCATCAATTTCGCCAAAACTTTGCCTTTGATCAATTTCATGGGCTTGATCTCCAGATCATACTCCAACATAACTGCCATCCATTTTCCTCTTCGACCTTCTGGATCAGTTTGCATGAGCACATCCTTGACTGATGCGTTAGGGACATATGCTATAGTGTGTGAATGTAGAATATAGACCCTAAAATCTTTCAATGCCTTAACAAGAGCCAATGCCTGCTTTTCAATAATATTATATCTTAAAGCAACATCTCTAATAGTCCTACTGAAAAAGGCAATTGGCTTTTCTACTTCATCTCTCTTTTGCATTAAAACAGTAGCCATATTATGCTCAGATGCAAACGAAAATATAATAAAATCTTGAGTATAGTCGGGACTGATCAGAACTGGGGCATTAGACAAAGCAAAATTTACTAGATTGAATGATTTAATAGATTCTTCACTCCACTTAACCGTGCTGTCTTTTTTCAACATATTGGTCATTTCTCTCAAATGCTCAGCCAGATTAGGTATAAATCTGCACAAAAAATTCATCTTACCATTAAAGGCCCGAATCTCTTTCTTGTTCCGTGGAAGATCTATGAGCTGGATTGCCTCCACTCTTGTTGGATCTATGCGGATGCCATCTTTAGAGATGATGTGCCTGAGAAATTTTCCCTCATCCATGGCAAAAAGGCTCTTTTTGGGATTGAGAGAAATCCAAAACTTTCTGCAATGCTAAAAAACCACTCTTAGATGGTGCAAATGCTCATCATATGAACCTGAAAACACTGTCAAATCATCCAAATAAACAACAAGAAAAACGTCTTTTTCATTTGCAAAAGCAATGTCCATTGCACGCTGGAAGGTGGCTCCAACGTTCTTCAGTCCAAAGGGCATCTTGGCATACTGGAAGGTTCCCCAGGGTGTTGTGAAGGAAGTTTTATCTTGGTCCTTCTCATGCACCAAGATCTGATTGTAGCCTGAGTAGCCATCAAGTAGTGACATCCTAGATGCTCCAACTACTCTCTGCAGAATATGGTCCATTTTCGGAATTGGGTAATTATCCTTTAAGGATGCCTTATTCAAGTTCTGAAAGTCAATACACAGTCTTATTTCTCCAATATTTTTACGCACTGGGACCAAATTTGAAATCCAATTAGAAAATATAATAGGAACTATGATTCCTGCTTTGTACAACTTGTTTACCTCCTTTTCAATTGATGGGAGCAGCTTTGGATTGATTCTTCTCAGCTTCTGTCTGAAAGGCTTCTGATCCGGCTTGATAGGAATTGTATGCTGAATTATGTTCTTATCATACACTTTCAAATCTGAATAATCCCATGCAAATACATCAGAAAACTCAAAAATCAATTTAACATACTTCTCCTTTACCTCAGGGGATAATGCCTTTGATAATTTGACAAACTTGGGCTGATCAGCTATTCCAATATTCACATCTTCAACTCCTTTCTCTGTGGGCACCAAGCTTGGTTTCTTTGCGACATCATCCTGATCAAAAAGCTCCTCTAGAGGTATGAGACCTCTAGGAATTACATTATCCTTTAACTGCAATATGTCCATCTAGTTTTCTTCCAACTCCTGATCATCAACCTCATACTCACCCTCTATGGGAGTATCTTTGAATTTTCCCTCACCCTGCAAAAATGCAATAATCTCATTATCATCCCAAAATACTTGCCAATACCTTAAATTGTCCAGAACAGTAGGCCTATGTTTGACATAGATTTCAAACTTATTGCTGGAGTTCATCGGAATCTTCAAGTTACTTGCAGTTGTGGCAAGAGAATCAACAATAATGTTCTGCATCCTGGGCATTGCTGTCAAAGTATACTCTGGGAATGTTTTCAAAATTTCCAAGACTGCATTTATGCATGCCCTCAATCTTGGATGTTTTGCTTGATATTCTCCCTTCACCTGTTTGATTATCAATTCGGAGTCGCCATACACAAAAATCCTTTTTGCATTCAACTTCTTCAAAATTTTGAGACCTGCAATCAAAGCCTCATATTCTGCTTCATTGTTAGAGCAATCAAAAGCTAGCTTATAAGCACAAACTATAACATTACTTGGAACCTTCTCAGGTTGAAAAACAAGGCTCCTAATCCCATATTCCAATACCAGCTCCATCCTTACCAACAGCTCCATCAAAATCCATACTCCACAGGCCTTCTTCTTCTTCTTGAGGATGCTGGAAATTTGTTTCTTTCTCTTCTTTACCTTGACTGATTTCGGGCTGGTCATTGTCGCTTTTCTGTTGGCAGGCAGGAGGTTCAGAAGTGTTTGTTGCTTTGTCCTTTTCCTATTTGAGAACCTCTCTAAAATTCTCTAAAATCTCAGGTATTTCATCCACTTGTACCAACTAAACATTCTCATCATTTAAACCACCATCAGAATACAAGACAAAAGACTCTAAATCTGTATGGACAACATTAATGGGATGATTTATAGGCTTGTCTTTGCTAGTAATCATATATGTCATTTTCTTTTCCCTATATAACTTCCTCAACTAGCCAAATATAGGGATAGTGGCATAAGAGAAGTCAAGCTGCATGGTTCCCTTAAGTTTTGCACCCCAAGACCTAGATAGAAGCATTCCAAACCTTGGTGGGACATCAGCAACAACTACATCCATCAAGACATTCTTTGCTGGAATCTGATCTAAAGACACTACCAAATATTTAATTAAACCAATACAGTGGACCCTACTTGAGTCGAAGGAATACAAGTCATGATATTTACAAGTGATGTCAAGGCCTAGCTTTTCCATGACAGCTTTGGGCATCAAATTATGTGAGGCCCCGGAGTCCAGCATAGCATTATGCAAGATAAACTCATGTACTCTAAGACTCAAGTAAAAAGGAGGGACTTCATTTTCTTTAGATTCTTCTGTGGCTAGAGCGAAAATAAGTTCAGGGTAGTCGTCTTCTACATTGACCATATCAGAGATAGAATCTATTTTCAAGACTTTGGACACCTGAGTTTTATACACACTATTCTTTACCAACTCTGTGAGGGACATAGACACTTTTAACTTAGAAATTTCATTTTCTAGATTAAAGGAGGGAGCTTTCTCTACCTCTTTAATGGGCGGGTATTTCTTCTCTGTTGGCTCCTTTACTGTGTTCTGTAGTTTCTTTTCATTTGTTGTATTAGCAACTGCAGGTGCTTTGCTAGAGGAAGGATCAGCCAACTCCTTAGCTTTCTTCTGTGCATCGTTCTTCATTTGGAGTTCCTTTCTCTTTTGAATGGGACTGATCGTAACCTCTCTGTTCCTTAAAGAGTATTGCCTTTGCTGAGCTGACAGAGCGTTCATATACCCTCTCTGATAGTCATCAGACTCCTCTTCCAGTACTGTATCATTGGCCAAAATAAAATTTTGGTCTTTTTGAATGTCTGGATTCGCCACTGTGTATTCTTCGTCTTCTGTAAGGAAAATTGGCACACTTTCCACTGTGAAAAAATGATTAGCCTCAATCACAGGATCATCGTCATCTGAATCTGTCCCTTGCACGTAGTTCTACTGCAAAGGAGATTTAATCTGCTACTGTGGTGGTGCAACTTGGTCCTGCATTCTTTGGTCTCTCTGTTTAATTCTGAATTGTGGCTGCTGCCCTCCGAAATTCATATTTCTTATTTGAGGCTCAGGTCTATCTGCAATGGTTAACCTATCAACCATTTTTTCCACTGTTCTGATCAGAGTGTCCATTTTACTATTTGAAGTAGAGGCCTCCTCTTTTATTGTGACTCTTTTCTCGGCTCTGGCTCGTGCTCTTTTAGCCAGCAGATTAGCTTCAACGTTTACCGCTATCTTTTGCATGTCTTCAAGTGAAGACGAATCTCTTTCACACAGCTGATATGCCATGTCGACATCAAAACCGTCGGAAAATTTCAACAATGCTAGTCCCACATGAGGTTTCAAATTAGTTGGAATAGCATTATATACAACATTGAATCTTAAACAATAATCCTGCACGGTTTCACCCACATTCCTCTTAATGTTCTCATACTCAGACAGGATTTGAAGTGGGTTCTTTTTTACCTCCCACCGGTCCAGGAACTGAGTGTGCAACTCCTGCAAAGTGTGAATTGTGCCTGGAAATAAGGCTCTAAACCACTTTCTGACTTCGCCTCCGAAACTTTGAACAAACAACCTTTTCGTTACATTCTCCGCTTCTACCTCATGAAAATCAAAAAATTCATTCATTTTATCAACATGCTGCTGAGCCGTGATGCTCTGAGTGGCATCAAAGATTGGAATTTTACTCTGATAGTCAGCAGGCATATCATTGAGGACCTGGGGTAAGACCAGAGGTGCATACCTGGCATCCATAACTTTGGGTGGATTTACGACAGGATTTGTAGGATTTGAGGGAGGTGTTAATGGAGGAGATGATAATTGGGAATTGACTGATGGGAATGCTGATGAATTGGGAGGGGGAAAGGTCGTTCCTGATGATTCTGAAGGCTCAGGGATATTAGTTACAGTGATGGACTGAGGAGATTTCAAAATGTAATTGTCAATGGAGGTATTTGCTCTTTGGACTTCAATATCTACAAGGAAGTCAGGATCTAAAACTGTATCATCAATGTCATTTTCAGACTTATTCCTAAATAAAGAAAGCTCAAAATTCTTGTCCAAGGAAAGGTCTTCTATAAAAAACCATTCACTGGGCCAAGTATAGGATCTGAAAACAGGTCTGGGGCTTAATGATCCTTCTTGTCTTCTAACAATTCTTGGGATAATATTTGGATTTTCAAAGACAGAGGGAGGATTCGGATCTGGATTAGCCCTGGTGTATCTTCTTGAAGCCAGTGTGGTCGAATTTCTATTTTACAAAATCTTATTTTGTAGCCTAGCAAAATCTGAACATCATTGTTCAAAAGTCTAGAATTATTTGATATACTAGGGAAAATCTTGCAAGTCAGATGTTATGTTTATAAAACTAGACCGAATATTGACTAAAGCAGCATTTATCTACTTATGCACCTACAAAGAAATGTGCAGTTTCGAAGGCTACCTAGCATAACTTCAGGCTCCGTCTGTAGTTTGTAAAACAAATAACACTAACAAACAAAAAATTTTGAAATTATTCCCCAGTATGGTCGCCAGAGATGTTAGCACCTGAATTGGACCCCGGGCTAAAAAAGGAAAATCAGGGTAACAACTAAACCACGCTCAACCTTGTAGCTAGCCCTACAAGGACAGGAGAGGGCTCTCTCCGTAAATGAATATTCAATGGAACACAATAAATGGACTGATATTAGGCTAGATAAAATGATGGGAAAAAGGTTTTAATAAAATGAATGAATGAATTTCAAGGATGTGTGGGATAAAAGGGACAGTTGAAACCGGGAATTAAATCAGGACACAGGGTATTTCATGGGGCAAGATAGGCAGGAAACTTAGCAATTAAAATTTAATGAGGATGGGATGAAAGACTGGTGAGGAGCTGAAAAGGGCACAATAAATGGATCCTTTTCAAACAGAAGAAAAATACAGAGTATGAATGATTTCCCAAGGCAGAGCATATAAAATGGATTCTACCTTTCTGTCTTGAAAAAATTCAAAAGGAAATGTTTATGGATGAATGGAACAGATAAAAATTCACATATGAAACAAAGAAGAAAAACAAATGCTAACTCTCATACCACATGGATCCCACAAATCAGAGCTGCATCTCTTATTAATTCCTGTCAAACTGTACAATGTAGCGCAGAGATGTTCTTCCACACTATTCCCCTACTTTCTGAGTTACTGATTACATCCTCTTTCAGACTGAGACTTTAAAAATAAATAGGCTGAAATGTGGGAATATAGATCCATGAAAAGAGGAGTTGTTCTAATAGCTGAAGAACTTAAATACAATCATAGTAAATAAATACAACAATCTACCCTTGAAAATAAGGGACAACATTACATTTGACTACTTGGAGATTTTGGTGTTATGCTGTATGAACGAAAATAGGTAATCCGATGAAAAAATTTCCTATTTTGCTGCTTGCTGTAACAATCTCTGTTTTATATATGCTTTTTCGGCCTTTTGACTGTCGTTTTTCTTTCCTATTTTTTATCTTGAAGAAAACTGACTTTTTAAATAACATGCCTTTTGAAATGAAACTTTTTCCTTTAGTGAAGGGGAAAATAGTGAATAGGAAGGAAGGGAGAGGAGGCGGGACCCGCATTACAATCGCAATCGGAGTGGGCTGGGTGGAGAGATATAATATAATTATCACATTGTAATATGGTGCCATCACAATCGGAATCGGGAGAGGGGAGGAGTGACACATATTTGCGATGGTGTAATCGCAATCGAGATAGGAGCAGGGCAATATAATGTGCTGACAGACTAACCAAAGCCTTTGTATAAAACAAAATATATAAGATTTGAATTTAACAAAGGGAAAAGGATCATTATATATGAACGGGCGGAATTACTGTATGGTGGGCCCGGGGTCAATCGCAATCACAACATCAGAGGGGAGGAGGCGAAACACATATGGGGAGTGCCGATTGCGATGGCCTGATTAGCCGTGGGCCGTCTGATCGGCGGGGAAGATCGATGGTGCCAGATCAATCGGGGGTTGTTGCGATCGGAAGATCGGAGAAGGGACTTGCGATTGATCGCAATCGGAGTTTTGTGCGATGGGGTGATCAGAAGGAGGGATGCGTTCAATCGCATCGGAGTTTTTTGCGATTGACCGATAAGAACGTTCAAATAAACTTTGCGATTTGTGATGGAAGAGTGGCGGGGTTTATAATATATAACTTAAACTTTTTTATAAATTTTAAGGGGTTGTGTAAAGGGGAAGTGGTTTATAACGGGGGAGACTTTAGAATATAAAACTTTTTTATTATAAAGTTCTATGGCATGGAGGGGAAGTGGTTAGCAATTAAATCACATATTTATTTAAAATAATTTATAATGCGATTTTATAATTGGAAAGGGGGAAAAAGGGATTCTAGGGGGAATATTAAATTTCAAACATAAATTGAAAGGGGAATATGGGAAATAGGGGAAGTTTAGGGAATTTTACTTCACTTAGGCATAGAATTCAATCCAGAAGTCAATTTTGAGAGTGAAGTATATCATTGGAAAGCTCTTTCCGAGCTCTTTCTGATGGATCTACTCGGAGGATGATTTGGCACTGAACATGCTGCGAAAAAATTCTCTGAAGCAAAGGACATCACTTTGTGGAGATAACAACTTCTGGATTGTGACTTATTACACATGATGATATAGAATTACATAATGAATAATAATAAAGGCAAAATATTACGTTCTCACCTCAAAACATGGTTTTTAGGTGAAAATTACATTAAAATGAATAAAATGTCTCTTTGATTCTTCCTGGTGCTGTGACTTTGAGCTTATTGGCTTCCTCATGACCTTGCTGATATTATTGACATTTGACTCATTAATTTGACCATGGTGAGACCCTAGAAACTAATGAGACCCATCCTATGACTTACTGATATGATTTTGAGAATAAAAGTGACTAATGACTAAAGACCATAGAAAGGAAAATCAGCAAGTACCTCATGAGGGACAACTGATAAAAATTACTACCATCAATGAATCCATGACCTAGCGGAATGGTGAAATTTATTCGGTATGAGACACCTAATATTCAAATGCAAAAGAGCAGTTTTGATCGCTGATGGCAGTATGACTAGACTGACACTAACACTATCAAGAAATGAAGATTTTAGGACAATTTCCTTTTTCAAAAGAAAATGGATCTAATGCGACAATAAAAAATAATTTGAAATTAACTTTCCAATGATAAAGAAAAATACTTTAAACAAACAATGAAAATTTTCCTTTCAAAAGAGGAAGAGGTAGATAAATTTACTGGTCAATATGAGGCTCAGGCTTTCTAAAACACAACAAAAAACAAACTAAAACAAATTGCAATGACAAACTCAAAGGAATTTGGATGGTTTCAGGAGGCAATGTAGTCTCTAAGGGGAGAAAATGCTTGCAAAGCACCCCTGAATGGGATACAGTGCTCTGCAAAGCACCCCTGAGTGGGAGATAGTGCTCTGTAAAGCACCCCTGAGTGGGAGACAGTGCTCTGCAACGCACCCTTGAATGGGAGAAAGTGCTTTGCAACGCACCCCTGGATGGGAGAGAGTGCTTTGCAATGCACCCCTGAATGGGAGAGAGTGCTCTGCAAAGCACTGTGTCCTGTCCAAGAGTGCGTTGGGCACAGTGTAAAAGGAAAAACACAGCTGTTTAACACACTTCTTTTGCAAATTTGGATCTTAAAAAGCCTAATATTTGTAAGTAACAACTACTGGGTGAATAAATAGAGAAAATATGAGGCCAAAACACCTAGGATAAAGAGTAATCATCCCTAGCAGAGTCACCAATTTGTTGGAAAAAATTGTGAATTATAGATAAAACATGCTTCCCTAGACAGGTGATAATTTAGAACAACAGGTTAAAGACTATACGACTACTTTTCCTAACTAAGAACGGACACACATAATGGATTAGATTCTTACTTGGAATCCAAGCGCTTCCAAATGATTCCTTCTATCGCTTTCGTTGTAGCTTCAAATTCCAGCTGGCTGTGCAAAATATTTCCTGCAAGAATGAACACTAAACAACAGAAGATAGCAATAATACAGATGTCTATTCAAGTTATTTTGATAAATCAATAAAGCATAAACCATATACATCAACTAAGATCTTTCAATATGGAAAATCAAAGCCAATACAGATGCATATAGGGAAAAGTAATATGTATTATTTATTAATTATAGAAGGGAAGGTTACAACCAAATGAGTGATTTTGTGTCACCATCTCTAGCAGCATCCCAACCTCATCACAGTGCAAATATCTCCATAAAATTGTCACTCAAATCAATCTCCTCAATGAAAAATCCACCAACATTTCTCTACACAAATTATTCCTTCTCAAACACTAAGATCTGTGCTCAATATATAGAGAGGTTGAGGTAGTTTCACAATCAATGACTTTCCAATAATAGGCGAGACATGTTCCCAATCTTGTATATGTCAAATTGAAACATGGATTCAAATTTTGACACATTTGAACTCTTCTAGAAGACACTGGCTAAGTGGAGATTCCGGAACAAAGAGAATTTCGCTCCCAATGTGACCAACGCACCCATAGATGTCGAGAAGTGCTTTGCAGAGCAGCCTTGCATGGGGCTACCTACATATGCAATGCACTTAGTCCCTTTAGAGGTAGCATTGGTGAG
Organism: Pinus albicaulis; assembly: GCA_034641835.2. Classification (NCBI taxonomy): domain Eukaryota; kingdom Viridiplantae; phylum Streptophyta; class Pinopsida; order Pinales; family Pinaceae; genus Pinus; species Pinus albicaulis. The sequence continues at coordinate 477,668,553 of CM076580.1, forward strand.
TTCTCATATGATATATTATAAACTTCAAACCTTGGAAACCTTTGCAGATGAAAGTCCTTGATTGATATGTCTTGTTCTTTGTCTTAGGGCATATAGCAATTGAAATGTTAGGGGATGATATAACCTATACATTGGTCCTAGAGATGATGCTCAGTTAACCAGGTCATTGGGAATTATGCCAAAATTGACCTATAACAGTGTGAATGCTCAAGGAGGGCTCACTTCTTCGAGTCGAAGGAGTGTGCTCAAAGGAAGACTTGGTTTTTTAAAGGGTGAAGTTCGAAACAAGGAAGGGGAAAGATGCGTAGGAGTGTTCCATGCACTCTTGGAGGCCAAAGGGAACACTTTCAAACATAAAATGATTCCTTATCAAGGCTTAAGATTGAACTCATGTGCTTCTTGCCTTAATGGGTTCACTTTTCAAGAAAAATTTGCTTTAAGTCTACGAGATAAAACAAGGGGTGAACACAATGAGTTTAGACAAAAAATCATGTGCGGCGTGTACCAAATCATCAAGAAAAATTAGAAAAGCTTGAAAAATGATAAATATACATCAAAAAACCACTTTATGTACATTCCCCAAGTACAACAAATAAATAATGTGTGAATGCGACCAGAAAGTGTTGTTTTATAACAACAAAGGTGTTATGACCATGAAATGCACTAGAAATTTTCTAATCATTGCTATGACACATAAGGATGATCAAGAACACTTGAAGCATATAGAATGATCTGAATTGACACTTTATTACCAAATAAACACTAGACATGATAGTGAAGTAGGCTCCAAAATTTGAATGTAGTGAAATTTTTGGAGGGTGTTGCAGTGGCGACAACACTGGGTGAGATTCAACTTCTCTATTTAGGAATATATTTACAGTTAAAGGGTCATCCCTGCAAGAATTATTGATTCACCAGTTAGATCACCTTGAATCTCCTCTTTTGACTCAGTTAGATACACAATACCTCACTTGATTTCACTTGGTTCAACACACAAAATATATGCCATATCACATTTATTTCAATCTAGGAAAAGGGAATATGTGCGGCACGTTTATGATATACATAGTATGAGTTTTCATATTTGGTGTTTCTCTACTACCAACAGACCTATATAGCACCCCATTAGAGTCACTTCAAGAGAACAAACGTGGCTTTGCTACCAGCAGGCCTAGATAGTACCCCAGCGAAGTCGCTTGCTTCACCTCCTTGTGTAGGAAGCCTTTATCTTATTTCACCCTTTATTTATTAATTTAATAGGATTGTGCTTTAGAACTTATTATTTTCAACAAGAAGAAGAGTGATCCAAACTTATTGAGATTAGAGGAGGTTTCCTTCAGAGAAGTATTTTGAGAACCTCTGATATTGGTTGTCTCTCTTTATATTTTCCCCTTATCCTTTCTCTACTAGATTGGACAAGCGTTAAAAAAAAGTAGATTTACACCAAGTTGAGTAGTTTGGATACTAGTATAGGTACAACTTTAATAGGTTCCCTCAAGTTTTTCTTTTGAATGTATCGCATTTTCCATTCATACTTAGCTCAAAATATATCATATTCGCAGATAAATAAGAACAAACAGAAATCCAATTGTTGTGGTTGTCACATTTTCTCTTTCATTCCACCACATAGTCCTTTTGAACCATGCACATTTCACACAAGGTATTATTTATGTGTAATGAACAAGAAATAAAACAAGAGAGGATAGGACTAACAATATGACACACATATGACTCAGATTGACGAAAATAAAATAAAATAAAAGAACAAATTGTACAGGAAGTTCAACTTGAAGCTACTATTGAAAATAATGCTTCAAATCTCAGCCATTTACTCAAGGGGGTCAATCCTCCCATCTAATTATTTCAGCTTAAAGGTATTATTATTGAGTTTCTCTTTGATGGTAAATGGGCCAGTCCACAAAGGTTGGAACTTAGTGTGTTTTTCCTTCTCTTCATGTGATTTATCACACTTTAGTACTAGGTACCCACATCAAAACTATTATCCCATGTATATTTCTTGTCGAACCAACACTTAACATGACTTTGATGAATGAAAAATGTATATTTGGATTTCAGCCTTTATTCCTCAAGTTTGAGAAAATTATCTATCGTGTTGTGAACCAGAAGGAAAGTTATACCTTGGGACTCTTGGAAGAGTTTCAAGGTTGGGAGATATAGGTTCAGGGGCAAGATAGCTTCTTTACCATAAACCAAAAATTACGGTGAGGTATTAAGGGAAGGATTAGGAGTTACAAGTTCAGCCCATAATTAATTTTTCAAAGCATTATGCCAGTTCCTTTTCTCAGATAATATTTTTACTTGTTTATTTAGCCAAACCATTTCCTTGCGGGTAATAATTAGATGCATGATTTAATAAAATCCCATTTTATAATGTGAATGTAAAGTTTCAATGATGAAAAATAAGTTACATTATCAGAGACGAGAGACGTTGAAACACCAAACCTGGTTATAATGTTCTGCTACAAGAAGTGGATGAATTCTGGGTCATTTACTTGTATCAAGGGAATTGCTTCTCTCCACCTAGTAAAATAAATTGTAGTTGTCAAAATATATCGATGTTTCTTTGAAAAGTGTGGAAATATTTCTATGATAACATTTAGGCCCCATTGTTGGAAAGGTTCCTCGATTTCTACTAGTAGCAGTGGGGCAGTCGAACTTTGATCCCAATCAGCGCATCTTTAACAAGATTGGCACTTGCAGACATAAGCATGAGTATATTTGAATAGAGTGGGCCAATAATAATCGACCTTCATCAATTTATGCACACTTGTGTCACCCACATAGTGACCACATATCGTTCCATCGTGAAAATATCTAAGTACCTTCTTTGTGTCATGCGATTCAAGGCATCTTAGAAAGACACTATTATGGTGCTTTTTGAAAAGCACTCTATGAAAAACCTGGTATGATAAAGTATTTAAGTGAATTTCCCTTTTATTTTTTCTTGATAGATGTGTGGGAAAGGTGTCATTCTTTAGAATTTATCATATATCAAAATACCATGACATTGTAGATGTGGTTTCAAGAACATGTTCAATGTTGTACATCTTATTTCCTTCTCCCAACAATAAATATCTTGCTCGGGAGCATCTCTTACTTTGGATGTTAGTTGAAAGAGATCATGACCCTTAATGGTATGAATTGGTTTAAACTCCAGATCATATTCTTGCAAGAAATTCATCCAATTTTCCCTCTTCTTAACCAACTCTTACTGCACAAAGAGTTTTCTTACTGTTGGATGAGGCACAAAAATGATCTTGTGATATTTTAGAAGATAGGGCATGAAGTATTTATTGAAATTTGCAATAATAAATAGTGAAAATGGCACCCAGAAATGGCTACCATGGAGGCTTTTGATTTAATTAGTTCTTAATTAAATTAGAAGAAATGTGTGTCAAATTTATTTATCCCTTAAATAAATTGGACAATAAATTGTAAGCTTATCTCATAATCACTTGTAATAGTTAACTGAGTGTGATCAACTCAGTTAGCTCATGAAATTTTAGTTGAGGGTGGTTGATGAGGCATGTAGAGTGATTCTATTTGTTTTAGAGTCCAAGTTTCAGTTAGTGTATTATTTTAATGCATGAAAAATCAGTTAACTCAATTAAGTGAGTTAAAGTCAGTATAACTAGTTATAACTGATTGTTGCACTAGTGAGAGGTCAAGTGACTTAAATCAGATTTAATTCACATGCAGTGATGTGTCAAATGACTGATTATTTACTATTAATAGTTGCATGCATGTAAGTTCTGATGAATACCTAGTTGAGGAAAAGGTTAAAGGGAAGGTATCTATCAGTGGTATTTATAGTAAATTTCCCGAGCGCAATTATATACACCATAGGATTCCCATGATGTATTGTGCAGTCAAGGAAGGCTAAGTATCCTATTTAATAGGAATTAATTGCCTAGGTATTGTGTGATCAAGGCAGGATGAAGACATACTGAGAATTGGCTAAGTGTTGGATCAATTTTGTCTGGAACAGTGTGAGACAGTCAAGATAGTGCAACAGACTATTGTGAGAAGAGTGCATTGTATTGTTTCAAGATTCCTTGGTTCATTATACAATAGATATAGAGGGGTTTTGAGCAACAAGCTTTCCCTAGGAAAAATATTTTTGTTGTGGATTGATTTGCTTCTTTATTTTACTTGGTGTGATTGTGTGATCGTGTTTATTTTCCGCAATTAATTAGTAGAAGGATTCAGTATCTTGCTTTATCATATCGCATGATCGAATTGAATCAATTGGTATACATATTGTTTGTATAATTTCTACATGGTATCAGAGAAGGAACTTTTTGGGTGGCGATTTTGCAGAGAATATTTGAAAATTTGGATGAAAATTTAAAAAAAAAAATAGCATATTTGGATTACTTGCGAAAAAATACCCAAATTTAAAAAACAAATCGATCAAATCGGAGCTCGGATGAGGGAGATATCATCGATTTAAAATCAGCTCTCTTTTTTTACAAAATTTTGTGATGGCGAGACAATTACAATGTACACGAGTCAAGAACTTGCATGCACTTGAGGTAAAATATGCATGAAAATATTTGAGGAGAAAATAAAAGGTTAGTGACTTGGTGGTTGAGAGGGAGCCTCTCAACATGCAGTGTCAGAAGGTTGTGCAGCAACCATAATTGGAGAAACAGAGAGGAGACCAATTTGAAGAGTCCACTCAAGCAGAGACATCCAGGAGGGGGAAATTTCGAGCCAGAAAGGCAGAGGTAGTTCATGCAACTATACCTCCAGGTGTGAGGTGGGGTGATGTGCAGAATTAATCCCAAGAATAAATTTGGGTAGAATTCATTGAGATAGTGTGTCTCATGGATCAAACTTGGATACGAGGAGCCCACAACATAGTAGTGGTAGGAAGGATCGGTTAGATTGATGTAGTCAAATTTTAGGAAGACAAAAATTAGAGTGACAGGTGTCAGATATTAGAGCGCAGACCATAGTTGGCAGTAGTGCAGAGTGCATGGATGCAGATGTTGACATCGCAAAGAGTCTAGTAGACATGTGCGGTAAGATCCAATTGTCAGAAGAATTTGATGACAGATGAAATATACTGATTCAGTTTTTTGAAGGCTATTCAGTTTCAGAAGTGTTGCATGCAAAACATTCCAAAGGTACCAGATCAAGACAGATTGATTCATTTCTTGTTGAGAGGGAGTGTTGAAATTTGCAACAAGAAATAGTGAAATTGGCATCCAGAAAATGGCACCCATAAATGACTGCCATGGATTATTTTGATTTAATCATTTCTTAATTAAATTAGAAGAAATGTGTGTCAAATTTATTTATCCCTTAAATAAATTGAACGATAAATTGTAATCTTATCTCATAATCACTTGTAATAGTTAACTGAGTGTGATAGACTCGGTTAGCTCATGATATTCGAGTTGAGGGTGGTTGGTGAGGCATGTAGAATGATTCTATTTGTTTTAGAGTCCAAGTTGCAGTTAGTGTATTATTTTAATGCATGAGAAATCAGTTAACTGAATTAAGTGAGTTAAAGTCAGTCTAACTAGTTGTAACTGATTGTTGCACTAGTGAGAGGTCAAGTGAATTAAATCAGATTTAATTCACATGCAGTGATCTGTCAAGTGACTAATGATTTACTATTAATAGTTGCATGCATGTTAATTCTGATGAAGACCCAGTTGAGACAGAGGTTAAAGGGAAGTTATCTATCAATTGCATTTATAGAAAATTTCCCAGGCACAATTATATACACCATAGGATTCCCATGATGTATTGTGCAGTCAAGGAAGGCTAATTATCCTATTTAATGGGAATTAATTGCCTAAGGATTGCATGAGCAAGGCAGGTTAAAGACAGGATGAGAATTGGCTTTGTGTTGGACCAATTTTGTCTGGAACAGTGTGAGACAGTCAGGATAGTGCAGCAAACTCTTGTGAGAAGAGTGCATTTTATTGTTTCATGATTCCTTGGTTCATTATACAATAGAGATAGAGGGGTTTTGAGCAACAAGATTTCCCCAGGAAAAATATATGTGTTGTGGATTGATTTGCTTCTTTCTTTTACTTGGTGTGATTGTGCGATCATGTTTATTTTCTGCAATTAATTAGTAGATGGATTCAGTATCTTGCTTTATCATATCGCATGATAGGATTTAATCCATTATTATACATATTGTTTGTATAATTTCTACAGTATTTGACTTCCTTATATACATCATACATTTTTTTGTCGATGGCAGGATAATTTATTTATGACCCCTCTAAGCCAACACTCATGAAAGAGATGGGTTGTTCATTTCCTGCAGTATCCTTTTGAGTTAATACGACCATAATAGATGAATCTGAAGCAAAAGTATAAATACGGAAATAATTTCCATATTCAGGACTAAATAGTGAAGGTGCATTAGCGATAGCCTATTTAATTTGAGTGAAAGCATCTTTTTTCTTGCTTGTCCCATTTATAAGTTGCATATTTTTTAATCAACTCATATAAAGGCTAAACTATCTGAGCATAATCAAAGATGAATTTGCTTAGGAAATTAATCTTCCCTAAGAAATACTGGATAGCGTTCTTATTCACCAGGATTGGGATCTGAGTAAGAGCCACTAGCACATTTGGCCCAATTTCTAATGGCCAATTCATCGCTATCTTGACACATAGGCGTCACAAGAGCAACAGATTGAGGCCGGGAAAAACATGGTTAGCCATTACGTCACAATTCCGACACTTCAATGAAGTGTCATTCTTCCGACACTTTTTACGACATTTCCAAACAAATGTCGCTCTTCCGACATTTTCCAAACCATCGCCCTTCTGACTTTCCAAATAGTTGCTCTTCCGACATTTCCCAAATCGTCGCTCTTCCGATGTTTTACAAGTCGTCGCTCTACCAACGTCTTCCATACCGTCGTGCTTTCGACGTTTTTCAACTGTCACAATTCCGACGAAATTTCGTCCGACGTTTAGAACATCGCTTGTCCGACGCTTATGTAATGTCACTTTACCGATGAAAAAGTAAAAAATATTTAAAAAATAAATGTCGCTCTTCCGACGTGCAAGGCGTCGGTCTACCAACAAAAAAGTAAAAATATTTAAAAAAAGGAACGTCACTCTTCCGACATGTAAGGCATCGGTCTTCCGAAGAAAAAGTAAAAATATTAAAAAAAGTAACGTCGCTCTTCCGACAAGTAAGGCGTTGGTCTTTCGAAGAAAAAGTAAAAATATTAAAAAAAGTAACGTCGCTCTTCCGATGTCTAAGGCGTCGGTCTTCCGACGCTTGGTTAAAAATATTTTTTTTAAAATCTGCCAAATGTGCTAGTTTTAAGTCATATTTTCCATATACAAATAAGTATATTTTCCGAATGTTTATCATTTCGCAAAAAAATTTACATATCAACGGATCTTTAAAATTTATTAAATTTTCCGAAGATTTATATAAAAGTGGAAGATTCATGAATTATTGCTAGACTTTCAGTAACTAATACTACATATCTAGAACACATAAACATAAAAGCCACATCCCTTTGCAAAGTGATTCTTTATGCACCGGCTATAAAAATGGAAATGGCGATATCAGGACCAGTGAAAAAGAAGGTTCCTATTACATGTTTAGAATAGTTCATACATCTACATAACAAAAACCAGATGCATATAATCAACTTTTGCATGGAAAAATAATGACAAACATTAAATTCTCTTGAGCATGGTAATAGAACTAAATTTTTTTACAACAGTTCACAAGATATCCATTCATTTCTAGAAATTCTGCAAGAAGAAAATGAAAGTCATGTGTAACAAATTATTATGAAAAGACTTCAAATTACTGTCATATTGGAGCAACTAGCCTCTAACATAAAATATAAAAAGAAAAATCAAGACACTGAGTGTGCCCAAAGGATTATCCTTGGAGTGGAAATTTCTATCTAGATCCCTAATTTTGCAAAAATATTTCTTATATATACAGAATTATTTACTCACTAGAAAAAAGAAAAATGAAAATGGAAGGGCATACACAATGAAATTTATATCCTTTTCCTTAAGGAAAATAAAATCATAATAAGATGCATGGTCTAACAATTTGGCATCCTCAATCAAAAATGATTATTTTTCCAGCATTTCCATATGTACCTCGTCAAAAAAAAGCAACCAAAGAACTGACCTCATTTTTTAACACATTTGCAATGGAGTCCCCAGAGAACACACGATGCAGAAAATCACAAACAGTGCAAAATACCAATCAGCAAATCCCAAATCACACATCAGTAATCTCCCAACAAGAATGCACTCCAATGCAAATGCCCCTAAAGAATGTTTTCCAACTGAGATTGCACCTCTACCCAGCAAGACCCTGAAAAGGACAGTCCTACAAAATATGCTCTGTTATTTCTGCCTTTGGAAAGGAGAGGCAAAGACCCACGGAAAGGTCACTCTTGTTCAAACAAGCTTCGTAGGGAAGAGCCTGGAAATATTTAGAAGTCAAGAAGACTAGTTTCCTTTTTCCATTCTTATTGAAGTCCCTAAAAGATCCATCCTCATCATTCTTCTATAGTGAAACATGCACAAAAGAAAATATTTTTTTATAACATAGATGCATACAAGTTTTTAGATAACAAGAAATAAGCCCAGGATACACCTTGTCACTATCGACCTATCAGAAAATCATGTTGAATACGTCACCTTTGAAAAAAGATACCATTTGGAGACAATTCCACATACATTTTTGCTTCCGCTGGGTTTTCCTAAAGATTAAACTCCTAATAGATTATAACTGAAACAAATTAATATTACATAAATAGATTAATAAATCATTAGGGTCATTGTCTTTGTAATTTATTGCAGACTGTCAAATAACCTTTGGGAATGTTATAAAATTCATATGAAAAGATATTAATTTACATATCAATAATTACGTCATATAGATTTTAACTTGTATAGGTCCCGTGAGGCAATTTTGGCCTTAGTGAGCCTTATATAATCACGTCAATTCATGAAATAGGCCAAACTAATAGCAAGGCAGCTATAGACTTGCATATGAAACCTATGTAAACATAATACAATGAGCCATTATGTCATAGTGATATCTCTATAATTAGTTCATTACAGATCAAATCTATGACTGTTGAAATGAAACACAACTCTGTTTCTCGAGTTTCTCAAGTTTCTTAAGTTGTATGACCTGCATTCCTTTGCTACGCTTGTCTCTAAACTTTCAGGACCACATAAAAAACACCAATGTCAACATTCTCCCACTCATTTGAAACTTTCCCAAATATATTTGCATTCAAAACCATGTAAAGGATTGTCAGATCTTGAGACTATCTTGATCAATGTAGCAATTATGAGTTTCCATGGGGATAGTCACAAGAAATTGGTTTAAATGTTACAAACCATATATGAAATAATCTCAAATTAATCAAATCAATCCAAATGCAATTAAAAAAATTATTATTTCGAAATAATCTTAATTATTTAGTTTAAAATTACTGGCGTTCCAAGATTGGCCGATTTTTCCCTATTATTTCCTTATTATTGCAGATTGAATCTTTTTAAGGCCCTCACTGATTAATTTTTTATTACAAATTATTTCATCTATGTTCCTAACAGTTGTTTCCCAATGTTATTTATATTATTTATAGATATATAGATATAGATAAATATTCCTTCAACGCTGATCTATTCAAATTTCTTATATGTTCATTTTTCCTTCTCAAGGATGGCATTTGACAATGGTATGCCTCTTTGGTAGTGCATAATCATGATTTTCTCTATACTCAAAGCAAAAAAAGTAGGGGTTCTTAGCTATGAAATATCTTTAGTCAATAAAAATATAACTTATTTTCACTAACAAATAAGCCCACATATGATACATTGAAAGATGGAAAGGTTGAAACACCATTTTGAAATGTGATTAGAACTCAGGAACTAGGATGCAATAAGACATTTTAAATGCACAAGACAAGAAGGTCCAGAAAGGCTCACGTTATGGAGATAAAAAATGGATGGCTGCAAGATGAATTGACTTGATAGCCCATGCCAATTTAAAATTCATACCGGAAGGCAGGCTTCGAATTTGACAATCACCCCTAGATATCTAGCTAAACTTTGATGAAAGTTGCAGTTATCACATTTCCATTCATAACATTCCGACGTTTTAAAAAATCAGTCTACACAGAGGCCCATTTTTTCAAGACAACACTTAACCTATCTTCAAATCTGGGGTAAAAATTATGGTCGAGGCCACAATTTACTAGAGATGACCAGATATGAAAAATCTCCCTTGACTATTCTTTATGGAACCTAACTTGTCCAAACAACCACAATGTAAATGACCACTTCTTTTGGGAAATTAATGGTGGGGCCTCAACATCCTTTTGGGAAGACTCGTGGTAGTAGTCACCCAAAATGAAAAGGAACCCTCAGCTAGACACGTTTATAGCCTAATTGGGATCTCAAAGAGCCAGAAAGGTAGCGGACTATTGGAATGATATTATCCCTCAAGATGAATGGAGAATATGGAAAATGAAAATTAATTGGAAACAGTCAGAGACCATTCAAAACTGGGCACCCTTCACAAGTACATTAAAGGAATCTCACATCCCTATATTGCAGTGGCTAGATATGATTTGGCGGGGCTATAATATGCAGGGTATGTTCTCAATAAAAGAATCCTACTCAATCGTAGTAGATCATGTGAATCTCCCTAGTGACCCAATCTATATAAAGATACATCCCTAAAACTTATGGCCAAAGGTGTTTAATTTTCTTTCGCCGGTAGGAAGGAGATTCCTTTTAACATGGGATTAGGTGCTCAGAAAGGGATATATTGGCCTTTCGATATGCCTTGTATGTCAAAACAAAAGGAAAACATGGAGAATATTTTGAAAACTTTCCTAGTTGTTGATACCCAGTGGGGATTGGTAAAAATCACTTTCATTCATCTAGATCACTTGAGAAAAAAATATTATAGAAACCCTAGAACAATGGAGAATGCCATTGTTTAAAAATATAGTTATCAATTAAGCATGGGTTCTAGTTATATCATTCCTTCTATGGAACATATGGAAGGGCCATAATAGAGCCATTTCTAAAGATTAAGGACATAAAGCCCTGCTGATTTGGAAATCCACGAAGGTAGACATCCAAGAGACTATTTTGTATGAAATGTTGGTCGAAGAGGAATAGAAAGTTGATAGGTAGGAAGCCTCGATTATTGCACTCTTGTACCTTGCCCCATACATGGTGGCATTGAAGCTCCATACATATCCCAAGGGAAGGTGGAATTGACATTGATGTTCATACCTCCACCCGAGAGTTTTTTAAAACTCAATTTTGAGGGAGCTTCTGAGGGAAACCTAGGTCCAGGTGGATAAGAAGGTATCCTATGGGACTCACTAGGCTGCCCAGTTGGCCACTTTGCAAGCTCGTGTGGAACCACAACCAACAATTCTTCTAATACCACAACTCTTGTGAAATTCCTCCAAATAGATAGAAGGATAGTGTTACCTAAGATAAAACTCACTGAACACTTGGTGTTGGTGATTAACGCTGCTTAAAGGATACTTAATGTAATTTTTGCTTTTAAGGTGGTCAAGAGCTAGCACATAGAGATGTAGATAATTATAAACTGGTAGTCACTACTTCCCTTTCCATATGTGATAGTTACTCACACCATGAGGACAGGTGCCAAAGTGGTAGATTGGTTAGAAAATTGGGTAATATCAGAGCATAATCAATATTTTTCTTCAGGATGACCTCTAGATATAATCCCCTATGACTTGGTCACCCTAGAATATTTGATCAAGAATGACACTTCATCGCTACTGGGGGTGAGAAATAAGGAGGGTACAAGAGAGGATAGACACAATAACTCCCCACGCGGCAAGGGTAATGATAAAACACGGTAGCGGGAGGGTGTCACGAAAATTCCTGATGAAAATTCTTGAGGAAAACTTTGGTATAACAAAAATGAAAGGAAACATGATGCAATTGTGGGTGATAACGGCTCCATATCTTCCCATGGACCTATCGTAGCTCCGAGTTGTTCCTCTAGTGTATGGGAGGGGCCCTTAGCATGGCAAAGGATTAGGGAAACTAGTGGGCCAATTCTTGTTGTTGTCAGGGGTATAGTCTGGGATCCTAGTTTGTGTAGCTCTTGAATCCATTGAAAATAGGAATCCCAATTGCAAGTGAAATACATTATCTTACCAGGCCTCCACTGGGTGAAATACTTTTTACCCCAGATTTGCATATTTGCAGACTGACACTTAAGATAGCATAGAAGAAAAAATAGCAAATTTGAATGGGGTAAAACAAGGGAAATACCAGTCTGATTCTTCGAGAAGAAGAGAGCATTCTTCCACGATCGATTTCTCTTCAGATCTCCCAAAGATTTCTGAACATCAGCAAAAATCTAAATATCTCCACCAGCTACTATGGCTTTCGAGCTGTTAATGGACTGTGGCCGCTTTAGGGTTTCAGAGCATCCATGCTTCTACAAGAATCTGGAAAAAAGCAAGCATCATAGGGAAGAATGGAATCATGGGAAAGAAGGCATAAAGGTCGAACAAGCGGAGCGGGAAAAAAAAATTGAATAGGTATAAAATCTAAAATTTGGTTTCACATAGTCTTAATTCTAAAATCAATCTACTTTTTAAATTAGAACTTCAAAAAAAAAAAATCATATCCTAGTTTCTTGATTAGGAACAATGTTCAAATCAAACACCCTTGTGAAGAAGAATGCTAAGGGGTTTTAATTTTCTCCATTGTATTTTATTTATAAGATTATATCTAATCAATTCTAAATTGTACACAAAAATGAAAAGTTAAGGAAGTAGAAATTTATTTTCTAAAGTATGTAGGTTATTTGTATGTTTCCATACATAAATGGGAACTTTCATTGGGGAGAACATCCACTGATTTCCTATGGTCATTCAACCATGTCAACGATTTTGGCTCTAGGAGGGTTGTATTGTATGAATGATAATAACAATATACATAACGATATGTCACACAAATTTTTTAGTGCATATTCTAATCCTATGAAAACTTTTGAAAATACAAATATTCATATTTAAAGTTCTAATGTTCCATAAATTGAACCATTATATGTTATTCCTAATGAATAAGTAAATAATTTATGTCAACATACCTAGACATATGCCCAGGAAATAAATAAGTTGTGCATTAATCCATTACTTTTATTTTGTTAGGTAATGTGAGTTTTGAGATGAGTTGCATGCCTAACATGTGATTTGAGTAGCCAAGAACCAAGGGATTTTAAGCCATCAAAATCACCTAGGGGTCGCATCCAACCTAGGCCACACCATCCCTTAGTTTGACTGGAATTTTTCCCATATAGTTTTGAACCAATTATTTTCTCACCAGTGATTGTATCTTACCCGTTATTTCACATTCCCCAAGGCACAAATCAAATATTTGGATGTATCTTGGATGACTTGTCACATTCCATGACTAGCTTCACGCATATTGAATAGGAATTCCCATCATTTAAGAATTTTTTGGAGGGTTTTCATGGCATAGTTTTTAGGGGCTTAGGGGTTTGATGAATAGGAGATTATGGGTTAGAGGTTTAGGTTTTAGCAGTTAGGGGTTAGGACTAGAATAATGAGTTAGTGCAGGTTAAGGGGTTAGGGATTGGGGGCTTAGGGGTTAGGGGATCTAGGTACATTTAGGGGTTAGGGGAGTAATTATTTAGTAGTGATTAAGGGATTAGGGATTGGGGTTAGGGAGATCATAATTAATTAGTGGTTAAGGGTTTAGGGATTGGGGGTTAGGGGTTAGGGGATTTAGGTGCCAAGTCACAAGTATTGTCTGTTAGGAAGGCTTTCCAAATAATTTGGTTGGCATCACTATGACACTATTACGTAATTAGAAGGGAAGAGAAAGGCAAAGGCTCAAGTATCATATGAGAGAAGGAAGAAATTGGAAAAATTGAGATTAAAATCAGTGGAGTTAGCCGAAAAGCAGCTTACCCCAGAGATGGATAAGATAAACCTTGAAAACATATTGGTCAATTTCCTTAACCCTTTATTGGTTATTTAGAAGGAGTATGAATACACCACCTTTAATATCAAGGTAACCGGCCCCTAGAAGATCAAAAGATACAAGTTGTAGTTTTCGTCTGAACGTCAACATACCACAACCATGCTTACAACCAAGATATGTTTTTTGAGGAGGAGAAATCTCGTCGAGATCAACATTAAGAATCCATTACAAAAAATAAAGTACAAATCTGGTGATTCTAGATGAGCATTTATGAATAGCTACAATAGATGTCGAATGTGTAAATTATGGAGGAAAAATATGAAATTCATCTTCCTTTTGCATTCGAGCGAGAGGAAAATCAATCATCAATGAAAATTCAAAATTTTCAAGCTGAGAAAGATCAACCAAATTGGGGGCAGAGTTTTGGGAACCTTTGTAAGTGAATGGGGCCTATGTTATATGGCTACAAGTTATCTACCCCCACATAATACGATATGCAAACAGTAAACATTGTAAGAATATGGTTAATTAACCCCACACATAGTGGAGTTAGCGCCCGAAACGCAGCTTGCCCCAAAGATGGAGCTCTTAGCTTCAATAAAGTATTAGATAACCTGCATGTTGTGCTCAATGAAGCAATCAATTTTGAAAATGACGATAAATTATTTCTGAAGATGAGGTTTTTGACTAGAAATATATAACTACACAAAAATAATTACATTGTTGATACAATAATAATATAATCTGCAAACAGTCTTCAACTCACATTCATGATCTGAGTATATAGTGAATTAGACAAAAGTAAGAAAACAATTACTTCTTCAAAGCTAATTCAAATTTGAGCTTAGGGGATTGGGGGTTAGGGTTAGGGGATTTAGGTGCATTTAAGGGTTAGGGGTCGAATAATGAGCTAGTAGTTAAGGGATTAGGGATTGGGGGCTTAGGGGGCCCGACCCAAACGCGTTTGGGCAAGTGCACTCAACCGAAACGACCTGACCCGAACATGTTTGTGCAGGCGCCCTCAAACTAAACGACACGACGCGCTTGACCAAACGAAGAGAGAGATGGAGATAAAATGAAGGAGAGGGGAGAGAAGGAATGGAGAGAGAGAGAGAGAGAGGGAGAGAGAGAGAGAGAGAGAGAGAGAGAGAGAGAGAGAGGAGTGAGAGAGGTAGAGAAGGGTAAGAGAGGGAGATAGTGACACAAAGATGGAAGGGGGGTAGAAAGAAGGATAGAGGGAGGGATATAGTGAGAGGATTGGAGGGTAGAGAGAGAGAGAGAGAGAGAGGGAGATTGGGGAAGAGAGAGGGAGGTATAAGGAGAGAAAGGGAGAGAGAAGAAGGAAAAGAGATAGGACTTAAGAGAGAGGAACCAGTATCACAGAAGAAAGAATATGTGACCAAATTACTCTATATGGAGATGGGAGATAGGGGAACCCTACCAGCTACCTACTAAATGTCTAAACCAAATGTGGTTTAAATGTCTGGAATGGTGGTCAATTATACGAGGAGAAGATTTTATGAGGAGGCACTGGATTTTAAGGTGGTCACAATTTAGCGTTTTTTATACGACCACCCTCACACGACCCAACCCAACCCGACTCGACCCGCCCAAACGTGTTTCCTTGGGCAGCCTCATGGCACGACACGACTTGACTAGACCCGACCTGACCCGACCCGCCCGAACATGTTTCCTTGGGTGCCCTCATAATATGGCACGACCCGAACTGACCCGATCCAAACGCGTTTCCCTCGGCGGCATCACACGACTCAACCCGGCCCACCCGAACGCGTAATTTCCCTAGGCGCCCTCATGACATGACCCGACCCGGTCAGACATGTTCCTTGGGTGCCCTCACATGAACCAACTTGACCCGACCCTCTCGAACATGTTTCCTTGGGCACCCTCACGGTACAACACGACCCAACCCGACCTGACCCGAACGCATTTCCTTGGGCGGCATCACACGACCCAACCTGACCGGACCCGCCTGAACGTTGAAGGCATGAGGGAGAAAATGAAAAATGGGTCGTATGAACGTGCACAAGGACATACATGGGCAGTCACAACTTAGCATTTTTTATACGACCTCCCTCACATGATTTGACCTGAACGACCTGACCCGCCCGAACCGTGTGTTTCCTTGGGTGCCCTTACAATACAGCACGAAATGACCTGACCTAACCCGAACTCGTTTCCAGCTAATTGGGCGCCATCACACGACTCAACCTGACTCGTACAAATGTTTTTCCTTGGGCGGCCTCACACAAAAAGACCCGACCAGACCCAACCCGGCCCACCCGAACGCGTTTCCTTGAGTGTCATCAGTACATGACTCGACCGGACCTGTACGAACGTGTTTCCTTGGACGGCCTCACACGACATGACTCGACCCACCCGAACGTGTAATTTCCCTGGGTGCCCTCATGAAACGGCCTGACACGACCTGACCTGGTCGGACATGTTCCTTGGGCGCCCTCACATGACCCAACCTCACCCGACCCTCTCGAACATGTTTCCTTAAGCGCCCTCACGATACAACACGACCTGACCCGACTCGACCCGAACGCATTTCCTTAGGCGACATCACACGACCCATACAAATGTATTTCCTTGGGTGGCCTCACACGACAAGACCCGACCAAACCCAACTTCACCCGCTTGAACGCGTTTCCTTGACTGCCATCAATACACGACTCGACCCAACCCGTATGAACGTGCTTCCTTCGGCGGCCTCACACGACACGACTCGACCAGACCCAACTCGACCTGACCCGTACGAACGTGTTTCCTTGGGCGACCTCACACGGCGCGCCCGAATGAAAGATGCCATAAGGGAGCAAACGGAAAACGGGCCACCCGAACGTGCACAAGGCACTCGTACGGTCACAACTTAGCAAAAATGATACGGGCGCCCTCGAATGAAACGACCTGACCCGAACGCGCCCAGTTGGGCAACCTCACACGGCGCAACACAGCGTGCCCGACCAAACGATTCCATAAGGGAGAAAATGGCAAACGGGCTGCCCGAACATGCACAAAGCACCTGGGTGGTCACAACTTAGCAAAATTGATACGGGCGCCCTCGAACGAAACGGCCCGACCTGAACGCGCTTGGTCGGGCGACCTCACATGGCGCGCCCAAACGAACGATGCCACAAGGGAGAAAATAGAAAATGGGCCACCCAAACATGCACAAGGCACCCGAGCGGTCACAACTTATCAAAACTGATACGGGCGCCCTCGAACAAAACGGCCCGACCCAAACGTGCCCGGTCGGGTGACCTCACACGACGCGCCTGATCGAACGATGCCACAAGGGAGAAAATAGCAAACGGGCCACTCGAACATGCACAAGGCACCCGGGCGGTCACAACTTAGCAAAACTGATACGATTGCCCTCGAACGAAACAACCCAACCCGAACGCGCCTATTCGGGTGACCTCACATAGTGCAACACGACGCACTCGACTGAACGATGCCACAAGGGAGAAAATGCCAAATGGGCTGCCCGAACGTGCACAAGGCACTCGAGCGGTCACAACTTAGCAAAACTGATACGGGCGCCCTCGAATGAATCGGCCCGACCCGAACGCCCCGGTCGGGTGACCTCACACGGCGCGACACGACGTGCCCGACCAAACGATGCCACAAGGGAGAAAATGGAAAACAAGCCGCCCGAACGTGCACAAGGCACCCGAGCGATCACAACTTTAAAAAACTAATATGGGCACCCTCAAACGAAATGGCCCTACTGGACCCAAACGTGCCAGTCAGGCGACCTCACCCGACGCGACATGGCGTGCCCGACCAAACAATGCCACAAGGGAGAGAACGAAAAATGAGCTGCCCGAACGTGCACAAGGCACCTGGGTGGTCAAAACTTAGCAAAACGGATACGGGCACCCTCCAACGAAACGGCCCGACCAGAATGCGCCTGGTCGGGCGACCTCACACGACGCGACACGATGCGCCTGACCGAACGATTCCACAAGGGAGCAAATGGAAAACAGGCCACCCGAACATGCACAAGGCACCTGGGTGGTCACAACTTAGCAAAACTGATATGGGTGCCCTCGAACGAAATGGCTCAACCTGAACGCGCTTGGTCAGGCGACCTCACACAGCGCACCCAACCGAATGATGCCACAAGGGAGAAAACGGCAAACGGGTCGCCCGAACGTGCACAAGGGAGAAAACAGAAAACGAACCACCTGAACGTGCACAAGGCACCCAGGCGGTCACAACTTAACAAAACTAATACAGGTGCCCTCGAACGAAAGGGCTCGACCCGAACACGCTTTGTCGGGCACCCTCACACAGCGCTACACGGCGCACCCGACCGAACGATGCTACAAGGGAACAAATGGCAAACGGGTTGCCCAAACATGCACAAGGCACTCGAGCAGTCATAACTTAACAAAACTGATATGGGCGCCCTCGAACGAAACGACCCGACCCGAATGCGCCCGGTCAGGAGACCTCACACGGCACGACACGACGAACAATACCACAGGGGAGAAAACAGAAAACGGGTTGCCCGAACGTGCACAAGGCACCTGGGTGGTCACAACTTAGCAAAACTGATATGGGCGCTCTCAAACGAAACGGCCCGACCTGACTTGAACGCACCCGGTCAGGCGACATCACACGGTGCGACACGACGCACCCGACCGAATGATGCCACAAGGGAGCAACCCGAAAATGAGCTGCCCAAACATGCACAAGGCACCCGGGCAGTCACAACTTAGCAAAACCGACACGGGCGCCCTCGATTGAAACGACTCGACCTGAACGCGCCCAGTCAGGCGACCTCACATGGCGCGCCCAACCGAACGATGCCACAAGGGAGAAAATGACAAACGGGCCGCTTGAACGTGCACAAGGCACCCGGGCGGTCACAACCTAGAAAAAATTATAAGGGCGCCCTCGAACGAAACGGCCCAACCCGACCCAAACGCGCCCGGTCGGGCGACCTCACACGGCGCGACATGGCGCACTCGACCGAACGATGCCACAAGGGAGAAAATGGAAAACGGGCCGCTCAAACGTGCACAAGTCACCTGGGCGGTCACAACTTAGCAAAATTTATACGGGCGCCCTCCAATGAAACCACCCGACCCGAACGCGCCCGGTCGGGAGACCTCACACGGCACGACACGACACACCTGACCGAACGATGCCACAATGGAGCAAACAGAAAACGGGCCACCCGAACATGCGCAAGGCACCCGGGTGGTCACAACTTAGCAAAACTGATACGGGCGCCCTCGAACAAAACGGCCCAACCCGAACGTGCCCGGTCGGGCGACCCCACACGACGCGACACGGCGCGCCCAATCGAACGATGCCACAAGGGAGAAAACGGAAAATGGGCCGCCCGAACATGCACAATGGAGAAAACGGCAAATAGGCCACTTAAACATGCACAAGGCACCTGGGCGGTCACAACTTAGCAAAACTGATACGGGCGCCCTCGAAGGAAACGACTCGACCCGAATGCGCTTGGTCGGGCGCCCTCACACGGCGCGCCCGACTGAACGATGCCACAATGGAAAAAATGGCAAACGGCTCACCCAAACGTGCACAAGGCACCCGGGTGGTCACAACTTAACAAAACTAATATGGGCGCCCTCTAATGAAACGGGCCGACCCGAACGCGCCTAGTCAGGCAACCTCACACGGCGCGACACAACGAATGATACCATAGGGGAGAAAATGGAAAATGGGCCACCTGAACATGCATAAGGCACCCAGGTAGTCACGACTTAGAAAAACTGATACGGGCGCCCTCGAACGAAATGGCCCGACCCAACCCGAACGTGCCCGGTTGGGTGACCTCACACGGCGCGACACAGCGCGCCTGACCAAACGATGCCACAAGGGATCAAATGGCAAACAGGCTGCCCGAACGTGCACAAGGCACCTGGGCGGTCACAAATTAGAAAAAATGATATGGGCGCCCTCGAACAAAATGGCCCGACCCGACCCGAATGCGCCCGGTCGGGTGACCTCACACGATGCGCCCAACTGAACGATGCCACAAGGGAGCAAATGGAAAATTGGCCGCCCAAAAGTGTACAAGGCACTCAGGCAGTCATAAATTAGTAAAACTAATACGGGTGCCCTTGAACAAAACGGCTTGACCCGAATGTGCCCGGTCGAGCGACCTCACACGGCACGACATGACACACCCAACCGAACGATGCCACAAGGGAGCAAATGGAAAACGGGCCGCCCGAACGTGCACAAGGAACCGGGTGGTAACAACTTAGAAAAATTGATACGGGCCCCCTCGAACGAAACGACCCAACCCAAACGCACCCGATTAGGTGACCTCACATGGCACGACACGGCGCGCCCGACCGAATGATGCCATAAGGGAGCAAACGGCAAACGGGTCACCCGAGCATGCACAACACACCTGAGCGGTCACAACTTAGCAAAACTGATACGGGCGCCCTTGAACGAAATGGCCTGACCCGAACGCGCCTGGTCGGGCGGCCTCACACGGTGCGACACGACGCGCCCGACTGAACGATGCCACAAGGGAGCAAACGGGCCGCCCGAACGTGCACAAGGCACCCCGGCGGTCATAACTTAGAAAAACTGATACGGGCGCCCTCGAATGAAACGTCCCGTAGGAATGCGTTTCATTGGGTGGCCTCACATGACAAGACTTAATCACAAAAAATAACTCCCAAACCCTAAACCCTAATATTGTTCCTAAACACTAACAACACTTGCCTCCTAAATGTCGCAATACTGACACTTGACACAACTGTCGCAATACCGACACTTGTTCTAACTGTCGCAATACCTACACTTGTTCTTGTTATCTAAAAACTTGTATGCATCTATGTTATAAAAAATATTTTCTTTTTTGCATCTTTCACTACAGAAGAATGATGAGGATGGATCTTTTAGGGACTTCAATAAGAATGGAAAAAGGAAACTAGTCTTCTTGACTTCTAAATAATACAAACACTAAAATAAGTGAAGAAAAGGAGGCAGTGTGAAGAGTTATCATCTGCATAAAGTGCGTACTTCTTCCAAAATGAATGAGAATTATCTAAGACTTGCATGAATAAATATGTTAGATGGAACTTACAATTCTGCTCTAAATGAAAAATTTACTCAAGGCAGAGCATATACATTCAAACTAGTACATTTGCTGGAATTTTTTTTTAAATATTTTAATCCAAGCATCGGAAGACCGACGCCTTACCAAACACCTTATCCAAATGTCACAATATCAAAACTGAGCTCTAAGTGTCGTAAGATCGATGCCTTATCCAAACATCGCAATAGCGACACTTTCTACCAATCCGTCACAAGACCGACACTATCGCATGATCCGTCGAAATTCTAATGCTTTGCTCCAAACGTCGCAATAGCAACACTCAGCTCTATGTGTTGCAAGACCGACAATTTTGTCCAATCCATCGCAAGACCGACACTTACCTCTAAGTGTCGCAATACCGACACTTGTCTCCAAACATCGGTATAGCGATAGTTGTGGGCGGGATTTGAAAAATTGATAAAATTTGGGGAAATTTCTGAAATTTGGTCAAAAGTTTCGGAACTAAAGTGTCAAAATTTCTGCCAAATGTACTAGTGAGCTTTGACCCTCTCGGTATCAATTTTAATTCCACTCTTTGCAATGATGTACCCTAAGAGAGTTCCTTCTAACATACCAAAGATGATTTTCTTGGGATTGAGAGAAATCACATATTTGTGACACCTCTCAAATATTTGTTTCATATGACATACATGATTTGGTCTTCTCTTAGAAAACATGGTAACATCATACAAATAAATAACTACACTTTGACATATCAGGACACGAAAAGTGATGTCCATCTCTCTTTTAAAGGTAGCATCATCATTGATAAGTCGTAATGGCATTCTCTTGAAAGAGAATGTTCCCCATTTAGTCCTGAAGGCGGTTTTCAAATGATCTCATTCTGCCACTAGTGCTTGATTGTAACCAGAAAACCCATCTAGTATCGAGGAAATATCATACCCAGATATTGTTTGGAGGATCTATTCCATGGATGGCACTGGGTAATTATCTTTATCAGATACCTAATTGAGATTACAAAGGTCTACAGATAACCTTATCTCACCAAACTTCTTTCTTCCCAAGACCAAATTCAAAACCCAAGTGGAATGTCTAACTTTAAAAATGATCCAAGCATTCAACAACTTAATTGCTTTTGGATGACGTGCTCCAATGTTGGATGAACTTTCCTCAATTTATGTTGCAAATGTTTTATCCCTTATTTGATGGGAATGGCATGATATGATCCATATTTATGCACAAATGCAATAAAATACAGAAATAGACATAAACACAGAGATGCAGCGGAAATAATGATTCATTTCATTGATATCAAATAACATAAATGTGCTTACAAACATAATGGAAATAAAATATCTAGGGCATTGGTAGCTTATCTCTGAGAAGAGATGTGTTGGCTACATGCCTATGAATTGTGTTACAATGAGGCTCGAGGGCCTATTTATTATTGACAAACAATGGAAAACTCTAAACGTCAAAAAACCTAACCCTAGGAGATGAAGCGCCAAAACTCTGTGCCCCGTTTGGGTAAATTGGTGTTTCAACTTCTCAGGGTTGTAACTTTGGCATACTATCTCCGTTTGATGCACATGACACATCGTTAGAAATATCTATATGAGGACTACAACTTTTGAATAAAAATATCATTTTTAGAATAGAATAATATTTGTGGGAATCATGATGCCCAAAAAATGTCGTTTAGGGCCTCAAAACGGCTCCGGAAGTTCGGGACCCAAAAAATTGCTAAAAATAGTAAGTTGTGCTACAACTGAAAAACTGAAACAACTGATGGTGCGGGTCCAAATGGAATAGGTGGGTGGCCACTGATATCCACCTGGATCATTCCTCCCTCCTTAGGAAGCAATGGTTCCCATTGCATTGAGATCCTCCATGAGATGAGGCAAATTATGTTGAACTGGGTATTAGATTTGTCGAAGATGTCATGGACTTGCGGGCGGACATAATGGATGCATTTAGTAAATTTGGTTTCTTTATCTACCTTACATAATACATGTGTGGATTATTTCTATGTAGTCACATGAGGTATGGCAACATCAGGCAGCGGTGCGTTGAGGGTCAAATCAATGGAGTGCTTGTCTTGACAGTGTAGAGGAACCTCTGCGAGTGAGGAGAAAATGTCCTCCTATTCCTCCATGAATTTTTCCATCTGCTGCAACCATGCAAGGGAGCCCTATTTCGAGGTTTTGGCCACAATATTCTTCTTTCCCTATGAGCGAGTTGTAAGTAAAATAAATTTCCTAGTTTGGGAAACAATTTTATTGCGTTTTTTTGTAGTAGTCAAAGAGATGACAAGAGGCGGTACTACCTCCGGTATCCTGTACAATTTATTTCCAAAAGTAATAATAACAACACAAGGCATAGACTCATACACATAATGTCACCCAATAATATATTAACTACATTAAGAGGAGAAACATCACACAATACATCATCAGTTAATAGTTTATACTGTACGGAAGGCGGCACTATTGGCGAACACGAAGATCTCTCCCCTGGTGAAGCCACCCAATTGTATACGTTTTTGGGTGTGTTATGGTCAGTAGGTCGAGCCACTTCACGACCCCTACTAAAATAAGTTTCTTTTTTCTTCTACTATCGACAAGGAATTGCAGTGGAGAACCCTTCACCCACATCTGCGAATGGAAGAGGCACTCCCCCTCCTCTAGATCCTTGGGATCCAGCTCCCTCCAGATCTTGGTGGTGGCAACAATGGAACTAGGATCTGCATCAATAATCTGATTCCCTTTGTCATTTCCTTTGTCTGGTTTTGACTCAGGATCAAAACATGCATCTAATTCAGGTGCCTTTATTTCAGCCACCAATGGTTATTTGGCCCAACACTCGTTTGTGTTGTGAGTGGGGTTGTTATGAAATTCACACCACTTCCCTATGTCCTTCTTTGGATTTGTGGTGTTGTTATGAGTCACCTCGCTTTGGCCTTGCCCCTTGTTCTGCGTTTAGGGGGCATATTTCCCTGGCTTCGAATTCGCAGATCCAAATTCTCGCTTCTTCTACTAAAATTTATGCTCGATCTTGGCGGCATAGAAATATGTCGTTCCAAGCAATGTAATTTCAAGGAAATTCATTTCCTCC
Source organism: Pinus albicaulis (assembly GCA_034641835.2). Lineage (NCBI taxonomy): Eukaryota > Viridiplantae > Streptophyta > Pinopsida > Pinales > Pinaceae > Pinus > Pinus albicaulis. The sequence continues at coordinate 477,692,764 of CM076580.1, forward strand.
TGAATGTGTTTGTGTAGACAGCTGCAGTACTTGAGCACCAAATGTCTCTCTGAATCTTTAATACCAAACTTTGTGCGTAGGGTATGGAACAAATTCATCAGTTCGTGCACATCTTGATCCCTTTGTTGTCGTAGCGTGGTCCATTAAATGTACTTGTCCTCACAGCTCCCCATGTGGTAGTATTGTTCCTTGATGCCGTTTGGAAAAAAATCCAAGTGGGTGCGACCGAGAACTGAGAGGGTTCCCCCTCATCCTTTTTCTCACATTACGTTTCCCACTAGTCCTTGACATAGGGGGTGGCTTTGAGGAGTGAAAAAATAATCTTTTCTCGGTTGGAGAAATCATGGACTAAGAAATATCCTTCTAGAAAATTCAACAATCTATCGATGACATCTGCATCTATCTAGACTTCAAATACATGAATTTCAAATTTTACCTATACCTTGAAGGGATTGGTGCCTCCAGAGTCGTTGTTGGATGCAGATGCATCGTAGGTGGGCAGTTGTTGAAGGATTTGAGCAAATTTATCCACCATCGCGTTCCTTTTTTTCTCTAGGGCCTCCTCGAGCAATATTTTGATAGGATCTCCTACTCCCTTTTCTTTCTTTTCTTCCGCCATGGGAGGTCATCGGGGTTTACGAGGTTGATCTTGCAAGGGATCAACCAGATCGAGCCCTAACTCCTTATACCCTGACCGCGTTGGGGACATGCAAAGAAAAACAGAGAAAGAGGAGACCGCTCTGATACAACTAATCCTGATTTATGCAGGAACACAATTGAATACTGAAATATACATAAACACATAGTTGCAGTGGAAATAATGCTTCATTTCATTGATATCAAATAATAGAAATATGCTTACAGACATAATGGAAATAAAATAGCTAGGGTGCTGATAGCTTATCTCTGAGAAGAGATATGGCAGCTGCATGCCTCTGAACTATGTTACAATGAGGCTCAAGGGCCTATTTATTACTGAGAAATAATGGAAAACTCTAAACATCTAAAAACATAACCCTAGGAGATGAAGCGCCAAAACTATGGGCCTCGTTTGGGTAATTTGGTGTTTCAAATTCCTAGGGTTGTAACTTTGGCACACTATCTCTGTTTGACACACATGATACATCGTTAGAAATATTTATTCGAGGACTACAACTACTGACTATGAATATTTATTTCATAATGAAATCATATCCGCCTTAATTTCGATGCCCAAAAAACGTCATTTAGGGCCTCAAAACGGCTCCGAAAGTTCAGGACCCAAAAAACTGCTAAAAATAGTAAGTTGTGTTAAAACTGAAAAAATGAAAGAACTGATAGTGCAGGTCCAAATGGAATAGGTGGGTGGCCACCGATATCCACCTAGATCATTCCTCCCTCCTTAGGAAGCAATGGTACCCATTGGGTCGAGATCCTCCATGAGATGAGGAAAATTCTATTGAACTGGGTATTAGATTTTCCGATGATGTCATGGACCTGTGGGCGGACATGCTGGATGCGTTTAGTAAATTTGGTTTCTTTATCAGCCTGAGATAGTACATGTGTGGATTTTTTCTATGTAGTCACATGAGGTATGGCAACATTAGGCAGCGATGCGTCAAGGGTCAAATAAATGGAGTTTCCTGGCTTTGGCCTTTCCCCTTGTTCTGCAGTTCAGTGGCGCCTTTCCCTGGCTTCGGATTCACAGATCCAAAGTCTTGCTTTTTCTGATTAAATTTATGCTTGATCTTGGCAGCATAGAGATATGTCATGCCAAGCAATGTAATGTCAAGGAACTCCATTTCCTCCTTAATGTGTCTATGCAGAAATCTACGATATTTGAGCACGAAATTTCTCTCTGAATCTTTAATACCCAACTTTGTGCGCAGGGTATGGAACAAATTTTTTAGTGGCGTCTACATTTATCTAGCCTTCAAATATGGGAATTTCAAATTTTACCTATACCTTGAAGGGAGTGGCGCCTCTAGAGTCATTGTTGGATGCAAATGCACCGTAGGGGGGCAGTTGTTGAAGGATCTGAGCAAAGTTATCCATCGTCGCATTTCTTTGTTTCTCAAAGGCCTCCTCGAGCAATATTTTGATAGGATCTCCTGCTCCCTCATATTTATTTTCTTCCGCCATGGGAGGTCGTCGGGGTTTTCGAGGCTGATCTTGCAAGGGATCAACTAGATCGAGCCCTAACTCCTTATACCTTGACCGCGTTGGGGACATGCAAAGAAAAATAGAGAAAGAGCAGATCGCTCTGATACCATTGATCCGGATTTATGCAGGAATGCAATAAAATACAGAAATATAAAAAAACACATATATGAAGTGGAAATAATTCTTCATTTCATTGATATCAAATAACATAAATATGCTTACAGACATAATGGAAATAAAATAGCTAGGGTGTTGGTATCTTATCTCTGAGAAGAGATGTGGCAGATATATGCCTCTGAACTGTGATACAATGAGGCTTGAGGGCCTATTCATTATTTAGAAACAATGGAAAACTCTAAACGTCGAAAAACCTAACACTAGGAGATGAAACGCCAAAACTATGGGCCCCATTTGGGTAAATTGGTGTTTCAACTTCCCGGGATTGTAGCTTTGGCATACTATCTCCGTTTGACACACATGATACATTGTTAGAAAGATATATTCAATTACTACAACTATTGGCTAAAAATATTCATTGCAAAATGGAATCATCTTTTCCGGAATCACGATGCCCACAAAACGTCGTCTAGGGCCTCAAAATGGCTCCAGAAGTTCAGGGCCCAAAAAGCTACTAAAAATAGTAAGTTGTGTTGACACTAAAAAACTGAAAGAATTGATGGTGTGGTCCAAACGGAATAGGTGGGTGGCCACCGATATCCACCTGGATCATTCCTCCCTCCTTAGGAAGCAATGGTACCCATTGTGTTGAGATCCTCCATGAGATGAGGAAAATTATGTTCAACTGGGTATTAGATTTGTGAAGATGTCATGGACCTGCGGGTGAACATGCTGGATGCGTTTAGTAAATTTGGTTTCTTTATCAACCTTGGATAGTACATGTGTGGATTCTTTTTGTGTAGTCACATGAGGTATGGAAATATCACGCAGCAGTGCTTCGGGGGTCAAATCAATGGAGTGCTTGTCTTGATAGTGTAGAGGAACCTCTATGAGTGAGGAAAAAATTTCCTCGTATTCCTCCATGACTTTTTCCATCTACTACAGCCGTGCAGGGGATCCCTGTTACGATGTTGTGGCCACAATATTATTCTTTCTATGTGAGCGATTTGTAAGGAAAATAAATTTCCTGGTTTGGGAAAGAATCTTACCTCATTGTTTTGCAGTAGTCAAAGATATGATACGAGGCGGTACTACCTCCAGTATCCTGTACAAGTTATTTCCCAAAATAATAATAACAACACGAGGCCTAGACTCATACACAACATCTCCCCTCCACAAGTATGGTTGGCCCAATAATACATTAGCTACATCAAGAGGAGCAACATCACACAATACATCATCCGTGAATGGCTTGATATTGAATGGAAGGCAGCACTGCTGGCAGACTTGGAGATCTCTCCCTAGATGAAGCCACCCGATTGTATACGGTTTTGGGTGTTCTATGGTAGGTAGGCTGAGCCTCTTCATAACCTCTGTTGAAATGAGGTTCTTTTGGCTTCCACTATCAACAAGGAATTGCAGTGGAGAACCCTTCACCCACATCTGTGAATGGAAGAGGCGCTCCTACTCCTCTGCATCCTCGCAATCCTCCCTCTAGATCTTGGTGGTGGAAAAAATGGAACTGGGATCCACATCAATGATCTTCTTCCCTTTGTCATTACCTTTGTTTGGTTCTGACTCAGGATCAAAACATGCATCTGATTCGGGTGCCTTTAGTTCGGCCACCAACGATTGTTTGGCCCAACACTCATTTGTGTTGTGAGTGGGGATGTTATGAAATTCACACCACTTCCTCGTGTCTTTCTTTGAATTTGTGGTGTTGTTCTGAGTCACCCCGCTTTGGCCTTTCCCCTTGTTCTGTGGTTCGGGGGCGCCTTTCCCTGGCTTTGGATTCGCAGATCCAAATTCTCACTTCTTCTACTTAAATTTCTACTCGATCTTGGTGGCATAGCGATATGCCATGCCAAGCGATGTAATTTCGAGGAACTCCATTTCCTCCTGAATGTGTCTGTGTAGGAAGCTGCGGTACTTGAGCACCAAATGTCTCTCTGAATCTTTAATACCCAAATTTTTGCGCAGGGTATGGAACAAATTTGTCAGTTTGTGCACATCATGATCCCTTTGTTGTCACAGCATGGTTCATTGGATGTACTTGTCCTCATAGATCCCCATGGGGTAGTATTGTTCCTTGATGCCATCTTGGAATTAATTTCAAGTGGGCGTGGCCGAGAACAGAGAGGGTTCCCCCTCACCCTTTTTCTCACAGTACGTTTCCTACTAGTCCTTGACATGGGGCCGGCTTTGAGGAGTGCAAAAATAATATTTTCTCGGTCGGAGAAATCATGGACTGAGAAATACCCTTCTAGAAAATTCAACCATCTATCGATGGTGTCTGCATTTATCTAGCCTTCAAATATGGGAATGTCAAATTTTACCTATACCTTGAAGGGAGTGGCACCTCAAGAGTTTTTGTTGGATGCAGATGCACCGTAGGGGGGCAGTTGTTGAAGGATCTTAGCAAAGTTATCCATTTTCGCATTCCTTTGTTTCTCGAGGGCCTCCTCAAGCAATATTTTGATAGGATCTCTTGCTCCCTCGTCTTTCTTTTCTTCCACCATTGGAGTTTTTCGGGGTTTGCGAGGATGATCTTGCAAGGGATCAACTAGGTCAAGCCCTAACTCCTTATACCCTGACCGCATTGGGGACATGCAAAGAAAAATAGAGAAAGAGTAGACCGCTCTGATACCACTGTTTCAGATTTATGCAGGAACGCAATAAAATATAGAAATAGACATAAACACAGATATGCAATGGAAATAATGCTTCATTTCATTGATATCAAATAATATAAATATGCTTACAGACATAATGGAAATAAAATATCTAGGGCGTTGGTACCTTATCTCCGAGAAGAGATGTGGCGGCTACATTCCTCTGAACTGTGTTACGATGAGGCTCGAGGGCCTATTTATTATTAAGAAATGATAGAAAACTCTAAGGGTCGAAAAACCTAACCCTAGGAGATTAAGCGCCAAAACTATGGGCCCCATTTGGGTAAATTGGTGTTTCAACTTCTTGGGGTCATAACTTTAGCATATTATCTCTGTTTGATGCACATAATACATCGTTAGAAAGATCCATCCGAGGACTACAACTTTTGATCGCGAATATCAATTATGACATAGAATCATATTTGCGAGAATCGCGATGCCCAAAAATTGTCGTTTAGGGCCTCATAACGGCTCCGGAAGTTCACGACCCAAAAAAATTCTAAAACTAATAAGTTGTGTTGAAACTAAAAAATTGAAAGAACTAATGGTGCAGTTCCAAATGGAATAGGTGGGTGGCCACTGATATCCACCTAGATCATTTCTCCATCCTTAGGAAGAAATGGTCCCCATTGCATTGATATCCTCCATGAGATGAGGCGAATTCTGTTGAACGAGGTATTAGATTTGTCGAAGATGTCATGGACCTGCAGGTGGACATGCTCGATGCGTTTAGTAAATTTGGTTTCTTTATGTACCTCATAAAATACCTGTGTGGATTTTTTCTGTGTAGTCACATGAGGTATGGAAACATCAGGCGACGGTGCGTCAAGGTTCAAATCAATGGAGTGCTTGTCCTGACAGTGTAGAGGAACCTCTGCGAGTGAGGAGAAAATGTCCTCCTATTCCTCCATGGATTTTTCCATCTGTTGTAGCTATGTAGAGGAGCTCTATTTCGAGGTTGTGGCCACAATATTCTTCTTTCCCTGTGAGTGATTTGTAAGGAAAATAAATTTCCCGGTTTCAGAAACAATCTTATTGCATTTTTTTGCAGTAGTCAAAGAGATGACAGGAGCCGCTACTACCTCTGATATCATGTACAAGTTATTTCCCAAAGTAATAATAACAGCATGAGAACTAGACTCATACACATCATGTCGCCTCCACAAGTATGGTTGGCCCAATAATACAAAAGCTAAATTAAGAGGAGAAACATCACACAATACCTCATCAGTGAATGGCTTGATACTGTAAGGAAGGTGGCACTATTAGCAGACACGAAGATCTCTCCCTGGGTGAAGCCACCCAATTGTATACGGTTTCGGGTGTGCTATGGTTGGTAGGTCGAGCCACTTCATGACCTCTGCTAAAATGAGGTTCTTTTTGCTTCTGCTATCAACAAGGAATTGCAGTGGAGAACCCTTCACACACATCTGCGAATGGAAGAGGCGATCCCCCTCCTCTGGATCCTCGAGATCCTCCCTCTGGATCTTGGTGGTGGAAAAAATGGCACTGGGAACTGCATCAATGATTTGCTTCCCTTTTTCATTGCCTTTGTCTGGTTTTGACTCAGGATCAAAACATGCATCTGATTAGGGTGCCTTTAGTTCAGCCATCAACGACTGTTTGGCCCGGCACTCATTTGTGTTGTGAGTGCGACTGTTATGAAATTCACACCACTTCCCCATGTCCTTCATTGGATTTGTGGTTTTTTTCTGAGTTGCCCTGCTTTGGCCTTTCCCATTTTTCTGTGTTTTGGGGATGCCTTTCCCTGGCTTCAGATTCATTGATCCAAAGTCTCGCTTCTTTTGATTAAATTTATGCTCGATCTTGGCAGCATAGCGATATGTTGTGCCAAGTGATGTAATGTCGAGGAACTCCATTTCCTCCTAAATGTACATGTGTAGATAGCTATGGTACCTGAGCACTAAATTTATTTCTGAATCTTTAATACCCAAATTTGTGCACAGAGTATGGAACAAATTTGTCAGTTCGTGCACATCTTGGTCCCTTTGCTGCCGCAGCGTGGTCCATTGGATGTACTTGTCCTCATAGCTTCCCACTGGGTAATATTATTCCTTGATGTTTTCTCGGAACAAATTCCAAGTGGGTGCGGGCAAGAACAGAGAGGGTTCCCCCTTGTCCTTTTTCTCACAATATGTTTCCCACCAGTCCTTAACATGGGGGCGGCTTTGAGGAGTGCAAAAATAATCTTTTCTCGGTCGGAGAAACCATGGACTGTGAAATACCCTTCTAGAAAATTCAACCATCTATCTACGTCGTCTGCATCTATCTGGCCTTCAAATACAGGAATGTAAAATTTTACCTCTACCTTGAAGGGAGTGTCGCCTCCAGAGTGTCTGTTGGATGCAGATGTGTCGTAGGTGGGCAGTCATTGAAGGATCTTAGCAAATTTATCGATCAGCATGTTCCTTTGTTTCATGAGGGCCTCCTCGAGCAATAGTTTGATAGGATCTCTTGCTCCCTCATGTTTTTTTTCTTCCACCATGGGAGGTCTTCGGGGTTTGCAAGGCTGATCTTGTAAGGGATCAACCAGATCGAGCCCTAACTCCTTATACCCTGACCACATTGGGGACATGCAAATAAAAATAGAGAAAGAGCATACCAATTTGACACCACTGATTTAGATTTATGCAGGAACGCAACAAATACAGAAAAAGACATAAACACAGAGATGCAATGGAAATAATGCTTCATTTCATTGATATCAAATAACATAAATATGCTTACATACATAATGGAAATAAAATAGCTAGGGCATTGGTAGCTTATCTTTGAGAAGAGATGTGGCGGCCACATGCCTCTGAATTGTGTTACAATGAGGCTCGAGGGCCTATTTATTATTTAGAAACAATGGAAAACTATAAAAAATTTAAAACCTAACCCTAGGAGATGAAGTGCCAAAACTATGGGCCTCGTTTCGGTAAATTGGTGTTTCAACTTCCCGGGGTCGTAACTTTGGCATACTATCTTTGTTTGATGCACATGATACATCGTTAGAAAGATATATTCGAGGACTACAATTTCTGACTACAAATAAAAATTATGGATTGGAATTGTATTTTTCGGAATCGCGATGCCCAAAAAATGTCGTTTAGGACCTCAAAACGGCTCTGAAAGTTCAGGACCCAAAAAAATACTAAAAATAGTAAGTTATGCTAAACTGCAAAACTGAAAGAACTGATGGTGCCGTTTCCAAATGGAATAGGTGGGTGGCCATCGATATCCACCTGGATCATTCCTCCCTCCTTAGGAGGAAATGGTCCCCATTTTGGTGAGATCTTGGTTTGGGAAAAAATCTTCCCACGTTGTTTTGCAGTAGTCAAAGAGATGATAGGAGGCGGTACTACCTCCGGTATCCTATACAAGTTATTTCCCAAAGTACTAATAATATCACAAGGCCTAGAATCATACACAACATGTCACCTCCACAAGTATGGTTGGCCCAATAATAAATTAGCTACATCAAGAGGAGAAACATCACACAATACCTCATCCATGAATGACTTGATACTGAACGAAAGGCGGCACTGTTGGCGGACGCAAAGATCTCTCCCTTGGTGAAGCCACCTGATTGTATACAGTTTCGGGTGTGCTATGGTCGGTAGGCCAAGCCGCTTCACGACCTTTGTTGAAATGAGGTTCTTTTGGCTTCCGCTATCGACAAGGAATTGCAGTGGAGAACCCTTCACCCACATCTGCGAATGGAAGAGGCGCTCCCCCTCCTCTGGATCCTCGAGATCCTCCCTCTAGATCTTGGTGGTGGAAATAATGGCACTGGGATCTGCATCAATGATCTTCTTCCCTTTGTCATTTCCTTTGTCTGGTTCTGACTTGAGATCAAAGCATGCATCTGATTCGGGTCCCTTTAGTTCGGCCACCAACAACTGTTTAGCCCGACACTCGTTTGTGTTGTGAGTGGGGCTGTTATGAAATTCACACCAATTCCCCGTGTCCTTCTTTGGATTTTTGGTGTCATTTCTGATTCGCCCTGCTTTGGCCTTGCCCCTTTTTCTGTGGTTTGGGGGCGCCTTTCCCTGGATTCGAATTCGCAGATCCAAAGTCTTGCTTCTTCTTCTTAAATTTTTGCTCGATATTAGTAGCATAGCGATATGTCGTGCCAAACGATGTAATTTTGAGGAACTCCCTTTCCTCCTAAATTTTTTTGTGCAGACAGCTATGTTACTTGAGCACCATATGTCTCTCTGAATCTTTAATACCCAACTTTGTGCGCAGGGTATGGAACAAATTCGTCAGTTCGTGCACATCTTGATCCCTTTGTTGCCGCAGTGTGTTCCATTGGATGTACTTGTCCTCATAGCTCCCCACGGGGTAATATTGTTCCTTGATGTCATCTTGGAACTAATTCCAAGTGGGTGCATCCAATAATAGAGAGGGTTCCCCATCATCTTTTTTCTCACAGTACGTTTCCCACCATTCCTTGACATGGGGGGCGGCTTTGAGGAGTGAAAAAATAATCTTTTCCCTGTCGGAGAAATCATGGACTGAGAAATACCCTTCTAGAAAATTCAACCATCTATCGACAGTGTATGCATCTATCTAGCCTTCAAATACAGGAATGTCAAATTTTACCTATACCCTGAAGGGAGTGGTGCCTCCAGAGTGGTTTTTGGATGCAGATGCATCGTAGGTGTTCAGTCGTTGAAGGATCTGAGAAAAGTTATCCATCATCGCATTCCTTTGTTTCTCGAGGGCCTCCTCAAGCAATATTTTGATAGGATCTCATGCTCCCTCGTCTTTCTTTTCTTCTGCCATGGGAGGTCATCGGGGTTTGCGAGGCTGATCTTGCAAGGGATCAACCAGATCGATCCCTAACTCCTTATACCCTGACCGTGTTGGGGACATGAAAATAAAAACATAGAAAGAGAAAACCACTCTAATACCACTGATCTGGATTTATGAAAGAACGTAATAAAATACAGAAATAGACATAAAAATAGATATGCAGTGGAAATAATGCTTTATTTCATTGATATCAAATAACAGAAATATGCTTACAGACATAATGGAAATAAAATAGCTAGGGCACTGGTAGCTTATCTCTGAGAAGAGATGTGGCAGCTACATTCCTCTGAATTGTGTTAAAATGAGGCTCAAGAGCCTATTTATTATTTAGAAACAATGGAAAACTCTAAACATCGAAAAACCTAACCCTATGAGATGAAGCACAAAAACTATGGGCCCCGTTTGGGTAAATTGGTGTTTCAACTTCCTAGGGTTGTAAATTTGGCATACTATCTCCGTTTAACACACCTGATACATCATTAGAAATATCTATCCGAGGACTACAACTGTTGATTGTGATATTTATTTCAAAGCGGAATCGTATTTTCTGAACTTGCGATGCCCAAAAAACGTCGTTTAGGGCCTCAAAACGGCTCTGGAAGTTCAGGACCCAAAAAACTGCTAAAAATAGTAAGTTGTGTTGAAACTGAAAAACTGAAAGAAATGATGGTGCGGGTCCAAATGGAATAGGTGGGTGGACACCGATATCCACCTGGATCATTCCTCCCTCCATAGGAAGCAATGGTCCCCATTGCATTGAGATCCTCCATAAGATGAGGCAAACTATGTTGAATTGGGTATTATATTTGTCGAAGATGTCATGGACCTGCGGGCGAACATGCTGGATGCGTTTAATAAATTTGGTTTCTTTATCAGCCTCAAACAGTACATGTGCGGATTTTGTCTATGTAGTCGCATGAGGTATGGCAACATCAGGCGACGGTGCGTCGGGGGTCAAATCAATGGAGTGCTTGTCCTGACAATGTGGAGGAACCTCTGTGAGTGAGGAGAAAATGTCCTTGTATTCCTCCATGACTCTGTCCATCTGCTGCAGCCATGTAGGGGAGCCCTATTTTGAGGTTGTGGCCACAATATTCTTCTTTCACTGTGAGTGAGTTGTAAGGAAAATAAATTTCTTGGTTTGGGAAACAATCTTACTGCATTGTTTTGCAGTAGTCAAAGAGGTGACAGGAGGCGGTACTACCTTCAGTACCTTGTACAAGTTATTTAACAAAGTAATAATAACAGCACGAGGCCTAGACTCATACACAACATGTCACCTCCACAAGTATGGCTATCCCAATAATACATCAACTACATCAAGAGGAGAAACATCACACAATACCTCATCCCTGAATGGCTTGATATTGTACGGAAGGCAGCACTACTGGCAAACACGGAGATCTCTCCCTAGGTGAAGCTACCCGATTGTATACAGTTATAGGTGTGTTATGGTTGGTAGGTCGAGCTGCTTCATGACCTCTGTTGAAATGAGGTTCTTCTGGCTTCTACTATCGACAAGGAATTGTTGTGGAGAACCCTTCACCCACATCTACGAATGTAAGAGGCGCTCCCCCTCCTCTGCATCCTTGGGATCCTCCCTCTGGATATTCGTGGTGGAAACAATGGTATTGGGATCTAAATCAATGATCTTCTTCCCTTTGTCATTTCCTTTCTCTGGTTCTGACTCGAGATCAAAACATGCATCTGATTCAGGTGCCTTTAGTTTGGCTACCAACGACTGTTTGGCCCGGCACTCGTTTATGTTGTGAGTGAGGCAGTTATGAAATTCACACCACTTCCCCGTGTCCTTCTTTGGATTTTTGGTGTTGTTTTGAGTCGCCTAGATTTTTCCTTGCCCCTTTTTCTGCGGTTTGGGGGTGCCTTTCCCTAGCTTCGGATTCGCAAATCCAAATTCGCACTTCTTCTGCTTAAATTTCTGCTCGATCTTGGTGGCATAGCAATATATCATGCCAAGCAATGTAAGGTCGAGGAACTCCATTTCCTCCTGAATGTGTATGTGTAGACAGTTGTGGTACTTGAGCACCAAATTTCTCTCTGAATCTTTAATAACCAACTTTGTGCACAGTGTATGGAACAAATTTGTCAGTTCATGCACATCTTGATCCCTTTGCTGTCGCAGCGTGGTCCATTGGATGTACTTGTCCTCATAGCTCCCCGCGGGGTAATATTGTTCCTTGGTGCCATCTCGAAATTAATTCCAAGTGGGTGTGACCGAGAACAAGGAGGGTTCCCCCTCATCCTTTTTCTCACAGTACGTTTCCCATCAGTCCTTGATATGGGGGGTAGCTTTGAGGAGTGCAAAAATAATATTTTCTCGGTCAAAGAAATCATGGAATGAGAAATACCCTTCTAGCAAATTCAACCATCTATCGATGGTGTCTTCATCTATTTGGCCTTCAAATATAGGAATGTCAAATTTTACTTGTACCTTGAAGGCAGTGGTGCCTCCAGAGTGGCTGTTGGATGCAGTTGCGCAGTAGGTGGGAAATTTTTGAAGGATCTGAGCAAAGTTATCCATCATCACGTTACTTTGTTTCTAAAGGGCCTCCTCGAGTAGTATTTTGATAGGATCTCCTACTCCCTCATCTTTTTTTTCTTCTTCCATGGGAGGTCATCGAGGTTTGCAAGGCTAATCTTGCAAGGGATCAACCAGATCGAGCCCTAACTCCTTATACCCTGACTGTGTTGGGGACATACAAAGAAAAACAAAGAAAGAGCATACCGCTCTGATACCATTGATCTGGATTTATGCAGGAACGCAATAAAATACAAAAATAGACATAAACATAGAGATGCAGCGGAAATAATGCTTCATTTTTTTATAAAAAATAACAAAAATATGCTTAGAGACATAATGGAAATAAAATAACTAGGGCGTTGGTAGCTTATCTTTGAGAAGAGATGTAGCAGCTACATGCCTCTGAACTGTGCTACAATGAGGCTCGAGGGCCTATTTATTATTGAGAAACAATGGAAAACTCTAAACGTCGAAAAACCTAACCTTAGGAGATGAAGCGCCAAAACTATGGGCCCCGTTTGGGTAAATTGATGTTTCAACTTCCCAAGGTTGTAACTTTGGCATACTATCTCTGTGTGATGCACATGATACATCATTAGAAAGATCTATCTGAGGACTACAACCACCAACCACAAATATCAATTTTGGAATGGAATCATATTCTCTAGAATTGTGATGCCCAAAAAACGTCATTTAGGGCCTCAAAATAGCTCCGGAAGTTCAGGACCCAAAAAACTGCTAAAAATAGTAAGTTGTGCTGAAACTAAAAAACTAAAAGAACTGATGGTGTGAGTCCAAATGGAATAGGTGGGTGGCCACCGATATCTACCTGCATCACCCCTCCCTCCTTAGGAAGAAATGTTCCCCATTGCTTTGAGATCCTCCATGAGATGAGACAAATTTTGTTGAACTGGGTATTAGATTTGTCGAAGATGTCATGGACCTACGGGCAGACATGTTGGGTGCATTTAGTAAATTTGGGTTCTTTATTAACCTCAGACAGTACATGTGTGGATTATTTCTGTGTAGTCGCATGAGGTATGGCAACATCAGGAAGCAGTGCATTGGGGATCAAATCAATGGAGTCAGGTTGGAGGTGTGATGCCCAAAAAACGTCGTTTAGGGCCTCAAAACGGCTCTGGAAGTTCAGGACCCGAAAAACTGCTAAAAATAGTAAGTTGTGCTAAAACTAAAAAACTTAAAGAACTGATGGTGTGGGTCCAAATGGAATAGGTGGGTGGCCACCGATATCCACCTGTATCATGCTAGATAATATGAGTATCATATGTCTTTAATTCTTCATATGCCCATGCAAACATATCATGGTATTGTTTGAATAAGCAAATAAATGCTTGTCATTATTGTAGAGAACATGTACCGAGGTTTACATACTTTAGTTCCTCTTGAGTTCCTAGATTAACTTATTCAAATGATAATTTCAAGCTCTAAGTCTTTGTATTGGTTGGTCCTCTTAACCGGTTTTGCAGGTCATATAATTTCCTTTCATTGCATTAGATGCATCCTGCAAAGCCTTTTCATGCTCATCCTATTTTATGGAAAAATATTTGAACAAGTCCGAAAAAGCCATGAATGTATTTATTTTTGGTCATCATTGAAAATACAAAAATTAGTGACGTTGTCAGGCACATGTGGTTTGTTGAAGAGGTCTCTCGATGAACATTTGTCGACGTTTCGAATCTCAATGGGGATCCATCTTCAAGAAAGAATTTTTTGAGTGAAGGAATGAAAGAAGGAATTAGGTCATAATTAATAGTGAAGGGAGAAATTAAAAGGAGTCCAATAGAAGAACCATTTCTCAATGGAGACATCCTAGTGGATGCATTTTCTAATGCATCTACTGCAGCATTTATAAGCCTAGGAACAAAAATAATATTAAGATCTTTAAAATAATTAACTAGTCGCCATACCTCATATTGGTAGTTTTTAAGATTCGGCGAAAATAAGTGGACAGTATCTTTTACCTTACGATTTACCACCTCTGAGTCACCAATTACCTTAAGAAAATATACCTTCATATCGATGGCTTTCTTTAGTCCAAGTACGAGTGCTTCATTTTCGACAGTATTATTTGTACACTCAAACTCCAAATGGCACGATAGGATATGATTCTTATTACATGGGTATATAAGTACGAAAGTATAAATTCCAAATATTTTTAACTACTAAATTTCTTCCTATATTATTATTATTGTTACTATGTACATCTAATTACAAGATTCATTTTCACCGACTAGAGAACAAGGAAGGAGCTCCAATTGTGTATCTAGTGGGATGGGTGATGCTTGTGCTTGATAACACTCATGACCAACTTCTAAGAAAAAATTTCCAAATATTTAATTGGAAAAGGAAGTGGGCTCATTATGGCCTTCAAGAGGTGTCACAGTGTATTTCATGTATGATTCACTTTCCACTCGAAACTGGTTATTTCTGCCCTTGTATGGAAGCAATAAATGTGACCAATTTGTAGCAAAATACCCTTGTAATTTATTGTACCACTCTCTACTCAAGAGTATGCTATAGGCTTCAGGGATGTCCATAATTACAATATCTATACATTGATGAAATCAGTGATTAAATGATAATCAAATAAGAACGTTCCTGAGTTCACCAATATATTGGACAAGGGATTTGTCCAATTGAATGATTTTTGCATTAGTTTTTTCCCATTTAGAATTTATTTTATTAGCAATTGATAATGGAATTACATTAATATATGCACCAAAATTGAATAAATAATTATGGACATTGTAATTAAAAAAATTCAAAATTTAGAAAAAATGGAGAGTGAAGGGTGTTAGAATCTAGTGTTACAACACTAACCGAAGATTAAAGGGAACCAAAATACTTACCAGACACCTTATCAGAGGTAGAATATTTATCACCTCATGAAGGTTGTGAAAAGGCTTGGATAAGCATTTCATGTTGGTCTGCTATCTTAGCAAGCTCAAAGATATATATATATTGGCTCGAGCTCTCTTCAAATTTTCAACTATGTTATAATCAATTGTTTCGTTTTTAGTAGGCAATGTCAAAGTTTCTGGAGGAGTAGATTTATTTGACACTTCCAGATTGATGGACTTACTTCTACTAATGGAGGAAGTGTTCTTAGAAGCAGTTGCATTTTCACACTTACTTTGTATATTCTGAGCAGGATTGACCAGTAGTGAGATTTTTATTAATAGTTTCTCCTTCAATTTCTATCTCATCACCTCCTGTTTAGAAATGGGCTCTTGGTTCCTCAATTTATATCGACCATTATGATTCTAACGGGGCTCCTCACTTTGAGGGTGTGCTTCAACAGTCTTCTTGTCAGCAATTAAGATACAATCAAAAGAATTGATTGCATGTGTTATCACTCAGAAAATCATTTGACAAAGTCTTAGAAGTTCATGTGTCTAAGGTAGGGTCGTAGAATTCATTTTTCTCATTAATTGGTTAAGGAAAATTTTAATTTTTTCTTATTATATTATCCTAAAGTCCAAAACTCACCCTCATTCAAATCTTTTCATGTCACATCAGTCATTATTTTCTGACATTTTTCATTTCCCAAGCTTATAACTCCGAAAAATTCATTTTAGCCAAGAATCCCTACTTTCGTAGTGAAATACATAGAGAAAATGCACTTTTCGCTACGAAAATACCAATAATTTCGTAGCAAAACTACCCAGAAATACACTAGGTATGCTACGAAAGGAAGGATTCATGTCCGTATTGTCAAAACAACTGCTAGGTCTCAATAAATTATTTAAATGGATAGGGTAGATGCCATTCGAGTCAATTAGGGTTAAGATTAAGGTATAATGGTCATGGCTGAAGTCATTATTACCACTTTAAGCATGTCTGAGTCATCATTATGCCATGAGTTGTCATCAAACTTCCAAATCTTTCCCAATTGAGTCATTTGTCATTCTCCATTCCCTCTTTGCGTGTTATTGAGCTCTGCAGATCTATTTCACTAAGCCCAAGTTGTGGTTATTATTTTCAAAGGTTTGCAGGTATCATTGATCAAGCGAGGCAGTGAAGACATTAAAGAACCATGGCTGCAAACAGGAATACCAACAAATGTGGCCACTATCTTAGATATGAGCCATCAGACATGAACCTAATAAATGAAGACCCAACAACATGATAAGTTTTCAGAAGAACAGGGTGTTTGTAGTTTTTCCAAATATTACAAGGATGCCATGTACAAGTTTCTAAATATTTTTCCCTAAATTTCAATGGGACATCTGCAAAAGTGGGAATCCTAAACCTCACTATAACACTAGAAACCATTACAGCATCAACATGGATTCCAAGAGGAGAAGAAAAATGGTTCAAATGTTTCAAATTCAACATGCAAGAATGTAAAGAAGTTATCAAGCCAAAATATAGTGAGGTTGATCTTACAAATTCCATTCCAAGGAGCTACATGAAAGATAATTTCTCAAAGCTATTGCTTATCATTCAAAAATACTTCACTTGTGAAGGGAGATATCATAAAGTTTATTCTTACCACTTCAAGCTTCTTCTAAATTTTGTTGGTAAGATATCTCTTGATATACCTTTTTATTTATACAAAAGCTTAGAAAAAATGGCATATAAAGTTCAAGCTAAATCTGAAGGAAGTGAAACCTCACTTTTTCATCGTGGTTTAATAAAATTGCTGGTTTTAGATGAGTTACAAAGACTAGGTAGAGATTGGTCTTCTTTTCTGTTTGTTAGTGGTTTTGAAGTGGATACCATTACCCCTAAAATAAATCCTAAACCTAGAGTTATACCATCAACTTCAGTGGCAGAACAAAGTGAACCTTTAGTGGCAGATAAAAGTGAACTAGTAATCATGGAAACAGAGCAATTGCAGAAACTTGATACACCTATTGTTTCACCTGCAAAACAAAAGTCAACTATGAGAAAACCTGCAAAACAAGAGACAAATGTGAGTAAACATGGCAGCAAAAGGATTACAAGGAGACAAACAATAGCTAAAGATAATTTAGAAGGTATTCTACATGCTATTTATATTCAAGAGACTCCCATAGTCCAAGCTGAGGATATAGATGAGGGAGGAAAGAAGCTCAAGAAATCCAAATCAGCGAAGAAGTTATAGTTTGAAGGTGAGGATGCAGGTTTTATGTTTCAAGCCAGGAAACCCATGACAATACATGCTAGAAAACTCATGGAAAGCAATAAATAAGTTCATAGGATCACTAAAATTGTCCAGCCACCACCAAGTATCATTGACCTATCATCACCTGCAAAAGAGGATCAAATCATCAAACAAAAGAAAGGAAAGGAGAAAACAGAGTTTGAGTTCATTTAGGAATAGTTGAAGTTATAAATTCATGAAATAGCAGTCATGAAGAAAGAGGCAAGGAGGCATAATGTCCAAAAAGTGTAGGCTGAGAAAATGAAAGAGATTTGGGAAAAGTAAGTTGATAGTGTATCAAAGACTTTGGATGATACACAACAATTAATCAAATGGACTATGCCATCGAGGAAAGAGGTGAAGCATGTTATAAGAATGAACCTGCACTTGAAATCTAGCAATAGAAAGTTGAAGGACCAAGTTAAAGACCTCCAAGACCAGTTACAATTTATCCATGAGGAGATGGAGAAGAAGGGTTTAAAGATGACTGTAGTTGAGGAACCCATAGCTCAACTCATCATTAATGAAGAAGAAACACCTCAAGGCTCTTAAGTTGAGTTTTTTTATGTTTTGAGAATTCAAAGTCATGTTGAAAACCAAATTTGTATAGCTGGAAGGTACCTTTTTTAAACAAGGACAAAATCTGGAAATTATACAATTTCCATAGTTTCATAGCGTTTCCTGGGCTTGAAGCCAGGAAAATGCTATGAAAATTTCTGTAGCTTTATTTTTTATTATAAAACCATTTTTTGTAGCTTTCAAGGAGATGAAATGATAGTGATGATGTGTCAAGACATGATAGACACCATGCAAGAGCAAAGAAGCAAAAATTTTGATTGCAAAAGTCATTTTTTGTACTCTATGAAAGCACGCTACAAAACTTCCATGCTTTCGTAGAGAGTTGTTTTGAAAGTTTCTGAGCAGTTTTAGAGCATTTTTGGACAAGTAGACACATTAAACAGGTCAAGGGACCTTGCTAGCAATCATTCATGACTTGAAGACCATGAAATGGAGAAAAATCATCAGTTGAAGACTTCGTTGAAGATAGGGTCCTATTTTCCTAAAAAATATGGTTTGTTTCCATATGTTGAGGAGGATATTTAACATGTCAAGTAGTGGTGAGCTATGCCATAGCCCATTCTAACATGTGAAGCATTAGTTGTCAGATATGTAACTATTTAAAGAGATAAGGTAGTTTGATGTAATTAATAGGAGTTTGAGTCCTATTATGAACAAGACTATTTTAGAGTGTAGCTGTCATTTTATCATTAAAGCACATGTTTTCCTGTTATGCAAGGTGTCATAGGAAGAGTTCGATGAATCTGGCCAAGAGGCGGATCATCTCTGATGTAAGAAGGTTTATTAAAGGGAAAATTATCGAATTTGTAAAGGGTTGGAGATTTTTTTCACTACTGCAGCTTTATGTAATACTCAGAATTCATATGTGTATGCTCTGACTTCCTTTATTGATTAAATGGTTGTGTTGCTCTATGTTCCATGTGTGATTTACCTTTGCTAAAAACTCTTACCTACCTCAGCTTCCATGTCAAGAGACCTTACCACTGAACCTACTGATTTATTGACTCTGTAAGACCAATAGTTGCAGACATGTACTCTTTTCAACCTACACACATCACAATCAAGTTATTTTTCAAATAGAGTTGGCCATCTAGTTTCATCATTATCTAATATCATAAACCCCTTTGAGAGAGCCCTCTCAGACTGAAGAGGCTAAGCTTCAGTCACAAGCTAGTTTGAAATAGTTACATAGAGTTTCCTGATTAGCAGCCAATCAAGTGCAATTTTGTGATAACAGCATGTCCAATACACGTGCTTTCTTCAACCACCACAGGTTCTTTTGTTTCTTATGTTTTCTCAGACTGCTTATATACTAGTAAGGTATCCACAATGTGTGTGGTCATAGAATTCATGTTGCGGTTCCACTGTGGGTATGTTTTCTCTGAATGTTATTACTAGTGGAAAGAGAATTAATTATCCATTCCCATACTTGAAATATTCAATGCAACATTTGAACTCAGGGAAAATTTAGCAGGTTGACTGTTGTTTTTTTTATTATTCCTTCAAAATAAAAAATACTCAGGGGAATTGCTACTAGTAGAAGTATCGCTTGACATTCTCTTTAATTCTGAAACTTCATTGGTAATTGATATTAATGTTATGGTTAAGCTTTCAATATTTGTAGAATCATTTTCTTTAGGCTTACTTAAATATGGTTGAAACCTCCTGCCAGTCTCCTTGGAGTCTTTAGATTCATCATCATCAATAATAAATCCAATAGAACACAATTATTTCTCCACAGTGATTGCTTCTGCAAAGTTTAGAGTGAGTGTCTCCTTTAAAACTCTTTTAACAAAAAAGGAAATGTTGGTGGGCAAGGAAATTGTATAATATTCATAGTGATTGAATCATGAGGTTGCGTGCCTGGGGGGAAATTGTTCAATATGTGATTGAACTTTTGATTGAAGCCATTTACTTTCTCCTTGAGCTCTTTCAATAAAATGGTGAGGGTCTTATCATCAACAAATTTCTCCAAAAATAGCTTCTTAAACTCCCTCCAACCATGGACTGAATTAACAAATGGAGTATGGTACCATGTCGTTGCACTACCTTCTACTGTAAAAGGAAAAAGCCTACAATAAACATAATTTTATCATACCTTTAACATTCGTATATGCATGTAGAAATTTCCCATGTGATATTTTTCCTTTGTCTTATTTTCTGGAGAAAAAATTGATAACAACGTTTCCATATGTTTGAGAATTTTATGAAGGTTATCTGAAAGAGAAAGAGGCACTTGGACCATCCAATCTAGTTCCTAGTCAGCCATGTATTTGTCTCTTGGTTCTTCCTCCTTTTCAAAATATGACGATCCTTCTCTTTCACCCTCTAAACCAACGTTAAACTCAAATTAGTTCCCTTTTGTTCTCCATAGGAAAGAAAAATTTCATCCTCGTACCCTTCATTAATGGTTGAAAGTGGATCTTGTTGAATTGTGTCTTCTGAGGACTCTGCTAGCTCTTCAAGAGTGGAAAAAATGAAATCTTTCATTGATGCAACTAGTGAACTAGTACGAGTTGTTTCTTTCTTCTTAGGATGATGCAGGAGATTATGAGCTACAGGGATTAAACTGATATCTTTTTCAAACCGATGGGATATAGGTCGAATCGCCTGAAGTTGTTCATAGGTGACCTCGTATGCAAACTTCATACCAAGTTGAGAAAACCCTCCTACTTCGGTAATAGGAGTTGGAATGGTGCCAAGAATATGTCTAGATTTTCCAGAAGATGAATTATTAGTATGTGTGGAGTTATTAACCATAAAAAACTGTTTTCCCTCCTTATAGCGCCAAAATGTTGATGGTGTTGGATACCACCAAAATACAGGGGATCTTCCCGATATGAGGTCCCAATTAGACCTCACACCGTTTGGTGTAGGAGCCCCATCCAGAATATGACCTGATTGTCACTTACTTAAATATATTCCTTGGATTTATGAATAGCACAAGAGATAAGTGCACATGTTATTTTGAAAGAGAAAGAGTGTGCCTTTTGAATGTTCAATTGCAGATATATCAAGGTTATTTCACTATAAAGGGGAAACAAAGTGAACCTCTAAGAGAGAAGTAATAGTACTACCCTAAATGTGACACACGCGAATGAGAAAGGATTGTCTAACATCAAGAGAAATAGCTCAAATATATGTGACAATCTTTACAATCATTACAATACATTTCCAATAAGGTAAGCACCAAAGTCACTGAAATATTTCAATTACTTCAGTACATGTGAAAGTGAATGTGAATCATAAAAATTCAAATAATAGTCTTAAAAAATCCACAATCCATTTATGAAAATGTGTTGGCCAAAAGGCTTCAAGTATTAAGAAAAATTTCCAAGATAATAAATACAATGAAAATCACTAGCTCCAATAGTGGAGCATTAGAGCCACTACTTGCTCCCCAAAATTACTAACTCTATCTCTAATGCCTTGTGCGATAATCCAAGGTTAAAATTCCCCTTCATGAGTAATGAGTATTTTTTTATAACTTGAGGCATTACCTTCCACATCCCCATGACTCTTGACTTTGCAACTCCTAATGACCTTTGGACTTCTACAACCTTTGGACTTCCAAATGACTTTTGGAATTACATATGACTCTTAGTATTACATGTATTTTGGAATTATGTGGCTCTTTTTTCCATGCATGACTCTTGGACTTACACTTATTTTATTTACAATGTTTACATCATTACATCATAACTTCCACATCATCATGTGATGATACATGACAAGTCTCTATCCTTGATGATTGGACCTCATATTAACTAGTGACATGGAATTTCTTCAATGGGTGATATGGCTTACACTCGTTTCTTCATTTTGAATGTATCTTTTGATCATTAACGTCTTCACCCTTTTAAGGTTCTTTGATCTTATGGAGTCTTCGGGGTACTTTGATCATCAAGACTTCAATGTGTTCTTGTTCTTTTATTGATTCCTTTGTTTGCTTTCTTTTCCTAATCTTCTTCATGCATTCTTGCCACAGTGTTCTTGAAATGCCTATAGTTGCAATCACTCATGAAAAGTAACCATCAGCCTAAAAATATCACATTCTAACATTTTTCTTGTAGATTTTATGTTCATGCCTTAACAATGCAATTGGAAGGAGCATTAAACTCTTATGGGCATAAGTGTGAGCTTCAAAATGATAAATGGATGAAGGGAGGAAGCTTTAGAGATTCAAGGTTCACTCATATTCTCAAAAGAGAGGGGCAGTCAAGGAAGGGCATAGAGCGCATGCCCAAATGGCGAATGATGAGAATTCAGACTTCCCAAGTGTATCTTTCACTCAAGGGAGACATGGAGGGCACATGGCATGAACTAAAGGATAAAGGGAGAGTATTTAGGGCTTTAGGGCGCAATCATGCACTTAAAAAGGCAAAGGAGCGTGCATGGTTCATTATCAAAGGATGAAGGATGAGGCCTCAGGGATTCAGAGAGTGCTCATGTAGTCAAAGGGACAAGGAGGGTGTAGGGAAAATTACTGAAGTTTAAAAGGAATTGAGCTTCAGTTTTATGAAACCAGCTCCAAAAATAGAATAAAAGAGAGATGAATGCCTTATAAATAAGCCACTTTGAGGGGGCAACCTCCTTTACATTACATAAGTGAACAATTATTGGATGATACAAATGACAAAACCTCCTTCTATATATAGGAGTCCATGGGGATCCTAGCCGACCTAAAAATGATAATTTAAGGGCACAATAATAACAAAATGGGGGTTACAAGGGTACAATAATAACAATAAGGGGGTTACACTAACAACAATAAGGGACTATACTAGTAATATAGGGACCTAACATGCCCCTCTCCTTCAAAAAAGTGTTGTCCTCAACGCTTGAGTAGCTCTAGATGCTTCTGTATAAAATTCTCATCCTCCCATGTAGAATCTTCAGTGGGTAAGTTCTTCCACTTGATGAGATACTCTGAAATTGATCGATTTCGTAGCTGTCGAGTTCTTGTTTCCGTGACTGCTTCAGGTTCCAATATGATTTTTCCTTCCTCATCAAGTTCGGGCAATATTGTTTGAACTGGAAGATTTTCACCTATAACCTTCTTTAAGCATGAAACATGGAAAATTGGATGCACTCGTGAAGAAGCAGGAAGCTCCAATTTGTATGCCATAGTACCGATATTTTGCAACACCTTGTAAGGACCATAGTACTTTGGCGATAATTTATTATCCTTCTTAGCTTGCTTGAGGGACATTTGTTTGTATGGTTGTAGTCATAAAAATACCCAGTCTCCTACATCAAAACTTCTCTCACTGCGATGTTGATCTGCCTGTTGTTTCATTCGATTTTGTGCCAAATTCAGGTTATCCTTTAAGAGTTGGAGAACTTCTTGTTGATGCTCGATGTGATATTACACTGCTTGAACCTTCAAATTTTCTCTTAAAGATGATGTGATGGATGGTGGATGATATCCATAAAGTGCCATAAATGGGGTCATTTTTGCTGCAGTATGGAAGGAAGTGTTATACCACCATTCAGCAAGAGGTAACCACTTGACCCATTGTATTTGTTTATCAGATACAAAACAAAGAAGATATCCTTCCAAACATTTATTTACTATCTCAGTTTGACCATCAGATTGAGGATGATAAGGTGAGCTATGAGCTAATTGAGTACCCAAACAAGAAAATAACTCCGTCCAAAAAATTTCAGTAAAAATGGGATCTCTGTCGCTCACAATAACCCTTGGGCTTCCATGTAGCTTTTGAATTCTGTCCATAAATGTAGTAGCAACTGTACTTGCTTTAAATGGATGAGATAATGCACAAAAGTGTGCATACTTGGTAAGTCTATCAACTACCACCATGATTACACTCTTTCCTTTGGACTTAGGTAAACCTGTGATAAAATCCATTGAAATATCCTCCCAACATTGACTTGGAATGGATAAAGGATGTAGAAGACCCGGGGTATTAATCGTCTCAACTTTATTTTTCTGGAAAACCAAACATTCTACCACAAAATTTTGAATATCATATTTAAGGCCATCCCAAAAAATATATTTCTTCACCCTGTGGTAATTTTTTAAAAATCCTGAGTGTCCTCCTAAAGGAGAAGTGTGCAATTCCATAAGAATCTTTTGTTTTAGTTAGGAATTCTTACAAAGATATAAGCGGTCTTTATACCATAAGGAGTCATTTTTCCAACTAAATGTATCAGATTTACTAGGATCTTGCTGCAACTTTTAAATGAGTGTCCACACTTCTTCGTCCTTCTTCCATTCATCCCTTGCTTCGGTTATCAAATCTGGTTGGATAATAGAAATGGAACAAAGAAATGATTTCACCTCTTCATCCTTTCTTGAGAGTGAATATGCAACAACATTTAGCTTTTATTTTTTGTAGATGATTTCAATGTCATAACCCAACATCTTTGTGACCCATTTTTTCTACTCTTTTGAAGATAGTATTTGTGCCAAAAAGTGTTTAAGACTATCATCATCAGTTTTTACCTTGAAGTTTCTTCCCATTAGGTAAGGTCGCCATTTCTTTAGTGCATGTATTATTGCCAAAATTTCCTTCTCATAAATAGATTTATGTAAATACTTTCCTTTGATTGGACAACTTTCAAAAGCAACAGGTCTTCCTTCTTGCATTAAAACACCACCAATTCCATTTCCTGAGGCATCATATTCCACAATAAAGGTTTTTGTGAAGTCTGACGTAGCTAAGACCGGTTTTCGGCACATTGCCTCTTTAAGATGTTGAAAGGCATTAGTTTCTTCAAGATTCCATGACAATGCATCTTTCTTCAATAATGTTGTTAGAGGTGTTTCTATTATCCCATAACTCTTAACAAACTTGCGATAATACCATGTTAACCCAATAAATCCTCGTAGTTTCTTTATGGTTGTGGGGACTTTCCATTCCCTAATGGCTTTAATTTTTTTTAGGGTCTACCTTAACACCCTCATGAGATACAATATGACCCAGATATTCCACCTCTTTTACTCCAAAGAAACATTTATATAATTGTTTCTCCTCCAATAATCTGAGTACCCTATCAACATGTTGAACATAATCCTTCCAAGGTCTGATGTAGATTAGTATATCATCAAAAAATACTAAACAAATTTTCTAAGGAAGGGTTTGAAAATGGAATTCATCAACCCTTGAAATGTAGAAGGTGCATTGGTAAGGCCAAAAGGAATGACCAAAAATTCATAATGACCCTCATGAGTTCAAAATTTTGTTTTCAGAATATCTTCAGTCTTCATTCTAATTTGATGATATCCTGAACAAAGATCCAACTTGGCAAAATAAATTTCTCCTTGTAATTCATCCAATAATTCATCAATCATAAGAATGAGAAATTCATCTTTAATAGTGAGATTATTGAGCTCCCTATAATCCAGACACATGCGCCATGATCCATCCTTCTTGTGCACCAATACTATTGGAGCAGGGAAAGAACTTTGACTAGGTCTAATTATACCAACCTCTAATATTTTTGCAATCATACGTTCAATTTCGATCTTTTGGACATAAGGATATATGTAAGGTATGATTTTTGGAGGAATACTTCATGGAATCAAATGAATAGTATGATCATAATCACGAATAGGTGGGTGTCCTTTGGGAGTTTCAAACACCTTGGAATGATTGTCCAAGACATTTTGAAGACCTAGATAAATAGATGGTTTTGATGTTGGAACTTCTAGTGAGAATAATTGTGCAATTACACCTCTTTGTTATTTCTTCAGAATATTTTTCATGACATTAGAGCTTATTATCTTTCCCGGCTTCCCTACAATACCCTGTAATTCGACTTCCTTTCCTTCTGAAAAAAATTTCAAGAAAATTAATTGAAAATTAAAATCCACTGTCCCCAAAGATTGTAACCATTGTACTCCTAGTACTACATTAGCACCTCCCATTGGAATGGAAAGCATTGGGCTATTCAATAAATATTCCCCTATGGTTAGCTTGATATTATGGCATTTTCTGGAGAAATTTATAGTTCCTCCATTTGCAACCATCAGTTGACATTTTGGTGTTGGGTATAGGAAGAAATTCAATTCCTTGGCTACCTTACAATGAATAAAATTATGGGTACTACCTGAATCAATCAACACTATTACCTTTTTCTTCTTGATATGTCCTTCTATCTTGAGATTTTGAGGAGTGTTAATTCCTTCCAATGCATTACACGATACGGTCGGACTCATTTCTTCTTTCTCCAGGGCTGGTTCCTGGTGTATATCCTCTTCTTTTGAAGTTTATTGTTCATTTTCTTCCTCCTCTTCACAATCTATGTAAAATAATTTCTTCTCAACACACTTATGACCTTTAGTGTATTTTCTATCACAATTGTAGCAAAGCCCTAAATTTTCTCTTTTTTCTTCCAATTGTTGTGGTGTCAACCTTGTAGGTTGTGGAAGTCTAGGAGTATAAACACTTCCATCTTTATAGATGTGAGGGTAGGCTTCCTTGTCACCATAATTTTACATTCAATTTCTCTTATGCCTTCTCCAATGAGTCAGGTTCCCAAAGGCAAACCTCATGTTGGATGTTATCCTTTAAAGTCACCATGAAGACATCAATAATGTATTTCTATGGAATATCATTTACCCTTATCTTCAATTTTTGGAAGTCCTCAATGTGCTCCACCACTGAACCCTTTTTTTTGAGATTTATCAATTGGCTAAAGAAGGTGTTGCTCTTTGTATCCAAATAATGCGCTATCATTTCCTCCGTAAAAATTGACCAAGTGACAATTTTTTTATGGGAGCAAAGCCATCAATACCATAAAAATGTATTTTGTTCTAAATATAAAGTTGCAATGCATACGATTTGTGTGTTTTGCACATTATTGAGATCAAAAAAAATCTCCATATGTAGTATCCATGTTACGAGATCCTTTCCATCAAACTTCCTCATATTGATCTTTGGAATATGGTCGGTCTTCAATCCAACATTAGAGTTTATGAAATCCTGATTAACATTTAGTTTGTTTTCATCATGAGTTTCCTCTACTATCTTTTCACCATTAGGAATCATTTCTTGTATCAACTTTGTCAAACCTTCCATGTCTGCTTTTAGATCATTCTTCATGTCTCCCATGTTGCCTTTCATTTTTTCCTCTATACCATCAATCTTAGCTTCCATGCCATCCATATTAGCTTACATGCATTTCTAAAAACCATCTGCATTAGCTTCCGTGCGCTTCTTAAAACCATCCATCTTAGCTTCCATGCTTTTCTTCAAAACTTCCATTTCATTTTTTGTTGCTCTTTGCAAGAGTGAAATTTGGTGCACTTGCTCTTGTAATTTTGATATATCATGTTGCGCTTCTTCATCTTCATGAGTCAGAGTAGAGTATTCTGAGGGCTTAATGGGTGCTAAATTATTTGTATGGGGCATTTTAAAACCCAATACTAATATTTATGCTTCAATATGACCTTGGAATCACTTCAAACTCATTTTCAAACAAGTCTTATGAAATTTGTAAAAAAAATACACACTTTTTTCTTGATTTTGAGGAGCTCAATATTGAAACTAAATTATATTTGTGATTTCGGATCTTGAATATCTGAAATTCGGTCCTATAATAGCCCTATGAATCTTCTTTCCAATGCCATAGGTCTGACCTGATTTGTATACTTCAAGACAAATTTATGCCCAATCTCCCACAATGACCTAATTATGGATCGATTCAGTAGAGAGAACTTGTATAGCGTCCCATGTGTCATTGTTTCCTCCTTCAGCTCTGAAATTGATACACGCTAAACTAAAGTTTGTTTACTTTCAGCCACTTTTTACATGATCCCAATCCGATGCACAGAGAGAGGGCTATGATGATTTTCCCATGGTCACCTCTTTGAGATGAAATTCAAGAGCCTGAAAAAACCCTAACTTCCACTTATCATATCTCCGAAAATATTGCAAACCAAGATCTAAAATTTTTACACGAAGTTCCTTGGGATTTCTTCTTTGCATGACAAACATTTCAGCTTCTGAAACTTCTTAAAAATAAATTTATAGAAAAAATTACATGATGATCTTTTTGGAGCAGCGAAACCCAGGAATCCAAAGCTCTGATACCAAATGTTATGAAACCAGCTCCAAAAATAGAATAAAAGAGAGATAAATGCCTTAGAAATAAGCCACTTCGAGGGGGAACCTCATTTAAATTACATAAATGAAAAATTATTGAATGATACAAATGAAAAAACCTCCTTCTATATATAGGAGTCCATGGGGTCACAATATAATACTAGCCGACCTAACAATGATAATGTAAGGGCACAATAATAACAATATGGGGGTTACAGGGGTACAACAATAACAATAAGGGGGCTATACTAACCACAATAAGGGACTACACTAGTAATATAAGGACCTAACATTCAGGTTTTTGGGGTGCACTCATGCACTCTAGGAGGGCGCACTTCTTCGAGTCAAATGAGTGCGCTCAAAGGAAGACTTGGCTTTTCAAAGGGCACACCTCAAAACAAGGAAGGGGAAAGATGCTTAGGAGTGCACCATGTGATCTTGGAGGGAAAAGGGCACACTTAAAAAATAAAAGGATTCTCGATCAAGGCTTAAGAGTATCCTCATGCACTTCTTGCCTTAATGGGCTCACTTTGCAACCAAAATTTTCCTAAGTCTGGGAGATAAAAAAAGGGGCGAACATAATGAGTTTAATAGACACAAAATCATGTCTGATGCGTACCAAATAATTAATAAATCTTAGAAAATATTGAAAAATGATTAATAGACATCAAAATTCCACTTTACATACATTCTCCAAGTACAACAAAGAAAATATGTGCGAGTGTGACCACAAAGTGTTGTTTTACAAAAATAAAGATGTTAGGACCATGAAATGCACTAGAGATGTTCTAATTGTTGTTATGACACATAAGGATCATCAATAAAACTTGAAACTTATAGAATGACCTGAAGTGACACTTGACGACCAAAGAAACAATAGATACGACGGTGAAGTAGCCTCCAAAAATTGAATGTAGTGAGATTTTTGGAGGGTTTTGTAGCAGTAACAACACTTTGAATTTCTATTCTAATTTATATTCAGGTTTGTGCTTGGAATTATCATATCATTTATTTAGTTTCAATATTTCATCCTCTAATGTCTTTGGCTCCTCGAACTCAATTCTATCCTTGAAGGATTGTCACAATCTGCTGACATTCCTCTGAATATTTGATTTTTCCTAATTAAGGTAGGGAACATACCTTTGTAGCTCTAGGAATTTGATGGTATACTCCTCATATGTTAGTTGTCCTAGTTTTAGCTCATATAACTCCTTAGCCTTGTTGTCAAATTATCTCTCAGATAGATACTTATTCTTGATATATTCCTAAAATTCTTTCTAGTACAACTCTTATTCCCTTATTCCCTTTACATTTTTCGTATCTTCCCACAAAATATCATCCTTTTCTTTTAGGTTGAAATTAGATACCTTGTCTTTCATGTTATTTGAATAGTCATGAATTCGGAATAGCTTCTTCATTCCCAGTAGTCAGGCTTCTACATCCTCTGACCTCTTCACGTCACCATCAAAGGTAGGAGGCTTGGCCTTCTTAAACTCCTTTGTTGCATATTCTCTCTCTCTCTCTCTCTCTCTCTCTCTCTCTCTCTCTCCTCTTCCTGTGATGGTGATGATAGTGATGATGACATGTCCTTCTCTGATCATTCTCATAATTTTTTTCATGGGTTTTTAAATCCTTTTCAGGAGTACTTAGAAAAGTGCCTCCTTTCTATGAAATTTTCATCTATCACAACAACCGGAAATTACTCTCCTAATTGTTAATTTTATTTAAAAATTTATTTGCATTTTCTGTGGAGAATACCAAATAATTCACACTCTGATTTTCAAAAATAAACTATGGAAGAAAATAGTGCTGGTGTTAGTACCCTATAAATTATAGGATCTCAAGGCGACTAGATACTTCATATTTCGTGCAAGTTTTTCATTATTCAAAGGCTTTTCAAAATTCAAATGATTTAAAATAAACAAGGAAAACAAAAGGGTATAGAAAATAGAGAAAAATAAAAGAGAAAATAATGAAAAAAAAATGAAAAAGGAAAGAAGAACCCCAAAAAAGAAATAAAACTAAAAGTGCTACAATTTCAAATGCCACTACTCTTTAGATAGGTCTGTCAAGCCATACAGTTTAATCATGGTTAGACAGTTTTCAATTTTTGTTGATAGGTTAGAAAATAAATATTTTCCAAACTATTTAATCTTGGCTTATCAGTAGATAGGTAGAAAATGAGATTGGTTCAATAGCTTAATCTGAACCTTAATCTGAACCAATAGGAGAAATAAGGTATAGGGGTTAGGTTAGAATTTTAAAAGAAAATTTTCATGGTCTGCAAGTCCAAATGCACTCTACAAAGGAAGAAAAAATGTTAGATGAATAGTTTGGTTAGGTAGATATGCAAGAAGGAAGAAACTAAAGGAAAAAAAGAGATGGGGACTTTAAATTCCTTTGAGGCAGAATCTATTTCATCTTAAGCCATGTGCCAGTCTTGCTAAGCACCAAATCACACTTCACAAGTTTAAAAGGACCACACTAAAGAAACTGGTAAAATCTGCAATGTGCAGGCTGTGGACGGTCCCACCTTCCCTGCTGATCTAAAAATGGTCTGGATAACTTGTATGTATTTCAAGAACCTACCACTCAGTTTAAATTAAATAATCTAGCTTGTACTTGACAATTTTGCGGAATTATTTACTTGAAAGTGGTGTATGAATTTTTACTTTTTATGTGTCTTAATTTCATTTGTTCTTGCTGAAATTTAATATGTATAACAGTAGCATAATGCATCAAATAAACATTTATACACAACAGCAAACTTAATCTAGGATTTCACTCGAAATCTCGTGGGCTACGTCTCCTTTGAGCTTGGTCATCTGGACTTGGCTCTTTGGGATTATGGTAAGTTTTTTTACAAGTAAATAATTTACTCAAATGAATACAAAAATGATCCAAAGGACTGAAAATACCATCAATATCACTCTAATGGTTTTCCAAACTCTGCAAATAGCTTTAGGCTCTTGTTGACACGATTACTTCTGTCGGTGCACTAAGTTACTATGGGCTTCTAAATGGCACAAACTCCCTCAAAATTCTGTTTTTGTCACTGAAAACACTCCTGATGTATCCAACACACATCAGACACCAAATATCAACTGATAAATTTCTCAAATAGAGCACAACATCCCCAAACTAGGCTATCCTCCACGGTTTGCCCAGGCCTGCCCAAAACTTCACATCAGCTTCTCGAGCTCTAGAAGTTATCAAAATGTTCTAAAAACACTTAAATTGGTTGCAAAATGTCTAAAATAGTCAATATATACTTTTCATTCATCAAAAATGGCCTCCGGCTGCTCCAATTTTGCCATAATCACCTATCGGCACCCCTTGGCACTAGGGTCAATGAAAACTCCTCTACTGAGTTTTCGACCTCTATAGGTCTTAAAAACTTTCTAAAACCTCTATCATTAGATTAAAAATGATTTTTTCAATCAAAAATTACCATTTTTTCACTGCATATGGTCTCAAGCAGCTCTGGCTAAGCCCTGCACTGTTGCTGGCAAAAGCTGGCACTAATGGCCCTTGGAACATTACTAAAGATTTTTTGCCTTCAAACATTCTCTACAGGCTCTGAAAACTATTTCATCAGATTCATAACATCTGAATTATCTAATTTAGACTATTAGAACTCTGGAAAAGGACTCTAGCTCCCCTGACTAGGCCTCAAACTGATTTTTCCTCATGGAGGCCCTGATGGCCCCTTCATCTTCCTAGAAGAAAACAATACTGAAGATGAAATTTGTTCGACCTAAAACCTATGCCAAACTCTTCAAAATGTCGAAGAGACACAAAATTGACTTAAATTTCATCTTTTTTGGTCGAAAATTGAGAAAGTTATGGCAAAACAAATTTTTTCTCAGTGTCCCCCAAAAATCCTCCTCTAAAACTAGAGGAACTCCAGCTAAACTCGACAAAAAGACGGAAAGGCCTGAAATGGCAGAACCCGCCCCAAATCTGGTGGAACCACTGGCTTTTAAATTTAATGTCAGGGGTGGCAGGTCACATGGACCACCACCCTAGCCACCGTCGGAACCGCGGTTATCCAACCCAACCGCAACATTTATTGTGGCACTTCGGCATTTTCACATGCGATAATTCCGTAGACAGTTAACCATTTTCGGATATGTTTGAAGAAGTGCGCCCCTGGTCACAGTTGCAGGTCACATTGTATAGGGGATAGCCCATTTTTCTTCAGCTTTTTCCAAATGTAAAGGTTAAGTATAACCAACGCCCATAGTGGTTAAGAAACACCACTGGGTGGGCCGGTCGGGCCTGTGGGCTGGCGGCCAGGCCATCCACGTTCAATCTCGCAAACTTGAAAAAAAAATTGTTGGTGTTGAAACGTGCCCGACCCAAATTGAATGGGAATTCATTTAGTGGTGACTCAACCTGAACGTAAACTAGTTCAGATGCCTAAACGACCCGACTGCGTGCAGTTGTGACCCGAATTTGCGTTCAGTCCTGCCCAAGGTCTCATGCTAGTCGTGTCCAAGGTGTCGAGCTGTCAAACAAAATTTTTATTTGCCTTTGGATTTTTGGGGCCATGTGGCAGCCACCAGGAAAGCCACATTGCACCCTGCTATTAGGTCTCCAATTTTAATATTTTTTTGATTTTAAAACCCAAAGTCAAATGTAGAAAAAACAGTCTTGTTTTTGGATTTTATTGGAGATTTCAAACCTCAATAAATTTCACATACGACCTCAGTTTTGAGAACCGTTCACGGCGCCAAAATTGCAGTGACGAGACCTTTCTAGTCATTCAAGTTTGGCACTCTTTCGAGCACTTTGAATTTTGAGCTATCATTCTGGTCCATGATCCAGTTCTAATCACACCTCCCCACTGGGAATATTTTGGACCCCAAAAGACTGATATACTGAAACTAATACGTACAGTAAATTAGAGTACAACATGCTCTTCTCTTTAGCCTCCAAACACTTGCCTTGCATGGCTAATGACTTTGAACCACAACTAGAAAGCAATTCATAGTTCCCTTCCTTGATGCACTTGCCCTCCTGTCAAGAGCTGTCTTTCTTGCACTCACTCAGAAAATTTCTAGCGAGAAATTTGCAGAAGGAAACTTAACATCGCTGCCTTGATCAATGATCCAAGGTGGCTCAAACAAATGAGAAATTACAGCATAAAATACATGCATACAACCGAAATTTTCATATGTACAAAATGAGTACGTCTTACTGTGCTAAGAAGTCTATCCACTTCTTACCAAGCCACTTCCATGGAAATTTTTTCTGCTGCAACTCTTCCTTGTGTGAAACTTCCATTTTCACATCAATAATGGAATCCATGGTTCCACCTTTGCCAATCTTTATGTCCTCTTGTTGCATGTGCTTGGGACAACTAGTTGGATGAAAAGTCCAACAATGGGAGACAGCATGTCCCCTCTTTTGGCAATATGTGCAAGTCTTATGCACCTTATTTGAAAGTTCTATTTGCTTCATCTGCTTCATGTATGCCTTCTTCCTCATCTAGCATCTCGAAACATCATGGTTAAATTGTCCACAATATGTACAACAAATATTTCTTCCATTTAAGCATGAAAAATTATCATGCCTTGCAGAAACACAATCAAATTGATCATGAGAAGATTTATACCTCTTGTACTGCTTTACATGTTCATCCTTTTTGCCTTCATGAGGAGATGAACTTTTAGAGGCTCCAGCTTTCATTTGCAGACTAACATCATCGCTCTTGTCTTGAAAATTGTCTGAACTCGCATGCTTGCCATAAGCTGCATGTCTACCATCTTCTTGCTGCAACAAAGGCTTAAAGCAATGGCAATAATCTTGGAAACAAATTTGACATATTTGCATCTTAGAACTTGGAACAAAAGTTCTCTTTGAAGTAGCCTCACATGCCTTCATGGCTTTGGAGTCTTCGCCATTAAATTGCACATAACCAAGACCAATATTCTTGGGTCGTTCCTCCACCAAAATAGGTTCAACCATGCCTTGTGCATGCTTTCCTAAACCCTTTCCTTCATAGCCCATTTTAATCATTAAATCTGACCCTATACCTGTCGTATGCTTTTCGAAAGAACCAACACATATTTCTAAAGAGGAAACTGAACACAAATTAGAGTGGATTAC
The DNA here is from genome assembly GCA_034641835.2 of Pinus albicaulis. Taxonomy (NCBI): domain Eukaryota; kingdom Viridiplantae; phylum Streptophyta; class Pinopsida; order Pinales; family Pinaceae; genus Pinus; species Pinus albicaulis. Next base: position 477,726,976 of record CM076580.1, read on the forward strand.
CTCTTCCTCATGCATGTTCTTGGTCAAAGCTTCTTGAGCTTGATGGAGCTGCATCTCCATATCATGCAATCTTTGAAGAATTTCTTCCTTCTATTGCGTCATGGCAAACAATTGTTCACGAAGTTCAATGCTTTCTCTTTTATCCTTGAACAAAATATGCACCATGTCCTTCAATATAATAAATTCTTGCTTCATATCATCATCGAAGAATCTTGTAAAGGAGGAAACTTCACTTGTAGAAGTTGTCATTATGATGTCAATGAACAAATTAACTTCAAAAAAGTTCTCAAATATTTTTTCAAAACAAATGACAAATATTTTTTAACCAAATGGCTGTAGAGACAAACTCTTATTCAAGTAGCCAAACAACAAACAAACTCCAAGAGCTTCTTAACAAACAATCGTCAAGAGGGTTTGTTTCAAAAGTGACCTTGAGGTCCCTTGGGGTAAGGAAGATGCCTTCATGCCTTTTATTCCTTTTTTTCCTCTCCAGGACTTAGCTATTCAGTAGCTATCCCGAAATCTCAAGCAAACTCAAAAAACGATCAGTTTGCAAACAGTAAAACAGTCAATATTTTACATTGTTTAAACACCTTTCAAGATATACAATCAAGCAACCAAGTGCTCTGTCAAGAAATCAACTTTTCTCTGATACCATCCTGATCTGAAAATGGTATGGATAACTTGTATGTATTTCAAGAACCTACCACTCAGTTTAAATTAAATGATCTAGCTTGTAATTGACAATTTTGCGGAATTATTTAATTGAAAGTGGTGTATGAATTTTTACTGTTTATGTGTCTTAAGTTCATTTTTTATTGCTGAAATTTAACATGTATAACAGCAACATAATGCAGAAAATATACAATTAAACACAATAGCAAACTTAATCTAGGAGTTCACCAGAAATCTCGTGGGCTACGTCTCCTTTGAGCTTGGTCATCTGGACTTAGCTCTTTGGGATTATGGTAATTTTTTTTACAAGTAAATACTTAACTCAAATGAATACAAAAATGATCCAAAGGACTGAAAATACCATCAATATCCCTCTAATGGTTTTCCAAACTCTGCAAACAGCTTTAGGATCTTGTTGACACGATTCCTTCTGTTGGTGCACTAAGCTACTCTGAACTTCTAAATGGCACAAAATCCCTCAAAATTATATTTCTGTCACTGAAATCACTTTTTATGTATCTATCACACATTAGACACCAAATATCAACTGATAAATTGCTCAAATAGAGCATAGCATCCCCAAACTAGGTTATCCTCCACGGTTTGCCCAGGGCTGCCCAGAACTTCACATCAGCTTCTTGAGATCTATAAGTTCTCAAAATGTTCTGAAACCACTTCCATTGGTTCCAAAATTTCTAAAATATTCAAGGTATAATTTTCATTCATCAAAAATGGCCTCCGGATACTCTAGTTTCGCCTCAATCACCTATCGGCACCCCTTGGCACTAGGGTCAATGAAAACTTATATGCTAAGTTTTTGACCTCTAGAAGTCTTCAACACTTGCTGAAACCTCTTTCATTAGATTCAGAATGATTTTTTTAGTCAATAATGACCACTGGTTCACTGCATATGGTCTCAAGAAACTATGGCTAAGCCCTGCACTGCTGCTGGCAAAAGTTGGCACTAATGGCCCCTAAAAATTTACTAAAGCTTTTCGGCCTTCAAACATTCTCTATAGGCTCTGAAAACCATTTCATCAGATTAAAAACATCTGAATTATCCAATTTATACTATTGGAACTCTGGAAAAGGACTCTAGCTCCCCTGACTAGGCCTCAAACTGATTTTTCCTCATGGTGGCCCTAATGACCCCTTCATCTTCCTCGAAGAAAAAAATGCATAAGATGACCTCTGTTCAACCTGAAACCTGTGCCAAACTCTTTCGAATGTTGAAGAGACACAAAATTGACTTAAATTTCATCTTTTTTGGTCGAAAATTGAGAAATTTATGGCAAAACAATTTTTTTCCCAATGTCCCCCTAAAAATCCTCCTCCAAAACTGGAAGAACTCCAGTTAAACTCGACAAAAGGCGGAAAGTCCTGAAATGGTGTAACTCGCCCCAAATCCAGTGGAACCACTGGCTGTTAAATTTAATTTCAAGGGTGGTAGGTCACATGGACCACCACCCTATCCACCGTCCGAACTGTGGTTATCCAACCCAACCGCAGCATTTACTGTGGCATTCGGCGTGTTCACCTGCGAGAATTACACAAACAGTTAACCATTTTCGGATATGTTTGAAGAAGCACGCCCCTGTTCACATTTTTAGGTCACATTGTATAGGGGCTAGCCCATTTTTCTTCCGCCTATTCCAACCATAAAGGTTAAGTATAACCGGCACCCATAGTGGTTAAGAAACACCACTGGGCGGGCTGATCGAGCCTGTGGGCTGGCGACCAGGCCATCCAAGTTCAATCCCATGGGCTTGCAAAAAATTTTGTTGGTGTTGAAACGTGCCCAACCTAACTTGAATGGGAATTCATTCATTGGCAACCCGAACTGAACGTGAACTCGTTCAGATGCTTGAACGACCCGACTGCGTGCAACTGTGACCCGAATTTGCGTTCAGTCTTGCCCAAGGTCTCGTGCAGGCCATGCCAAAGGTGTTAGGATGTCAAACAAAATTTTTATTTTCCTTTGGATTTTTGGGGCCACATGGCAGCCACCAGGCAGGCCACATCGCACCCTGTTATTGGGCCTCCAATGTTAATAATTTTTTTATTCTAAAACCCAAAGTCAAATGTAGTCAAAACAGTCTTGTTTTTGGAGTTTATTGGAGATTTCAAACCTCAATAAATTTCACATACGGCCTCATTATTGAGAACCGTTCATGGCGCCATAATTTCAATGACGAGACCTTTCTGGTCATTCAAGTTTGGCACTCTTCCGAGCACTTTGAATTTTGAGTTATCATTCTAGTCCATGATCCAGTTCTGATCACCTGCCATGTCACTTTCCCTTCCCCGAAAATCACATTTCACAAGTGTGAAAGGATAGTGCTGAAGAAAATGGTAAAGTCTGTGATCTACGGGCTGCGAAAAGTCCCACCTTCCCTGCCACGTCACTTTCCTCTCCCTGCAAATCGCACTTCGCAAGTGTGAAAGGATAGAGCTGAAGAAAATGGTAAATTTTGTGATCTCTGAGATGTGGGCGGTCCCACCTTCCCTACCATGTCACCTTCCTCTCCCCCCGCACTTCACACGTCATAATATTTAAGGTTTACATCTATTTCTTATAACCAAACCCTTGGAGTTTCGATTTGCAATGTCTATGGGGCCTTCCCTGCCACATCACCTCCCTCTCCCCACACTTCGCACTTCACAAGTTGTAATTTTTACCCATACTTCTTGTACCTAAATCTTCCGACATGCAATTTGCGATAGCCGCTAGGTCCCACCTCCTCGCCACATCACAGATTCCCCCCGGCGCTCATCCCCGGACCCGGGCCCATATTCCTGTCACCTCATCATATCAACATTAAACACCTCTCACCTTACCCTCCATCTCTTCCCCTCACCTCGCCATCGATGGCCCTCAATTAATTTCGGCCCCCCTTCAGCCGTCAGACATTAACAAAGGGGGAGTCCGAAATGGGTGGTATCCATTACCTCCTACCCCTCCACATGCCGTGCTCCCACTGTTTCACACCCCCTTTCTCTGTTACCACTTACCACCTAAGCCCCCCTCCAAAAAAATGTTTTCATCGTCTCCCAAACCACTGCTGCCCTATGACCATTGCCAATGTCACCATGCCACATCCTCCATCACATGTCCACTCTACCCCTTCACATCCCCTCTGACCAATAGCACTATTTCACCATGAATGGTTGGGTCGTTATCCAACGGACCCATGCTAACTCAACAGTTACCCTCCAACCACATGTTAAAACCCGAAATCACCGCAGCACCACAGTTTCCATTGTTGTTATTGTTGAATTTCTACAGGTTTTGATATTCACAGACATATACAGAAGACATCATGACTAGCTACCTTGGACGAAGGGTAAATTGCATGTCAAATAAGGAATAATCAACACTCTGTGAGCCTAGTTACAGTCTCGTTTCATCTATTTTCATTTCCGATCCCGATCCCCTTCGGTCTTACCCCTTCCCCGGTATCAATTCATATTGTTTCTCCCTTCTCTATTCCCCTTCTCTTGCAGCCCATTCTCCATTGCAGGTGAAACAGAGAGTGAAAAAAAAAATCATGCCTCCGAAGGTAGATCAGCAGCCTTTCAAACCCATGGTCTACCACCGGGAATACTTGGACCATATTCCCTTGGCTGACGGTGATTACAAGATCCACGAGACAGAATCAAACCTCGACATGTTCTATGTCTATTGTTGGCTCGAGGAAAATCTCCTTGACGAAGCAAATGGTGTCAGCCTATGGAAGACCAAGCTCCCACACTACATCTTCCCTAGAACCCATATCTGCCCTAAGCTAATTAGGAAATGTCAATATTGCTATGACATTAAGAAAAGAGCCATAGTGGACTCTGCAGGACAGATTTCATGTAAATGCCCCATCCATTCAAGAGATGTTATAGGCCCCCATTGTTGAGAATATTGTCCCTTTTTCATATGAGGCCCTTATAGGACTATACCAAGGATTAGATTTTTCCAGCAGTGCCAAAACCTTGGAGCTTTTCATGGCCCCCAATGCACCAATTCCTACAACAAATCCCCCATATCCATCATCCACCTTCCCAGAAAGGACCCAACACATTTTAACCACCATGTCTTATTTGTTAGGTTATCATAATGATCAGTAGATAGATGAAGCCATAATTGGTTTCTTGTCTATCCTCTCTATAGATGCCAAGCTCATTGTTATGTTCAACTATGCTCAGTTCCTTGCTGATGCAATCCACGATCAGTTCTTGAATTTTCAAATAGAAAGGGTATTCAAATACACCTTTGTGTTGGTGTACATGTTTGCCTGTTTTCAATCCAGCAAGTTTGAATTTGACATGATAAAGCAAGGTGAAGACTCTCAATCCCAATCTATCATTTTTTGGACAACTCTATTGAGAAAGGAACAAGAAGACTACTTATACAAGAGCTTTGTAGACCTATTTTTTCATCCAGAAATCAATGCACTCAGCAGCACCACAGAGCCCAGGTTCATTGAGGAAATCAAGAAATTTATGCAGTTGACAGAGCAGATAAGGACAGCCGACTGGTATCTCTACCATAACTACATGGAGATCAGGGTTTATGGCAGTGAATTGGCCCCTATAAAATACCCAAATACCTCTCCATGAGTATCTTTTCCCTTCAATATATCAGGCAAATGATAGATGCTAATGAGGTGCATTTTTTTCTGGCCAAGAAGAAGTCACAATTCAGGATTAAATCCCAAATCGACCCATTCATCTGCAACAGCAGGGCAGTAGGGGGAGAAGCAGATAAAATACTGAAAGAGATGAAATTCACACACAGTTTCACCTAGTCCTATGATCCAATGGGGATCATCTCCAAGAAGAGGGTGGAAAATAAGACCACACCCTAAACCCATACCCACAGACTGGAGATAGAAAAGTACATGAACCAAGAAGAATGGGTGGTAGACACACTCCAGGAGGTTGAAGAGCAAGTCATCCCTACTTCAGGAATCCAAACACCAATTCCACCAGAGAAGAAAGCAGCAGGAGTTCAAGATGACAAAGGAAAGGAACCTAAAAAATAAATAGGAAGTAAGAGGACTAGGGAGGATCCAACAGACATGGACATCGATTCCTCCACAAAGGAGTTCAAAATTAAATATAGGAAGAGAGCCAGGGTCAGCATGGGCCTTGACCAAGGAAATGAGAAAAACCAGCAAACTATCATCTCAATTGGGGGTTCACCAAGTTCATCTTTAGTAGGTGGCCACCCAATCTTCTCCATATCCTCTACCACCATCCCATTCCAACAGCACAATGTGAAAACTCCCACATCTACGTCTACTGGAGAATAAGAGGAGGAAGACATCAATGACACATTCAGGGAGATCAAGAGAAGGAATGAGGTTCTCAAGACCAACACCTAGTATCAATTTTGGAAACAAACAAGTAGCTCCCAGAGTAGACTCCTATCAGCCTTTGACTCTAAGAAGGGAAGAATGAGGATGGAATTCTTGGAAACACAAGTTCCTCATCCAAAAGGTGTAGCGTACTACAAGAAGACATCCTTTGAGTTTAATTCAAAGAAAATTCACCCAATAGAATAGATGGAGATGCAAAAGCAGACTGGGGAAATGATCTCCTCCACCCTAAATAACACATCCATGGGCCTCTCAAAACTACAGGTGAATTTTTCCAACGCACAGTCACAATTAAAGTTGGAAAATGTCTCTGCGATGGCCAAAGACTCAAAAATAAAATCTTTGGAGGATTTAGTGATACATCTTGGGTAAAATCCATCAAGCATAGCAGTGGCACAAACCCTTGTGAGGAAGGAGAATGTAGACATAGCTTCTCTGAGGAGGCATCTTAATATTCCAATAAAAAAATACCCTATGGCCAAAGAGATAGAAGCAACCGAAACATAGAAAGCAGAAATGTTGCAATTAATTGTTGAACAAACAGAGCGGATCAAGAAGATGTAGGATGAGATGGGTAAAATGATCAAAGAAAGACAGAAAGAAATAAGGAATGTAGTGAAGGGATCAGAAAAATAAGTAGCTAAGGCCACGATCCCCCTATAGGAGGTTGCTTTCACAGTGATCCCATCAGCTACAACATCCACGGGAGCACCAAGGGAAATTACTAAGTAGCTAGCCAAGGCGATGGAGAACATGTCTCTACAGTCATCAGAGATCAAAATGCTATGGAATCAACTCAATGACCCGTTGGAGAAACTCAAATGGAAAGACTCTTCCCATATCATAGAGCTGCAGATTAGCAAAAATCTAAATGAGAGCTTGCAGAAGTCTCTTCAGGAGTCCTCAATCGACTGCAGGATGGGAAGGGTGAAACAAATCATATGGTTGGATATAATTGAGTCTGTAAACGATATATGTCCCTCAATTTAGATATTTTTTGAACAAAGGGATCTAATTGAGGTAGTGAATATTTCCATTGAGAAAACAAATTAAGAACTTAGAGATAAGCCCCAAACTACCAACAAGATCATAAAATTCCTGAATTCCAAGAGCAGCCATGAATTGGGGCAAATAGAAGTGGCTGACATAAGAGCTTTTGTTCTTGAGGTTAAAAGGGTGTTTAATAAGAAGAGTATGTTCACACAACTAGAAGAAAGATGCCATCAGCTGGAGATTGGGGTGAGTAGGTTTTTCAACAGGATTGAGCCATTGAACAAAAGGGGTTTGCCTTGCTATTTTTCATCAATGATAAATTGATGCCCAAGAATTATTATGTAAATAGGATCACAGAGATATCCTAGGACACAGCCAAGCTTGTAAATCTAAAGAACACCATGACTGGGAAATCATTTTATGAAGTAATTAGAATATGTCTTCATACAGCATGAGGTGAAGCACATTTTTTTAACTGCAACCAACGTTCGTAAAGTACACTGAGACTAATGAAGTCTACAGGAAGATGAACAGGACCAATATCTCGACTCCAAAGAGTTGGGAAAATCTATGTAGGCTCCAAGAACAATGACAACTCAGTTGAGTGACAAAGCTGGCAGCCTAGTGAATTGTCAATGTCAGCACATCCAGTGTATCAGATCCCCCAGCATAGTAGACCGCCACAGTGTTAGATAACGGCTCCACAAGAACATCGAGCACCTGCCAAGAGGGCCATTACAATGAAGGGACACTTCCACTATAACTTTGGACATCTGCCTAAAAACAGTCACTACGTGTCCATGCATGAGATGAACAGACCCATTTTCAGTTACTCTTAGAGTAGATGAACCGATTACCCTTTCGATAATGGCAAGCCGGTGCAAATAGTTTAAGTATAAGTTTTCATTATGTAACAAGGGTTGGACCCTAGTTTTGTAAGCACTTTTCATGGCAATTATTCACACTTTTCAAGCTGGAGCATCAATAAAGAGATCATTTTTCAAGATTCATGTGTTGTGTGTCCTGGTGAAGTTTTTCCTTATTCATGTCTAATGTTTTCCCACTGTAATCTCTTCATGTGTTTCATTTATAATTCTATTTGTAAAGCAGGAAGGTTAGATTAAGATTTGTTGTTTCAGAGTACCTTAATTTTTACTGTCTTTACAATTTCAATGTTTTCTTCTGATGTATGGTTTAAGAGTTCTTAATTTCTCATAAATAATTATTGAAAACACTTTTCTCGATCCCATAATTCCACACAGTTATAAACACCAGTATTCCTAGCTAGCTTGCCTTGCATTCACTCTGGGTTTCAATGCGTACACCCAACCTATTTTGACTCCATATCCTAATGGAAACTATTTAGAAAATACCCCTTATATCCAACTAGGAAAAATCAAACAAACAACCCTTATAATCAATTTAACTAGCCTAATATCAGTAAGCTTAAACAAATCTAAATCTAATAAAGAGATCCCTCTCTGAGTCTAGGTGGGCTAGATCCTAGGCTTCAAGCGGTTTTGACGTTGGGATTTATACTTTAGTCTTTACAATCTTCTAAATTATAGAGTGATAACATATTGGCGACCACACTGGGGACGGAAACTGAAAATTTTCAATCTTCACTCAAATTCAGAAACCCCATCTAAACAGAATTATATGATACATATTTCTTTTAAAGATCGGTTTCTTCCAATATTCAATAATCATTTTTCTGTGATTTTGGACTAAATTTTGGCTCCCAAGAGAATATCCACCATATCCCATCCAGATCCAGATCCTCCTCCTATCATAGATAGTCTTGAGAAAATATTGAGGAAATTTCCCAAAACGGAAAGTCCAACCAGTAGCAGGGACATTCAATTTGATTTTCCTTTCAAACTAGGTCTATTCATAACCAAATATCAGTACTGGACTGACCTTAAAGTCTTCAATCCATCCATTTTTCATGCCTCTACCCATCATGTTTCATCCACCGTTCGTCTTCCTCCACCACCTCCACCAATCATGGCAGCTAGATATGCTCCATTTGTGCTACTAGTCCCTTTACCCCCTATGCCTCAAGACTAATAGTCCAGGATTCCCCAATTTGACAGCATTGGTCCTACGACATCCCAGAAACATATTGATAAGATGAATGATTGTTTCAATTTACAAGAAATTGATGATGACAGTGTTAAGTTGAGAATGTTTGCCAACAGTTTAGGAGGTGAAGTCCGTAAATGGTTTAAGGACCTAACTTCTAATAGTATCCATGATCTCCCTATTTTTCACCAAAATTTTATCAATAGGTGGGAATTCAAGAAAAACCTACTGCAAATTCTATCAGAATATGAAACTATCAAAAGATCCCATGAAGAGAGTGTGCAAGAATATTGTGCTAGATTTAACACCTTATATAACGCTCTCCCTACTAATATGAGACCACCCCAGGGGATAGTGCTGCTTAAATTCCCTGATGGATTTGACCTAGACATGGCCTATCAACTTAGGGAAGGAGACTCATCAACCTTAGAGGAAATGCAGCAGAATTTTGTGAGTGTAGAGGCTAACTTGTTAGCTAAAAGGGCCAGGATGAGGACTGAGAGGAGAGTCACCATAAGAGAAGAGCCTATATCTTCTACATCTGATACCAAGATTGATAAATTGGTAAGGATTATGGAAAGGATGATGGAGAGGATGATTTTGAATAAAATAGAAATACTCAGAGAAAACCAACTGGCACCCCAAAACAGAAATCAAAACCCAAGAATAAACCCTCCACAAATTAGGCAGAGATAGAAGAGGGGTCCTGATCAGCAGATCAGGCTTCCCTTTCGAGAAAATTATGTTGATGATAACGAAGGGATAGTGGAGGAAGAGGAGAAAATTCATATAAATCTGATGGGAATTAATGAAGAGGATCATGTCTTCCTCACTGAAGAAGAGCAGGACTTGTTTTCACTAGCCCAAGCTGACCTCGAGGCCAAAGAATCTGATGAATACATACTATGTTTTGAGGATGCCATTTTGGAACTCCACAGATAGTACAACTTAAGGAGAAAAAATAATTTGGACAATTCAAATAAATGGAATTTGGATAACTCTACCAAGAAAGTATATGAATCTGAATCCAAGAAAACAACTGAAAACACTAAGAAAAGTTTAAATAATTCAGAAAATAAAAACATGGATAACAGCGCCAAGAAACCAGTGGATGTTCCTACTAGAAACCCTTAGGAGTGCATCCCCAACACAAGCAAACAGACTGAAATTACCCAAAGAGTAAAGGCTAAAAAGATTCATGTGTCAAACCCACTGAGAAATAAAACTCCCTTCAGTATTGAGAGCGAACTTGCGAATGTAAATATTTATGTCCCTCTCACTGAATTTCTCAACAAAAATGTCTACAGATCTCAGGTCCTGAAAGTGTTAAATATATGGGAGATCACAGACACTTTCAATTTTAGTGATGACTAGCCTCAACTCTTCTTTGGGTTAGAGGTTGATGGCAGACCACAAGGAGGGGTTCCCCCTTTTTATGTCAGTTTAAATATTCATGATAAAATACTTCATAATGCCATGTTAGATTCTAGTGCCTCAAACAACTTTATGCCCCAAGCTATCATGGAGAAACTCAACCTTGAAATCACTAAACCCTACAAGAATTTATACTCTTTTGATTCTATAAAATTTAAGTGCCTAGGCTTGATCAAGGACCTCTGTGTCACTCTAGCTCAAATACTTGCGAAGAGTTTAGTAATGGATATTTTTGTGGCATACATTCCCCCAAAATACGTAATTCTTTTATCTCGTTCATGGGGGGGGAGGGAATTGCAAGGAACTATGCAACTAGACATGACTTATGCTACCATTCTAGTGTTTGTTCAATCGAGGAAACTTTATAGAGAAACACTGATGAATTACATGGTAAGTAGTCAAGAAAAGCCTCACAATTACCCTTTGTACTTTGTTCACACTGACCTGGATTCTTTCATTCTATATAATGATGGAATCACTAATTCACAGATTTCCCAAGTAGAAAATGATCCCACAGAAAACACTAACGGTCAAACCCAAATAGAACAACCATACCATGCCCATGAACCTCTTTGGAACATGATTTTTGATGGCTCATGTGGCCAAGATGGCTCTGGGGCAGGAATCCAGGTATATAACACAAGAGACAATAGTGCAAAGGGTCATTCATACAACTTAAACTTATAGTGCACAAAAAATATTGCTGAGTATGAAGCCTTGATGTTGGGATTACAAATTTTAAAAAGATTAGGAGCAAGGAGGATCTTTGTATAGGGTGATTCTGAGGTAGTCATTAAATATGTTAAAGGGCTATATGCAGCCAAACACCCTAGACTGAGAGCTTATAGAAATGATGTCTTTGATTTGTTGAGGACCTTTGAGGAATATGATGTGGCAGTCATTCCCAGAAACCAAAATTTTCTAGGCAATTGCCTAGTTGTTTTTGCAAGCACCTATAAACTACCTCACCCAAAAAAATAGCATACAATTGAGGTCAAACACCGTCCTTCAGTGCCAAACAACATGAGATACTGGCAATTTTTTGGTATTGATAAAAAAACTGAGAGCTTCCTCCAATTTAGAGATGAATTTGAAGACAGTAATGTGGATATGGATTGTGAGGAAGACAGACTTATCAAGGTTCAAACTACTGAGGAAACACAAGTCGATGTTCTGGAAAATGTTTTTCTAGATGTAAATACCACTGTAAATATTCCATCTCACAAAACTATATATAATAATGATAAACAACAAGACCTGGAAAAAGAGGAATTTGAAATACTCCAGCTTAAAGATAATAATTTTCCTAGGGGGCTAGTCCCTTTAGAAGAGATATTTGACTTTAATGATGTTGGCCAAAAAAACCCAAAATAGATCAAACTGGAACAGACATTGAGGAATGTAATATAGGCATAGAACAAAATCCCAAAATCATCAAACTATCTGAATCTCTGCCTACTATTACAAAGAAAAAATATACAGCCTTATTCAAAGAATTTATTGATGTGTTTGCATGGATTTATGAGGATTTGAAATCCTATGATACCAGCATCATTCAGCACAAGGTTCCAATTAAAGAAAATCAAAAGCCATTCAGATATAAATTATGAAGAATAAATCCTATTTTAATGTCTTTACTCGAGAAAAATATTAAGAAGATGTACGAAGAAAAAATCATAGTGCCACTCAGGTACTCCCAATGGGTTTCCAATATTGTCCCAACCAAGAAGAAAACAGGCGATATTAGACTCTGCATTGACTTCAGAAACCCTAATAACGTATCTCTTAAGGATAACTACCCCTTACCTAATATGGATCACATATTACAAAAGGAAGTGGGTTCCAGTAGGATATCTTTGTTAGACGGTTTCTCTAGTTACAATCAAGTGTTAGTGCACCGTGATGACCAAGCTAAGACAACTTTCACAACGCCTTGGGGGACTTTCATGTATGTGAAAATTCCCTTTGGACTAATGAATGTTGGAGCTACTTTTCAAAGAGCCATGGACATTGAATTTTTTGATGACATTGGCCACTTTATTGTGATTTATTTGGATGACATCACTGTATTTTCTAAAACCGATGAAGAACATTTAACACACTTGAGAAGAGTTTTTGAAAAATGCAGAAAATTTGGACTCTCCCTGAATCTGAAGAAGACATTATTTGGATTAGAGGAAGGAAAAATTTTATGCCATATTATCTCTAAGTATGGAATCAAAATTGACCCTAGAAGAACTGAAGGAATATGGAAAATCAGCCATCCTAGAAATTTGAAAGAATTCCAATCCTTCATTGGTAAAATCAACTTCCTAAGGAGATTTATACCTAACATGGCAAAAATTTTAAGGAACATCACTAACATGCTCAAGAAGGGATCAGAAATAAAGTGGACCATAGAAGCGAAACAGTCTTTTGACTTGGTCAAGCTAGCATTGACAAAGACCCTAGTACTAATCAGTCCGGATTTCACTGAAGATTTCATGATTTTTTCTTTTGCCTCGAAACATCCTATTGATGTTGTTTTTTCACAAAAAAAAAGTGAAGGACAAGAACATCCCATAGCCTTCTTCAGCAAGGCATTAAGAGATGCATATCTAAAATATAATATCATGGAAAAACAGGCCTTTGCATTAGTTAAAGCACTGAAAGATTTTAAAGCCTATATTTTACATTCACATATCATTGTTTATGTCCCAAATGTAGTGGTCAAAGACATTCTAACACAAAACGGTCCTGCTGGAAAAAGAGGGAAATGGATCTCAATGATCCTAGAGTATGATTTTGAAATCAGGCTTACCAAGTTGATCAAAGGCCAAGGACTAGTTGAATTGATGGCAGAATCCTATTTACACGCACTGGACATCAACATGGTAAACGCACTAGGTGATCAAGAGGAAAAGTCGACTCCACCGATTGATGAAGCATTCTTGAATTCTCCATGGTATGCTGATATTTTGTATGTATTGTCTAATCTGAATGCTCCTCCTATTTTATCTAAAACAAAGGCTAGATTTATAAAACTCAAAGTTGTCAAGTTCTTCATTTTTGAAAATGTTTTGTATTAGAAAGATATTGGAGGTGTTTTACTTAAATGTTTATTAAAGGATGATGCAGATATCGCAATGCAAGAGTTCCACGAAGGTGACTGTGGTGGCCATCTCTACTGGAAAACCACTACTAACAAAATCATGAGATCTGGTTTTTATTGGCCCACCATTTTTCTGGATGTCCATAAGATGGTTATTACCTGCCACAAATGTCAAATATTTGAAGGAAAGAGGAAGCTACTACCCTTACCCCTGAAACCTATTTCTGTAGAAAGCCCTTTCCAGCAATGGGGATTAGACTTCATAGGATAAATTCACCCTCCATCCTCTACTCAACACAAATGGATCCTTACTTCCATAGAATATTTCACTAAATGGATAGAGGCCACCCCTTCTAGGAATGCCACTAACTCTGTCATCATAAAATTCCTAGAAACCAACATCCTTTCTAGATTTGGATGTCCTAGGAAAATCATTACAGACAATGTTGCAACCTTCATATCCAAAAAGATGGTTGATTTCTGTCACAGATATCATATAACGTTGGGGAGTTCAACAGCCTACTACCTTCAAGGTAATGGACTGGCTCAATCTTCAAATAAAATCTTGGTGAACATCAACAAAAAGCTTCTGGAGGAGAACAAGAAATCATGGCACAATAAGATGATCAATCCTCTGTGGTTTGATAGGCTCACCACAAAGAAATAAATTGGCATGTCTCCATAAAAATTGGTTTATGGAATGGATGTAGTGTTTCCTTCTTCCTTTGGAGTTCTAGTAATGAAGATAATCCAAGAGATCCAAGTTGAACCAAATGAAATTCAAAGGAGGATTAATGACACCATTCATCTGCAGCAGTCTAGAGAAGAGGTTTACAACATAACCCAAGTGATGCAAGAGAATATCAAAAGGATCTTTGACAAGATAACCAAGGCCAGTGATTTTAGTCTAGGTGACAAGGTTCTTAAATGGGATTCCAGAAGAGAGGATAAAGGCAAGCATGGAAAGTTTGACAATCTTTGGCAAGAGCAATACATCATTCAAGCTTTCAAGGGAAATAGTTCTTACTTTCTAAAAGATTTGGATGGTACCGAAGTATCTGGAGGTCATGTCAATGGCAGGATGCTAAAAAATTATTTCTTCTAAACTCAGGTTAAATTGTCATCATTGTAAATACCGTAGTCTTATAGTTTTCAATAATTCATTAGATGAGGTTGAAGCCCACAGTGAAGGCCCTAATCCTAGTTTGATGAGAAGATATAAAAACAAAAAGGGAATCTGTTGGAAAGAAAGGAAATCAGTTAAAACTGTGCAGAAAAAGGAGCATCCAAGGCTACTGGTCTCAAGTTCTTGACACTTCTTTTCAAGAAGCGCCATCCCTAGCTGGAGCCACTGTTAGTACCCTATAAATTATAGGATCTCAAGGTGACTGGATACTTCATATTTCATACAAGGTTTTCATTATTCAAAGGCTTTTCAAAATTAAAATCATTTCAAATAAAAAATGAAAAAATAAATAAAAATAAAAAAGAGGGTATATAAAATAGAGAAAAAGAAAAAGGAAAAGAATGAAAAGAAAAAAGGAAAAAATAAAGAAGAACCCCAAAAAATAAATAAAATTGAAAGTGTTGCAATTTCAAATGACACTACTCTTTAGATAGGTCTGTCCAGTCATACAGTTTAATCATGGTTGGACAGTTTTCAATTTTTTTTGATAGGTTAGAAAATAAATATTTTCCAAATTGTTTAATCTTGGCTCATCAGTAGATACGAGGTAGAAAATGAGATTGTTTCAACAGCTTAATCTAAACCAATAGGAGAAATAAGGGATAGGGGTTAGGTTATAATTTTAAAAGAAAATTTTCAAGGTCTGCAAGTCCAAATCCACCCTACAAAGGAAGAAAAAATGTTAGATGAATACTTCGAGTAAGCAGATATGCAAGGAGGAAGAAACGAAAGGAAAAAATGACATGGGGACTTCAAATTCCTTTGAGCGGAATATATTTCATCTTAAGCCAAGTGCAAGTCCCGCCAAGCACCAAATCGCACTTCACAAGTTTAAAAGGAGAGTGCTAAACAAGATGGTAAAACCTGCAATTTGTGGGCTGCGGGCGGTTCCACCTTACCTGCAACGTCACTTTCCCCTCCCCTCAAATCACACTTTGCAAGTGTGAAAGGATAGCGCTGAATAAAACAGTAAAGTCTCCAACCTGGGGGCTGCGAGTGGTCCCACCTTCCTACCATGTCACTTCCCCCTCCCGCAAATCTCACTTTGCAAGTGTGAAAGGATAACGCTAAATAAAATGGTAAATTCTGCGATCTGTGGGCTGCGGGTGGTCCCACCTTCCCTACCACGTCACTTTCCACTCCCCGCAAATCTCACTTCGCAAGTGTGAAAGGATAGCGCGGAAGAAAATGGTAAAGTCTATGATTTGTGGGCTGCATGCGGTCCAACCTTCCCTGCCACGTCACCTCCCTCCCGTTGCACTTCGCACGTCGCAAGATTTAAGGTTTACATCTATTGCTTATAAATAAGCCCTCCGAGTTTTGATTTGCAATGTCCGTGGGCCCCTCCCTGCCACGTCACCTCCCTCTCCCTACACTTCGCACTTCGCAAGTTGTAAGTTTTACCCCTACTTCTCATAACTAAATCTCCAAACATGCAATTTGCGATAGCCTCCAAGTCCCACCTCCTCGCCACGTCACACATTCCCCCCGGTGTTCATCCCTGGACCCGGGCCCATAGTCCCATCACCTCGTCACATCAATGATAAACACCTCTCACCTTACCCTCCATCTCTACCCCTCACCTCACCATCGACGACCCTCAATTCATTTCGGCCCCCCTTCAACTGTGAGACATTAACAAAGGGGAAGGGTCCAAAATGGGCGGTACCCATTACCACCTACCCCTCCACATGTCATGCTCCCACCATTTTGCACCCCTCCCCTTCTCTGTTACTGCCTCCCACCTGATCTCCCCTCTAAAAACTTTTTTTCACTGTCCCCCAAACCATTGCCACCCTGTGACCATTTCCAATACCACCGCGCCACATCCTCCATCACCTGTCCACTCTGCCTCATCACATCCTCTCCCACCAATAGCATCGTTGCACCATGAATGGTCGGGCCGTTATCCAATGGACCCGTGCCAAATCAAGGGTTACCCTCGAGTGACATGTTAAAACCTGAAATCACTGCGGCGTCATATTTTCCATTGTTGTTACTGTTGAATTGCTACAGGTTGTGATATTCACAGACATATGTAGACGAGATCACGACCAGCTACCTTGGTCGAAGAGTAAATTGCACGTCAAAGAAGGAACAATCAGTGCTCTATGAGCCTGGTTACAGTCTCGTTTCAGCTATTTTCATTTATGATCTTGATCCCCTTCGGTCTTACCCCTTCCCCAGTATCAACTCATACAGTTTATCCCTTCTCTATTCAACCTTATCTTGCAACCCATTCTCCATTGTAGGTGAAATAAAGAGTGAAAAATCAAATCATGCCTCCCAAGGTAGATCAGCAACCTTTCAATCCCATGGTCTACCCCCAGGTAGACTTGGACCATATTCCCTTGGCTGACAATGATTACAAGATCCACGTGATAGATTCAGACCTCGACATGTTTGATGTATATTGTTGGCTCGAGGACAAGCTCCTTGATGAAGTAGATGGTATCAGCCTGTGGAAGACCAAGCTCCCACACTACATCTTCTCTAGAACCCATAGCTGCCCTGAGCTAATTAGGAAATGTCAGTCTTACTATGACATTAAGCAAAGAGCCATAGTGAACTCTGTAAGAGAGATTTTGTTTCATGTAAATGCCCCATCCATTCAAGAGATGTTACAGGCCCCCATTGTTGAGAATATTGTCCCTTTTTCATATGACGCCCTTATAGGACTATACCAAGGATTAGATTTTGCTAGCAGGGAAAAAACCTTGGAGATTTTCATGGCCCCCAATGCACCAATGCCTACATCAAATCCCCCATATCCATCATCCACCTTCCCAGAAAAAACCCAACACATTGTCACCACCTTGTCTGTTGTAGGTCAATTTTGGCACCATTCCCAATGACCTCAGTTAAACTGGACATCATCCCCATAACTAATGAATAGGGTCTATCATCCCCTATCATTTCAGTTGCTATATGCCCTAAGACAAAGAACAAGAACAAATCATCCACGACTTCCATTGCAAGGTTTCCAAGATTTGAAGCACATGTTATATCACCTATGAGCTCACCAACGCAGTCTCTTAAGGGGCTAAGTGTGTTGCATATGCAAGCACCTCCATTCAAGGGTGCTCTGCAAAGAACTCCCTCACACTCAAGGGTGCATTGGTCAATTGGGAGTGAAATTATCATTGTTCCAGAATCTCAACATGGCCAGTGCCTTCTAGAAGAGTACATATGTGTCAAACTTCGAATCCATGTGTCCATTTGACATCTATGAGCTTGGGAACATGTCTTTCCTGTTATTGGAAATTCATTGATTGTAAAACTACCTTCAGCTCATCTATAAATTGAGCACATATCCTAGTGCTTGAAAAGGAAGAAATTGAGTAGAGAAATGTTGGTGGAATTTCAATTGAGGATTTGATTTAAGTGATATGCTACTGGAGAGATGTTCATTGTGATGAGGCTAGGATTATGCTAGAGTTGGTGACATAAAATCAATCGCTGGTTGTAACTTCCCCCTCCTATCCATTAATAAATATTGTTGCTTACTTTCCCACATATGTATATGTATAAGCTTTTGTCTTTCATATTATGGATTCTTATTTTATTTATATGTTTCATGTTTCATTGATTTAACTGATTAACGTGAATATCCATCTGTATATTGCAATCCCTTTGCTATTTAGTGTTCATTCTTGCAGGAAATATTTTGGCAATCTAGATTGGATTTGAAGCTACAGCAAGAGCGACAGAAGGAGAATAGGAAGCGCTTGGACCCAAAGTAGGTTTCTTGATCTATTCTGTGTGTCTATTTATTGTTAGGAAAAGTATCTGAAAATTATTTAATATATTGTTCTAAATGCATAGCACCACATTTAGGGAAGAATTTTTTATCCGTAATTCATAATTCCGCATAACAAATTGGCAACTCCGCTAGAAAGTTTACCCTTCATCCTTGGTGTGTTTGCCTCTGTTTATCCACCCAGTAGCATTTACTCTTAAATACTAGGCTTTTAAAAATCAAATTTGCATTAGAAGTGTGTTAAACAGCTTGAGTTTTTGTTCTCTGTTGTGCCCAACACACTGTTGAACAAGACACAGTGATTTGCAGACCACTGTCTCCCACTCAAGGGTGCTTTGAAATGCACTATCTCCCCTTAGAGACTATGTTTCCCCCTAGAGCCAACCAAATTCCCATTGAATTTTTCATTTCATTTTCTTTCAGCCTTTTGTTTGTTGTATTTTCAAGAGCCTGATGCCTCATAGAGATCAGTGACTTTATCTGAATCTTCCTCCTTTGAAAGAAAATTTTGTTTAATGTTTATTTAAAGTGTTTTTCTTTATCATTGAAAAATTAATTTCGAAGTATTTTCATTACTGCATTAGATCCATTTTTCTTTTTAAAAGGAAATTGTCGTTTAAATTCTTTGTTTCCTAGAGGAGAAATTGTAGTTAAATTATTCATTTTTCCTAAAAAAGATATTTTTTGTTCAATTCCTCATTTCTCAAAGTAAAAGGCATTTGTTTTTATTGATTTGATGCACATAGTTTCCTTTTTTGCATTCACATTAAAGGGACTGAAAAGAAAAACCTGAATTTGCATGTAGTGGATTTTGTGTTTTGCATAGGAACAAAGTAGGAAAGTTGCATATTAGTTTGTGCTCTTTTTTGTTTGCTCTCAAATTGATTGCTCTTTCCCTCTAGTAGCTAGGATTTTCATTGAAGAAACTAAAATTGAAAAGTTTACTTATCATTTTAGTTTTCATTTTAGTAATTTAAATCACATCATCATAGTGAACCTTGAAAGGAAAATTTATAAACAAGATCAACTTAAAATTTACATCAATTTACCTAACAAAGCATTGGAACCATAACGATAACATTTAGAAGGTCTAGGCTAGAGACATGTTCCGACGTCATAAAACATAGTAGTTGTCGTTAATTGTCTGCGATACATTCCGAGTGTGATACCTCACTCCACATACATAATTATATCGTAGCTCATCCATGTACTTTCAGGTATATCGGATGGTGTTACAGTACGAAAAGTATAAAGGGGTGCTCTCACTATGCAGTTTCGCATCAGATTGCGCTAATACGGACTTGGGCCTCCACGTACCTTAGGGTATATTTGGGAGGAAAAATTTAGGTTGCTATCCATCCATAGTGAACCGAGTCATTCACCTTGTAAATTGTGATACACCGAACACATCATTCAGGAAGATTGCTTTCCCATACTTCTTAGTTCGCCAGGAGGTATTCTGCGGTTCACAGTTTCTTGGGAAACCTTTTTCCTAGCATTACCCTTTTATTTTGTTTATTTTTTTTTTGGTTAAAATAAATCAGTCATCGTGGAATAACAAAATCCTTTTCCCCGTCGTTCACGTAGATTAGAATTGAAACCACCTTTACACCTGAAAGTTACTCCTAGTCGACGAAGGCGACATCACTCTACCGAAACTAGTACTATTAGTACCTCTGGTGAAGCATTTTCTTCTCATATACCAGAGTCGGCACAAGTTGTTTCTAAAAATTCTGGTTTGCCTACTGTTGTCGAGACGGATTCCTCACTACTACCCGTGGTCATGATCCATCCAATCAGTGAGACCATACCTCCCAAACCCGACGTTGTTCAACTAGAATTTGATCCAGATCATGTCTCTTCTTTTCCAGAAAATCTGAATCCTGAAGTCGAACGACCAGAATTTGTTCCTCCATTGGTCATCCCACAATTTTCTATAGCCATTTAGTCTCCCATATCACACAATCAACCTCTTGAAATATACTTTGGTCCTTACGGTGAAATACTTCCACCTGGTTTGATTTCGATTGAAGAAATACCACAAGACTAGATACCTTTAACTCCAACTCATTTTCGGTAGGAGCTTTACCTGTACGAGTTTTTTCCTCAATCACCTTCCTCTGCTTTTGATGATCATGTTTCACATCAAGTTCCCGTAGATGCTATAGGGTATACATTGGGTCATTTGACCTTGGCTGAGATAACATCCCAGACTGAACCATCTATTTCAGTTGCGAAAGCATCTACTTTTTCTCCATCTTCGATGTTTTTTCCATTGACTTCACCCATGTCATCATTTGGAATCCTATCTGGTTCCTTCCTTATGAGTATTGAACGGCTTGATCCTTTATTCACATATTCAGTGCAATATCAAGTTGTTCCCATCAATTATTCCCTTTAGTGGCTAGTGATTTCACATAAATTACCCTCTGAAATTCCAAAATTCAATGAAAACCCTAGAGAAGACCTGTCAACGCATGTTATAACTTATCATTTGTGTTGCTCATCAAGCTCCTTAAATGATGACTCTGTTAGACTACATCTTTCGCAACGCACACTCACTAGTCCAACTGCACAATGAGGATGGTTCTTTTACTATGTCAACCTCGTTAAAAAATGAAACAGGTTATGAGGATGGTTCTTTTACTGTGTCAACCTCGTTAAAAAATAAAATAGTTTTTGAGGATGGTTCTTTTCCTGTGTCAACCTCGTTAAAAAATGAAATAGATTTTGAGGATAGTTCTTTTTTCTTGTGTCAAACTCATTAAAAAATGAAACAAGTGGCTTTGAGGATAGTTCTTTTTTATTGTGTCAACCTCGTTAAAAAATGAAACAAGTACCTTTTAGGATAGTTATTTTTTCTTGTGTCAACCTCGTTAAAAAATGAAACAACTGCCTTTAAGGATAGTTCTTTTTTCTTGTTTCAACCTCGTTAAAAAATGAAACAAGTGCCTGTGAGGATAGTTCTTTTACTATTTTAACCTCGTTAAAAAAATGAAACAAGTCATGAGCATAGTTCTTTTCTTGTGTCAAGCTCGTTAAAAAATGAAACAAATCCTCTCCTAATTACGACGAGTCTTCCATCTGATCTCGTAAATGAACCTTCATTCCATCCAGCTATTAGTAACGAGTAATCTACTTAGGTGAATGAAATGAAGCTTGGGGGCACCTACTCTTACAAGGGGCATCCGACATGTCTTCTTGCAGGGGGAATTCAAAACATTCTTACCTATTGCACCCAATCAACAGCTAAAGTTCGGGGGAAAAAACAGGTTCAGAGCTCCAAAATGAATGGTAACTTTCAAATGGTAAAAATGAATAGTAAATCTCTTTTAATTAGTCATTTGATTATTTGCAATGAATATTTATTGTTGTGAGTATGGTTTTATTCCATTTTTATCATGAAACAATTATTTTTAATCCATTTGATATTGTTATAAACAGGTTTGCAACTGATGAGAAGATTAGTCGTGCAGAATTATTTCAAGAATGATTTGACCACAAAGCATAATTTTAATTTTATTCTAATTTTTCGAGCTTTGATAAAAACGAAAAAGGACTTGAAGTGCACTTTTATCTCTTTTTCGAGCTTCGATAACAAGGAAAAAGAAACCCTTGGAGTCTTCTTTTAGCTCTTTTCAGACTCTGATAATGTGAAAAGATTGTCGAGCACTTGTATTCTCAAGCTCATAAAAGTAAATGAATTGATATCTACTTAATATAATTTTAAGCCTTTTCCGGACTGAGATAGATTATTTACGAAAAAGGAATTCCTTAGTCGAACATGGCTAGGAGGTTCTCTCAGATATTATTTTACACTTTTTCTGATCTGAGCGACAACTTTACGAAAAAGTACTTATGGAGTTTTCTTTCGTCCTCTTTTTCAAACTCTCTAAATATGAAAAAGGACCGGACTGTCACTGTCGTTAGGCTCGTTAAAACATAAAATAGCAACGGGCTTGTTGATCATGGCAAGAATCGAGTTTCATTCATCGCTAAACTCGTTAAATTATTAAATAGAAATACATTATTCGCCCGAAGGGTTGAATTATAGATTAAGCATATGTTATCCTCCTCAATCTTATTAAAAAATAAAGAGGTACTAGTCGACAAATGACCAGGGAAAATTTGGGAAAGTGAATAGAACTTTTTATGGTAGCAGGTCGCTCTTGAACATGACACTTCACTCCATCACCATGACTTTTTGGGTTGGGTATTATTCTTGACAGTCCATTCATACCTATGGTTCATCATACCTTCACTTCAGTTTTGGGTCGATGTTGCCAACTCATCTCAATCTCGCCGATATGTTCAAGAGAAGTCATCCAGTGAATACTCATCCTTTTGTAATACTCATAAACCTTCATTCTCATGACAGTCATCCTTGAAAATTTCTATATCAAGTCATACATTTGTCTTTGAAAATCAGTAACCCTCATTTCACATTAAAGTGGCTTCCTGTCGACGTCAAATCATCATCCAAGAAGTTCACTTAGAAACATCATATTCCAGTACCATGAGGCTTGTTAAAGCATCGATAAGATCCTCGCTTCCGGACTTTTGACCAAAATATTTTGTTTGTCGTTCGACATAAAATCATCTACTCACGCCTTACGAAATGTAGTGCAGTATATTAAGGGCCATTGACATTAATGGTGGTTCTCTCACATTTGTTAACAGCTCACATCATTGGCTGGTAATCAAACGATGTCTTACCATGTTCGACTACAAATCATATATTTGCATGGCTAGACTTGTACCCGAACAATCGAGTGAACGAGATAAGAAGACCCTGGATCTAGTTTCAGCCACCCGGGCTGCGATTTCAGGATCCTTGTACACATCATCTGTACGGTGACATTATATACAGATCGTCATTCGAACATGGGCCTATATCTATAGGCATGTCTATAGTGTGCAACATTCCAATGTAGACGACCTTTTGCACTATGTACATGTTATTAGATATTCTATGTGCTGAGCATGGGAATTCCTTCCCTCGGCAATTCGTGATCAAGAGGATATATCATGATGTAATGTATTGTAAGATTGATGCAGGTCGCCACTCTACTTCAGCTCCAGCCCATCACAGTGTAAAGCATCTCATTCAAAAAATATTGTAATTATTATTTTGACTTCATGCTTTAGGGGGGAATCTGTTATAGGTCAATTTTGGCACCATTCCCAATGACCTGGTTAAACTGGACATCATCCCTAGAACCAATGAATATGGTTTATCATCCCCTATCATTTCAGTTGCTATATGCCCTAAGACAAAGAACAAGAAAAAATCATCCATGAATTCCATTGCAAGGTTTCCAAGATTTGAAGTACATTTTATATCACCTATGAGCTCACCAACACAGTATATTAAGGGGCTATGTGCATTGCATATTCAGGAACCTCCATTCAAGGGTGCTCTGCAAAGCACTCCCGACACTTAAGGGTGCATCAGTCAATTGGGAGCGAAATTCTCATTGTTCCAAAATATCCACATGGCCAGTGCCTTCTAGAAGAGTGCATATGTGTCAAAATTTGAATCCACGTGTCCATTTGACATCTCTGAGCTTGGGAACATGTCTTTTCTATTATTATAAATTCATTGATTGTAAAACTACCTTTAGCTCTTCTATAAATTGAGCATAGATCCTAGTGCTTGAAAAGGAAGAAATTGAGTAGAGAAATGTTGGTGGAATTTCAATTGAGGATTTGATTTGAGTGATATGCTGCTAGAAATATTTTCATTGTGATGAGGCTGGGATGATGTTGGAGTTGGTGACATCAAATCAATAGCTGGTTGTAACCTCCCCCTTCTATCCATTAATAATTAATATTGCTTCTTACTTTCCCACATATGTATATGTATAAGCTTATGTCTTTCATATTGTGGATTCTTATCTGATGTATATGTTTCATGTTTCATTGATTTAACTTATTAACATGAATAGCCATCTATATATTGCAATCTCTTCGTTGTTTAGTGTTCATTATTACAAGAAATATTTTGGAGATCTAGCTTGGATTTGAAGTTACAGCAAGAGCGACGGAAGGAGAATAGGAATCACTTGGACCCCAAGTAGGTTTCTTGATCTATGATGTGTGTCTATTTACTGTTAGGAAAAGTATCTGCAAAGTCTTTAATCTGTTGTTATAAATGCATAGCACCACATTTAGGGAAGAATTTTTTATCTGTAATTCATAATTTTGCATAACATTGTCTTATTTGTTAGGTTATCATAAGGATCAGTGGATAGATGAAGTCATAATTGGTTTCTTGTCTATCCTCTATGTAGATGCCAAGCCCACTATTATGTTCAACTATACTCAATTCCTTGCTAATGCAATCCATGATCAGTTCCTGAATTTTCAAATAGAAGGGGTATTCAAATACACCATTGTGTTGGTGTACATGTTTGCCTATTTTCAATCCAGCAAGTTCGAATTTGATATGATAAAGCAAGGTGAAGACTCTCAATCCCAATCTATCATTTTTTGGACAACTCTATTGAGAAAGGAGTAGGAATACTACTCATACAAGATCTTTGTAGACATATTTTTTCATCCAGAAATCAGTGCACTCAGAAGCACCACAGATCCTAGGGTCAATGAGGAAATCAAGAAAGTGATGTAGTTGACAGAGTATATCAGGATAGCAGATTGGTATCTCTACCAGAACTACACAGAGATCAGGGTTTATGATAGTGAATTGGCCCCCTATAAACTATTGAAATACCTCTCCATGAGGATATTACCCTTGAGTATATCAGGAAAATGATAGACGTTGATGAGGTGAATTTTTTTTGGCCAAGAAGAAGTCACAATTCAGGATCAAATCCCAAATCGGCCCATTCATTTGCAACAGCAGGGCAGCAGGGGGAGAAGTAGATAAAATACGGAAAGAGATGAAATTGACACACAGTTTCACCTGGTCCTATGATCCAATGGGGATCATCTCCAAGAAGAGGGTGGAAAACAAGTCCACACCCTACACCCATACCCATAGACTGGAGATAGAGAAGTACATGAACCAAGAAGAATGGGTGGCAGACACACTCCATAAGGCTAAAGAGAAAGTCATCTCTACTTTAGGAATCAAAACACCAAATCCACTAGAGAAGAAAGCAGCAGGAGTTCAATATGACAAAGGAAGGGAGCCTGAAAAGTAAATAGGAAGTAAGAGGACCAGGGAAGATCCAACAGACATGGAAATTGATTCCTCCACTAAGGAGTTCAAAATGAAATATAGGAAGAGATCCAGGGTCAACATGGGGCTTGACCAAGGAAGTGAGACCGTCCCATTCCAACAGCCGAATTTGAAAACTCCCACATATACTTCCACTACAGAACAAGAGGAGGAAGACATATATGACACATTCAGGGAAATCAAGAGAAGGAATTAGGCCCTAAAGACCAACACCTACAATAAATTTTGGAAACAAACAAGCATCTCCTAGATTAGACCCCTATCAGCCTCTGACTCTGAGAAGGGAAGAATGAGGATGGCATTCTTGGAAGCACAAGTTCCTCAGCCCAAAGGTGCAGTGGACTACAAGAAGACATATTTTGAGTTTAATTCAAATAAAATCCACCCAATAGACTAGATGAAGATGCACAAGAATACTAGGGAAATTATCTCCTCCACCATAAATAACACATCCATGAGCCTCTCAAAACTACAGGTGACTTTGTCCAACGCATAGTCACAATTAAAGTTGGAAAAGGTCTCCGCGATTGCCAAAGATTCAAAAATAAAATATCTGGAGAATTTAGTGATACATCTCGGGTACAATCCATCAAACATAGCAGTGGCACAAACCCTTGTGAGAAAGAAGAATGAAAACATAGATTCTCTGAGGAGGCATCTTAAGATTCGAGTAACAGAAGACCCTATGGCCAAGGAGATAGAAGAAACTGAAATATAGAAAGCAGAAATGTTGCAGTTAATTGTTGAACAAACAGAGAAGATCAAGAATATGGAGGATGAGATGGGTAAAATGATAAAAGAAAGATAGAAAGAAATAATGGATGCAGTGAAGGGAGCAGAAAAAGAAGCAGCTAAGGCCACGATCCCCCTATAAGAAGTTCCTTTTACAATGATCCCAGCAGCTACAACATCCACAGGAGCACTGGGGGAAAGTAATGATCAACTAGCCAAGGCGATGGAGAACATGTCTCTACAGTCATCAAAGATCAAAAGGTTGCGGACTAAACTCAATGACTTGCTGGAGAAACTCAAAGGGAAAGACTATGCCCATGCCACAGAGTTGTATATTAGAAAAAAGCTAAATGAGAGCTTCCAGAATTCTCTTCAGGAGTCCTCAATCGGCTACAAGATGGGAAGGGTGAAACAAATCATATGGTTGGATATAATTGATTCTATAAATGATATATGGCCCTCAATTCAGATAATTTTTTAACAAAGAGATCTAATTGAGGTAATGAAAATTGTCATTGAGAAAACAAATGAGGAACTTGGAAATAAGCCCCAAACTACCAACAAGATCATCAAATTCCTGAATTCCAAGAGCATCCATGAATTGGAGCAACTAGAAGTGGCTGACAGAACAGCTTATGTTCTTGAGTTTAAAAGGATGTTGAATAAGAAGAGTCTAGTCACACAGCTAGAAGAAAGATGCCATTAGTTGGAGATTGGGGTGAGTAGGTTTTTCAACAAGATTGAGCCACTAAAAAAAAGGGTTTTGCCTTCCTTGTTTTTCATCAATGATAAATTGATGCCTAGGACTGATTATGTAAAGAGTCTCACAGAGATCTCCGAGGACACAGCCAAGCTCGCAAATCTAATGAACACCATGACTGGGAAAGCATTCTATGAACTCATTAGAAACGATGTCTTAATACACCATGAGGTGAAGCACATTTTTTAGCTGAAACCAATGTTCGTAAAGTACACTGAGACTGATGAAGTCTAAAGGAAGCTGAACAGGACCAAGATCCTAAATTGAGAGAGTTGGGAAAATCTATGCAGGCTCCAAGAACAATGACAACTCAGTTCGGTGACAAATTTGGAATCCCAGTGAATTTTCAGTG
Organism: Pinus albicaulis; assembly: GCA_034641835.2. Lineage (NCBI taxonomy): Eukaryota > Viridiplantae > Streptophyta > Pinopsida > Pinales > Pinaceae > Pinus > Pinus albicaulis. Next base: position 477,754,617 of record CM076580.1, read on the forward strand.
TCAACACATCCAGTGTATCAGATTCACTAGCACTGCAGGCCTCCAAAATGTTAGATAATGGCTCCACAAGAACGTCGGGCACCTGCTAATAGGCCCATTACAATGAAGGGACACTTCCACTGTAACTTCGGACATTTTTCTAAAAATAGTCACTACGCGTCCATGAATGAGACGCGCAGACCCATTTTTAGTTACTCTTAGAGTAGACAAACTGATTTCCCTTTCGATAACGGCAAGTCAGTGCAAATAATTTAAATGTAGGTTTTCGTTATGTAAAAAGGGTTGGACCCTAGTTTTGTAAGCACTTTTCGTTGCAAGTATTCACACTTTTCAAGTTGGAGCATCAATAAAGATGTAATATCCCAAAATAGGTAAAATCTACAATGTTAAGAATATCTTATAATATTCCCAAATTGGAGACCCAGCAATATGAAACACAACAATGGAGTAGCAGTAATAACTCAACTCATAGAATGTGAGAAATATTCATAGCCATCTTATTAAGTTATATCAGCAACAACTGTATACAAGATCTTGAGGAAAGTGTTACTCAAGATAGGCAATGATCAGCCTCAAGAAACAAGTACATGAATCATGACAAAACACTGCTAACACAAGTGTGCCCAAGCTATGACTGTGCAGTTTTATAAGAGCAACTGCATGCAAACATATGTCAAATACATAGATATACAAATGTATGGCCCATACAACATTGGGAGTGAAGATCTCAGCTCCAAAATACTACCTCAAGTCAATCCTAAAATGATTGGCTAAAATATAAAAAATATGCAAAATGCCAGAGTGCAGGGTAGCAGCTGCAACTCAAGAACTGGAAATGGATGGAGAAATCTGAATATGCTACATTTGATAAAATACCTCCTCCAATGTATCTTCCAAGTGAAATTCTGATCCTATCACTGAATATCTCACCCTCTCAATAATCTGCAAAACCCCTACTGCAAATGATCACTAGAAATAACGCAGTTTCTGATGGATACTGCACTGTAGGAGCAAGGGAATGAGTTGGCCCAATGCCAAGATCTACAATAAGCTCTGAAACCTTCCTCACTAACCTTCCAAATGAATGGAAGCTCCCTCCTCTGAAAATCAGCTCCGGAAATGGTGTTGAGGACCTCCACTGCAACACCCTGCAACACAATGTTATACTTGAGCAGAAATAACATTGTAGCTAAAGGAGGTGGCTTGGCCTTGAGCCTGAATGTGGAGAAGGAAGTACAAGATCCTTCAAGAGGCCTCTCTTGGAAGGAGAAGGATTCCTAAACAAGAGATCCTTGTGCTACGCAACACTGCAACTCTGCTAAACAGCAGGAATCTACACAAAGTCTGAACAGACCATAAAATCAATAATACATGACATGAGTAACAATGGCTTCCTTGCCCTCCTTTTAAACAAGTGAGAACTCTCTCCCCATTAGTCCCACTCCTTAGGGTTTCCTTCACCAAGGAAACTTCCTCCCATTCACACTGCGTTGTCTCTCTAAGTGGTCTCCACCTCTTATCCCAGTGTTGTCGACTTGGTCAAAATTGACCTTGTCCTCATGCAAATGTCATCTTTCATACTTGAGGGTATGAAATCCAACTCTTCTGAATATCCCTTTTCATATTATGAGGGATTTTATTCATTATTCTGCAATGTATGGGTCTCCTTACCCATTTATATACCTCCTATGTGTAAACAACAAAATTTAATATTCCCTTTAGCTGTGTGCTAAAGTGGGAATATTACAAAAGAGATCATTTTGCAAGATTCATGTGTTTTGTGTCCTAGTGATGTTTTTCCTTATTCATGTTTCATTTTTTCCCACTATAATCTCTTCATTTATAATTATATTTGTAAATAAGGAAGGTTAGATTAAGATTTGTTGTTTAAAAGTACCTTAATTCTGACTTTATTTACAATTTCATTGTTTTCTTTTGATGTATGGTTTAAGAATTCTTATTTTCTCTTAAGTCATTACTGAAAACACTTTTCTCCATCCCATAATTCCACACAGCTATAAACACCAGTATTCGTAGCTAGCTTGCCTTGCATTTTCTCTAGGTTTTGATGTGTACACCCAACCTATTTTGACTCCATAGCCTAATGGAAACTGTTTAGAAAATACCCCTTCTATCCAACCAATAACAATCAAACAAACAACCCTTATAATCAATTTAACTAGCCTAATATCAGTAAGCTTAAATAGATCTAAATCTAATAGAGAGATCCCTCTCTCAGTCTAGGAGGGATAGATCCTAGGCTTCAAGTGGTTTTCATGTTGTGCTTTATACTTTATTCTTTCTAATATTCTAATTTATAGAGTGATAATAGCTGGAAATTGAGAAAATACTAGGACATACATACACAAAATTTGACACGGTTTTTTTTTAGACAAATGTCCCGGGAAAAAACCCAACTTGGGAAAACTAGTGTACCAGTGAGGGTTTTTATTATTATATAGAAATGAAATATGAGTAAAATCTATGGATGCCTAACTGGCAACAAAATAAACAAGAAAATATGGGAAATATTATGTTAAGGGAATTTCCCTTCTTCCATGTTGGGTGTGTGTTATATTCTTTGCACGACTAGTCGCACACGCAAGGGTGTCACAGGGGGGGTGATATCCACCAATGTATGTTGCGTTGGGTGTGGTAGGGGGGTCACAAAGAGGGATCCAACCCCCTCCCCCCCTTTCGAAGGCTTTAGAGGGGGGTGGTAGCCCCCTGCACAAGGTCTAGGGCAGCGCCCTGGGAAAAAAAATTTGCGGACCCAAGGAGGGGGGGCATACCCAAAGATGGTGGGAAGACCTACCCATGGTTTTGTGCATGGTTTTTTCAAATGGTTTTTGGCATGATGGTTTTCACCCATGGTATTTTGTAGATCTGGTCAAGGGAACTACAAGTATGTTCTAATCCAGGGTTAATGGATTGGGGTTTTATGAATGATTCAACATGTATATGTGTGTGTGTGTGTGTGTGTGTGTGTGTGTATTGTAATCTTGAATGGAATATAATGAAAAATCAATATGGTAGTCCCAGTTTTTGGATTCAAGGGAAAATCTAAATGTATATTTGTTTCACTTTTTATGTTCTCTCCATTGTTTATTTTCTTTTTTAATAATTCGTTTGCAGGTAATATATGTACAAGTTTAAAACCTACATTCCACAAACAATATTGGCACAAATTCCTTTAGAAAACTTGACCTCCTGGACCCTCTATGTCAGCCACTGTGATACTCTGTGCAAACCTTATGATTTCAAGCCCCAAACCTGCCTCTGATGAATTCATTATTCATGTCTCTATTGAGGAAATCACCTCTTTGGCACTCTAGACCCTCTTCCTAGCCTATGGAACTGAGGACAAATTTCTCTCCAGCTAAATCGAATTTCCATCTGAAGTTGATTGTGCAATCCTCTGCGCTCCCTAACTGGGAATAACTTAGCCCTCTTGTTTTTTCCTCTCCAGATCTAGAAAACTTACTCCAAATATTTGGCCCTACCCCTCACTATCTTTGTTACTTCACTGAAGCTAAAACTCTCCCACAACTAAATGTAGTTACTCTAGAAAATTGAATTCTCCAAGTGACTCTAGTGCATTCTCCATCACCGCATCAATCTCTTCTTATTTCTTCCCGTTGGGACTCTAATGGCCAAGATTAAATCTCAATTTATGGCTCATGTCATTTTTGGATCGATCCATGTGAGCTTCTAGAGAATTATCACCTTGAATTAATTAGTTCTAATTAATTATACATATTCCCTAATTTTAGACTTAGGAAATATTTAAAAATCAGCTAATAATATAATTAAGCCATCTCTAGGTGGAATTTCCAGAAAAAATAAATAAATAAATAAATAAAAATAATAATAAAAAAAAAAAAAATGAAAAAATTTGGGTTTTGGATATCTAATGTATTCTAGCCTCTTCACTAAATTTTGTGGCTAGAACATATCCCATGCTACAAAATATAACACTCCCTCTTAGAGAGGAATGTGTTCTAGTGTTGCACACCCTATCACAACACCCTGTCTTTGTACCATCTCCTATCATGTTGTTGATGTCAAGCCATTATGAATGTTAGCCACTACCCACCAACTACTACGCAACTCTGATGTTGCTTATGTGTCGCTATTGACCCTATTGTATTGTTGCCAACACTGCATCTGCATTGCAACTCTGTTGTTGTTGCAACTGCAACAACTGCAACTGAAAAACATCCAAAATATTGAATTAAATGTGTTTAGTATGATGCATCTGTCACACGAGTCCCTGACTGCTACTAGTTATTGCTATGTCTATTGAATACTCTACGTTACATTTAACTCTGCATTGCTCCACCTACATTGTTTCCAACTCTATATTGTGATCCACGGCATATGACTATTACTAGTCTCTACAATTGTCACTCTCGTATCTCACTGCATCAATTTCCACTTATCCATCCTGCTACAGAATATTGTGGTCCCTCATAGCTAGGTAATAATCCATGAGGTGTACTCATCAAGGACCCTGCTCAAATATGACTACAAATCTAAGTCACCCCACCTCACTCCTAGAGGTATGTGGGAAATCATAGTGAAGTCTTCATATAGCCTAGAAGATAGCGTATCTATCTCAGAATTTATTGTTTCCCAGTCCCGGTTCTCCTACTTGTCCTTCTTATTGAGAGGAAAATGTGTACTGTATTGAAAAAACTCGCCACACCTAAAGTACTTGACCTTGGATACATCCTTATTCTTCTTCTTTTGTTCCCCCATGTCCCTGATTGGGACCCTTTGATGTGAGGGTCACATTCTCCTCCTCCTTCACCACCTTCGATCTTCTACTATTGTTGCCATTAATGGATCTCTTTAATATATCTCACCTCAATTGATCCTCTTGCTACAAATAGTCCCACATTATGTCCCATTCTGAAAGTGTTTCTATGCCCAAAATACTTTGAAAAGTTACCTTCCAATCCTTTGAGATGCTACTGAGTGCTAATTGCACTAGCTCTGATGGTTGAGGTGTTGCCCCAATAGATAAAAGTTGGTCTCGGACCTCCTAATTCCTAGTGAGGAAGGGATCTATTCCTTCCCCCTTCTGCATCTTGATGCATCTCATATTCTCCTCTATGAACATCTTTTACTACTCAAAAGTACACTAGTATAGCGTGGAGAGAGCATCCCACATTTATTTGGTCGTTACCTTGGCCACTTAATGTGATACTATATGGTCTGGGACTCCATCCAAGATCAACCGCTTCACCCGTGCCATCTACTTCCTATGTTCCTTCAGTTGATCTGCATCATGAGGAATTGCCACCATATTATCAATGTAGTCTTTCAGGCCATATTCATATTGAAGGAAAGAAATCATATGCTTCCAAATTACATAGTTAGAAGATCCATCCAACATATCATGATCTATAAGCCCTAAAGTGGTCATCTCGAATATGATCTGCAAACTCCCTCTTCCTTTTCTTGACTTCTGCTCTGCTACTCGCACTCCTTCCTGTAATGTGTTGTTTTATTAGTTGCTACTACCAATATACAAGTCGGAAAATCATATTTCTTGACTAGAAACCCTTAGAGAGAAATCTCCCTCTGTTTGTGTACTTTTCTCTTCAACACGACATTGGTTTTTCTCTAAAAAACTGATGAAAAAACATCTGCATCCAACCAAAAATGTACTCAGTGAAAATCTGAGCTTCTCCCTCTTCTTGCTGGAATCACTCAAACTTGATAGTCAAATTTGGTATGCCTCACTACACTGAAAAATCTAACTTTCCCAAGCAACTTGTCCTGCCTGTAAATGGACTACATTTCCTCTAAAAATTTTGTCCTACTTCTCCCTCTAAGTAGTGAAATTATCCTCTTCGTTTTTTAGCTTCCCGTATGATCACTTACACTCTGATATTATGTGAAAAATTCATCTATCACAACAATTGGAAATTATTATCCTAATAATTAATTTTATTTGACAATTTATTTGCAGGTTTCTACAACAAATACCAAAGAATTCACACTATGATTTTCACAAATAAATTGTGGAATAAAATAGCATTGGAAACTGAGAAAATACTATCACACACACACACACACACACAAATAAGTGGACACCTTTATTTTTGGACAAATGTCCCCAGAAAAACCCCAACTTGGGAAAATTTGTGTAGTAGTGAGGGTTTTTATTATTATGCAGCAGTGAAATATGAGTACAATATATGGATTCCCAACTAGATATCCAAACAGAAAGAAAATATGGGAAAATTTAATATAGGGGAATTACCCTTCTTCCACAAGAAATCCTGGCACAACTTCCTTCAGAAAAATCAGCCTCCTGGACCCTCTATGGTAGCTTTTTTGCAGACCTTATGATGTTAATCTTCCAACATTCCTCTGATGAAGTCGTTATGTATGTATCTGCTAAGGAAATATCCTCTCTAGCACTCTGGACCCTCTGCCCGGCCTCTGGAACTGAGAACGAAATTCTCTCCAGCTACATTGAATTTCCCTCTGAAGTTGATTGCACAATCCTCTATGTTGCCTCACTGGGAATAACTCAACCTTCTTACTACTACCTCTATGGATCTGGAAAACTTCCTATGGATCATTTTCCCTGCCCCTCATTGTCTCTTTTATCTCACTGAAACTTGAACTCTCTCAAAACTAACTATTGCTACTCCAGAAAATTGAATTCTCCAAGTGAATCAAGTGCATTCTCCATTGCCACATCAATCCCTTCTTATGTCTTCCTGTTGTGACTCCAACAGCCAAGATTAAATCTTAATCGATGGATCAAATCATTTCTGGATTGATTTGTGTGAGTTTTTAGAGAATTCTCACCTTGACTTAATTAATTATGACTAATTAGCCATATTCCCTAAGTTTAGACTTAGGAAATATTTAAAAATAGGCTAATAATATAATTAAGCCATATATAGGTGGAATTTCCATAAATAATTTATGGGTTTTGGATATATCGTGTATTCTAGACTCTCCACCAAATTTCGTGGCTAGAACACATCCAATGCTACAAAAGCTAAAGATTTCACAATGTCTTCGCTTGACAAGATATGCCTCTTTCTAAATCTAGCCTCATTTTCCCCATTGGTTCTTTCTTCTTGTCTCAAAGGACTTTGCATGTCCCTATGGCTGGCCCAAAATTCATACTACCTATTCCTTTGTAGGTTTGATAGGCTTTGCCAGATAAATACATTGACTTCTTCTTGTTTCTCTTTCCCTCTAACAAGCCTCTCATTGTCATCCTTACAACTCCTTGTTTATGCTCTCAAGCTCCTAAATGTGTCCATCCAATTAGGAGATTCTATCCCTCCTTGTTGTCCAACTGATCTTTCCTCTTCATTTTTCCTTCCTTCTTCATATCCATGTTCTGATTGATTAGAGATATATTCCACCATTCTGCTATTTATTCCTTGGTTCGTTGGTTCTATATTGTACCATCCTTTGTTATTCATATGGTCTTTAACCTTCATCTGCGACATGCACAAACATAATTGTTAAATTCTAAAAAATCTCAATGCATTATAAACATTATCACCTTGGATTTCTATTGGAAATTTGTTGGTGTAAATCCAGTGCAACATCACACCTCAATTAGTGCATTAGTATCAATAAAATAATATAAATCATTAGCACCATGCTACAGCTGGAAATACTGAGAGGGGGGTGAATCAATATTTTTTTTCAATTGTTATTTTTACCAGTTAGATCACTTATATTTAGAACACAAAATGAACAATAAGAATAAATTATTTTATTAATTTCTTCTTTACAATAAATCAAGTACAATATATATAGGGCTCTAACCCTAGATGAAGACATCAATATTCAATCTCCCAGGATCTAACCTTATCAACTTTGAGGCACCAACCTATAGGGCTCCAACCCTATCTCTGGTACAGGCTCCAACCTGGTTTCTTGAGGACTCTTATCCTCTAGGGTTCCAACACTATCCTCCAAGCACCAACCTTGTATTTTCGAGGCTCCAACCTCTTGTCAAGTTATATTTGGTTGTACTTCACGACTCCCAATTTCTCCTTCATCGAGCCCTATCAATCTTTGTCTTCACTGTAGTCTCCAAATAATTTCATCAATGACAACCTTGATCTCTTCACATGAAGGTGTATTTGTTGTCCTTCATGGTACCCAATAAAATCCTCCAAGTCACCTCATGATGACATCAACAATGCATCATTACCTTCAATGTTATATTCAAGATAACTCAAGACTTCTTCACCAAAATGTCTTCACAAGCTCTTCAATGATGCTCCAAGATCATCTTCCAGATGTCTTCACAAGATCTTCAATAATGGTCCACAACTTTAAGGATGCTCGTCAAGGAGGTGATAACATGTCTGTAAATATTATGTTTGCTTCAAGACCTACTTCTAGAGCTCCTCCAATCAATGATTTAAGAAGTGTCACAAGTTTTCTCATACTAGATGTTAATAGGCGTGCTGCAAACTAATGTGACCGCTCTTAAACAATGTTCAAAATATGAAACATGTCAGAACTCATAACTTGAATATAATCTATGCCTCCTATATAATTTTGAGCTTAAGGGAACACACTGAACTTCCAGAAGACAACCTTCAACTAGTTATCCAAGCCTTCAACTGATTAGCCTAACATTTGTCCTCCACAGGTCTGCAATACAACAAGATTCTGCCACAGGTGTGTATCTGAGCTTCCAATAAAGGCAGAAATATGAGCTTCTAGTCGGAGGCTTTTCTAAGATATTTTTAGCACTATACTGAGTTGTAACTTTGTTTTATGCCATATATTTTGAGTTTTGTAGCTCACTGGTTAGGGCTTCATGTGCCACTACAACAACCCTCAACTCATCCTTAAAATTCTTTCAACATTTGCACTATCCCGCATCTCTTTTAACCTTGTGCTTTGCGTCCTTCTAGACTGTTATTACAAACTTTTCATGGCCCAAAATTTCCCTAAACTAATGTTATGTTCAACACATCCAAAACACAAATTCTTAGCAATGTTCCTCAAATTTGAAGCCTCCAAAACACAGGTCTGAAATTTCCACAAAGAAATATGCCCAAAATAGAGATATCCCTTGGCCTCCTTGCTGTGTCTTTCCTTCACTCTAAAATCTTCACCGAATTATATGTTTTTTCACCGAACTTGATGCCAAGAATGAAGTGTATATAGTGGTATTTTCAAGCTAAACCGAAAAGGCATGTCAAAGTTTGGAGGCAGACTTGTGTCCTTGAGCATAGGTCGACTTAATGTCAGAGTTAATTTCCTTAAATTAAAAAATCAATATCTCCCAAACTATTTGGAGTTTCGGGGCAAGTAAGGGCTCGTTAGAAAGAGGAAAAAATCTTCTTTCAGATGCTCTAGGTCCCATGTTGAAAGGATGCCTATAAGGTTGAAAAATTTAATTTAATTTTTTATTTTCCTTAAATTTGGTGGAGAAAATATTTGGGATAAAATTAGGAGTGTTTGGGACAACGTGTGGTTATTAATGGCATATCCATTTTTTGCACCAATAATATTATTATGAGTGTCATCATGAGAATATCCAACAAATTCATCATGATAGTGAATCCATAATTTTCTATTTGGAGAGCTTCAAAGAGTCTTCAAACCACCATCTAGATCATTAAATGAGATCTACCAAAAATGTCATGATATGCCATCAAGTGTTCTTCAAGTCCTTCATGTCATGTCCCCAATCATTGTCCATGTCATCAAATGGTCCTCAATGTCATCATCAAATGGTCCTCCATGTCATCATGTAGCTTCCAACCATGTCATCAAGACCTTCATCGAATGACATCATCAAGTGTATTCTTCTAGGTTACGAAAAAAGGTACATGATTGACACTTGGAACCTTAATAATATTTTCCATCTTGACATCATTTTGGTTCCAAGATTATTCATCAAGAGTAAGCACATCATCATTAATGGAAACCTTATTAACCAAGAGTGACTTGTCATCATGATAAAGGACCTCTTCATGCGATGTCTACATGATATCATTGCAAGGGTTTTCCATTAGGGTTTTTAGGTCTTTACAAGAATATTGATTTCCATATTGACATCAATGAATACCTGATACCAAAAATATCCCCCTTTGTCATTGATTGAAATATTCTTTCCCTTCCAAATTTTTCTCCCCCTTTGACATCAATGGAAAATAGGGTGCCGAAGTTCTCCCCCTATCATGTTGCTTCATGTTGTTCCCCCTGTCATGATAGTCTTTATTCAGAAAATATGGTCCATGGTCTATGTGTTTGTATCTCTTCATGTGATAAACCATCTTCCCCTTCTTATATTATCTCCTCTAGCTAATGAAGGATTGCTCGCCTTGTGTGATCAAGTGGAATACATCTTCATAATATCTTTATTTTTTCAACAGAGTTACTTTCGAGGGATTATCTATCAAAATTTTCCATGTGTAACTCATCAAGGATTTCATAGGGCCCATTCATCGATAGCTTATGCGAGAATCCTAAGGAATCACAAAACTCCCCCTAACTATATGCATGGTCTTGTTTTAGGTAGATTCTTGTCATCAATACTTGGAATATCAAGGATTAATTTATCAATTCAACAACATGTGTTGTTGGTTGGAGAGGTCAAGAGGCTTCTGGATTCAACTTTATTCCTTCTCCAAACTTTTGTAACTTTTTACTCTGGCCTGGTTGTCATGGTTTTAGCTTATTTCAGAACCCAAGTCAAGTTACAATCACATGCCATATGTCCAATGTTATGGAAATTGAAGCACTCTATCTTGTTCATGAATAATAAATCATGACTTATTCCTAAAAACTTGGTTCTAGGAGCTTGATGGGGACCATTATATTTTTCTTTGTGATATTCCCTACAATATTTTTCCATGTGCCCAAAGTTTTTACAAGAATAATAATATCCAATAAATATACTTTGGTACCCGGGAGTTGAAGAGTTCTTTGAAGTACTTCTCGTGTCTTTTTGCCTTGGGATTATTTGATGATATTCATTGCCTTTTATATTCTTTAAATAATCTATAAGTCTCCTTGGAGTATGGTTTCTTCTAATATCATCTTGACTCTTACCTTTGCTGGAACTAGGAGTATCATTTCTTCCTGGCTTCCTTGCATTCTTTTTTTTTGAAGCATTATCATTCTTGCTTGAGGGTTCACTTGCATAGACAAGACTTGTTTTATCAAGAGGATATCTTTGATGACTTAGGATGTCATCTAGGGTTTGAGAGCTTTTCAAGTTATTATTCAGTGAGAAAACTTCCTTTTTAAGAATGAAAATTTCTCCTTTCAATTTTTCGCAATATTCATCTTTCATGACTAGTTGTTTCTTCATTTCTTCCATCATCCGTGTTGCTTCGTGTGCTTCAATTTTAAGGGATATTATATTTAATTTCATTATGAAGATTTCGTCATTCTCCTTTTCTAGATGTATCTCCATTTCTTCTTTTATTCTTGTAGCTTCACATGTTTCGGCCTTGAAAAGATTGATGTCTAATTTTAGTTTGAATATTTCTTCATCCTTTTCTTCTAGTTGACATATCATGGTGTTTCTATCCTTTTCTCCTTCATCAACTTGTCCTTCTATGAATGCAAAATTTTCCATCACATTATCGGCTCCTTGCACTTGTTTCCTTGCTTCTTCTAGTCGAGATGTAAGGGAGGAGACCTCTTCCTTGTATTGACCAATATAGGCTTCAAGTTTTTCTAAACTCTTGAGTCTTTGTTCAAGGTGGCTTGACAAAGTTTCTTCCCTTTTCTTTTCCTTATCCAATTGATTTTTCATGGATATGACTTCTTCATGATGCTTTATTTTGTTTTGATGAAATTCCTTCTTAAATTTGGTGAGCTCCTCATCTCTTCCTAGTACTTGAAGCTTGAAAAGGTCAACTCCCTTCCTTGTCTTATATTGGTCACCAACTTGCACTTTCTTCTTAAGTTCCTCATTTTCCTTTTTCAAATTATTAATTTCTTCCATGGAAGCTATGAGTTTTGTCAGGATATCTTCCTCAAAGTCTACTTTATTATCTTCATCTTCTAGATCTTCATTATCCTTGATGTCATAATCACTCTTATCTTCAGCTTCCTTGTTGAGCTTTGGATTTCCTTCTTGTTTTCCATCATATTCTTGACTAGATATTTTTTTCAACGTTCCTTTTGAGTGAAGATCATGAAGTGTATCCCATATGCCTTTTGTTAACGAACATTTTTTCCAAATTGGCCTTCATAGAATCAGGTAGCCCATTCAATATTTCTTTCATTTCTCTTGTATTATACTCCTTGGATTGTCCTTCCATCATGCTATCAGTAATCATCGATTTCCAGACTTCAACGCCTTGAGTCTTTCAAAAATTCCTCATTCTTTCCTCCCATATATCAAAGTTTCCGTTGAACAATGGAGCCTTCACAAATTAATTTACTTAAAATTTGACGGTTGAGGAAGACACATCTTTATGAGGATTGGAGACTTTCTTCCTTGGCTTTTCTATTTGTGTTCTAAGGATCAACCTTCAAGTTTTTAGCCTTTGAGTGAAGGTACTAGCTCTGATCCCAATTGTTGGAAATACTGAGAGGTTAGGTGAATCAATATTTATTTTAAAATGTTATTTTTTCTAGTTAGATCACTTATATTTAGAACACAAAATGAACAATAAGAATAAATGATTTTATTAATTTGTTCTTTACAATAAATCAAGTACATTATATGTAGGGCTCCAACCCTAGATTAAGACATCGATATTCAATCTCCTGGGCTCCAACCTGTATTTTCCATGCACCAACTTGGACTTCCCAAGGCTCCAACCATGTCAACTTTGAGGCACCAACCTCTAGGGCTATAACCCTATCTCTGGTACAGGCTCCAACCTGGTTTCTTGAGGACTCTTATCCTCTAGGGTTCCAACCTTATCCTCAAAGGCACCAACCTTGTCTTTTCGAGGCTTCAACCTCTTGTCAAGATATATTTTGTTTTTATTCACGACTCCCAATGTCTTCTTCACTGAGCCCTATGAATCTTCGTCTTCACTATAGTCTCCACGTTATGTCATCAATGTTAACCTTAATATCTTCACATGAAGGTGTCTATGTTGTCCTTCATGGTACCCAGTCAAATCCTCCAAGTCAACTCATGATGACATCAACGATGCATCATGACCTTCAATGTTATCTTCAAGATCACTCAAGACTTCTCCACCAAAATTTCTTCACAAGGTATTCAATCATGCTCCAAGCTCAGCTTCTGGATGTCTTCACAAGATCTTCAATAATGGTCCACAACTTCAAGTATTCTCTTCAAGGAGGTGATAACATTTCTGCAAATATTATGTTTGCATCAAGGCATGCTTCTAGAGTTTCTCCAATCAATTCTTTAAGAAGTGTCACAAGTTTTCTCCAACTAGATGTTAATAGGTGGGCTGAAAACTTATGTGACCACCCTTAAACAATCTTCAAAATATGAAACTTGTGTGAACTCACAACAATAATGTATTCTATCCCTCCTCCAGAAATTCGAGCTTTAGGGGACACATATAACAACCTTCAACTAGTAATAGAAGCATTCAAATGATTAGCCTAACGTATGTCCTCTCATAGTTATGCAATACCACAAGATGTTGTCACAAATGTATTTCTAAGATTCCAATAAGGGCAGCAATCTGAGCTTCTAGACTGAGGTTTGTCTAAGATCTTCCTAACGCTGGACTGAGTTGTAACTCTATTTTCTGCCTTAGATTTTGATTTTTTCATCTCACTGGTTAGTGTTTCATGTGCCATTGCAACAACCCTCAACTCAGCCTTAAAACTCTTTCAATTTTTTCAATATCATGCTTCCCTTTTAGCCTTGTACTTGGCATCCTTCTACATTTTTATTACAAACTTTGCATGGCCCAAAACTGTCCTCAACTAAGGTTTTGTTCAACACATCCAAATCATAGATTTTTAGCAATGTTCCTCAATTCTGAAGCCTCCAAAACATAGGTATGACGTTTCTACAAAGAAATATGCCCAAAACAGAGATATCCATTGGCCTCCTTGTTGTGTTTTTCCTTCACTTTGAAATCTTCACCGAATTCTATGTTTTTTCACAAAACTTGATGCCAAGAATGAAGTGTCTAACATTGTATATATAGTGTTATTTTAAAACTAAACCAAAAATGCATGCCACTTTTTGGATTCTGACTTGTGTCCTTGAGCATAGGTCGGCTCAATGTCAGAGTTAATTACCTTAAATTAAAAAATCAATATCTCCCAATCTATTTGGGGTTTTGGGGGCAAGCAAGGGCTCTTTGGAAAGAGGGAAAAATCCTCTTTTAGATGGTCTAGGTCTCATGTTGAAAGGATGTCTCTAAGGTTGCAACATTTAATTTTCTTTATGATTTTCCTTAAATTTAGCGTAGAAAATATTTGGTACAGAATGTGGAGTGTTTGGAACATCATGTGGTTATTAATCGCTTCTCCATTTTTTTCACCAGTAATATTATTATGAGTGTCATAATGAGAGTATCCAACGAAGTCATCATGATAGTGAATCCATAATTTTCCATTTGGAGAGCTTCAAATAGTCTTCCAACCAACATCTAGATCATTAAATGAGATCTACGAACAATTTCATCATATACCATCAAGTGGTCTTCAAGTCCTTCATGTCATGTCCCCAATAATTTTCCATGTCATCAAATGTTCCTCCATGTCATCATAAAATGGTCCTCCATTTCATCATATAGTTTACAACCATGTCATCAAGACCTTCATCGAATGACATCATCAAGTGAAGTCTTCTATGTTAACAAATAAGGTACATGATTGACACTTGGCACCTTAAGAATATTTTCCATCTTGACATCATGATGGTTCCATTATTCTTCATCAAGAGTAAGCACAACATCATTAATGGCATCCCTATTAACCAAGAGGGACTTGTCATCATGAGCAAGGACCTCTTCATACAAGGTCTGCATGATATCACTGCAAGGGTTTTCCATTAGGGTTTTTAGGTATTTACAAGAATATTGATCTGTATATTGACATCAATGACAACCTTAGACCAAAAATATCCCCCTTTGTCATTGATGGAAATATTATTTCCCTTCCAACATTTTCTCCCTGTTTTACATCAATTGCAAATAGGGTGTCGAAGTGCTCCCCCTATCATGTTGCTTCATGTTGCTCCCCCTGTCATGGTACTCTTTCTTCTAGAAATGTGGTCCATTATCGATGTGTTTGCATCTCTTCATGTGATGAACCATCTCCCCCTTCCAGTATAAGCTCCTCTAGCATGTTAGCCACCTATAAAATTTTGCTATATCAAAAGGTGGCTAAATCATTTTTTGAGTCTTCAAGAAACAATTTTTATTGCAAAAAATTGTTAACTCTTAAAGCCTTATGAAGACATCATGCCCTTTGTTTAATCTTCACTGCTGTTTTCATTTTAAACTCAGAAATTTTGTTATTTTCATAGAGAAAAGACCGTTGCAAATTCCCATTTTTCCCCTCCTCCACTCCAAATTAACCTCCATTTTACCCCCTTGCTTCCTCATGAAATTCCTCTATTTTTCATGTATTCCCTTCTTCTCCTCATAAAATCCCTTTTGTAAGGTTTGAAACTCACTTATGAACCTTACCAAAACCCCCAAATCCATCTAAAACCTTGAAAATTTTCATAAAAAATAAGTTGTTTGACTATGGGCTTAAGCCCCTTTGGGCTAAGTCCTAACCACTTCCCCACCACATGCCCACGCCCTAGAACCAGGTGCTAAGCCCATCAGGCGCTTATCGCATCGGAAGAAATCGGCGAGCGCAATTTTGTGTGTTATATGAGACCTCTGATCCGATGAGCCCCTTTATACTTAACCCTCGATTCTTTGTTTCATTCGCATAACCTTGGGCCCGCAATCGGGCGCTAAAAACATTGTATAAAGCCTGTCCGATCATATTTTTCCTTTGTATATTCATAAAACCCTTTTTTCCTCAATTTTGTCTAAACCTGTCGATCCAATAATTTTAAATGAAAAAGACCGTTGATCTTTTCCCGATCAAACGGTCAATATAATCTCACATCGGAGATTTACAAATGGGTAAATTGAAAATCCCATCTCCTTCAGCCTGATGCCGATTGGCTCTTTTTATTTAATCCCCAAGCCCTTGCTACTTTATAAAACCAAGGCCCCGCGATCGGGCGCCAAAGCCACATATATATAACCCGCCCCAAGCCATTAAACCTTTGTATTTAATAAAAATCTGCCCTTTTTTATATTATAAAGGGGCCTGCCGTTCATTGGTCGAAACCCTTCTCCAGCGTTGAAATCTTGAGCCAATCAATGGCCAGCGCTATATTGCATTGGGAGATTTCATTGGCGCGTTAAATATTTTATTATGCCACCCCCGATTGGTCACCTTCTGATCCATCCTCCACTGTCGATCCAATCCACAAATCGACGGCCCACGATCAATCGCTTTGGCGCTGCTTATCCATCGCTTCCTCTGATAGTGAACCTTCCGATTGGATCTGGACCGTCCATACATCCAGATCCAACGGTCCAGGTTGCATCTCCCGACCTTGGTTAAAAACATACACCCCCGCTTTATAATGTTTTCCAAGCAGATCTCAATCGTTGATCTCCGCAGATCAACGGCTCATATTAAACCTTTTCTCTTCCTTGTATATTATTTCGTTAACCTCTAAGATCAATCTGAGCCGTCCATTTCATTTATCCAACGGCCCATATTAACCCCGACAAGCTCGACCCCTGTGGGTCCTGCCTCCCTCCAGATTTGATCTCAGCCATCCAATATTTGATCCAACGGCTCAGATTAAAACCTCCACGCTCTGCCCCACTTGTTACCTCCCGAGCACCTTTCCTATATTGCGCTCTTTTCACAGCCGTCAGATCTAAGATCCCAGATCTGACGATAGACGCGCATTTTCGCATAACTTTGAGCATGACCGTTAATCCCCAAAAAATTACGCGATATAAGATATTTTCAAAAGCCACGTGTCGGGCGGGGACGCATATCGCATTTGAAAAACTAAAACTGTTTTCCTGCCCTTCTGCTACGTGACACTACTGGTTTTCTCCTCTGAAACTGCTCTCCCTTATTTTTATTATGTTTTATCGCGTTCCTCCTTGACCGTTGATCTCTGCAGATCAACAGTCCCAGATAATTTTCACATTGATATATCACCCTCCGCCTTTTCCAAAGGGTCTTCATCGACCAATCTTGATCGTTGATCTCCATGGGCCAAACTAATCCGACAGCCTGCGATCATTTGGAAACCCCAATTTCCATTCCAATGCCTTTTCCTCCGCAAAGGATTTTTTAACCTATTTTCTCCGCATTTTCTGCCTGTCTTATGGTAAAGTGACTCTTTCGCTTTATATTATCATTATGGCTCCCCACCATTGATCTTTGCTAGATCGACAGGTCTAACTTAATCTCTCCACCATTTGCTCCTATCCACAGCCTCTGAAGTAGTTTTACCCAATAATGCAGGATTTCTTAATTATTTCTTGGTTTGTGCAGGACTTTAAAGGTTTTTCAAATATTTTAAAAGAAAATGAAAGGTCGAGAGTGACGAATCTCCAGGCCTTTATTTATCAAAGAAAATATTTTTGCAACGGTTCTCATCAAGGTTTATCAGTGCATCATGAGCACCGATACTATTATAAAGCCTCTGCACACATGCACATCAATAAGACACGGCGAAGCACAATTGAAACAAAAAGTATTAGTGTCGAAGACCTAACCACAGCAGAACTGAAGATTGAAGATTGTTTTCATAGTCTGGTGGATTACGGCTAAGATTTAAAATCAAAAGCCTAATCCAATAAATTAAACACAGTTAAAGGCAAATCAAAAATATTTATCAGACAGAGGATGCCTCCACTGCCACATCAGATGCTAATTGATTCCTCTCAGCTACTAGATTTCCACCTGTAGCCTCAAAGCATTCAACAGAGGGCCGAGTTATGATCATAGCAGAAGATATTTTCCCAATACAGTCGAACAGTTAATTCAGCCAAAAGGATTAATTACAAAAATATCAGCCGAGTTATTACAGCAATGACACAGAGCCTTAAAGTCAACAAAAGCTCCCACCGAGCTTACTTCTTAATGTGAAACAATTAATACAGATAAAATATATGTAAACTTCTCCATCGAGCCCCTTAAAGGTTGAGAAGTATTAATCTGTATTAATTGAACCTTGGGGATATTTTATCCCATCCCACCTCCTCATTTCTTTTATAAATACTTCTGTAGAAGATGAAACAAGGTTGGTTGCAGAACTTTGAAATATACATGTGCTCGAAACTTTCTACTTGTAAATAGTGTTCAAAGGCTCTTGAAGCTCTGTTTGTGATTAAATAAGTTAGTCTGAGAAGTGAAGATGATTGTTGAACTGAAACATTGGACTTGAAGATGTAATTGGTTTGACTTCAATATACAAGTTGTTTCTTGGGATCCTGGTCTATATCATTTGTGAAGTGTTTCTTTCTTTGTTATTGTTTTTCCTTTCATGTATGCCATATTTTCCATTATTCTCTGATAAAGAACAAAAAGCATAGAGTTAGGACTTACTATTTACAGTACCCTTCTCTGGCTGATAAGATTTATCTCAATGTTTTCCTCTAAATTTGTTATTTAGGAATGATTAAATACAGTCTAAGCAGTTAGGAATGCTGGCGTTCCCTCGTCCTACTGTTTTCTTTAAACGTCGTTCTCAAATGTTATTTTCATTATTTACTTAGTAAAGTTAGACTAGAAAAGTGATGGTGTGCCCTTTTTTCTAGCTTCTTTCTCCAAGGGTGAATTCTGAAAGTTTCCCTAAGTGTTTTCTGAAAGCAGACTAGATTTAAAAGTATCTTATCTGATCTTAAGTTGCATTTTGTTCGTCTTATGTGTTTTCATCCTTTCTGAAAGTAATTATGCGGATTACTGGATTGTTGGTCTCTTGAGTTATCTTTAAAATGAGCTTGTCCAAATAGGTTTATGGTGAGCCCTACCCTTTGGTTGGTTTTAAACAGTTTCTTAAAAGGCTTTTTCTTGTTTGGACAGACTATAAATCCTTTTTGAAATTATTATCAGTTTCCACCCCTCCAACATTTTATTGTTTCCATTCCATCATTTAATCTCAAAGATCTTGTGATATAGATGACTTTCCCCTTGGATCACTCTTGAATTGTTGCACAATTAAAACCCTTTTATGACTCCATAGCCCAATGGACTAAAAACCAGCGCTATATCTATCTTTTTAGCTGAAGCTTGTTCTGATTGCTTGCAACTTCACACCTTTGAAACTCTTTCCATTTATGACTTCCCACCCAAATAATAATCATGCTCAACCATCCAAAACAAACAAAAACATTTGGTCTTCATAACTAGCCTAATATCATACCCAAAACCTTTAAAGATAAATCAATCTTTGCACTTTATCGGAGAGATCCCTCTCCGGATTCAGGAGGGCTAGATCCTAGAATCCAAAAGTGGTTCAAATGTTCTCTTTGCAGTTTGACTTTGCCAATCTTGAAAATTACAGGGAGCTAACATAGCGCATGAATGATTTCTCTCCTTGTGTGATCAAGTGGAATAAATCATCATAATATCTTGATTTTTTCAATGGAGTTACTTTCGAGGGATGATCTATCAAGATTTTCCATGTGTAACTCATCAAGGATTTCATTGGGCATATTCAGGGATAGCTTCTGAAATAATTCTAAGGAAGACAAAACTCCCCCTAACTATATGCAAAGTCTTCTTTTAGGTAGAGTCTTGTCATCAAATACTTGGAATATCAAGGATGACTTTATCAAGTCAAAAACATGAGTTGTTGGCTGGAGTGTTCAAGAGACTTCTAAATTCAACTTGCTTCCTTCTCCATACTTGCGTAAATTTATTCTCTGGCTTGGTTGTCACAATTTTAGCTTGTTTAGGAACCCAAGTAAAGTTACAATCACATGCCATATTTCCAATTTTATGGCAATTGAAGCACTCTATATTGTTCATGAATAATAAATCATGACTTCTTCTTGCAAAATTGCTTCTAGGAGATTGATGAGGACCATTATATTTGTATTTGTGATATTCCCTACAATCTTTCACCATGTGCCCAAAGTTTGTATAATAATATCAATAGCCAAGAAATATACTTTGGTACCTGGGAGTGGAAGAGTTCCTTGAAGTAATTCTGAAGTCTTTTTTCCTTGGGATTCTTTGATGATATTCATTTCCTTTTGTATTCTTTACATCATCTATAAGTATCCCTAGAGTATGGTTTCTTCTAATGTCATATTGACTTTTTCCTTTGCTGGAACTAGGAGTATCATGTCTTCCTAGCTATTGAGCAGGTAAATCCCCTCTGCGGATAGAGACGATCCCTCTAGCCCCAGAGTGGGTCTAGCAACAAGGGAACAAGCTGGACTTTCGAACTCCTATCTTATAAATGAAAACGAGTTGGGATATATGACCTACCTTGGTCCAATGATTTTTTTGTAGTCTGCAGTAGCGGTCCGCTGATATTTTTCTTCACGTTGTGATCCTTCAGTGATAGTGTTCGTGTACCTGCGCAAGGATCAAGTGAACGGCAAAAACATACAAAACATATTTTCATTCACAGCTATTTGATTGGTCAAGGAGAATCAAACATTTTGCATGTGATCGAACACAAAATTGGAACCAAAAATCACGTCTTGTATTAATGATAGAGAAAACAAGTTTACAACCTTAATGCCTTGATGTTGTAGCCTCCTTCGATGGGTTCATTCAAGCACGTCTGAAGCATTCATCGGGAATCAGACTTGGTGAGGCAATGGGCCTAAACTCTCTCTCAACAATGGATTCATCTCTTCCTTATTCTTCACACCAGCTATAGTAAGGATTGTTCAGCTAGCTGAAACCATGTGAGAAGGAAGTATTTATAGGAGAGGAGGAGGTGGTTTGGGATCCCTCATAAGGTGGAAGGGAGGCCTTATCCTTTGGGGAGTTTCTCAATTATAGGAAACAAGAAGCCAAAGGGAGTATTTCAACGTTATTTAGTCGAACAAACCATGATGAATCCTCTCACGAAGTGGTTAGGCATGGAAACTTCATTTCTATTTTAAAAAAATTTCCAAAAACAGCTCGGTGTGGGTTCCCCACTGAGACAGAGCGCTAATGGGTGCGAGGCCCAGTGTTAATTTCTCTATGGGAGCAAGGCCATAACTGCCTACCAGCGCCGACCGAAAGTCATATGTTTTTTAGAGCCTGCTTCAGGAATGATCAATAGAAGAAATGTTCTTGACATGTCAAGGGATGCAATGGCACTTTTCTCAAGGTATGACAATATACATAAGTCACTGAAATGTTCCTCCAATTTTTGGGATGGGGATTGCAGGGACGGTGACAAAATATTGTGTAACACTAGCTTCCTCACATCCTTTTTGTTTGAAGAATTATCATTTTTTCTTGAGGGTTCACTTGCATAGCCAAGACCTGATTTATCAAGAGGAGATATTTGATGACCTAGGATTTCATCTATGGTTTGATAGGTTTTCAATTTCTTATTCAAAAAGAAAACTTCCTTTTTAAGAGTGACAATTTCTCCTTTCAATTTTTCACAATCTTCATCTTTCACAACTAGTTGCTTCTTCATTTCTTCCATCATCCTTCTTGCTTCGTGTGCTTCGATTTTAAGGGACATGATATTTGAGTTCATTATGAAGATTTATTCATTTTCCTTTTCTAGACTACTCTCCATTTCTTCTTTTATTCTTGTAGCTTAAGATGTTTCGGCCTCTAGAAGATTGATGTCTGATTTTAGTTTGAATATTTCTTCATCCTCTTCTTCTAGTTGGAATATCATGTTGTTTCTCTCCTTTTCTGCTTCATCGACTTGTCCTTTTATTAATTCCAAAGTTTCCATCACCTTCTCAGCTCCTTGTTCATGTTTCCTTGCTTCTTCTAATTGATATCTAATGGAGGAGGCCTCTTATTTGTATTGACCAATCTCTAATTCAAGTTTATTTAAACTCTTGAGTCTTTGTTCAAGGTGGCTTGATAAATTTTCTTCCCTTTTATTTTCCTTATCCAATTGATTTTTCATGGATATGACTTATTCATGATGCTTTATTTTTTTGATGAAATTCCTCCTTAAGGTTGGTGAGCTCCTCATCTATTCCTTGTACTTGAAGATTGAAAAGTTAAACTTCCTTCATTGTCTTGTCCTAGTCACCAACTTGTGCTTTCTTCTTAAGTTCCTCATTTTCCTTTTTCAAATTTTTAATTTCTTCCATGGAAACTATCATTTTTGTAAGGAGATCTTCCTCAAAGTCTTATTTATTATCTTCATCTTCTAGATCTTCTTTAGCTTTAATGTTATCATCACTCTTATCTTCAGCTTCCTTGTTGAGCTTTGGATTTCCTTCTTTTTTTCCATCATATTCTTGACTAGAAATTATTGTCAACGCTTCTTTTGAGTGAAGATCATGAAGTTTATATCCCATATGCCTTATGCTGACGAAATTTTTTCCAAATTGGCCTTCATGGAATCAGGTAACCCATTCAAGATTTCTTTCATTTCTCTTTTATTATACTCCTTGGATTCTCCTTTCATTCTGCTATCAGTCACCAATTTCCAAACTTCAATGCCTTGAGACTTTAATAAATTCATCATTCTTTCCTGTCATATATCAACGTTTCCATTGAGCAAAGGAGCCTTCGCAAATTGATTCACTTCAATTTTGATGGTTGAGGAAGAAACATATTTAGGAGGATTAGATACTTTCTTCCTTGGCTTTTCCATTTGTGTTCTAAGGATCACCCTTAAAGTTGTTAGGCTTTGAGTGAAGGTACTGGATTTGATCCCAATTATTAGAAATACTAAGAGGGGGGTGAGTCAGTATTTATTTTAAATTGTTATTTTTACCTGTTATATCACTTATATTTAGAACACAAAATGAACAATAAGAATAAATAATTTTATTAATTTATTCTTTACAATAAATCAAGTACAATATATGTAGGGCTCCAACCCTAGATGAAGACATTGATCTTCAATCTCCTAGGCTACAACCTGTATTTACCAAGCACAGACTTGGACTTCATAAGGCTCCAACCTTGTCAACTTTGAGGCACCAACCTCTTGGCTCTAACCCTATCTCTTGTACAGGCTCCAACCTAGTTTCTTGAGGACTCCTATCCTCTAGGGGTCTAACCTTGTCCTCCAAAACACCAACCATATCTTTTCGAGGCTCCAACCTCTTGTCAAGATATACTTGATTGTACTTCAGGAATCCCAATGTCTTCTTCACTGAGCCATGTGAACCTTTGTCTTCATTGTAGTCTCCACGTTATGTCACCAATGACAACCTTGATCTCTTCACATGAAGGTGTCTCCGTTGTCCTTCATCGTACCTAATAAAATCCTCCAAGTAAACTTATGATGACATCAATGATGCATCATGACCTTCAATGTTATCTTCAAGATCACTCAAGATTTCTTCACCAAAATTTCTTCACAAGGTATTCAATCATGCTCCAATATCAGCTTCTAGATTTATTCACAAGATCTTCAATAATGGTCCACAAATTCAAGGATTCTCGTCAAGGAGGTCATAAGATGTTTGAAAATATTATGTTTGCTTCAAGACCTAATTCTAGAGCTTCTCCAAACAATTCTTTAAGAAGTGTCGCAAGTTTGATCCAACTAGATGTTAATACACGGGCTACAAATTAATGTGACTGCCCTTAAACAATCTTCAAAATATGAAACGGGTTTTAACTCACAACAGGACTATAATCTATGCATCCTCCAAAAGTTAGAGCTTTAGGTAACAAACGGAACTTCTAGAAGACAGCTTTCAAATAGTGATCCAAGACTTCAACTGATTAGCCTAAGGTATGTCCTCCACACTTCCGCAATACCACAAGATGTTTCCACAGGTGTATATCCGAGCTTCCAATAAGGGCAGCAATCTGGGCTTCTAGTATGAGGATTTTCCAAGGCTTGTCTAAGATATTCCTAGCATTGGACTGAGTTTTAATTATGTTTTATACCTTAGATTCTGAGTTTTGAAGCTCACCAGTTAGGGCTTCCTATGCCACTGCAACAACCCTCAATTGAGCCTTAAAACTCTTTCAATGTTTGCATTATCTTGCTTCCATTTTAACCTTGTACTTGGCCTCTTCTAGATTTTTATTAGAGACTTTGTGTGTCCCAAAACTTTTGTAAACTAAGGTTTTGTTCAACACATCCAAAACACAACTTCTTAGCATTTTTCCTCAAATCTAAAGCATCCAAAACACAGGTCTGAAATTTCCACAAAGAAATATGCCCCAAACAGAGATATCCCTTGGCCTCCTTGTTTTGTTTTTCCTTCACATGTCTAGGTCCCATCTTGAAAGGATGCCTCTAAGGTTGCAAAATTTATTTTTCTTTGTGACTTTCCTTAAATTTAGCGTAGAAAATTTTTGGGACAGAATGAAGAGTGTTCAGGACAACGTGTGGCATTTAATGGATTCTCCATTTTTTGCACCAATAATATTATTGTGAGTGTCATCATGAGAGTATCCAACAAATTCATCATGATAATGAATCCATAATTTTCCATTTGGAGAGCTTCAAAGAGTCTTCCAACCACCATCTAGATCATTAAATGAGATCTACCAACAATGTCATCATATGCCATCAAGGGTTCTTCAAGTCCCTCATGTCACGTCCCCAATTATTTTCCATGTCATCAAATGGTCCTCCATGTCATCATAAAATGGCCCTCCATGTCATCATATAGTTTCCAACCATGACATCAAGACCTTCATTGAATGACATCATCAAGTGTAGTCTTCTAGGTTACCAAACAAGGTACATGATTGACACTTGGCACCTTAAGAATCTTGATATCATTCTAATTCCAGGATTCTTCATCAAGAGTAAGAAAAATATCATTAATAGCATCCTTATTAACCATGGGGGACTTGTTATCATGAGCAAGGAACTCTTCATATGAGGTCTTCATGATAACATTGCAAGGGTTTTCCATTAGGGTTTTTAGGTCTTTACAAGAATATTGATCCGCACATTGACATCAATGACAACCATAGACAAGCAATATCCCCCTTTTTCATTCATGGAAATATTCTTTCCCTTCCAACATTTTCTCCCCCTTTTGAAATCAATGGAAAATGGGGTGCCAAAGTGCTCCCCCTATCATGTTGCTTCATGTTGCTCCCCCTGTCATTGTACTCTTACTTATGGCAATGTGATCCATGATCGATGTGTTTTCATCTCTTCATGTGATGAACCATCTCCCCCTTCTTGAATAAGCTCCTCCAGCTCATGAAGGATTTCTCGCCTTGTGTGATCAAGTGGAATACATCATCATAATATCTTGATTTTTTCAATGGAGTTACTTTCGAGGGATGGTCTATCAAGATTATCCATGTGTAAATCATCAAGGATTTCATAGGGCCCATTCATGGATATATTTTGCAAGAATGCTCAAGAATCATAAAACTCCGCCTAACTGTATGCATGGTCTTCTTTTAGGCAGAGTCTTGTCATCAAATACTTGGAAAATAAAGGATGACTTTATCAAGTCAACAACATGTGTTGTTGGCTGGAGCGTTCAAGATACTTTCATATTCAACTTTTTTCCTTCTCCATGCTTGTGTAACTTTCTTATCTGGCTTGGTTATCATGGTTTTAGCTTGTTTAAGAACCCAATTCAAGTTACAATCACATTTCATATTTCCTATGTTATGTAAATTGAAGCACTCTATCATGTTCATGAATATGAAATCATGACTTCTTCTTGAAAATTTTATTCTAGGATCTTGACAAGAACCATTATATTTGTCTTTGTGATATGCCCTACAATATTTTTCCATGTGCCCAAATTTTTTACAAGAATAGCAATATCTAAGAAATATACTTTGGTACGTGGGAGTTAAAGAGTTCCTTGAAGCACTTCTGAAGTCTTTTTACCTTGGGATTCTTTGATGATATTCATTTCCTTTTCTATTCTTGGCATCATCTATAAGTCTCCTTGGAGTAGAGTTTATTCTAATGTCATATTGACTTTTTCCTTTGCTAGAATTGGAAGTATCATTTCTTCATGGCTTCCTCACATCCTTGTTGTTTGAAGCATTATCATTCTTGCTTAAGGGTTCACCTGCATAGCTAAGACCTGATTTATCAAGAGGATATCTTTGATGACATAGGATGTCATCTAGGATGATATCTTTGATGACTTAAGAGTGAAAATTTCTCTTTTCAATTTTTCACAATTTCATCTTTCATGACTAGTTTCTTCTTCATTTTTTCCATCATCCTTGTTGCTTCATGTGCTTCTATTTTAAGGGAGATGATATTTGATTTCATTATGAATATTTCTTCACTCTTCTTTTCTATACTTCTCTACATTTCTTCTTTTATTTTTGTAGCTTCACATGTTTCGACCTTCAGAAGATTGATGTTTAATTTTAGTTTCAAGATTTCTTCATCCTTTTCTTCTAGTTGGAATATCATGGTGTTTCTCTCATTTTCTCCTTCATCAACTTGTCCTTCTATGAATGAGAAATTATCCATCACCTTCGCGTCTCCTTGCGCTTGTTTCCTTTGTTCTTCTAGTTTAGATCTAAGGGAGGAGACCTCTTCCTTGTATTGACAAATCTCTGCTTCAAGTTTGGTTAAACTCTTGAGTCTTTGTTCAAGGTGGATTGACAAAGTTTCTTCCCATTTCTTTGCCTTATCTAATTGATTTGTCATGGATATTATTTATTCATGATTCTTTCTTTTGTTTTGATGAAATTCCTCCTTAAGTTTGGTGAGATCCTCATCTCTTCCTTGTACTTGAAGCTTGGAAAGGTCAACTTCATTCCCTGTCTTGTCTTGGTCACCAACTTGCACTTTCTTCCTAAGTTCCTCATTTTCCTTTTTCAAATTGTTAATTTCTTCCATGGCAGCTATAATTTTTGTTAGGAGATCTTCCTCAAAGTCTTATCTATTCTCTTCATCTTCTAGATCTTCTTTAGCCTTTATGTCATCATCACTCTTATCTTCAGCTTCATTTTGAACTCTAGATTTCCTTCTTGTTTTCCATCATATTCTTGACTAGAGATTATTTTCAACACTCATTTTGATGGAAGGTCGTGAATTTAATCCCATATTCCTTTTGCTGATGAAATTTTTTCCAAATTGGCCTTCATAGAATTAGGTATCCCATTCAAGATTGTTTTAATTGCTCTTGTATTATACTCCTTAGATTCTCCTTCCATCATGTTATCAGTAATCACCTATTTCCAAACTTCAATGCCTTGAGTCTTTAAGAAATTCCTAATTATTGCCTCACATATATCAAAGTTTCCATTGAATAATGGAGCCTTCTCAAATTTATTGACTTCAATTTTGATGGTTGAGGAAGACACATCTTTAGGAGGATTGGATACTTTCTTTCTTGGATTTTCAATTTGTGTTCTAAGGATAAACCTTCAAGTTTTTAGGCTTTGAGTGAAGGTAATGGCTCTGATCCCAATTGTTGGAATTACTGAGAGGGGGGGTGAATCGGTATTTCTTTTCAATTTTTATTTTTACCAGTTGGATCACTTATATTTAGAACACAAAATGAAAAATAAGAATAAATGCTTTTAATAATTTCTTCTTTGCAATAAATCAATTACAATATATTTAGGGCTCTAACCCTAGATGAATACATTGATATTCAATCTCCTAGGATCCAACCTATATTTTCCAAGCACCGACTTGGACTTCCCAAGGCTCCAACCTTGTCAACTTTGAGACACCAACCTCTAGGGCTCCAACCCTCTCTCTGGTACAAGATCCAACCTGGTTTCTTGAGGACTCCTATCCTCTAAGGTTCCAAACCTATCCTCCAAGGCACCAACCTTTTCTTTTAGAGGCTCCAACATCTTGTCAAGATATATTTGGTTGTACTTCATGACTCCCAATGTCTTCTTCACCAAGCCCTACCAATATTCATCTTCACTGTAATCTCCATGTTTTGTCATCAATGAAAACCATGATCTCTTCACATGAAGGTGTCTCTATTTTCCTTCATGGTACCTAATCAAATCCTCCAAGTCAGCTCATGATTAAATCACTGATGCATGACCTTCAATGTTATATTCAATATCACTCAGTACTTATTCACTAAAATGTCTTCACAAGGTCTTCAATGATGCTCCAAGATCAACTTTGAGATGTCTTCACAAGATATTCAATAATGTTCCACAACTTCAAGGAGGTGATAACATGTCTGCAAAGATTATGTTTGCTTCAATACTTGCTTCTAGAGCTAATCCAATAAATGCTTTAAGAGGTGTCACAATTTTGATCCAACTAGATGTTAATAAGCGAGCTACAAACGAATGTGACCACCCTTAAAAAATCTTCAAAAGATGAAACATGTCTGAACTCACAACAAGAATGTAATCTATGCCTCCTCCAAGAGTTTGAGCTTGACGGAACACACAGAACTTCCAGAAGACAACCTTCAACTAGTGATCCAAGCCTTCAACTAATTACCCTACGGTATGTCCTCTATAGGTCCAAAATACCACAAGATGTTGCCACAGGTGTATATCTGAGCTTCCAATAAGGGAAGCAATCTGAGCTTCTAGTCTGAGGCTTGTCTGAGATCTTCCTAGCACTGGAATGAGTTGTAACTCTGTTTTCTACCTTAGATTCTAAGTTTTGGAGCTCACTGGTTAGGGCTTCTTATGCCACTGCAACAACCCTCAACTCAGCCTTAAAACTCTTTTAAGGTTTTCACTATCATGCTTCCCTTTTAACCTTGTACTTGGCCTCCTTCTAGATTGTTATTGCAGACATTGCATGGCCCAAAACTGCCCTATACTAAGGTTTTTTTCAGCGCATCCAAAACGCATATGCTTAGCACTGTTCCTCAAATTTGAAGCCTCCAAAACACATATCTGAACGTCTTTCCTTCACTTTGAAATATTCACCGAATTCTATGATTTTTCACCGAACTTGATGCCAAGAATGAAGTGTATAATGTTGTATATATAGTGGTATTTGCAAGCTAAGCTGTATAGGCACATCACTTTTTGGAGGTCGACTTGTGTCCTTGAGCATAGGTCAGCTCAATGTCGGATTTAATTTTCTTAGCTTAAAAAATCAATATTTCTCAAACTATTTGGAGTTTCAGGGAAAGTAAGGGCTCGTTAGAAAGAGGAAAAAATCATCTATTAGATGGTCTAGGTCACATGTTGAAAGGATGCCTCTAAGGTTGCAAAAAATATTTTTCTTTGTGACTATCCTTAAATTTAGTGAAGAAATATTTGGAGATCTTCCAATAATATTAATAATAGACATAATGAGGATTGTTTGGGACAGGATGTGATTATTAATGGCTTCTCCATTTTTTACACCAATAATATTATTATGAGTGTCATCATGAGAGTATCCAAAAAAGTAATCATGATATTGAATCCATAAATTTCCATTTGGAGAGCTTCAAAGAGTCTTCCAACCACCATCTAGATCATTAAATGAGATCTACCAACAATGTCATCATATGCCATCAAGTGTTCTTCAAGTCCTTCATTTCGTGTCCCCAATCATTTTACATGTCATCAAATGGTCCTCCATGTCATCTTCAAATGGTCCTCCATGTCATCATATAGTTTCCAACCATTTCATCAAGACCTTCATTGAATGACAGCATCAAGTGTAGTCTTCTAGGCTACCAAACAAGGTACATGATTGACACTTGGCACCTTAAGAATATTTTCCATCTTGAAATCATGTTGGTTCTAAGCTTCTTCATCAAGAGTAAGCACATCATAATTAATGGTATCCTTATTACACAATAGGGACTTGTCATCATGAGCAAGGACCTCTTCATATGATTTCTGCATGATATCACTACAAGGGTTTTCCATTAGGGTTTTTAGGTCTTTACAAGAATATTGATCTGCATATTGACATCAATGACAACCTTAGACCAATAGTTACATGAATATTTTCATCACAATGAATACATACCAAACCGTACATATGATCAACTCACACAACAATTATATTTCTAATGTTTATTGTGAGGTGTTAAGGCCTCACTCAATCTCCAGAGGTCCAGTGTTGAACCTTCGCTTATTAATCTTGTGATGGAGCCCATCTAGTCCAAATTTTGAACCTAGAATATTTGATATCACCCTTTAATGTACTCCCTACTAACCCTAGCCCAAATAAGGATACAAGGAGGCAATTACTAAGTTGACCCAACCTCCATTGTCCCATTATGAAAATGGGGTCTAATCTTTTTTATCTTTTACAACCATCTCAAAACTTAAATTCGATAACATTGTTGTGTTTGTCTCATCGAGAAATTTTGAATGATATACAATTTTATTTAATATCACTTTGGATCGAAATATATGGCCAATTAAAATCTTGGCCAATAAAATTATGCCTCATTGTTAGGCATGCCACATGGTGTCCACATGGTTTTCCATGTAATAGACCACATGGATTCTATCAACTTGCTCATGCACTATGACCTGTCCAAACCAATAAATGTTCATGCATAGACTCATACATGGGCTAATTGAGTGTGACCTCTCCCTAGCCACATAGTCCCAAGAGAAACCTATATAGTTCCCCATTGATTATTCTAAGATGAAAGCTTTTGGATTGTGTAGATCCTCATGGACCTTGTTGCTAACACGTCCTCATACCCCCGTGTGACTCTAGTCTTCCACTTCACTATATTCACACCATTTTTCTATTCTATGCATTTCTTAATCCCACCAAAGAAGCCCCATGTGTCAGGTTAACCTAGGAATTAAATCTGCAGAGTTATACCATGCCCTGTGTTCAAAAATATCTAGGGTTCGGGGTGATGTCATCAGTCCTAAGCGTAGGGGAAAATTCACCCATCATCACATCCTCCTCGCCATATGCCATGTATTTTTAGGTTACATAGTATATTTATCCCATAATATTTATTGGGGGTCTTCACTTCATCATATTTATGCTTGGAAACATACCCCACTACCACATCATCCCAGGTATTTGATCCTAAGAGTTTCCATTGGTTCTCCCCTTTCAAAACTCTGGGGACAATGTGTCAGGACATGTGGACGACTATGAGTGTTCAGATCTCGACGGTTCATATTTCTCTTGTCCCTCCTGTGATCATCGTGCTCGGTCACGTGGCTTACTAAGCTTGGGCCTCTTATATCCTTCAGGCCCTAATCTTCCAACCTCCACATCTTGACATATATGATATATGTGAATAATTGGTCCTTTCCTCCCTTAGAACTTAGTTATGATGGTTCTATTGCATAGGTTCCTATTGTGAGTTAGTGCCAGATACCTTAAATTATTGAGACTGAGGCCCCCTTCCCCCCTCGCTTGATGCATATACGCATAGATATGCATAAGAATTGAACCGGTGGTTTTTCATAGGGAATTAGTCCAAATATTGGTAGTGGTGGTTCTTATAATATTTTTTGGGGCCTGACACCAAAATACGGCATGTCATACTTATGATTTTATAAGCCCCTCAGTTTGCAACCTATAAAAAACATGTACACACACATATGACACATACCTGAAAATGACTGACATTTATCTTGATATTGAATGCAACTTAGCCTGTGTTGGTTTTACGCATATACATGTTGGTATAAGAAAACTCATCAACACACTATCTTTAGTTTTCAAACATTTCAATGCAAGTAACTAGTCATGAACAAAGATCACCCATTTCTTCAAACTCAAAAAATTGATGTTAATTTTTAAGCCCAAAATATTCACAGGGAATGAGCTATTCCTTTAAAATATTTACATAAGACATTGACATCCTCATTCATGTAGGAAACAACACTCCTAAAAAATAGCATGTTATTCATTTAGTACAATAAATAGAGATATAATAATCACAAAGCACCGGACTTAAAATATTACTCATCTTATAAGAGAATTGGCAACTGAGAGTTGGATTCTAACTCTCCACCCAACCATAGACAAGCTACAACCACAATTCCTTGTATTTTTCACCCCTAAGCCAAGTTCCAATGCTTGAGGTGGAGTGCTATATGAGTAAATTTAACCAAAAACACAGTTGAAATAGCATGTCACAAGGTCACATTGCGTTCATCCACCAGCTACACAAGCCTTTAGTTAACTTTTCGAAACTTTACAAACATGATATCATTCATGTCATGATATTTCATCACAAATATTTATAACTCACTTTCAAGAGAAGAGATTCCACATTAAGATAACATTCATCGGTGGATAAGCTATTGATGAGGTAAAGAGATCACCTCTCCAGGTAATTCATCAGTGAGACAAACATCATAGATTCAGCCCCCAAGGACACTCCTAGTGGTTCATTAGCCCTCACAAGTACCTAAGTGACTCTTCCCATTCTATTAGGTTCATCAATCCACAAACTTCCAGTGGGTTCTTCAGCTTTACAAGCAAGCCACTGCTCTTTAAAGTGAGCTCACCTAGAAAGCCTCTCAAGATTTCATCAGTTAGTACATATTTTCAAATCTTGATCAATATGTCTTAACCACTTCTCTCCCTAACACCTCCAATCCTTAAAGGAATTTTTACTAGGGCTCACCATTGTTCCTTTTTTCTCCATTGTGCATGTGCTTCGAGAGTGAGTTCTCTACTCCATTGTGTATGTGTGCTTCCTTCCTTCTCTCCATTTCTCATGCATGAGTGTGTGTGTGTGTGTATGTGTGTATTTGTGTGTGTCCCTCAATCAGCAAATGCATGAATTATTTTCTCCCCTCTTTCACAGAATTCATTTCGTGCTTTCCTAAAAAACCAACCATTTTTATTTTTCCACGGTTCCATGCAATCAAATCCTAAATAGCAAAACCCATTTCTTCCTTAACTATTTTATCCTTTGTTTCTTATTGTTAAAGCCAACAAACACATGGGTATATCCTTTTCTTTTTAGTTAAATTTATTTCCCAGTTGACCCATTAACTTTTCATCCAACCCATGGCTGATACATTTAAATTAACCATTCACTCAAGGAATATCCCTCCCCAAGAAACTTGAATATGTGTCTCTTTCTCTCAAACTTTTAAACAATTATAATTATTTACAATGAGGGAATATTAACCAATGGATGTCACACAAACCCGAAGTCAAACCATGAAACGACTAGAGTGAAGGAAGATCCTACATGGCTCTAAACTCACTCGTCCCAACCCATTTCCTATATGACAAGTATCTTCTCACTACACATATCCCTATGTCCTCTCTCAACACTTAGACCAACCATGGCACTCTCTGCCACTTCCTCACACAACATAAGGAACACCTACTCTTTCTCTACTCAGTATTCTCTTATAGCACTCCTCCATTCTAATGCTCTTCAATGCATGCAAAAATATCCTAATATACTATCTATCTTTTTTTAATAACCCAGGGGAGAAAACACTTGATCTTGAGATGATTAATGATGGGACATCTTGCAATAAAGAATGTGAAAGAAAGAGTATACTTTAAAGGACAAGGGCAATGTTCAGTTAGCCAACAAACACCTTTCCTGTTTTTCCTTTATGGTATCCTACTCCTCTCATTTCTCCCCAAAGCAACCGATTTGGTGGATATGGCTTCGTTGTATATTTTTATTTTTAAACATGCCTTTATATTTTAATGATAATATCATGACAAATTTACCCTCCATATTGTAAACATAACACCATTTGGACTCCTTTGCATTCATTGTTTTTTATTCGCCTTGAACTCCACACTATCAATGTTTGTTATGGAACATATCATTAAAGCTTAGTCAACATGGCTTAACTCCTATCTTATGAACTGCATCATACAAATAATATATGAATTTTTACACAATTCAAGTGTTAAAATTGGAATATTAGACTTATCATCAAATTTTTAATGTGATATTTATGAGCA
This sequence comes from Pinus albicaulis, assembly GCA_034641835.2. Lineage (NCBI taxonomy): Eukaryota > Viridiplantae > Streptophyta > Pinopsida > Pinales > Pinaceae > Pinus > Pinus albicaulis. Next base: position 477,788,512 of record CM076580.1, read on the forward strand.
TTGCGCCACATAACTTTGTGATGTTTCACATGTGAGACACATGTTAAGAAGTCATGACCAATTCATCATTATAGTGAAAAATATTGAGAAAATTATAAAGTAAAAGGATAATGTGTATGTTTTTATCCTTTGCATTAAACATCAAATCAATGTTGTTTTATGTAAGATTGGTATTTTTATCCATGTATTCTTGTAAAATTTATTTAGATTTCCTATTATATGATAAGCCACAATTAACTTCTTCCCATTGTTTTGTCCACACCTTCACATAATCAAGATGATCTACAATGTAAATATGTAATATGTATTCCATCTAATTGTTCACTGCCCCAAAAGAGATGAATTTAACTACCAATATTTACTACAATTCATTTTACAATGAAGACATATACAAATATTTAAGCACTTGACCTTTAAATTTTATCACAGACACTTTACTACAAAAAAACCTCCCCACCAATTTTGTTAGTGTACTCTCCATCTCATACGTAGGGAACACTAATATATACTTTGAATAGATACTAGTATATAACATGGAAGGAGAAACCATATATCCCTCAACCATTGGTGTTTGATTAGGGTGTGATTTCTATCTAAAAAATGTTTTCAAATCCCTTAAATTCCCATAATCAACCACATTACATTTGTGTGAACATTTCCACATATTTCAATATCCTCAACATTGTGAATAAGGTTCTACTCCTATGCATTGAAGAATCTCAAAGGTAAATTATTTTTCATTTCACATATAAGTTGAGACATTTTTATCTTACAATACTTGACATATGACAAATGTCTTTCCTTATATGAGAACCACCTACTTGTTATAGCCATTGATTTTTTATGTAAATAAATAAAAATAATAACCAAGGTCATGGATACGTATTCCAAGCTAAATGTTGGGAAAAATCATATTGATGGGGATCACTTGTGATTAATTAATGTATATGGAAATTGGCAAAGGAAAAGTGGAAATAATTGCAATTTTATTTATGAAAATAATGGAAAATAGGAGAAAGGGGAGATGAAAGGTCATAGAATTGAAAAGGAGGAAATGGAAGGAAAAATGAAGAAAATAGAGATCTCAATGATACAAAGGCTTATGAGGATGAGTTCACAACTTTTTTCCATTTAATTTTTTGTCATTTCAGTCTTGGGCACTCTCATTCTATTCTCCCTCTCTCATACTCTTGCACACTTAGAGAAATCTTGGAGCATTGTTTGAGCATGCTTGGAGTACTCTAGTTTTCATTGGAATTGGAGAAAGAAGGCAAAGGAAAGTGGTAAAGTGCAAGGGGACAGTGGAATCAATAACTAAAACGGGATTTATTTGCAAGTAAAGTTCAAAGTGTGGTTTAATTTCTATTTTTTGCATGCATGGTATATGCATGTTGTTATTTGGTTATGATTTTTCATTGGCATGGAAAATTTCCTGGATTGACAGTGGTTTGCCTAAAATTTCCATTTCCTGGATAACCATGGTGTTGTGGGTTTATCCACTTATTTTTTGTGATTGGTGCTCAGGTTCCTCATGGTTTTGGGTTGAATTACTAATTCCTGGATTCTTTTTGTTGGAACAAACACCCTGGATCCCTGGAACATCTTGGTTTGAGTTACTAGTCCTGGAGTCTTAGTTGGAAAAATGCTCTGGAGCCCTTGGTGCGTTGAGTTACTATTCCTGGAGCCTCGGTAGGACAAACAATTTGTATCCCTAGAAGGTTTTTGGTTGAGTTATTAGTTCCTGGAGTCACATTTGTAACAAACACGGAGCCCTGAACAACTTGGGTAGAGACCGATCTAGTTGGTGTTAGTGATGTCCAACCGTGAGGTGGAATCATTAGTTTAGGGTTGAGGTGGTTTTACCTTTGGAATCCCTGGTTTTGATTTGTTTTTTTTATTCCATGAGATCCCACATTCATGCTTGGAATATGGTGCGGGGGTGATTGGTTGAAAGAGATATTTGGTTTAGCCCAATTTATGGTCTGGTGGTATATGGAAGGCCCTAACTTGGTTGGATTTTGCATGTGTTAATAAGAGATTTTTCCTCTTTTATTTCCATGAGTAATTGTGATTTTTATCATGTGGCTTTCATGGTTTTTCTATCATGTTGTGTATGTTGTTCATTTTCTAGTTATATGTTGGTTATATGATGTATAATGGTCATGGATCTTGATGTATTTTGATTTTTTTATGAATGGTTAATGAATGCATGAGCTAATAGTTTTTATTTTAGCTATTATGAGAGGGAATTAGACCTTATTAAGGTTCTCAGATAATTATCATACCCCTATGTTTAAATATGCATTCATGACCTGTAGATTACATGTTTGCCATGTGTTTGACGATATGACCGTCATGGTTAGGGTTGTTTGGGTCAAGTCTCTAGTGAATTTTGTATGAATAACTTTTTATGGATGTCATTTACCATTCTGGAAAGTCTCACTGAGTTATGGGCAATGGTCTAGAGGTTGATCTAGAATTTAGGCTCAGAATTCATGATTGCGTGCTATGAACTGGACATTTTGGTTTGCAACTACATGGACGCAGGCTTGTGCATGTGGTTGGAGGCTTCCAACCACGTGGAGGTATTTTTGTGGGAGTGGTTTGGGACCCAAGTCAGAGAAAAGGGTGTCCAACTAAGTTTTTGGCCACCTAGGGTGGTTACTCAGCCTCTGAGTGAATTGTATCCCCTATAGAATGTTATGAGTTATCAGTTTGTCTTTTGCAGGCAGCTCCACTTCCTTAATGGGACCTAGGAGGTCGAGTCATGTCATCATAGATCCTCCTCTCATGTGTACCCTAGCAGGGCAATGAAACTAGGTAGATATGGGAGGGGTCATTACAAAATGGTATCAGAGCTCCCAAGTTCAACACGTGGACTGGATGGGTGGAATGTGTTTATCATGCATGCATGTAAGTTGTATATGTGTTTGTTATGCATGCATTGTGATAGACACTTTTTTAGTAGTTATGTCATGTAGACGATGATGATGTTGGTTTTTTATGATGATTGATACATTGATTTCATTATATATACATATGTTGTGCTAATACAGATTGATCTTGTAGACGATATAACCTCCCCTTAACTTCATTGAGGTAGGTGGATTATTTTTATGTTTTTTTCTATTTGACATTATATGTTTGTGGGAAGTAGAGGATCAAAGATGACGAGAAAAATGGTGGACTACAATTCACATTACTCTCTATATAGATCAGATGGGCAGCATGGTGATGAGTACTCCCCTGACATAGCAGACACATTGAGAAGTTTGAAAGCACGGATCAAAATTTGTAAGGTGGATAATGACAGGATAATTCAGTCATAGGAAATACTTGGTAGGGCACAAGAGAAACAAGAAAAGGTTAATGTAATGATCCTTCAGAGTTTTTCAGATTTCTGGAGACAAGGATCGCTTAGGATTAGTCATGGATAGGAGGAAAGGACTAATGGGGCATATTGAAGCAGGTATTAGTCAGGATATAGGTTTGACATGGATGATATAGTTAAAGATGGTATATTTGTGGATACACCTGAAAGGAGGGGTAATTACTGTGGATTTCATTCTAGTTCTGCATCAGATAAAAAAAATCATCATCATCGACACCATTTGTATAGGAGAATTTAGAAGTAGTAATTTCTAGAGGAATTCAAGAAAGAAAAGTCTCCTGCATTCGATGGAGAAATGAAGAAGCTACAAGATGCAGAATCTTGTTTTCTTAGGAGGGGTAAGTTATTCATATTGCATGATTACAAAGATAATATGAAATCTTGGATAGCTACTTTTAGTCTCAAAGGGAAAGAAGACATCTATTGGGGAGATGTGAAGAATGTCATAGGAATTTGGGAAGAGGAGTTGACTTGGAGTGAGTCTGAGATAATTTTTAGGAATAAGTATCTATCTAAGATATACTATGACGACAGGGTGAATGAGGTATATGAGTTGAAGTTGGGATCTATGACCAATGAGGAGTACACTAGCAGATTCTTAGATTTGTTGATATATGTGCCTTACCTTAAGGAGGAGAAAGAAAAGATTTAGAGATTCATTAGTGGGTTGCTAGTATCATTCAAATATATGATTGAATTTGATGAGCCTAGATCACTGGAGGAAGCCATCAGAAATTTGAAGCACCGTTATGAGCAATCGAAGCGAAATACTGATTCTAAGCAGTATTGGAAAGGTAATGAGAATAATAAGGGAAAGTGGGTCAAGAAGAGAGGAAACCCACAAGATACATATGATAAGGAGAATGTGGCACTGCACAAGAAGTTCAATGCAGCTAACAGAGGATAGGGATTTTAGTTTGAGGAGCAGAACAAGGGTGATGGTAGGAATCCTTTATATTGTTGGACTTCTGGCAAGGATCATCGCGGGAGAGATTGTCCACAACATCAGGGTGGAAAATCGCAGATTTACAGTGCTCGAGAAGCACAGACAGTTAAGGATGTTGGAAAGAGAATTCCTCATATTTATGTAGAATTGGATAATAGGAATACTAATCATTAGGCATCTATTATCGAGATGGAAGGTAAGTTTTGTGATCAATTTTTTTCTATTTTTATTAACCCTTGATCTAACTATAGTTATATCATTCCTGACCTAGTGGATAAGTGTGGTTCGAATAAATAAGTGCATACAGAGTCTTGGTTAGTGAAATTGGCTATAGGTACTAAGAAAAGATTTCATCATCAGGTAACATCTTGTGCATTTAAGTTGAATGGTATGTCTACATCAACGCATCTAAACGTTCTTCCATTGGGATCATACAGTATATTATTGGTTATAGATTGGTTATACATTCACGGGACTAAGGTGGGTTTATATGATAAGTATATTGAGTGCTTGGATGACAATGATGAACAATAATGTTATAGGGTAAGAAGAAAGCGGAATCAGTTAGATTGGTTACATATATGCAAAAAAATCGCAGTCGCAAGAAAAGGTGTGTCTCGTTTGCAGTGCATATTTCTACTGATAAAGGTAATGATTTGAAAATTTAGCCTTTTGTGATTATTTTTGTGAGAATTTTTTTTTGGATTCATCGCATAAGTATTGGTGGTTTCATCAAATTTTTGAACCATCATATGTTGTCCATCGTAAGGATGTTCAGGATGTTGAGGTCTTGAAGATATATACGGTTTTGCAATACTTTCAAGATGTATTTCCAGCAGATATTTCATAGTTACCACCTCATAGAGAAGTGCACTTTTCTATTAAGTTGATTCCTCGAGCAGCACTAGCATCAAACTAATCGTACAGGATGAGCACCCCATAATTAGTGGAGCTAAATTTGGAGTTGAAGAAAATGCTTGACAAGGGATACATCAAGCCAAGTGTGTCACCTTGGGGTGCGGCGATATTGTTTGTGAAGAATAAGGACGATACTCTCGGGTTATGTATTGACTAAATGAATTTGAACAAGGAGATGATTAATAACACGTACCCTTTGTCATGGATTGATGATATGTTTGATCAGTTTAAGGGAGCAACAAGTTCTCGAATATTGATTTGAGATCGGGATACCATCAAGTATGCATAAAATAAAATGGCATCTACAAGAATTCCTTCTAAACTAGGTATGGGCATTATGAGTTTGGTGTGATTCTTTTTGGTTTGACTAATACTCTAGCTATTATCATGTGTCTGATGAATAGTGCATTGCATCCTTATCTAGACAAGTTTTTTATTGTATTCAATGATGACATATTGATATATTCTAAGAATGAGGAAGAGCATCCAGAACACTTAGCAGCATTGTTGATTTTTCTAAGAGAACATCAGTTTTATTCCAAACTTAGTAAGTGTAGTTTCTTTCATATATAAGTTCATTACTTTGGGCATGTCGTTTCCAAGGAAGATATAGAAGTGGACTCGGAAAATATCAGAGCTATCATGGAGTGGGAAACTTCTAGGAATGTGGATGAGGTCATATCGATTATGGGGATAGTAGGTTATTACAATTTTTTCATCAGGAACTTCTCATGGATTGCCTTTCCTATTATATTTTTGTAGAGGAAAGGAAATAAATTTGAATCGATAGAGTAATATGCAACTAGTTTTGAGCAGTTGAAGTAGTTTCTTACAAATTATCTAGTTTTATAGATTGTAGATACGTACAAAGAGTGTGTGGTATGTAAAAATGCTTGCAAGAGATGACTTGGTGGAGTCCTGATGTAGGAAGGACATGTAGTATGCTATGAGTCAAGAAAACTGAATGAACATGAGCAGAACTACGTGATGCATGATCTTGAGTTTGAATGATCATCCATGCATTGAATATCTGGATACATTATCTTCTTGGAAGGAGGTTCATATTGATGAGTGATCACAGTGGATTGAGATACTTATTTGACCAACCTAATTTGAATTCCAAGAAATCTAGGTGCTTAGCTACATTCCGTGAGTTTGACTTTGAGATGAGACACATTAAGGGTAAAGAGAATAGAGTTGAAGATTCTCTTAGAATAAGAGTACAAGTAAATCACACAGCAGATATAAGTTCATATGGGATAGGTTTACAAGAAAAAATCTTGCAGGCAGGACTACAAGATAACAGGTACCAGCAGCTTAAGCACATGTTATAGTAGCAGGGTACAGGTGAACAAGATGTGTATTATCTTCTGACAGAAGATGGTTTGGTCAGATTTAGGGACAGGATATAGTGCAAAATGACAATGATCTCATGTATAAATTATGGTGTAGATTTACAATTTCTCATGAATTTTTAATCAAAATCAAAAGACACAAACTTACTCTACTTCTTCGTGGAAAGTAATTCACAGTCTATAACAAAAATCTCATACATGCAATAAGAATTCACACACATGCAAATAGTATTTTTCTTGGGGAAAAATCTCCTAAAAAACCCAAAGCTTGGTTGCAATAATATGATGAATAGAGATGTATTACAATTTATTTTTCTCAATTGAGCATAACTGGAAAGTCAACAACTTATCTCTCTGCTCACTAAGAATATCTGACCTAGAATTAGTCAATTTATTCATCTTCTTGAGCTCCTATTTCCTTTTTTTTTTCCTTGAGAAATTAAGACCCTATTATTTAGTAATTTTTCCAAAATGGATTGTGCAATTCCTTAGGTGGATCATCTCACAGCATGCAACAAATGTACACTCAAGACTAGTCTACAAATGATGTTAAATTTCCTTGGAATCTCCACCAAACCTTGGGAAATCAAATTCTCTACATGCACAAGCTATTTTGGGTTGATTGATTAGTTAACTGGATGATCACTGAGCTTGACTGAAGTCCCACTGCACAACTGACCCTCCTTTAGTTCCTCCAACAGTTGGAACTAGTTTAACTAAAAACAACCTGATATAACTGACATTGATTACTACAAATTAGTAATCACACATGCTTAACTAAAATACAACTCCAACTCAAATTTACTGAGTAAACTAGCTGGAAAAAGCCATTTCACACAAGTTAATCGCATCCAAATTGTCTGTTGATGTGGAAATTCAAATTTTCTCAATTTAATCAAGGCAAAATCAAATTGAGAATTTCTTGCTACATTTTTCAACACTACCTCACAGCAAGAAATGGATTATCAACCACCCCTATCCTGCACCTATGGAACTTGAACTTCCCTCTTGACAAGGTATTTTTCAAAATGTGAGCATCTTGTTCCTCTATCAGAATGCAGTACAACAACATTATCTACCTCTGCACACAGTCTCGTAAATGGTGATGCCAGATATCTATATTCTTGGATCGATCGTGAAAAAGAAGATTCACAGAGATCTTGATGCAACTTTTATTATCAAAGTAGATCACAGTTGGATCCATCATCTAACCAAACAATCCAACAAGTATATTTCTCATCCATATCGCCTCACATGCTACTTGACTTGCAACTACGTATTTTTCTTTTTCTGAGTTGAGTGCCACAAATATTTTCTTCCTATTGTATTAGGAAACCGCTATGGACCCAAGACTGAAAAGTACACCTAATGTACTATTTATTTCTAATGGAATTCCCACCTAATCAGCATCTATGAAGCCACACATATTCACTCCCTCTGTCTGTTTATACCATAGTCCAAACTAGGTTGTGCCTCTGAGGTATCGTAGAACATATTTAGCTTCCTTCCAAAATAATTAGGTTGGCCTAACGATAGCTTGGCTCAGTTGGTTGAATACATAGCACATATCTGGTCATGTGTTCACAAGGTACATAAGTGAACCCAATAGTTGTCGATAAATGGTAGCATCCACTTCCTCACCTAAAGTGGCATCCTCCTTCCTCTAGTTGGTCACTAGAGGTGTCTCCATGCGTTTGCAACTCTCCATGTGGAATCTTTGTAATATCTCATTTTCATACTTTCCTTGATATAAAAACAATTCCCCATAACCTTGTCATAATTCCAACCCGAGGAAGCAGTGCATGAGACCCATTTGCTTCATTTCAAATTCTCTTGCAAGGTCCTCCTTAAAAGATCTAATCAATTTTTCATAACTAGTTAAAATAAAATCATCATCATATAAGATAGTAATGAGAAATTTACCATCTACCAAGATATGATAGAGGTTTTCATCCACCTCACTTTTGGTGAATCTAAAACTAGTGAGATAGTTATCAATCCTGGTGTACCAAGAACGGGGTGCATGTTTAAGACCATACAATTCTCACTTGAGTCTGCACAAGTGAGACTCTCAATCAAAAGTCTTAAAGCCTTATAGTTTCTTAATGTATACCTCCTCCTCAATAAATATATTGAGGAATGTTGGTTTTACACCCATCTGGTGGATCTTCCACTCTATTTATGCAACGAGAGAAAGAATTGATCTAATGGATGAGTACCTTTCTACATGAGCAAAGGTATCCTCATAGTCAATTCCTTCAACTTGAGAGTACCCTTGGCCAAAAATATTGCCTTGTACTTCTCTATGATTCCTTCTACTCCTTGCTTAACCTTGAAGATCTATCGCGAACCGAGAACTGATTTATTTGTTGGTCTTTGGAGCACTTCCCAAACATTATTCTTTATAATGGATTTGTATTCCTCCACCATTACATCAACCCATACAAGTTTCTATATTTATTACTCGAAAGAGGATGGCTTAGTCTCTCCAAGATCAGTCATCATAACCATGTAGCCAGTGTACCAATTAGGTGACCTTCTATACTCGCACAAAATTGAAGGAGCACCCACATTCTTCCTCACATCCTGCACAAGTCTGTCATCTTGCCTGGTTCTTTTTTTTCCTTCTCTATATGGTTATGCTTGAGTGTTTGTCTCCACTCTTTTCTCCTCAACTTATCGTTGCTCCACAACTTCCTGAGGTTCCTCCTTTGGAGCTAAAATCTCCTCTTCTGTTGGGATATGAAGCTCACTATCAATAGAACACTACATCGCTTTATCCTCATAAAAATTTACATCCATTCACACAACTATAATTCTGAGTGATGGAAAGTATACACGGTAGTTTTGAGGAGTTTTTTTGTAACCCACAAATACCCCCAATTCTATTGTCAACTCAAGCTTCTTGATTATTTTAATACATGGCATTAAAAAGAGGCTCCAAAAATCCTGAAGTGTGACACATCCGGCTTTCTCCCTGAGAAAGCCTCCTCCTATGTAATCATACTAGAATTTGATGAGGACTATGATTCTGCAAATAGACTATTGTGTTGCATGCATCAACCCATAAATTCATAGGTAGGCCTTATTCATGTAACATCGCCCTCGCTGCTCCCATACTGATACGGTTCTTTCTCTCAACCACCCCATTATGTTGTGGGTTGTGGGGTGTTGTCAATTCTTGTTGAATGCCTGATTTTTCACATAACTTTTTAAATTCATTCGAAACATACTCACCCCCATTATTTCTCTTCAGATATTTCACCTTATTTTCAGTTTATTTCTCAACCAATGCCTTGAATTCTACGAACTTTGAGAATGTCTCATCGTTCTTCCACATGAAGAAGATCCAACACTTTCGTGAGCAGTCATCAATAAAAATGAAAAAATATTTGTGTCTGGAAGTGGAGGCTATCGAGAAGGTCCATAGACATCAGAATGGATCCTTTCTAGGACTTCATATGCTTTTTTGTCTTGATCATGGAATGTGGATTTTGTGTACCTCCCCAAAGTAAATCCTTTGCATACATCTTATTCCTCAACTGCTCCTTTAGGGAGGCATCTGGCTATTTGTTGCATAATCATCAGGGCGCCATGATGCAAATGGCCAAGTATTATGTTCCAAAATTCATCGACATTGTGGCTCTGTACCTTCTCTTCCTTGGTGTTTAATGCAGCATAGTCTTCCACATCTAGCTTATATAGGTTTTTCACATGAAACCTAGTCTACTTCACCTATCTTATGCCTATATGTCTCAAGAATTCCTTTCCTTTGTTGAAGATCACATTATAACCACAATCTTCCAAAAATGCAATTGAGATGATATTTTTCTTTAGGCTCGGAACGAACATGACATCCTTGAGCCTAAGGGGGGATCCTAACTCCCTTTGAAACGTGATTGTATCAATCATGGTCGTGGTATACCTTCCATCGTCCCCCATCTTATAGGTAAATTTTGGAATCATCCCTAAGACCAGTATGAACAGGGTATATCATCCCCTAATTCAATACAAATAGGATCTATCATCCCCTAATTCATTTGTTACATGCCCTAGAGAAGTCATTCCACTGATGGCTTTAATTCATGAGAGTTTCAATGTTTGAAGTATAGTTAAAATGACCCATTGACTCATCAACGCTCCTCTGAATGGGCCTAAGTGTGTTGCAAATCACTTACCCCAATGCAAGGGTTCTCTGAAAAGCACTTCCCAACACTTAAGGGTGTGTTGGTCTCCTAGGAGTGAAATCATCATTGTTTCCACATGTCCAGTGCCTTCTAGAAGAGCTCATAGGTGTCATACTTTGAATACATGTGTTCATCCATCACCATTGAACCTAGAAAAATGACTCATCTATTATTAGAAAGCCATTCAATATCATTTATTGAGAAACTACCTATAATTTCGCTATAAATTGGGCACTCATTTAAGTGCAAGGGAGGAAGAAATTTGTGTAGTATTATGATATTGGATTCTCAATTCTTGAGAGATGAAGTACTCTTATGCTACTGGATTGATGCTTGGTGTGATGAGGACGGAATGAAGTTGGAGCAGGTTGACGACGAACTGATCCACTGGTTGTAATCTACTCCTCCTATTATTTCACTTAATATATTTGTTCTTTCTCTCATATATGCACTTATATCTTGTGAATGTATTCTCAAATGTGTATGTATTCTCAAATTTAACTGGTTCAATTTGGTTAAGGTAGATAGAATGTATATCTATATTTCGTTTTTTGTCTTTTGTCTATGATTGCAGGTATTGATCAAGCAGGTTTCAGCTAGATCAAGAGTGACTGGAATGAAAATAGAAGAGGAACGAGAGCGAAGCTTCACAAGTAGGTATTTACACCTTCTATCTTTTTGTCTATTTTAGAGAAAAGAACATTTACCTTTCTTCTGTTTTTCTTAGTGAAGAAACACCACACTCAGGGAAGACTAGTTTATCCATAGATTATAATTCCTCATAACACATTGGAGACTCTGTTGGGGAGAAATCCATAATTCCTGGTGTTTTTGTCCTTTTTAACCATCATCAATAGACTTTACTTCATCTATTCAGTCATTTGAATGTACTTTTTTCCTTAGAAGTGTGTTTAGCTTGTTTGATCTTCAATCTTCACTGCGCCCAAGGCACTGTTGGTCAGGGTACAGTGCTCTGCATAGAATTGTATCCCATTTAGAGGTGCTCTGCAATGCCTTGTCTGCCCTTAAGGGGTGCGCTGCCCCTCAGCCAGCCAAATTCTATTATAATTTTTCTTTTGCATTCAGTTTTAGCCTATTGCTTTCTATATTCTCAGATTTCTGTTTGACCTTAGAGACAAGTAAACATTAATTAGTTCTGCTTCCTTTGGATAGTGGTTTGTTCAATGTTTCATTAGTTGTTTTCTTTATCATTGTCAAATTAAATCCAAATTTGTAAATTTTTCATTATATCAATTCTCTATTTTCAAAAGGAAAATTTTCATTTCAGTATTCATTTCCTAAGAGAAAATTGTTGTTTCAGTCCTCATTTCTCAAAAAATAAAACATTGTTTGATTGATTTGTGCATTTAGTTTCTTTTAAATCATTCACATTAAAGGAAACTGAAAATAAAAACATGCATATTCATTTAGAGATTGTGAGTGTTTCATAGGAATAGATTAGGGAAATCTGCATTTAGTTTGTGCTCTTTGATCTATGCTCAAAAATTCGATTGCTCTATCCCTTTAGTAGCTAAGGTTTTCATTGAAAAAACTGAATTGAAAAGTTTTCTTCTCATTTAGTTTTCTTTTTAGGAATTTCCCATCATATCTCGCGATGAACCTTAAAGATAAATTGTTAAGAAAGATCAACATAAAATTCACCTCAATCTACCTAAGAAAGCATTGTAACATTAACGATAACACTTAGAAGGTCTAGGCTAGAGACGTGTTCCGGCGTCGTTAAGCATAGCAGTTGTTGCTAACTTATCTGTGATACATTCTGAGTGTGAAATATCACTCCACGTACGTAAGTATATCAGAGCTCATCCATGTACCTTAGGGTATATAGGGTGGTGTTCTAGTACGAAAAGTATAAGGGGGTGCTCTCACTGTGTGGTTTCGCATTAGACAGCACTATTACAGACTTGGGCCTCCACATACCTTCATGTATATTTGGGAGGACAACTTTAGGTGGCTTACTATCCATAGGTAACAGAGTCTGTTGTCTTGTAACTTGTGGTACACCGAACACATCATTCGGGGAGATTGCCTGCCTCTACTTCTTGGTTCGCCAGGAGGTATTTTAAAGTTCACAATTACTTGGTAATCCTTTTGCCTAGTATCACCATTCTATTTATTTATTTATTTTTTAATAAAATCAATCAATCATCATGGAAGAAGAACAACCCTTTCCCCGTCGTTCGCGTAGAATAGTGCTTAAACCACCTTTACCACTAAAAGTCATTTCTGGTCGGCAAAGGCGACCCCGTTCTACCGAATCCAGCACCATAAGTACCTCTAGTGCATCATCTTCATCACATCTACCAGAGTTGTCTCAAGTCATTTCTACACATCTTGGTTTATTTACTGTTGTCGAAACAGAGTCCTCATCGCTACCTCTGGACATTGAAGTTCCAATCAATGAGACCATACATCTAGAACCCGACATTGTTCAACAGGAAGTTGATCCAGATCCCATCGTTATTTTACCAGAACATCTAGATATCGAAGTTGAACGATGCGCAGTTGTTCCTGTATCGGTCACTCCTCAGTCATTCGTAGCCATTGAGTCTTCCCTTCAATCACACAGTCAACCACCTGAAATATATCTTGGGCCTAGCGACGAAATTATTCCACCAAGTTTGATTTCGAACCTCAATAATAAATACCCTCAACTCCTACTCATTTTTGGTCGGGGCTTTATCTTTACGATTCTTTTCCTCGATTAACTTACACTACTTTAGTTGATCTTGTTTCAATCCAAGTTCCAATAGATCTTGCAGGGTATTCACTAGGTCATTTGACCATGACTGAGTCAACATCACATATTGTATCATATGTTACAACTGTGATAGCATCTATTGTTTCTTCATCTTCGATGTTTACCATGTCACCCGAGTCACATATTTATGGTGGTTCGTCCGTCCCACTGGGTTACCAGTCGTTATCTAGAACCTACTCTAGTGCCTCCTGAAGTCCATGGACTTCACCCATGTCATCATCTGGAATTTTATTTGGTTCATCTCTAATGATTACTGAACGGATTGATCCTTTATTCACATCTTCATTTCAACGTCAAGCTGGTCCAATCAGTTATTCTCCTTGGTGGCCAGTGATTCCACATAAATTACCCTCCGACATTCCTAAATTCAATAGAAACCCTGGAGAAGACCCGTTAATGCATGTTATTACTTATCATTTGTGGTTCTCATCAAACTCCTTAAATGATGACTTTGTTAGACTACGTCTTTTCCAGAGCACGCTCACTGGTCCGGCTGCACTTTGAGGATGGTTCTTTTACTGTGTCAACCTCGTTAAAAAATGAAACATGTTTCATGAGGATAGTTCATTTTACTTTTTCAACCTTGTTAAAAAATGAAACGGATTATTTTGAGGATAGTTCCTTTTACTGTGTCAACCTCGTTAAAAAATGAAATGGATTCTTATGAGGATAGTTCCTTTTCATGTGTCAACCTCGTTAAAAAATGAAACAGGTGCCTTTGAGGATAGTTCTTTTACTCTGTCAACCTCGTTAAATGAAACAGGTTCCCTAGAGGAAGGTTATTTTACTGTGTAAACCTCGTTAAAAATGAATCAAGTCCATGAGGATATTTCTTTTATTGTGTCAACCTCATTAAATGAAATAGTTTCCCATGAGGAAAGTTCTTTTACTGTTTCAACCTCATTAAAAAATGAATCAGGTGATGAGGATAGTTCTTTTATTATGCCAAGCTCATTAAATGAAATATTTTTCCATGAGCAAAGTTCCTTTTCTTGTGTCAATCTCATTAAATGAAACAAGGTTCCATGAGCGTCGTTCTTTTCATGTGTCAAGCTTGTTAAAAAATGAAACAAATCCTCTCCTACTTGAGTCTTTCATCTAATCTCGTAAATGAACCTTCATTCTATCCACCTACTAATAACCAGTAGTCTACTTAGGCGAATGACATGAAGCTTAGGGGGCATGTGCTCTTTCAAGTTATGATTGGTGATCAGGAGTTCATAAATTTTGTTGAAAATTAAAAGTTACAGGATTGGGTTGAAACTAGGATGGTTGCGTAGATCTCGTCTTCATGATTTTGGCACCACGAACGGTTCGAAAAACCGATGTCGTAGGAGGAAGATATCGCGTTTTGATCGAAATGCTAAAAAGGTAAAATTGTGACAGTTTGACGGGGTTTGACTTGGATGCACAGTCAGCAAAGTGGGATGTACAATCAACAAAAGATAATATTCCTTGAAATATTCCTTTCTCAGTACCAATTGTAGGAGGACAAGTGTCAGGTTTTTATTGGCTGTACGGGTTCGAAGAGCCAATCAGAAGCTGCCATGTGGCCAGCCCTGAGGTCGCCACGTGGTCCTACAACTGCATAGTAAAAATTTGCTGGAGGCAGCATGGCTCAACCCCCTGACCTCCCTCTGGGCACGCGCATGGCTTACCAACTACTTTATGCATTATGACTTAACCTCCTTAGGCGACGGGTTTGTATTATCGTGTATAGAAAATGCGATTGGGGGTTGGGAACCACCAGCGGTCCCAACCCGCCAGCTATTCTCGTCATATGTATCACATGCAACATTTAAACAGCAACTACTCTACACGATCAGCGCTAACCGATAGCGATTAACCCATAGTTTCAAACCTTTCAACTGCAGTTAATGTGAGAGTTCCGCTAACTGTTTATAACTAATGATTTGGGGCTGCGTATGTGGCCACCCCCCAAACCGTCACATTGAATGTGTGGTTTAAACGACGGAACAGTTAGTGGGCGCACCTAAATTGGTGGGTATGCCATTTTTAACTCCACTTAACTGGAGTTCTCCACTTTTAGTGGATTTTTCCTAGGAGATACTGGGCAAAAGTGTAGGAGGCCTAATTTTCGACCATTCTAAGTGAATGAAGAGTCATTTTTTACTAATTGGAGCATTCTGGAGCCATTTGTGCATAGAAAACAGCCATTAGAGAAATTTAATTACTTTTAATAGAAAAATTTTGAGCATAATAAAATATGGACAAGTCATTGGGAGCTGGACCAGCGGATGTAGCCCAGGAGGGGTGAACTGCTTCACCATGCCTGCTGTGTAAATTTCATGTGGTGACTTATTTCTCTATTTTACACTATTGTTTAGTGTTATTTAAGCTTTTTTTATAATTCTAATTCACTAAAAATTATATATAAATCATGGTCAAACTCCTCAGTCCTTATGCAAACTAAAGAGGCAATTATGACATGTTTTTAAACTGAAAAGACACTTAGCACAGCAAAACTAATATATTCATTTCAGATCAGATTGGTATTAGAGCTATAGTTTATTCTCAAGTGTTTTTTAGTGCAAAGAATTGTTTAAGTGTTTGCAAGTTTTATATTCTTACAAGGCTCAAGATCAAAAGGGGAGAAGGAAAACTGGTGGAAGTAGGAGGGTCTCAAAAAGAGCCAAAGCGAAGGAGAGAAAGACTGCCACAATCTCCACTGTCTAGTTCACCTCGTAAAGAAGTAGAAGCTCCATTAAGCATGCCTCATGAGGAAGGAGAAATCCATGAAGAATTTGACCCTAAGGAGGAAGAAAGAGTGTTCAGGAAATCATTTCTTGACATGACTGAGATGGTTAGAATCCTTTATCAAGAAAGGAATGAGAGACTGGAAGGAGAAGGATCTAAACTCCAAAAGGAAGGACAAGGATCTTCAGGAGGTCAACATGATGAAAATAAGTCAAAGAAGGGAAATAAAGGAAATGGAGGCAATGGAGATACATCATCTTCACCCTCATAATCATCATCATTCTCTACTTCTTTTTCAGTACATCAGCCACACAAGTCCAAGAGAACTGGTAAATATCCTTTATTAAAACTTGATGTTAAGTTCGAATTGCCAATGTTTAATGGTGAAGTAAATGCAGACAAGCTAGACAATTGGATTCGACAATTGGAGGTCTATTTGAGAATACAAAACCTTCAAGATGATGATACAAAAATTCAATTAGCTTCTTTGAGAATGGAATATGCAGCACTTGTTAGGTGGGAAGCCAAGACAAATGAGGAAATCAAGAAACATGGTAAGATTATTCTATCGTGGTAAAATGTTATTACTACTATTAAACAACAGTTTTATCCATTAGCTCATATGCAGAAAACCATCATGAACTAGCAGAACTTTAGGCAATTAAAGGGATAAAATGTGCAAGAATACACCCAAGAATTTAGGAGAAGAGCTCTCTTATTAGGGGTGGATTTTCAGATTCAAGACACTTTTATAAAGTACATAGGAGGCTTACATAGCTACCTAAAACATAGTATTCTCATGTTTAACCCCACTAGTCTAGATGAAGTTTGTGTTCAGGCCACACATCTAGAAGCTAGAGGGAAGAACATTTCTGAAGAGGGTAGAAAGAAACATTTTAAGGGTAAAGCCAAGGAAAATACCTCAAAAGGTAAAAACAAAAAGAATGCATGTATTAAGAAAGAGGGATAAAAAGTGACTTGTAAACATTGTTCAAAAGAATGCCATTATGAAACTCATTGTTGGAAATTACATCCTGAATTGAGGCCAAAGAAACCCAATAACGAAGGGAAATAGAAAACTGCTACTATAGCTCAACATGATTTAGGATCTGATTCAGGTGATGAAACTAAAACTATAGCCATGGGATTGAAGAACATGAAGGGAAAATAAATTGAAACTAAACCCAGTACCAGGACATCAAACTGTCACATAAACACTCCAAATGAAGAAGAAAGAATGGAACTGTTTCATGTGAGGGTCATATCCAAGCATACCAAGATTGACACATTGTTTGACAGTGGGTCACAAGCAAACTTAATCTCTGAATATTTGGTCAAAAAACTTAATCTTGAGACCATACCACATCCAAAACCATATCCATTGGGTTGGATTTGTAAGGATGCAAATCTAGAGGTTTCAAAGAAATGTATATTGAGGTTTTCAATCACTACAAGCTTTGTTGACACAGTTGAATTAGATGTGGTTCTGCTTGATATAATTGGTATTTTATTAGGGAGTCCTTACTTGTATGACATGAAATCGATATTCTATCGCCATGAGAACAAGTATCATTTACTCAAATATGGTAAGGATTTCATTGTTAGAGCACATCGCAAGAAGACAAACATTGCTTTGGTAAATTTTGGACAGGTAAAGAGGCTGGTAAATTCAAGTAAGAATTTTTTTTCTTCTTATGATTAAGCCTAAAGCTAATATTAATCATGAATATTTTGAGGGATGTGATCCTAATTTGAAATCAGATTTATATGATGTGGTTAATGGACATCATGAGATGTTTCAGGAACCAACAGGACTGCCTCCAAAAATGGAAATTCAACATGAGATTCAGTTGTAGCAAGATTGTCCTCTTTCAAACATCGGTATGTATCACATGTCGATAATAGAGACCACTGAAATAAAGAGGAAAATCAAAGAGATGTTGGATAAAGGAATCATAAGGCCAAGAACCTCTCCATGTGGTTCACCCATAGTCTTGATACCAAAGAAAGATGGGACTTGACGCATGTGTGTAGATTTTCAACCTTTGAACAAGATTACGATAAAAAATCGTTACCCACTCCAAAGAATAGATGATTTTCTTGATCAGTTGAAAGAAGAAAATTTTTTCACTAAGTTAGATTTACGAAGGGGATATCATCAAGTAAGAATTGCAGAAAGTGATATATGGAAAACTACATTCAAAACCAAACAATGACTCTTTGAGTGGCTAGTTATGCCTTTTGGTTTATGTAATGCACCGGAAAATTTCATGCGAGTTATGGATAATGTTTTGCTTGATGAATTTTTTATTTTGTACTTAGATGACATTTTGATTTTCAGCAAAACAAGAGAATATCATGTCTTGCATGTGAATAGAGTACTTGATATTTTGAAGAAAGAGAAATTGTTTCTTAAGATTTCAAAGTGTGAGTTTGGCAAGACTTATTTGGTCTATATGGGACATATTGTAGGAGGAGGAGAATTGTGGATTGATCCTTCTAAATTGGAGGCCATTGT
The DNA here is from genome assembly GCA_034641835.2 of Pinus albicaulis. NCBI lineage: Eukaryota > Viridiplantae > Streptophyta > Pinopsida > Pinales > Pinaceae > Pinus > Pinus albicaulis. Next base: position 477,807,327 of record CM076580.1, read on the forward strand.
GAATTGGCCCTCACCCAAAACAGTTACCGAGGTAAGAAATTTCTTAGGTGCAGCTCAATATTGGAGGAATTTTATTGCTAACTTTTCTTCCATCGCAGCTCCTATGCATGCAGTGACAAGTGTGAAGAAAGTATTCCAATGGGGAGGCAAACAACAGCAAGATTTATAAGCTTTAAAATACAAGATCAGTTCAGCTCCAGTCCTTGCACTACCAAATTTGAGATAGCCCTTCGAGATACAAACCGATGCTAGTGATTATGTCATGGGCATAGTTCTTTTGCAGCATGGTAAGCCTATCGCCTTTCATTTATAAATTTTTAATGGTGTTGTGACTAATTATCCTACATATGACAAAGAACTATATGTGTTGGTACAAAGTGTCAAGAAGTGGAAACACTACTTGATGGGTAAAGAGAATATTGTACACACCGATCACCAACCATTACAATACTTGTAGTCGCAAACAAAATTGCACCAATCAAAACATTTCAGGTGGATGGGTTTTCTTCAACAATTTCACTTGGTTATAAGGTACAAAAAAGGTATTTTCAATAAAGTTGCAGATATACTTTCAAGACCAATCATTAGTGCTTCTACTTTACTCAAAAATGATTATGTTGTACATGAGAGTTACATAGAACAATATGCACATGGCATTGATCTTGAAGATGTGTATGCTAGTTTGAGTGAAGGGAATCAAGTTGAAGAAAAATATTATCACATGCATAACAATTTGTTGTTTCATTTGGGAAAATTATGTGTTCCACAAGGAGAGAGGCTAAGTGTCATGAGAGAAGCTCATTCTTCTCTTATTGTTGGACACTTTGGGGTAAGCAAAACAGTGGTGCATCTACAGAGGTATTGTTATTTGCCTCGCATGGTAGATAGTGTCTCACGTTTTATAAGAGGTTGTTCTATGTGTGCAACAAGTAAGCCTAGTAATAGGAAGCTTGGATTGTACACGCCACTACCGGTACCATCAAGGCCATGGGAGAGCGACTCCATGGAATTTTTTGGAGGTCTACCTATATCAAGAAAGCAACATGATTATCTTTATGTAGTTGTGGATAGATTCAGTAAAATGTGTATACTTATGCCATGTAAGAAAACCATTACTGTTGAACAAACTGCTGAACTTTATTTTCAAAATGTTTGGGTTCATTTTGGATTTCCCACTTCTATTGTTAGTGATAGGGATTCCAGGTTCATTGGGAATTTTTTGTCAAATCTATGGAGAATGATGGACACAAAGTTGAAAAAGAGTACCGCTTTTCATCCACAAACATATGGACAAACCGAGGTAGTGAACAGAACAGTTGTGCATCTATTGAGAGGATATTGCAGCAAACATCCTAAGTTGTGGGATGAACAACTGCATTACATTCAGCACACTTACAACCAGGCAGAGCACTCTTCAACACAAACCTCACCTTTTAGAGTATGCTTTGGGTATTTGAAAAAATCACCATTAGACTTCATCTTTGGGAAGGATGTTGAAATTGATGGCCATTAAGGCTCGAAAGTTCATTGAGAAAATTCAGATGATACATCAACAAGTTCAAGAACAGCTTGAGAAAATTCAAAGAAAATACAAAGAGAGGCATGAGAAACACCAGGTTGATCACAAGCTTCATTAGGGAGATGAGGTATGGTTGCACATTAGAAAAGAAAGGATGCAAGGGGAAGGTAAAAAACTCAACCTCGTTCACTATGATCCTTACAAGATCATAAAGAAAGTTGGTAGCAATGCATTCCAACTTGACTTGCCTTCTTACATGCAAATGTATTCAGTTGTTAATGTTGAAAACTTGTGCTTGTATGAGCCACATTTGATCGATGATCAAGGAAGTGATGTCCATCTACCTTCTATTGAATATTTCTCACCAGAATTTCTGGATGAGCTCAAAGAATATACAATTCTTGACAGGAGGACAAGAGCATCAAAGAGAGGAAGTGTTGACTACCTTCGAGTTGGGCTCAAAGGCACTAAACCAAGTAAGGAAAAATGGATGGAGGTTGGAAAGGTGAGGGAGTTGTACCCCCATCTACTGAATAGGTAATCAATTCTTTTTGGGTCCAAAAGCTTCCCAATGGGGAGGAATGATCAGGAGTTCATAAATTTTGCTCAAAATTCAAAGTTACAGGATTGGGTGGAAACCAGGATGGTTGCGTATATCTCATCTTCCTGATTCTGATGCCACAAACGGTTCAAAAAACCGATGTCGTATGAGGAAGATATTGCGTTCTGATCGAAATGCCAAACAGGTAAAACTGCGACAGTTTGACCAGGTTGACTGGGATGCATAGTCAGCAAAGTGGGATGTACAGTCAGCAAAAGAGAATATTCCTTGAGATATTCCTTTCTCAGGACCAATCATAGGAGGACAAGTGTCAGGTTTTTATTGGTTGTACGGGTTCGAAAAGCCATTCAGAAGCTGCCACGTGGCCAGCCCTGAGGCCGCCACGTGGCCCTGCAACTGCATAGTAAAATTTTGTTGCAGGTAGCAGGGCTCGACCCCCTAACCTCCCTCCGGGCACGCGCATGGCTTACCAACTACTCTACGCATTATGACTTAACCTCCTTAGGCGACGGGTTTGTATTATCATGTATAGAAAATGCGATTGGGGGTTGGGAACCGCCAGTGGTCCCAACCCGCTCACGATTCCCGTCGTATGTATCACATGCAACGTTTAAATGACAACTACTCTGCGCGGTCATCACTAACCGACGTCGATTAACCCGCAGTTTCAAACCTTTCAACTGCAGTTAATGTGAGAGTTTCGCTAACTGTTTGTAACTAACGGTTTGGGGGTACGCATGTGGCCACTGCCCAAACCGTTACATTAAATGTGTTGTTTAAACGACGGAAAAGTTAGAGGGCGCGCCTAAATTGGCGGGTATGTCATTTTTAACTCCAATTAACTGGAGTTTTCCACTTTTAGTGGATTTTTCCTAGGAGATACTGGGCAAAACTGTAGGAGGTCCAATTTTCAACCATTCAGAGTGAATGAAGAGTTATTTTTGACTAATTGGAGCATTCTGGAGCCATTGGTGCAAAGTAAATAGCCAAAATTTTGAGCATAATTAAAAATATACAAGCCATAGGGAGATGTACCAGCAGATGTAGCCTAGGAGGGGTGAACTGCTTCATCATGCCTGTTGTGTAAATTTCATGTGGTGACTTATTTCTCTGTTTTACACTGTTGTTCAGTGTTATTTAAGCTTGTTTTATGCTTCTAATTCACTAAAAATCGTATATAAATCATGGTTAAACTCCTCAATCCTTATGCAAACTAAAGAGGCAATTATGCACATGTTTTTAAACTGAAAATACACTTAGCACAGAAAAACTAATACAGTCATTTTAGATCACTTCGGGGGCATTGAAGCCACTTTCAAGCATAGTTTTCTCTGTTTCAAGCTTGGGTAAAAATGAAACCACTTTCAAGCATAGTTTTCTCTGTTTCAATCTTGTGTAAAAATGAAACCACTTTCAAGCATATTTTTTATCTGTTTCAAGCTTAGGTAAAAATGAAACCTATCTCGAGTCCATTTCAGTTATTATTTTCAAGACTTGATAAACTCATGAAAATCCCGAGCTTCTTTTGTTATCTTTTCATTCTCGTAAAACACATGAAAATTTCGAGTTCTTTCCGTTTTTTCCTACTCCTAAATTAAATTGAAAGTCGGCCAGAGCATACTTTTATCTCTTTTTCGAGCTCTATTAAACACAAAAAATGAACCCCCCTAGAGTCTTCTTTTAGCTCTTTTCAGACTCTGTTAATGTGAAAATATTGTTGAGCACTTGTCTTTTCCAACTCGTAAAATGAAATGAAACGGCATCTACTCATTATAATTTTAACCCTTTTCTAGACTGAGATAGATTATTTACGAAAAAGGAACACCTTAGTTGAACATGGCTAAGAGGTTTTCTCATGTATCATTTTACACTTTTTCGGACTTGAGCGGAAAATTTACGAAAAAGGAATCATGGAGTTTTCTTTTCGTCCCTTTTTCAAACTCTCTAAACATGAAAAAGGACCGAGTTTTGATGTCATTAGACTCATTAAAACATAAAATAGCGACGGACTTGTCCGATCATGACAAGATCGAGTTTCACTATCGCTAGACTCGTTAAATCATCAAATAGTGATGGATTCACCCGAAGGGTCGAATTATAGATCAATCATATGTTACCCTCCTCAAGCTTGTTAAAAAATAAAGAGGTATTGGTTAGCAATGACTGGGGAAAATTTGGGGAAAATAACAAAACACTTTATCGTAGCAGGTCGCTCTTAAACATGACACTTTCGCTTCATCTCCATGGCTTTGGGTTGGGTAATCTTCTTAACAGTCTATCATACCATCTATCACTTCATTTTTGGGTTAATGTTTTCAACTCATTTTCAGTGTCGTCAATATGTTCAAGAGAAGTCATCTAGTAAATCCTCATCTTCTGCAATACTCATAAACCTTCATTTTCATGACCGCCATCCCTGAACATTGCTTCATCAAGTTTTTGTCTCCAAAATCATTACTCTTGTTTCATGTTGTATTTGCGACGAGTCACTTCTTATCGACATCAGCTCATCATCCAGGAAGTTGACTTAGAAACATCTTTCCAATGCCTTGAAGCTTGCTTACATCAACGAAAGGTTTCTTGCTTCTAGCAATAGGTTAACATCACAGGCCTTTGACCAAGAAATTTTTTTGGCGTTCGACCTAAAATCATCTATTCACGCCTTGCAAATTATACTGCAGTACCTTGAGAGCCATTAACATCAACGGTGGTTTCTCTCGTGTCTGTTAACGGCTTACATCGACGGCTGGTAATCAAACGATGTCTTCCCATGTTCGACTTCAGATCACATATTCACATGGTTATAATTGTACTTCGAATGATCGAGTGAATGAGATAGAAGACCCTGGATCTAGTTTCATCCATCTAGGTTGCGATTTTAGGAATTGTACCACATCATCCATACGATGGCTTTACATACAGATGATCATCCTATCATGGGCCTATATATGTAGGCATGTCTATATATGTAGACGAATTTCTGATTTATGTACGTTTTATGATAGTTTATGTGTTGAGAATGGGTATGCCTCCCTTAGAAATTCATGTCCAATATGTACAAGATATCATGATGTAATGTATTTCAAATTGATGCAGGTCACCATCTGCTTCAAATCCTACTCATCACACCATAAAGCATCTCATCCAAATATTATCATTATTTTAATTTCATGCTTTAGGGGGTAGCTGTAATAGGTCAATTTGGGAATAATACCTAGGACCAGTATGAACAGGCTCTATCATCCCCTAATTCAATACAAATAGGGTCTATCATCCCCTAATTCAGTTGCTACATGCCCTAGAGAATTCATTCCATTGATGGCTTTAATTTATGAGAGTTTCAATGTTTGAAGTATAGTTAAAATGACCCATTAACTCATCAACGCTCCTCTGAATGGGCCTAAGTTTGTTGTAAAGCACTTACCCCCATGCAAGGTTTATCTACAAATCACTTCCCGAAACTTAAGTGTGTGTTGGTCTCTTGGGAGCGAAATCATCATTGTTTTGGGAATCTCCACATGTCTACTACCTTCTAGAAGAGATCATAGGTGTCATACTTCAAATACATGTGTTCATACATCACCATTGAACCTGGAAACATGCCTCATATATTATTAGAAAGTCATTCAGTATCATTTATTGATAAACTACCTACAATTTCCCTATAAATTGAGCACTCATCTAAGTGCAAGGGAGGAAGAAATTTGTGTAGTTTTATGCTGTTGGATTCTCAATTCTTGAGATATGAGATATTTTTATGCTGTTGGATTGATTCTTGGTGTGATGAGTACAGATGAAGTTGGAGCAGGTTGACGACGAACTAATCCACTAGTTGTAATCTACTCCTCCTATTATTTCAATCAAGATATTTGTTCTTTCTCTCATATATGCACTTATATATTTTTAATTTATTCTCAAATGTGTACGTATTCTAAAATCTAATTGGTTCAATTTGGTTAAGGTAGGTAGAATGTATATATGTATGTCATTGTTTGCCTTCTGTATTTGATTACAGGTATTGATCAAGCAGATTTCAACTAGATCAAGAGTGACGGGAACGAAAATAGAAGAGGAACAAGAGCGAAGGATCACAAGTAGGTCTTTATCCCTTCTATATTTCTGTCTATTTTAGAGAAAATAACTGTTACATTTCTTCTGTTGTTCTGAGTGAAGGAACACCACACTCAGAGAAGACTAGTTTAACTGTAGATTAGAATTCCTCATAACACCCCATCGCAATGTGTCTGCAAATAATTTTATACCAGGTCACTGAAAAATCCTCTACACCTCGTCATATGGAACAATGCACCTGATTCCAAGTACCACATGCTCTCCATCACTGTGTTTTCCATGCATGCAATAATGTTAAATTCAAGCTCCAATTGTGAAGCCAAGGCTTCACCTTTTTGTCCTCCTGAGGTATTTTTTCATGCCTTTTGTGTTGAAACTTTGTGGCATAGTGTCAAAATTCATGACAATGGAAGAATTTAGTTTTGGAAAAATATTTCTTCTTGCCCCCTTGGATGGACTTTGGTTTGGATTGAGATTTCCTCCCTTTTCCCTTCTTTACCTTTCCATCCAATGAAAATTTTTCTTCATCCTTGCCCTTGGATGAAGTCTCATCTCTGGTATTTCACATTTTTTCCTCCTGTACCAAATCAAACCATAAGTGCTCCCAATTTGGTAGTTTCTCCCTCCCATTCACTGAATATTGATAGCCATGCCAACTCTTGGGAAGGCCTAGAAGTGTTAGTATTACTAAGTCTTCTTCTAAAACATTAACACTGACCCACCCAAGTTCATCAAGACATTGTGTAAACGTTCTCAAATACTATGCAATAGTGTCATTCTTTTTCATCTTGATACTTTGAAGTTTATCCTTGAGTGCCAACTTCTATGGTCACTATTATTCTCGAACAATTATGTCACTTCTTTCCACATTGCAAATGGAGTTTATTTTCTGTGGATATTTGAGACAATGTGATCCCATACACCCTCCAAGATTATTCTCCTCACCTTGGCTACATATTTCTTCCACTGAGCAAGGTTCTGGGAATCATATTCTGGTGGTTTTTCAACATTTTTCTTGATGGGTTCTAGCAATCCAATGTCATCCAATATCACCTCCATGCGATCCTTCCATGCAACAAGATTAGAGGTGCCTTCCAAGGCATACTCTAGCCTTCTTCCATTGAAGGTCATCTTATCAGCTTTGAAGATATCCTGCTACACTGAACTCCAAAATTGAACCTCCTCATAACAACTTTGAAATTCCCGATCTAATGTGAATCTTGCTCTGATACAATGTAGAAATTATGGTGTAGATTTGCAACTGCTCATGATGTTTTAATAAAAATCACAAGACACAAACCTATTCTACTGCTATGTGGAAATTAATTCACAATATAGAACAAAAATCTCATACATGTAATAAGAAATCACACACACGAAAATAGTGTTTTTCCTAGGGAAAAAAATCTGCTAAAAAACCCAATGCCTACTTGAATTATCTGATGAATAGAGATTTATTACAATTGATTTTTCTCAACTAAGCACAACCTAAAAGTGAATAACTTATATCTCTTCTCATTGAGAAGCTCTAACCCAAAATTAGTCAATTTATGCCATTGCTTGAGCTCCTATTTCCTTATGATGTTCCTTGAAAAATTAGGCCCATATTATTTAGGAATTTCTCCAAAATGGATTGTGAAATTCCTTAGGTTGATCATCCAACTACATGCAACACATGTAATTAAGACCAGTCCATAACTAATGTTACACTTCCTTGGAATCTCCACCAAGTTTGGGAAACTAAAATTCTCTGCATGCACCAGATACTTTAGGTTGATTTATTAGTTAACTAGATGATCACTAAGTTTGATTGAAGTCCCACTGCATAACTGACCCTCCACTAGTTCCTCCAACAGTTGGAACTAGTTTACTAAACAACCTAAGATAACTGACCTTGATTGCTACAAATTAGCAATCACAAATGCTTAACTAAACTCTAACTCCCCCAACTCAAATCTGTTGAGTAAACTGGGTGACACAATCCATGTCACACAAGTTAACTACACTCAATTTGTCTACTGATGTGGAAATTTTAATTTTCTCAACTTAATCAAGGCAAAATCAAATTGAAAATTTCTTGTTGCATTTTTCAATAGCTCAAGAAGCTGATATTGCGGGAATTTCCTGTTAAGTCGTATTCAGGTCACCTGGGACATTAGAACACATTGACACAAGTGAATAAGTTCTACCATTGGTCGAACTTGAAGAAAGAGGTGGCAAAATTTGTTGTGAGATATTTGATTGTCAAAAGGTAAAAGAAGAGTGTAAGCATCTAGGTAGTTTATTGTTGTTGATTTTGATTCCATAGTGGAAATGGGAGCTCATTTCCATGGACTTCGTTACAGGTTTTTCGAGGACATCTAAATGGCATGATTCAATTATGGTTGTGGTTGATGGGTTGACTAAGGTATCTCACTTCATTCCAGTGAAATATATGAATTCAACTAGTGAGGTATCCCAGGTCTTCATCACAGAGATAGTGAGGTTGCATGGTATTCCTACGAAGATTTTGTCAGACAGAGATGCCAAGTTAACTTCAAGTTTTTGGAAGGAGTTATTTGTAGCTTTGGTAATAGAGTTGGACTTCATTACATCTTATCATCCACGGATAGATGGACATACAAAGAGGGTCAACAGGATTCTGGAGGACATGTTGAGAATGTATGTTATGCATCAACAGTAGAGGTGGGAGGAGTATCTTCCACTGGTGGAGTTTGTGTAGAATAATGGGTATCAGAAATCCTTGAAGATGAGTCCGTTTGAGGCACTTTATGGGTGGATTTGTAATACTCCTATCTATTGGAGTGATCCAGTAAACAATGTATTGATTGGACTGAACATGTTGACAGAGATGGAACAAGAAATGCAAGTTATCAAAAAGAATCTAAAAGCAGCACATGATATACAGAAGAGTTATGCATATCATCAGAGGGTGTTTAAGGAGTTTCAGGTTGGGGAACATGTGTAATTGTGAATTAAGCCCAATGATAGCTACTTGAGGATTGGATCATGTACCAAGTTGGCACCTTGGTATTGCAGGCCTTTCAAGATCCTTGAGAGGATTGGAACTGTGGCTTACCAACTTGCACTGCCTTTGACAGTGAAATTCCATGATGTTTTACATGTTTCATTGCTTATTAAGCATGTGAAAGATTTTTATCATGTGATTTATTGGTTTTTATTTCAGGTGGAGCTAAAAGGAGAATTCCAATTGGAACCTTAGTGAATTTTGCAGCGAAAGATGTTCATGCTCCATAATCGAACAATCGTTAAAGTGCAGTGAAAGCACTTTAGGCCTGATGAAGCTACATGGGAGATGGATGATCAGATGCATGTTATGTATCCTTCTTTATTCATTGGTTAAGTGGATGCACTTTTATATGTGTTTCGATGTTGTGTTTTGGCTATGTCTATATATTTATATGTATGTATGTAAATACCGCATCGAGTTATGCTATAAATCTCCAATAAGCGGTATGGTGTTCATGATATGTTGGTCATGTCTTCAGTAGTATGATATGATGTAAATGTTGTATCAAGTTGTGTTATAAACCTCCATGGGAAACATGTGTGTTTTTGGTTTATAAGTGTCATTGAACACTTAGGATGGTGTTCCCACAAGGGGGAGGGGTTTGTAGCAGCCCCTGGTTTATTTCCTATGTAAATAAATAAAAATAATAACCAAGGTCACGGGACACGTATTCCAAGATGAATATTGAGAAAAAACATGGTGATGGGGATCACTTGTGATTAATTAATATCTATATAAATTGGCAAAGGAAAAGTGGCAATAATTGGCATTTGATTTATGAAAATAATGGAAAATAGGATAAAACGGAGATTAAAGGTCAAAAAATTACATGAGGAGGAAATTGAAGGAAAATTGAGGAAAAATAAAGAAAATAGAGGCCTCAATGATAAAAAAAACTCATGAGGATCATCTCATAGCTTTGGTCAATTTAATATTTTTTCATTTTAGTATTTGGCACTTTAATTCTATTCTCTCTCTCATACTCTTGCACACTTAGAGAAATCTTGGAGCATTGTTGTAGCATGCTTGGAGCACTCTAGTTTTCATTGGAATTGGATAAAGAAGGCAAAGGAAAGTGGGAAATCGTCACAGGACAGCGGGATCACCATCTACAACAAGATTTATTTGTGGGATCAAGTTGCATGTATATTTCCTTGCCAGTTTTGACATGCAAGGTAGATGCATGTGGTTATTTGGTTATGATCTGTCATTGGCATGGAGGATTGTCTAGATTGACAGAGGTTTGCATAACCTTGCCATTTCCTGGACAACCATGGTGTTGTGGTATTTAACACTTGTTGTTTCTGATTGGTGCTCAAGTTCCTCATGGTTGTGGGTTGAGTTACTAGTTCCTCGAGTCATTGGTTGGAACAAACACTTTGGAGCCCTGGAACAGCTTGGGTTGAGTCACTAGTCCTAGAGCCTTGGTTGGACAAACTTTATGGAGCCCTTGGTGGGTTAAGTTACTAGACCTGGAGCCTTGGCTGGAAAAATGCTTTGGATCCCAATAAGGCTGTGGGTTGAGTTATTAGTTCTTGGAGTCGTGGTTGGAACAAACCCTATAAAGCCTTGAATAGCTTGGGTAGAGAACGATCTAGTTTGTGTTGGTGATGTCTGATCGCGAGGTGGAATCACTATGTTAGTGTGAATTCTAATCGCAAGCGTACGAAAAAGGCCCACTTTAGTTGTGCATAAAAAATAGCCCTAACATCAAAGATGGTTGCCAATTTATTTAGATATGCAGTTAGTTGACCCATATAAATGCTACAAAGGCCAAATCTATGCAGTAAAAGACATTAAACAGCAAATAAAAGCAAGATTTTCTCCATGCATCCAATAGAGAAGACAATAATATTTTTAAAGAATTTTGTATTTATGACACCTGGGAAGGGAACATAGAAATATGTTACTAGTCCCCCTCAATGAGATGGGTTCTTGTATGTCCTCAGCGCTTCATATCTAAGGTCTCTCTCTCTTGATGTAGAAAACCCAAACAAAAATGGAACTCAAGGGGAGTTCGCAAGAAAAATGGTAGCAAAATATGATAATGATGGAGGATCAAATTCAGACCAAAAGTATAGATCTAGAGTGATCTTTAGGCAACAAAAGGTAGTGAATGAATAGAAAAACTCTTCTATTTATAACAAAATATTGAGTTAGTCTAGATATTGGTGCATAATTAAAATATTATTAACCAAATCTAGATCCAACTTTTATGGAATATTTTATTATTTTTGTTAGAGGGAAAAAGAATTTGAATTTGGTCAAATCCCTTTATTTGTAAATAATAAATAAATAAATGATTTATTTATTATTTTAAGAATGTGGTTGAGTACTAATTAAATAAATAGTGATTTATTCAATTATTTATAAACGATTTAGTCAAATTTAACAAGGAATATTATTTAAATAATGTTTTAAATAATTATTCATATAAAATAATAAGATAAATAATGATTTATCTAATTAATTTTCCTATTTTGGGTTAAATATGACCAGGAATATTAATTAAATTGTTGTTTAATTAATTATCCCTTGAGGAAAATCAAACAAATAAGGATTTAATCAATTATTCCTCATGGGGTTTCTTGTTTAGACCATAAACAACTTAATAAATTATGGATTACAAAGTTGTTTTTAATAGTGAAAGCAATTTTACTTAGGGTAAAATTGGTCTTACATGGTGTAATTTGGTCCATCTAATAGTAACAGGTTAGATGACCAAAAATTGGTGTAACACACTAGTTGAGGGTTGAGGTGTTTTGGCCTCTGGAATCCCTGGTTTGGATTTTTTAGGTTTTTTCCATTATATCCCACATTCACTCTTGGAATATGGCACAGGGATGATTGGTTGAAAGAGAGATTTGGTTCAGCCCAATTTATGGTCGAGTGGTACGTGGAAGTCCTTGACTTGGTTGGATTTTTCATATGTTAATAAGAGATTTTTTCTCTTGTATTTCCATCAGTAATTGTGCTTGTTATCATGTGGCTTTTATTGTTGTTCTATCATGGTGTATATGTTGTTAATTTGTTGGCTATATGTTGTATAATGGACATGGATCTTGATGTGTTTTGATTTGTTGACGAATGGTTAATGAATCCATGAGCTAATAGATGTTAGTTTAGCTATTATTAGAGAGCATTAAACCTTTTTGATGATTCTCATATGAGTATTAGACCCCTATGTTTAAATATGCATTCATGACCTCTATATTACACATTCGCCATGTGTTTGACGAAATAATTGGCATAGTTATGTCTAGTTAGGTCAAGTCTCTAGTCAATTTTTGGATGAATATCTTTTCCTAGATGTCATTTATCATTGTGGAAAATCTCACTGAGTTCTTGGTAGTGGTCTGGAGGTTAGCCTGGAATTTAGGCTCGGAATCTAAGACTGCATTCTCTGAACTAGACATTTTGGGTTGCCATTGCATGGATGCAGGCTTTTGCATGTAGTTGGAAGCTTCCAACCACATGGATGGCTTGTTGTGGGAGAATTTTGGAACCCATGTCAGAGAAAAGGGTCTAGAGCTCCATTTTTTGCCACCAGGGGTGGTTACTCAGCCTCTAAGTGACTTGTAGCCCCTGTAGAATGTTATGAGTTGCCATTTTGTATTCCACAGTCAACCCCACTTCCTTAATGGGACCTATGAGGTCGATTCATGCCATAGTATCTCATCCCCTGATGTTTACCCTAGTAGTTCGATGAAACTAGGTAGATATGGGAGGGGTGGTTACAAGACCCTCATATGAAGGTCTTGATTTCAACCAAAACAAACCATAATAGATTTTTTTTTGTAATTGTATTTCCTATAAAATTCAAATTAAATCACTGAAAACCATTGTTCCAAAATATAATGGCCACTCTGTCATATTGGAAACCATATTTATTTACCGGAATATGTTAGTTCAAGTTTTTACAAAATACCACAAATAACAACTTGACATAAAAGACTATGCAACAATAAAGTAAATTACTGACAAAAATTGACAACATGGTATCCATATCAAGATTCCAGCGAGGAAATTGGAATTGGGTCCTTTACACTCATACCAGTAGGAACAGAGGCCTTAAAAATTACACTGAATATGTTTCTCAATGTGAGCTACTCGAGCTTCAAGCCTATCCAAACATGCCTGCATTTTACACTAGTTTTTTTAAATTTTGTTCATAAAGAAGATGATGGCATGCATGTCCTCGTGCTCCTCCTTTAAAACTCATCCCAAAAAATCCTTTAAACTACTAGCGGAGAGTATTAACATGCATGTATTTTTCTTCTTTCCCCTTATGTGGCCAAGGTCGAGGAGCTAGTGAGCAACCTCATCTAGTAGTTTTGAGTCTGAAAAAACTTGTATGTATTGTTGAATGTGTCTCTCTAGCCGTTTAATATCCTCTCATGCACTGAGAGATGTTGAAAAGTGATAATAATTCACCACCTACTGAGCTTGCATGTTGAGAAGGGAAATTCCTCGACATCTGTCGCTTCCAATTATCCATCTAAGTGGGCCCCACCTCAAACCTTGTAACGATGTGATATTACTTCTTGAATGATAATTTTTTCACCCACCATCTAATGTAATGGCTGCATATCACCCTTGCCTATTCCATGATTCTAGCTCTGTTAGGTCATCCTGGTCCTTGTCATCTCAGGTGTTCCCTTCGTTCAATCCTTTAGGACTTCCAGGACAAGCTCTTTTCAAGAACTATATCATCAATATTTCCTTTACCACCAAGGAGTTATTCCAATACGGATTCTCGTTGAGAACCATTATTAGCGAGAACTCCTCCTTTCCACCCGGCCATTCTCTACAATAGTGTATCCTCTGAGGATCCCATCATATGACAGTCTGAGCATGAAATTTGAAAGGAATTTATCCATCTCAGGACAAAATATTAGGGTCTTTATCACCAAAAATTAAGTTAACATTAGATTCGCAGTGCCTGAAATTAAATATTACAAGTGTTATAATGTTAGGTTTTTCGCTTATCTTTGCATTATGAGCCATTATGTTGGAACTATGATATGGTTCGGCTTCGGTGGTTTTGTAATTGCTTGGATTTATGCCAGAACTCAACCATCACCATTAAGGTGGTTTGAGGCATGTGTTGGTGCTATCCCTCTTGAGCTTACTATAGGGTTGCTCTTCTTGGGTTTTCAATAGCTGAAAATTAAAATGTAGTTCAAGGACTTGTCCATTCAAGATCTCATAGGTTTTTGGTCCCTTTGAATCTCAATCATTTATAGGTAACAAGTTGATCTCATTCCAAATATTTATATGTCTCTTTTGAGGGACCAATAAGCACAAATAAACTTATAAAGGAAACCAAAAATCATACATTTCCCAAGAATTCTACAAGAATATCAACTTTCCATAGATAAAAAGGAATCCTCCTTTCTAGCTCAAATTAAAATCATAAGAAAAAACTTGGATTAATATTAACATTATTATATGCCTACATTCATCACATATAGACCAACTCAAATTCAAGCATAAACCACACAGTTGAAAATCAAAGATTAATAATATTACAGGACTACAGTCATCACATCTAGGCCAATTCGAATTTTAGGCATAAATCACATAGTTGAACATCAAATGAACATCACTATAGGCCCGAAGCCAACACAGTGAACATATGACATAAATTTAAATCTCAAGGACTAGAACATTCACTTATATTTTGTTTTGGAGGATCTAACAACTGAGATCAGGACTGGAACTCTCCACCTAACCATTGAAAGTTGCATCTAAGCTTCATTGGAAGCTGACACCCCCAAGATGGATTCCAAAGCTTGAAGTGGATTGATTTTAGAGGAATAATCGAACCCCCAACTGAAACAGGGTGTCGCAAGGACACACTGCCTTCACCCACCATCTATTTCAATAGTCAATTAACTAGTGAACCTTCGCTTGTACACATCCAATACTAATGGTACATTTTAACCAGTATCACAACTGAAACGGGGTATCCCCGAGGCTATACCGCCTTCACCCACTAGCGACCTAAGAATATTACAACATCACAACATTATAACATAGATCTTAGCATAGGGAGTGTGACCCAATTTCCCACATAAATGGAAAGTCCACCAATTGGCTAAGCTAATAAGGAGTACAAGGGAATCATTCCATTGGTGGTTCACCAATGGAACAAGCACCAATGTCATTCAACCACAAGGCAACACACAGTGGTTCACCAACCCCACAAGCACCAAAATCCATCTATCCCCATCAGGTAGATTGATCAATCCAACAAGCTTCCCAACGGGTTCTTCAACCCTCAGGGAAGTCTATGCTCTCTGTAATATTTCACCCAGCAAGCCTCTCTTCGAGGATTCTTCGGCTAGTGTTTTTCTTCTCTGTTCTCTTAGACTGCGCATGCATGCATGCCCGAATGAGAGAATGAGAGTGATAGAGAATATGTGTGTGTTCTCCCCCTTGATGACTTGTTTTCATGCTCCTAACATACCAACCATTTATCCTTTTCCTAGGTTTCCAAGCAGTCCCTACTTTGGATAGTGCAACCCAGTCCCAGCTTGAATGTTTTGCCCTTTCTTGCTTGGTGTTAGAGGCTAAGGACATCTAGGCATGTCCCTTTTCTCGTTGGTTACACTTATTGCACATTCAAACCATTAAAACCATTTCAACCAACTAAGTATTGACATTTAAAACAACATTTCCCTGAAGAAATGGAATCCATGTCCCTCTCTCAACCATTTAAATAATTACAAGTATTTACAATGAGAGAAATATTGACGAGGGGATCTCGCAATTTCCTTCCCAAATGAGAGAATCATTAACTAGAGGATATCATAGTCTCCTCCCCGGTAAGATAATTACTAACCAGGAGATGTCACATTCGACCAAGCTAAATTGGGATGAAGGAGGACATAAAGACACTAGTATGAACAAAGAATGGCCAGCAAACTAATGGTTGTGTTGAGGACCAATTGAATCAGGTATAACAACCAAGTCTGAAAATAATAAGTCCCCCGGGCTCGGATTATATTAAACAATCACCTTCCCCAAAAAAATACTACCACGGAGACCAAACACGACTAATGGAAAGCACTTGCCAAATAAATTAACACATGCAACCAAGGGATAAATAACACATGGTATAACCACAAGGAGGAACTAACACTTAACAATTCTAAATGCCACCCCTTAAGTTCTCATTGATGGAGCTCCACATGCCATCCAGAGGAGCCAATTCATTTCCAAATTCTATATTCAACCCAATAGGTGCACTAACCATCTCCACTTCCATAATATTACCTCCATTATTGTCCTCCCATGGAAGTAAAGCATTATAATTATTAAAAAACATAGGTTTTACATGAATTATGACATGCTTGTTTTATTCCATATGTTTCCAACTCGCTACCTAATTCTTCAGTTGCACAACCTTACATCTTACATATGTTGAACTCCTAAGGGGATGAAATAATCCCACCAACAACACAGGCATTCTATTATCCGGGAACATAAGCCCTCTCCATTGCATAGAAACTACGAGAGAAACCTCCAGAATATGATACTCCGTGTGTTTGATAGAATTGTAGTCACACGCTTCATGTATGGGGGAAGCAGACAACGTCACCCCCCTCTTTAATTGCATGTAGATTTGATGGGGTGACGAGAAACCCTCCCCCAAACTCAGTTGTCACTTGCGTATCCACCCTCATCAAGGAATAATTAAATTGTATTTTTAATAATATTATTTAATTTCATTAATAAGAAAAATAATAATTTGTTTTTATATATAATATGATTTTGATATATATCTATGTGTTGGGGCGGTAAAAAAGTGATAATAGATAGTTGATGAAAATTATTGTTTGGGAGAGAAAATAGAAAGCTACAAACTATTATTAAGGGTTTTAGTGATTATATTGAAGAGGGGAAGACCTTTAATAAACTAGAATTCCTTTCTCAAGAAGAAGATTCGTTGATCTCTCAAGAAAGAAAGGAATGACCTAGAAAATAATCACAAGAGGAAACAATTCGAACAACTGATATTTCCCCTACCACAGTTGAAGTATCTACCAAATCTATGTAGAATATGATTAAGGGATGTACAAGTAGAAATCATTGATAAATGGATGAAAGCCAAACATGATAGATGGGACCAGTTCCTAACCTCCTACGAGGAGGTATTCATTCCCATAAGAGAACATCAATAGATTGTTAAAGGGTTAGGAGATCAATGGGTGGAATTTGTTGAAATACATTTTAAAAAAAAGTCACTGGGAGAGGAGAGATTAGAATGGGGGAACTTGTTCTATTTGGAACATAAGTGAACAAATTGAAGATTGAAGAGATCAAATTGGGAATATTAGTAGAGCCGACCCTAGGTTGCAAACCCCCTTCTCCTCACTATAACATGTTTTCTTAGGATAAATTTATCATGTTCCAAAAAAAGGCCCTCGTAACTAGTAAACCATGTGACATTAGGTCCCCATAAAATTTTTCAATATCCTATTATGCATGTACAAATGAAGAGAAAAATATGTTGTGTTAATTATATCGACACAATGTTTTTTTATTTCATGACCCATCTTTAATTGGATACATTTAGCTAATTGTTTTTGTATGATACCTACATAATCAAGTCAATTTGGGTTCTTCCAATAGAATTGTTGAAATTAACTCCAACAATAATGTATGGGTTAAGGGAGAGTATACTACCGACATCTCCAAGTCATAAATTTACAAAAGTAATGGATGGCATCTCCTCAACATGCAACATTGTTGAGTAGAAATGAAAAAGATAATAGTACACATTGCATAAATCATATTGAGATTAGAAACATGGTAGCTACGTAAAGATGCAATGATAGATGGAAATAGGCTAATAAGGACATCCAAATAAGAGACCATTACAACACTACAAACCTGAAAGTGGAAATAGAAAGGATGCATAACTATATTCAATGCATGGAAGAATGTGGAGACAAATGGATAGGGTTGAATTTGCATTATCGAAAGATTTGGATTCCTACAATGGAGTATAAGAAGATCTACAAGTTGAATATAAAAGAGCATTTGATCTCTTGTAGAGAAATTAAAGCAGAATGATGATATTTCCATGCGAATGAGGCAGGATAATCATTTTATAGCCTTAGCAACCTCCATGGGCACCTTTCTCTCTCAAACTAAAATTACTTATTGGTTGCATGGGGAGATACAATGAATTTGGATAAGGGGAGATGGCAGGTGCTCAATTTAGCATCCTTTTGGCACCCATCCAACACTTATTTGCTTCTCCTTTTTCCTAATTAAAACTTGATTCCTCACTTTCCATCATTCTAGCATGATTTTAACAAGGTATAATTATCACTACAACATGCAATTTCTATATTTATGCATTATTGGGAATTTGTTATCTTTCTATACTGACCATGGTGGGTAGGGAATAAAATCACATAGGCACTCTAGCAGGTGTTGCACTTCACATTCATTGTTGCAACTCCTATCGTTGTCACTATTGTTGTAGCAAATTAGAACATGTTGTAGTCACTATTTCAAGGCACAACGATGCTACAACTCCTATTTAATCCCATTGTTTCTTCTCCTACTCTATCCCGTTGTTGACACACCGACTTTGGCTTGTGCTACAACTCTCTCTCTCATATCCATGGTAGCAACACCTACTCTAGACTATTTTGGAGCTCTTACTTGTGTCTATGGTTGCAACTCCAGACCAATGTTGTTGAAACTCCAAACTACGCTCAATACTACAATTCTTTTGCAATTGTGTTAGATTGATAGTTAAACATATAGTTGTCACTTTTGGACTAGTCAGATGCATAACAATTGGTCTTCTGATGATGGAAAGTGACAAGGAGAAACCATACTCACTTGCCACCTATGATACAATTGATTGAGTCAACACATACCTGAATTCTCACTATGCATGACAAAACAATGTATTAGGATGGAACAACCTAATTCTCATGGTTATCCATCTTCCTCAATCACTCCATTTAGGTAAATCATACTTGTATAAAAGGAAATAGAGAGATATAGGTAGAAAATTAATCGGATATATAACAAAGAGATTGTATTGAACAATTAACTGTTGTAACCCCATTTTTGTTATAATTTAAAGTTCATTTTCTTCCTAAATGGTGTGTTAAGCATTAAAATATTCCTTCCTGCCTAACCCAGTGCCAACCTAAGGAGGTAGAGCCCCCTCCCTAGTTAGGTATTGTCGATATTAGTAGATAGTTATATTTTATGTTATTTCTTTAACTCTTTTTTTATATTGTTTTTATTTGATTTATTTATGTTGCTTCAGTCCAACTACTTAATGTTGTTTCAATTCAATTCACTTATGTTGCTACAATTCATGTAGGTTATCTTATTGTTGCAATTCAATTTGTCTAGGTTGCTACAATTCTTATAGGTTATATTATGTTATATGATGCAATTCCCTTTTACTATTATATTCTTTTAACTCTATTATAACGCATAGATTCATATTGTTGCAATTCAGTACTACATTTCCAGGATTTGATTAGATTATTTGATATTTCAATAGTTGAGTTATATTTGGTTTCTTTCACAAGCAAGGAACAATTTTATAATTTTATATCTTATTGCATATCATATATGTAATTGCAACTATGTTACAACCTACAAGATGCCTTTAATATTACTTTAGTAAGACACTTTTGGTTTATATGCAAATTCATTTTGAACACATATATAGGGAACAAAACTAGATAGCGTGCATGCTATCAAAGAGAGGGATGAAGAAGCCAACAATGAAATTTTTCTTCTCTGCATTTGATCAAGGACAGATAATCAACACAGGAAGCATCAACTATGCATAGTGGCAGGATGTGACTTCCAGTCCCATAAAGGACAGGCATAAAGAGGATCGTGGAAATTTGTGTTTCTTGTTAAGTGATGATAGTGATTTGTTTTCAGTTTTTAAAAGAACGTGGAATATGTATTTTTTGACATTACAGGAAACATAGATGATTAAGATCAAAAAGTGATTGAAAAGTCATTTATTGAATAGTTTATAGATTAGATGGATCAAGCATTGTTTTTTGTAAGTAAATGCAGAAGAAAGAGACATATGACAATGTACTACTTTTTTCTTAATACAAAGAGGTAGCATTTTTTTCTGTTGGAAAAAATAGTTAATTTAGTGTTCTACAATCAAGATTAGAAATTACATTTCTACAAAGTGTGGATTACATTGTGAGCTTGGTGTGGAATTAGTGATTTGATGATGCATTATAAATCATGAACTATGACAAGCATATACATTACTACAACTGAATTCGCATAAATAAAATTATACTAAGCATATCTGGTGCATGACAGTTCATAATCTTTGTACGAATTGTAGACTAAAAATTAAATGAATAGCCCTTTTATTGTCTAACAAGCAATTCAAAGATAATTGAAAGGCCTATTAGACAGCCAATTCAATTTTATCATTTTAAGGCAAAGATCCTACTTTCTAGAATCTTCTGCCCACCTAATGGCCTTCTAAACATGAATCAATATCCAATATAAACCACCAATAAACAATTCATGTCTACTCCTTACACAATTTTTTTGGTGACATGCCTTAGCTATAGTTATGTCACCTTAGCCATGAGTTTGTAAGAACTCAACAAATTTATTAGTTTCCATCATCCAATGGTGTCAGAAGAATCATTTGTAATGAGATTGATCAACCCCTAATTAAAGTAATCCATTAGATATCTTGAGTCAAATTCTTCTAAAGCCAATTGATTAATATCATCCACAATCATGTTCCACATAATCTTGTAGATTTAAAAGGTAGTGGATCAATCCTTGGATATTTACCATTCTAGATAAAACAAAAGATTGCAAAAATTGTATTCTTTGTTAAAATCCCTATCCAACCTAATATGTCACTACCTTATGGAAAGCATATCTAGTAGCAACAACAACCTCTATTAAGGAATAAAGGGGGAAAAATACTATGAGAATGATCACCAAACATGCCTCGATAACCTTGTGCCGCATATTTTTCGAGATAAAGGTTGGACATTATGTGGGAGGAAGTCATTCAAAGGACTATCAAATTTCTGCATGGTTGTAAACATGATTGCTCATAAGTATACATGAGAGATTTAGTACTCTAGGAAAAATTTGTGAGGAATGCCTTCACAACATTTTATTTCAAAAGGATGCAATGTGCTTCAAGTTGGTGGAGGAAAAAATTGGCAGTTGAGGAACACCTTCATAACATTTTATTTCAAAAGGATGCAATGTGCTTCAAGTTGGTGGAGGAAAAAATTGGCAATTGAGGAATACCTTCACAACATTTTTATTTCAAAAGGATGCAATGTGCTTCAAGTTGGTGGAGCATGTGGCTTGGAGAGGGATGAAATTTCAAGTTCTTATTAACTTCTTAAAGAAAAAAGTAGTATTTAATAGAATTCTCTCCCTTCAGAAAGATGAGGGTTAGCTTGATATCCTTTTAGTCTTCTATATGGTACTTTTTTATATTTGTTATATAAAAACATTTCATATAGAATTGAATATAATAAAAAAATTAATTAAAAGTATAGATTTAATATCAAGTTTAAACTAAAATTATATTTTCTAGGTTGTTATATAGATGTTCTTTTTCTTGTTGGTAGGCTCAACCCACAGAGATTCAAACCTTAAATTGCATTGTTTACATAACACTTCATATCTTAGTGATCACCAATTGATCAGCGACACCCCATTGTTTACATAACACTTAATATCTTGATGATCACCAATTGAGCTACACCCCATGGATTTTATATATATATATATATATATATATAATTTATTTTATTTTATATTTTATAATGTTTATTTTTTTATTTTTTAAAGATTATTTTTTTAATGAATAATTTTTTACCCTTTTTATTTTATTTTTTTTAAAATCAATAAAAGATTTAATCTTTCTAGTGTACCTGAATATTTAAAAATCATTACATTGAAATTGTCAATATGAATTAGAAAACTAAAATTACTTAATTATTTTTTAAATAATAATAATAATATCATTTCTATTTAGTATTTTCAATATTAATTAGAAAACTAAACCACTTAGTTATTTTTTAAATAATAATAATAATATCATTTTTCTTTAATAATAATTTAGAAAATTCTTTAATCTTTTTCATTATTAACAAAAATGTATTTCTTATTTAATAATAATTTAGAAGATTCTTTAATCTTTTTCATTATTAATAAAAATGAATTTCTTATTTAATAATAATTTAGAAAAATCTTTAATATTTTCATTATTAAAAATAAAATAAAAATAAAAATTTATCTATTTTTAATAAGTATATTATTATTGGTTATATCATGCATTTCTTATAATTTATAAGATTCTTTAATTTTCTCATTATTAACACACAAAATATATTTCTTATATATTTTTTATAAGTATATTATTATTTGTTCTATCATGTTTGTAAATATAATTTTTTAAAATTTAAATTAAAAAATTTCCGAAAATTTTTAATTTTAATTGATTAATTTGTGTGTCGGTGCTTATTGTCTGGAGCATACAACCCCTGATCGTAGAGCTCTTACAGGAATTTTCTGCGGCGTTCCAGCAAAATATCGTGCAGGAGGGCTCAGTTTCGGCGGCTAAAATGGGCATCTAATTCAATGACGCGGAAAAAGACTCAATACATGCAGACCCTTCCTTCCTTCTGAGCCAACCATTGATGCCGAGCTCCTCTGAAATGGAGTGATAACCATTTACCAGGAGACATAACATTTAATTATAAGCAGCGCAGCAGAAAATTTCCTGGGGATGCACACATTCCTGTGGAGACGTTGCTAGAAACGCGGAACGCAGCAGAAGTTTTCGTCGGCTATCTGCTTACAGACTTGTGACCTTATCGGCTTATCTACTTGCTGGCTTATCAGTTCCTGTGCGTATGTGCTTATAGTTTGATAACTTATACTTTTGTAACTAGATGAGCTTATAAGTTTATAAGTCGCTGAGCTTATAATATTATAAGTCTCTGTGCTTATCTGCCTATAAGCTGATAAGCATATTATTCTATAAGCAGATATGGTTATCAAATTATAAGTTAAAACAGTTATCATTTTATAAGCATATCAACTTATCAAATTATAAGTCCACGAACAAATACCCGATAGCTTATAATATTATAAGACCCAAAATTTATCAAAATATAAGCATGCTAGCTTATCAGCTTATCAGCGGATAAGGTTATCAAATATAAGTAGTTTACCGTATAATCTTATAAGATGATGCGATTATCATGTTATAAGCTTATCAGCTTATAAGTAGATAAGCCTTTCCATTTATAATCCAGAGGACTTATCGATTTATACGCAGAGCGATTATCAGTTATAACCTATCGACTTATAAACGCTAGTACTTATCAATTTTTTATTAGGCATGTGCGCCACTTGGCAGCCTCACAGCCCTCCGATCTGGCCCACAAATCTGGCGCCACCTCGCAGCCTCACGGCCCTTAGATCTGGCCTTTGGAACGGCGCCACATGGCAGCCTCACGGCCCTTAGATCTGACCCACAAATCTGGCGGACCCACAGATCTGGCGCCACATGGCAGCCTCACGGCCCTTAGATCTGACCCACAAATCTGGCGGACCCACAGATCTGGCGCCACATGGCAGCCTCACGGCCCTTAGATCTGACCCACAAATCTGGCGGACCCACAGATCTGGCGCCACATGGCAGCCTCACGGCCCTTAGATCTGACCCACAAATCTGGCGGACCCACAGATCTGGCGCCACATGGCAGCCTCACGGCCCTTAGATCTGACCCACAGATCTGGCGCCACTTGGCAGCCTCACGGCCCTTAGATCTGACCCACAAATCTGGCGCCACATGGCAGCCTCACGGCCTTAGATCTGACCCACAGATCTAGCGGCACATGGCAGCCTCACGGCCCTTAGATCTGTCCGGTGGATCGGCGCCACATGGCAGCCTCACGGCCCTTCGATCTGGCCCACAGATCTGGCGCCACATGGCAGCCTCACGGCCCTTCGATCTGGCCCACAGATCTGGCGCCCTCACGCCTTTAGATCTGGCCGACAGATCTGCCGCCACTTGGCAGCCTCACGGCCCTCAGATCTGCCGCCACTTGGCAGCCTCACGGCCCTCAGATCTGCCGCCACTTGGCAGCCTCACGGCCCTCAGATCTGCCGCCACTTGGCAGCCTAACGGCCCTCAGATCTGCCGCCACATGGCAGCATCACGGCCCTTAGATCTGGCGCCACATGGCAGCCTCACGGCCCTTAGATCTGGCCGGTGGATCTGCGGCACTTGGCAGCCTCACGGCCCTTCGATCTGGCCCACAGATCTGGCGCCACTTGGCAGCCTCACGGCCCTTCGATCTGGCCGGTGGATCGGCGCCACTTGGCAGCCTCACAGCCCTTAGATCTGGCCCACAGATCTGGCGCCACTTGGCAGCCTCACGGCCCTTCGATCTGGCCGGTGGATCGGCGCCACTTGGCAGCCTCACAGCCCTTAGATCTGGCCGTTGGAACGGCGCCACTTGGCAGCCTCACAGCCCTTAGATCTGGCCGTTGGAACGGCGCCACTTGTCAGCCTCACGGCCCATAGATCTGGCTGTTGGATTGGCGCCACTTCGCAGCCTCGCGGATCTGGCCGTTCGAACGGCGCCACATGGCAGCCTCGCAGCCCTTCGATCTGGCCACAGATCTGATGCCACTTGGCAGCCTCACGGCCCTTTGATCTGGCCATTGGAACGGCGCCACTTGTCAGCCTCACGGCCCATAGATCTGGCTGTTGGAGCGGCGCCACTTCACAGCCTCACGGATCTGGCCGTTCGAACGGCGCCACATGGCAGCCTCGCAGCCCTTCGATCTGGCCCACAGATCTGGCGCCACATGGCAGCCTCGCAGCCCTTCGATCTGGCCCACAGATCTGGCGCCACTTGGCAGCCTCACGGCCCCTCGATCTGGCCGTTAAATCGGCGCCACTTGGCAGCCTCACAGCCCCTCGATCTGGCCGTTAAATCGGCGCCACTTGGCAGCCTGACGACCCTCAGATTTGGCCAGTAGATAAACGAATCTGCAGTTTGAATTATCGACAGATGGCAGTATAACGATCCATCGAACTGGTTTCATGTCTGTCTGCAGTTTCATCGGTCGACGGTTACGCCATAGCGGCAGGCGTCGATTGTAATTAACAGATGGCAGTATAAAGTTTTGGGATAGCTGTCTCTTTAACAATGTGGGATAACAACGAATTCATACATGCAGTTTTATCGGCCTATCGTTATGCCATAGCAGCAGTGCTGCAGACGGCGATGGTAATGCCCAGTAGCGGCAGTGATCAATAGTGCTGTGGATGAGTGTAGCGCCTGTGCTGGAGACGGCGATGGTTATGGGCACAGAGGCAGAGATATGCCCTCAACCGTATCTGACTGCGCTTTTTGTTATGGTTAACGTTTCACGTAACGAAATAGACATTCTTTGCCACCTTGAATTGAACGAGTCAGTCTTTCGGTGTTAGAATTCTCCGCTTCATATTCGTTATAGTCTTTCAGTTGGGTTACGTTTCTCAATAATGGTGAAACGCTCGTGCGAATACAAGCCAGCGAATGTGAGTCCATGGGTACATATCATACCAGCTCTTGCAGGTTTAAGAGACCAAATATATCTAATTGTGAGCCCATGAGTACACATATCAGCTCTCGCATGGTTAAAGACCAAATATATATATGTAAGGTTTAAAGGCCAAATATATCTAATTGTGAGTCCATGAGTACATATCAGCTCTTGCACGGTTAAGACCCATTAATTAATTATATCTTTATTCTTTCAAAATAAAGCACGTAGGAATTATTAAAAAAATCGCTTTACAATCTACACTTCAATTTTAAAGTTAAAATGCAAATTTTATTTTAAATAAAATAATATTTTTTATTAATATTTATTATTTTAAATAAAATAACATTTATATTTATTTTATTAATATTAATAATATTGAATGAAAATGAAATAATAGTTATATAAATTACCTTTTCTACCTATATTAAAAGCTTAGGTTCATGATTCCAAAAATATTCTATGTTTAATGATAGAAAATGAAAAAATAGTTATATAAATGAGGATTGTCTAATAGTAATTAGCATTTCTAATATCAGATATTAGATATTAATTAACATTTCTAATGTCATTCTAATATGAGATAGAGCTAATAAAGACGTTGGCATTCAAGACAGAAAATTAATGTCAGCCAACGTGTACTGATTCAATGTATTTTTTAACCATGAAATCCGATTCGATGTATTCTTTTAACCATGAAATCCAGTGTTCGTGATGTGAGATTCATTTAATGTATTCTTTTAATCATGAAAATCAGAGTTCGTGATGTGAGATTCATTCAATGTATTCTTTTAATACATGAAATCCAGTGTTTGTATGTGACATTCAACTGTCTACAACACTTAGGAACATCATTAAAAAGACAACATTCACAATGTATTAAAAAAGACAACATTCACATTCACAATGTATTTGCCATCATATATTCAAAGTAAATTATAACCAACAGTCTACAATTTATTTGTCATCATATATTCAAAGTAAATTATAACCAACAGTCTACAATGCTCAGAAATACCTTCAAGATGAATTTGAAAACATTCGAGGTAAATTATAACCAAGGACAGTGACCATATAACTATATTCATAACATGATACCAGTGTTTTCAAAGTAGATTCATATGAACTGTGCTAATAAACAGTTGTTTGATGCAGAAGCAAGTGCAACAATCCTCAAAGTTATCAGCACAAGAAACAGTGAACAAAAGTGTAACTGTGCGAGTGAAGAATACCACTAGTTAAATGTTTATCAAAGTAGATTCATATGAACTATGCTAATAAACAGATAAACAGTTGTTTGTTTCACAAGCAAGTGTAACAATCCTCAAAGTTATCACCATCTAATGAACAATAAACATCACCATCTATTGAACAATAAACAGTAAACAGAAGTGTGACCGTGCGAGTGAAGTATACCAATAGTTAAATGTTTATTCAAGTATTTAGGTCATGCATTAAATGTTTATATAAGTATTTAGGTCATGCATTAAGAGTACTGTCAAAGAGATCATAATTAAGCAGTACCTGAGCACTGAAGAACCTCATGAATCTGGACATAGCCAATGGGCAGTTCAGAAAATTGGCCTAGTATGTGTAGAAACCCCAATTTTAGAGAAATTCATGGGTGGGCAGTTCAGAAAATTGGCCTAGTATGTGTAGAGACCCCAATTTTAGAGAAATTCAAGGGGTGCGTGTAGAGACATCTCCAAAATTCCAATTTTAGAGAAAATTTTAGAGAAATTCATGGGATGCGTGTGTAGACATCTCCAAATTTTTAAGAAAAATCATGGAAAACAAAGTGGCATTTGTGAAACATTTAACTTTGCATTTTACGTGCCTCTGCATCCCAAGCGCATGGGATGCACTCTCAAGTTTCAACCATGTGGTCAATGCCCATGGAAAGGGGCAAATAAATATCACCGAACTTATTTTTCAAATAAATATCACCGAACTTAATTTTCCAATTTTCCTCGCCAACAATTCATGAGATCCGCTCATGAAAGACAACTTCAAGGATCCCATTCAAGACATTAGGAAGTGATGTTAACAAGCTAATCATGAGAAATATTATTGATGTTGATATGCTAACTGCACAAATTTGTATTAGAATTTCAATCTGGATGAGCAGGGTAAACACCAGGTATGCACTCTCAACCTCAACCATGTGGTCAATGCCCATGGAAAGAGCCAAATAAATATCACCGAACTTATTTTTCCAATTTTCCGAGCCAACAATTCGAGATAAGCTCATGAAAGACAACTTCAAGGATACTATTCAAGGCATTAAGAAGAGGATCCCATTCAAGGGATTAAGAAGTGATGTTAACCAGCTAATCCTGAGAAATATTATTAATGTTGAGAAATATTATTAATGTTGATATGCTAACTGCACAAATTTGTATTAGATTATTAGAATTTCAATCTGGATGAGCAGGGGAGCATTAACACACAAAGATAATCAGGAAGTGATGTTAACAAACTAATCATGAGACATATTAATGATGTCGATATGCTAACTGCACAAATCTGTATTAGAACTTCAATCTGGATGAGCAGGGGAACATTAACACACAAAGATAATCAAATAATCAAATATAATCAAGAGAAAAATGGTGCGGATGGTTACGCAAAAGAGGTCAACAAATTTTCTGCTTTGTCCAATCTGTGTAATTGGGTATACAAATATGAAATACATCTTCTCATATTTACGAATAAATAAGCTTTACATATATCTGTCAAATGGGCCAAATAGGCCATAAGAGAACTTCGTAATGTAGACAATTCACCCTAAACCTCTCTTAAGCAGGCTCACACCTAATAAAAAAATGTTTCCAACTAAAAATTGACCCAAAATCATAAGAATATAGGGAAGACAATAAAGAATTATGCCGGATCACTGAAATTTAAGATACAGTGAGTCATGTGCAGGCAACAATCTATGGGCGTTACCAATTCTCGAAAGCAGACTCCCATTGTCATTCACAGTCATAAATACACCCCAGAATAATATTATCTAGTCATAAATACACCCCAGAATAATATTATCTTGCCGCACAATAATTTCTCGTAAGCATAATCAGCCATGACTTGGACGTTGGAATGACAAGGTTGCTGCTTTCGTAAGAAAGCATACAAATATTTGGTGAAATATCTGTTATTCTGACTCCGTTGGAATGACAAGGCTGCTGCTTTCATAAGAAAGCATACCACTTTTCAGCAGCCCATCAGCACCTTATTACCCAGCATGGTCGAGTGCTATATTCATATCTCCAACTTCTTAGTACATCTGCAAAACCATACCCTGAAATTACCAGGCCTGCAGCGATATTTATTCAGAGCTGAGCTCGCTTGAATCTTGGCCTGAAATCAGGTCTCCAGGTAGTGTCAAAGCCATTACAAGAAAAGGCAATTTGTAAAGAGGCTGCCCAAGCTTTATGCTGCGGAATTCAACTTATCTGCTCCCCGATCAATCAAATCAAGGCCAACAAGGAGGAAAGAGATCCTTTGAAAGAGTAAAAAGTAAAAATGAATTCCTTGGGCAGACAATAAACTCCTAGCAGAGGCAGTTGAAAGAAGAAAAACTAAAGCCAATTCTTTCTAATATAGCCGATTGGCTTTCTTTTTAAAGAGGCTGTTTCTGCTGCTGTTCGCTCAATTTGTTGAGGACATCAAGGGTTGACTGTGAAACAACCCGATGATACATTGGGTGTTCTAATTGAGGACGGGATTCCTTCTCCATACATCGAAATCAGCTTCAGATGATCTGCCCAACTTTTTTGTCACCACCCATTCATTAGCACTGCCATGTTACAATCAGTTCAGATGATCTGCCCAACAATCTATGGGCGTTACTAAATTCTTGAAAGCAAACTCCCATTGTGATTCATAGTCATATCTACACCCCAGAATAATATTATCTTGCAGCACAATCATTTCTCGAAAGCATAAACAGCCATGAAAATGTGACACTTGGACATTGGAATGACAAGTCTGTTGCTTTCGTTAAAAAGCATACAAATATTTGGTGAAGTATCTGTTACTCTAACTCCCAAAAGGGTGATGGCTTAAACTTAGCCACTTTTCAGCAGCCCATCAGCACCATATTACCCAGCATGATCAAGTGCTGTATTCATAATACATATCTCAAACTCCTTAATACATCTGCAAAACCATACCCTGCAATTACGAGGCCTGCGGCGATATTTATTCAAAGTTGTGCTGGCTTGAATATTGGCCTAAAATCAAGTCTCCAGTTAGTGTCAAATACATTACAAGGAAAGGCAATTTGTAAAGACGTTGCCCAAGCTTTATGCTGCGGAAATCAAGTAACCTGCTCCCCAATCAAATCAAGGCCAACAAGGAGGAAAGAGATCCCTCGAAACAGTAAAAAGTAAAAAAAAAATCCTTCAGCAGACAATAACTCCTAGTAAAGGCTGTTAAAAGAAGAAAAGCTAAAGCCAATTCTTTCTAACAAAGCCGATTGGCTTTCTTTTTAAAAGGGTTGTTTCTGCTGTTGTTCGCTCAATTTGTTGAGGACATCAAGGGCTGACTCTGAAGCAACCCGATGGTACTTTGGGTGGTCGGGTGTTCTAATTGAGGACGTGTTTCCTTCTCCATAAAAGCAACGAAATCAACTTCAGATGATCTGCCCAACTTTTTTGTCACCACCCATTCATAAGCACTGCCAAATTGAAAGAGCCCAGAGATCATGGCATTGAATTTTGTTACAGACATTGTGTTTCAAAGAGAAGATGTGGAACAATGAAAGGGAACGATCTTGGCGCAGGAAGTACATTAAAAAACGACATGATAGCAGGAACATAGTATATAATTGAGCTTCTGGAAGGATGATGCAAAAAAGAGTAAATGAATAGAAAGGGAGAATGAAATTTCGCAAGAAAAAAAAAAAGGAATATTAAGTTGGCCTTCTTCGAGAAACCAATCTGCAGACACAACAGAAAAGAGCAAAGAGTTGCCAATAAGAAACAAGAGGATAACTCATTCGGTAATTAAAAATCAGAAAAAACAACTTACAAGAACTTCACAACATGAATAACCATTAAAGCAGATTCCAAAAAGCACCTCCTTAATTTTTTAGCTAAAAGCATTCTATTATGGACTAAAACCAACCTCCTTAGAACGGATTACGTCTGTTGGGACACAAATAGAATAACTGCATTGACCCAAGTTGTCATCTCCAGTGACCTTCTCACTGAAGCAGGTTGTTCTGCAATGTCGCCCAAGAGCCAACACCAAAGAACAAGAAGCTGGATACTACTGCTAACAACTGCAATATCTTCATCCTCCTTGCCAGAATAAGAAATCTGGCTATAAAAGAACTGCTGACCTCCTTGCCAGAATAAGAACTGCTGACGACTACTCCAATATCTTCATCCCCCTTGGATGAATAAATCAGGCAATAAAAGACATTTGAGATCGAGTCTGGCAAAGATAAAGTATGGAAAATAATACTGAGATAAACACTGGCATGGCATGCTCTGGATTTGCAGTGGAACGCTCAATTGATCTTCGGCTATTATTGTTGAAATCGATAATCAGCATGCCTCTTCTGTCATAGTTCGAATCCCATATTAACAATTGGATGAAAGGCTGAAAGACTCATGGAATTGATGACTGCTGGTGGTTGAAATGTCATTCCCATGTGATAGAAGATAATCACTACCTGTGTGACTTGGTGCACTCTCCCTTTTATCATTCTCTATAATATTAATTTTGAAAAACATTGAAACTCTTTCAAGGATATAATGAGTAGCGGAATCTATCAGATATCCAGAGGGATCAAAGAGGGGTGTGAGGCACCCACGTCCTATTTTCATTATCCAAAATATTCCTGGTATAAGCCCCGGAGTAAGCAATGGATATGAGCACCGATATGCACCTCTTACAGGGGATAAATGTTGTGGTTGTGCAGTCTACTCAAAGAGGGGTGTGAGGCACCCACGTCCTATTTTCATTATCCAAAATATTCCTGGTAGAAGCCCTGGAGGAACCAATGGATATGAGCACCGATCTGCACCTCTTACAGGGGATAGATGTGGTGGCTGCGCAGTATACTGAGCCGCTGAAGGGGTTTGGGTAGACAATGATATATGATAAAGGCGAAATTTCTATAAAGCCTTGGCATTATGCATATTCCAGTAAAAAGGAGGATACATTTCTTCAACTATCTTGCTTAAGCTCTGGCACTCATTTAAGAGTGCCTGCTTTTTTTAAGCTTGGCCTCAATAACGCCATTCAAACAGATAAAACGGTGGAGGGTAGATTCCTCCTCCTTATTGTAATAAGGAAGGGTTCATTCGTCATCAATATGCAGAGAAAACGGTGGAGGGTAGATTCCTCCTCCTTATTGTAATAAGGAAGGGTTCATTCGTCATCAATATGTTTTTGTGCGAAAATAAGACGCTGCTGGTTGGAGGAAATCCCTTCTTTGTCCTGGATCTTATCTTTTACATCTTTAAAAGTGTCAAAGCTCTCAACCTCGAGAGTAATGGTCTTAATAAGAGTTTTGACAAATCTGCATCTTGAAACTGGACTATAACTAACAGATATACCTGTAAATCATCACAAGCAATTTTTTTTGGTCAAAATTGTTTATTTATCAACATATTATGAAAAAGCAAATACCAAATTCCATAAGAAAATGAGAAACCGTTTCCTCCCAAGGATGAGGAATGCAATTCATAAACTAAAAGGAAAATGTCCGAAAAACTCTCCAAACCCAAAAACTTTTAGTTGCCAAAAAACAACTCTTCACACAAAACAACCAAGAGTAGGAACTCTAACAAGGTTGCATACAATTTTATACAATAGCTACAAAGACAATAACAAGGTTGCATACAATTTTATACAATAGCTACAAAGACAATAAAATGTAGAACACAGTATAGCCAAATTTCGAGGTCTTAAACAGAAGACAATAAAATACACGAATTAGTAAAAGAATATTTAAGATTCGAGGGCTTAAACAGAAGAACCTGTACAGTGTAAACAGAAACCCAGAAAGGCCAAAACCCTAACAACTTACACATCAAGAAATATAAGCTACAAAAAATAAATAACTGTCAATAACCACATACAGTCAGAGGCACAGCGGAAACCGTAGAAACCAGAACAAAAATCAAAATTGACAAAACATACGCCTACAATATTAACAGCATAAGTTGTCGAATGGTCACCTCAGATCTGACTCAGTGTGTTGGATATTTGACGTGAAGGGGAAACCAACCCTCAGTTGCTGCAGAGGAGTGAAGAAGTTGGCAGGTTAATTCAGCTGTTGTCTCTGGTCTCCCGTGCTTCTGCGGTGTTAATCTTACTTTCAAAATTTCTCTCCAGACCAACTCACAACACATATCTTCCTGTATTACTTATAGATCTGCAATGAAGAAATGCAGAGAAAGAAATAGAAATATAAAAGACAAGCAATGATATAAACAACTCCAATACCCAAAAGAAAGCTTTTATTAATAATATCACCTCAGAGTTGGCTCGAGGTTGATGGCCCCCCGTACTGGTTGTGATCTCTCTAGCTTGGTGAATGTTTGAAACGCTCATAGAATTAAAGAAAGTAGAAGAATAAAGTGGATATGGTCACTGATCTCCACCTCTAATAGGCTGTACAGTTGTCACAGTCGTGCACTCCACTGAGAAATTGTTCCTGCTCTGCTAATGGCTAGGAGTTTCTTTGTGAATCCAATAGCTATTGCGGACGGCTTTGAGCAGATACTAGTGGAATTCCTAAACCAGAGATAAACTTTGTTTACAATTATATATCAATGGAAAAGCAATAGAGCAAGAAGCTAACAAAGCCAAGACTACCTCTATATGTGCTCAAATTCCAATGAAAGTTTGCAACACTGAAGTTACCTGCCTTCCTTCCTAAGGGTTCTGATTATCCCAAAATCAATGTAACTCATTTTACATGCAATAAGAGAATTCGGAAAAAAGGTTACCACTATATCTGCTCAAATTCCAATGAAAGTTTGCAACACTGAAGTTACCTGCCTCCCTAAGGGTTTTGATTATCCCAAAATCAATGTAACTCGTTTTACATGCAATAAGAGAATTCGGAAAAAAGGTTCAACTTGGAGGAAAAGTTCTATTTGCAGGAAATAAAAACTACTAAGCTCTTGATAAGCAAGAAGATCTTATGCTTCCTTCACTGTTGTTATGAGACCCATCATGCAAGGACATTTGCACCATATAAGAAAGTCTGGGAAGAGGATCCCATTGCTGCCATGTGGGACTCATTTTTAAGCAGCATATACCAAAGGAACCCCTCTAATCACAAAATTCTGTGTAATAGAATTCAAGGAGGAAATCTGTTGCACATGGAATTGTATATCACATTGCAGGGGTATCTATTTGAATTCTATATCATATGTATGAAATTACATTGTCTCATGAAGGGAATTAGTAATTACATTGTCTCATGATGGGAAATTGGCATGTAGTGAAATATGGCTCCATGGAAATTTCCTGAAATGTATAAGGTTATTGATGTCAAGAGCATCCCTCGGTCCCCTAATCTCGCTACAAAGTTGATTGGTTGGAAGAAAGTCCAAAACATGTTGGTGATCCTTTTAGTCTCCATATTGTAAAAGAACATGAGGACATGTTCATGATGCTATTCACTTACTCTCTAGAAGTAAGAGAAGGAATTGCATCAGGTGTTGTTCATGCAGCCCAAAGAAGGTTGCCTTGGTCTTTTTGAAGGTAACAAAGGCATTGCCAAGAAAAAGATGAAGTATTGTTTGAAAAAGATCCTTCTAACTCCCTGGAAGATAATGGCAATCCAGATTTAACCAAAAGTAAGTTTTGAAGTCCCTCTGAAGTATGATGATCTACTTATGCGCACTCGTAATAATTTTCACATCGATCTGGATCAGACCTTATAGTTGGGACAAAATGGAGGCAGATCAGATCATATATATATATATATTGTGCTTTGAAGGGCCACCAGTATTTGATGATGACCACCAAGAGGGAAGTCTGACTTTGACCCTATCAAAGGTTTGTTACAGGGATATGGTGGATATGGTGGGTGTGATGATGGTAAAAGAGCAGATAATCAAGGAGGGCACTTCCCTTCTCATAAGATAAATAGAATCTGATACGCCTAGTGTTGATGAATACACAACTAATCTGAAAAGACAATATCAAGGTTTTTCAAATTGTTGCTCCAAATGATGATGACGGCCTACGGTATGATGAGGATGATGAATCCTGCCAAGAAAGGCAAATAATAGTCTTTTCTCAAGCAAGTATGAAGGTGGGCTTAATCTTACTGAATATCGAAGTGTTGAATAACAACACAACAAATATTGGATTTCAACAAGACAGGGTATGAATCATGATCTTTCAGTTGTGAACAAAACTTTGGCTGACCTCTTCAAAGAGGAAGTTTTGGATGTGACATGGTGTGTAATGGAATTGAAATTCGGGGGATTGAAATTCCCACTCCTCTCCCAAGGTTAACAAAAGTTGAAGCCATGGATCACGGCAGTTTTGATGGACCAGATATTTATTCCAAGATGAAGTTGGTAAGTATTTCTGAAATTTTCAGCAAAATATATTTCAAAATTTTAATGCATTTTGTACAATCGAGTGGGCTTCAAGACTTTGGTTGTGCCTATCGAATCAAGCTGGATCACTGCAGTTTTGATAGACCAGATTTTTATTCCAAGATGACGTTGGTAAATATTTCTGAAACTTTCAGCAAAATATATTTCAAAATTTTCAGCAAAATATATTTCAAAATTTTAATGCATTCTGTACAATCGAGTGGGCTTCAAGACTTTGTTTGTGCCTATGGAATCAAGCAAATGTTCAAAAACAAGTTTCAAGAGTGAAATATCAATTGTTTCACTTTGCATTTCTTTGAGAACAAAATCACTTTTGATGATCATAAAAATGGAGAAATGAAGTTTTGGACTGCATATGAATTTGGTAAATTCAGGCAATATGAAGAGAAGGTTGATGTAGAGAATGTGGCAGCTTGTGCCCTGATGTGAAGGATGCAATTTTCTCTTATGAACAGTTTTCATAAAAGAAAAAATAAGTGAACACCAGTGGTTTAATACACTTCTGACAAAGATTAAAGCACATGACCATTCAAGCTTCAATGCATCTCTATTTTATCATGAAGCATGATCAAACATAGACAAGTTCAGTGTTCCAACAAAATCATTACATGGTTGCATTGGCTCACTAGTTTCTTCCACATCTTTCATTTCGATGGGATTCAAGGGTTCTCAAGTGGTTCCAAGAACACTTGTATTTGGAGCCAAATGTTACCCACCATTTTGGCAGTGGGAAACTTGCTTGGTAGTGGTGGAGAAACACGGCAGATACAACAAGCGGGCATAAGGACAGGCACTACACTCTTGGAACTCAAACCAAGACATAGGTTCTAATGACTTGTTCCATTGCCTCAATGGCGGTGAATTGTCCATGTATCTCTTGTCTATTTTGATTGAATAATTGTTCTAGACCGCGGCACGTTCCAAGATGAAGTTGTTACTACTATTTGGGATATTTGACTTGGTTTACCATCAAACCAAGGAGGCCATGCTCCCAAATGCAAAAATAAAGATCAATAGTAGTGGAAAATCAAAAACAAAAGAAGAAACTCACCCTCTATGTCATTGCCTCCACAATTGTTATAGTGCCCCACATCTCTCTCACACAGAGATATTCCGTCGTTTCATCAGTACTCCTCCACCTTTCTTAACCTACATTGCATTTATATTTAAACAACTAAGATAACTATGAAGAAACAAATGAGTTAAATTAAAACAAGGATAAAATTATGTACTAGTAAACAAGAAAATTCCTTAATACATACCTCCATTGCCTTTGCCCACTACACTCGTGGAACTAAAACCAAGATATAGGTTGTAATGACTTGTTCCATTGTTTGCCCCTCTCCCCAAATCCGAAAATTGAAGTTCAGAAAAAATAGAATTTAAAACAAATTGAGAAAAACAAGAATAAACAACAGAAACAAAAAATTAAAGTTAAAATAAAACCAAAAAAAAAAAAAATTTGAAGTAAAGAAAAATAGAAAACAGGGCACATAAGAAAAAAAAAATAAAACCACAAATTAGCATGGCCATGCTCACAAAATTAAGAAAAAAAAAGAAGATTAGAAAAAAAATCAATAAAACAAACAAAAAGAAAACATGAAAAAACAAACAACGGATAGAGATGCCTATCCGCAACCCCAAAATGCATTGATAGCTAACCCAGGACACCCTGCACAAAATATCAACATATCTTATGAGAAATGACAAGTTTATGAGTAACATTATGCACTAAAAATCAAACCTAAAACATTGAGGAGGAGAATTGTTTTATTTGAAATGAGGACTTCGTAACAAATCATACATACATTTTGATTGAATAATTGTTCTAAACCACGACACGTTCAAAGATGTAGTTGTTACTACTATTTGGGATATTTTGACTTGGTTTACCATCAAACCAATGAGCTCATGCTCCCAAACGCAAAATTAAAGATTGATAGTAGTGGAGAAACAAAAACAAACGAAGAAACTTACCCTCTATGTCATTGCCTCCACATTTGTTATAGTGCCCCACATCTCTCTCACACAAAGATATTCTATGGTTTCATCAGTACTCCTCCACCTTTCTTAACCTGCGTTGCATTTAAATTTAAACAACCGAGATAATTATGAAGAAACAAATGAGTTAAATTAAAATAAGGATAAAATTATATACTAGTAAACAAGAAAATTAGTTAATGCATACCTCCATTGTCTTTGCCCACTACACTCTTGGAACTAAAACCAAGACCATAGGTTGTAATGACTTGTTGCATTGCTTCAATGACGGTGAATTTTCCACGTATCTCTTATATATTTTGATCGAATAATTGTTCTAGACCGCGGCACGTTCCAGATGAAGTTGTTACTACTATTTGGGATATTTGACTTGGTTTACCATCGAACCAAGGAGACCATGCTCCTAAATGCAAAAATAAAGGTTGATAGTAGTGGTAAAAGAAAAACAAAAGAAGAAACTCACCCTCTATGTGATTGCCTCAACATTTGTTATAGCGCCCCACATCTCTCTCACACAATGATATTCCGTCGTTTCATCTGTACTCCACCAGCTTTCTTAACCTACATTGCATTTAAATTTAAACAACTAAGATAATTATGAAGAAACAAATGAGCTAAATTAAAACAAGGATAAAATTATATACTAGTAAACAAGAAAATTCCTTAATACATACCTTCGTTGCCATTTCCCACTACACTCGTGGAACTAAAACCAAGATATAGGTTGTAATGACTTGTTCCATTGTTTGCCCATCACCCCCAAATCCAAAAAAAAGAGATTGAAGTTAAGAAAAATAGATAATTAAAATAAAATAATAATAAAAAAATAAAATAAAAAATTGAAGTTAAGAAAAATAGAAAAGAGGGCACATAAGAAAAAGAAAAAATAAATCAAACCAAAATTAGCATGGCCATGCTCACAAAATTAAAGGAAAAAAACTAAGATTAGAAAAAAAAATCATAACAATAACCAAAAAAACAATAAAACAAACAAAAAGAAAACATGAAAAAACAAACAACAGATAGAGATGCCTATACGCAACCCCAAAATGCGTCGATAGCTAACCAAGGAGACCCTGCACAAAATATCAACATATCTTATCAGAAATGACAATATAAACATATCTTATGAGAAGTGACAACATTATGAGTAATATTATGCACTAGAAATCAAACCTGAAACATTACGCAGGAGAATTGTTTTATTTGAAATGAGAAGGACTTCGTAACAAATCATACATACATTTTGCACCAAAGAAAGAAGGTTTGACTTGCACATCTTACAATGGCGGTGAGTTGTCCACATATCTCTTGCCTATTCTTATCTGCAACCCCAAAATGCATCGATAGCTAACCAAGGACCCCTGCATAAAAAATGAACATATCTTATGAGAAATGAAAATATTATGAGTAACATTATGCACTAGAAATCAAACCTAAAACATTAAGTGGGAGAATTGTTTTATTTGAAATGAGAAGGACTTCGTAACAAATCATACATACATTTTGCACCAAAAAAAGGAGGTTGGACTTGCAATGGCGATGAGTTGTCCCCATATCTTGTCTATTTTGATTGAATAATGGCGATGAGTTGTCCACAAATCTCTTGTCTATTTTGATTGAATAATTGTTCTAAATCGCGGCACATTCAAAGATGAAGTTGTTACTACTATTTGGGATATTTGACTTGGTTTACCATCAAACCAAGGAGGCCATGCACCCAAATGCAAAAATAAAGATCGATAGTAGTGGAGAAACAAAAACAAAAGAAGAAACTCACCCTCTATGTCATTGCCTCCACATTTGTTATAGTGCCCTACATATATCTCACAAAGAGATATTCGGTCGTTTCATCAGTACTCCTCCACCTTTCTTAACCTACATTGCATTTAAATTTAAACAACTGAGATAATTATGAGAAACAAATGAGTTAAATTAAAACAGGGATAAAATTATATACTAGTAAACAAGAAAATTCGTTAATGCATACCTCCATTGTCTTTGCCCACTACACTCTTGGAACTAAAACCAAGACATAGGTTGTAATGACTTGTTCCATTGCTTCAATGGCAGTGAATTGTCCACGTATCTCTTATCTATTTTGATCAAATAATTTTTCTAGACTGCAGCACCTTCCAGATGAAGTTGTTACTAATGTTTGGGATATTTGACTTAGTTTACCATCAAACCAAGGAGGCCATGCTCCTAAATGCAAAAATAAAGATTGATAGTAGTGGAAAAACAAAAACAAAAGAAGAAACTCACCCTCTATGCCATTGCCTCCACATTTGTTATAGTGCCCCACATCTCTCTCACACAGTGATATTCCGTCGTTTCATCTACAGTCCACCAGCCTTCTTAACCTACATTGTATTTAAATTTCTTAACCTACATTGTATTTAAATTTAAACAACTGAGATAATTATGAAGAAACAAATGAGTTAAATTAAAACAAGGATAAAATTATATACTAGTAAACAAGAAAATTCCTTAATACAAATCGAACGAAGGAGCCCATGCTGCTAAATGCAAAAATAAATATCGATAGTAGTGGAAAAACAAAAACAAAAGAAGAAACTCACCCTCTATGCCATTGCCTCCACATTTGTTATAGTGCCCCACATCTCTCTCACACAATGATATTTTGTCGTTTCATCTGTAGTCCACCAGCCTTCTTAACCTACATTGCATTTAAATTTAAACAACTGAGATAATTATGAAGAAACAAATGAGTTAAATTAAAACAAGGATAAAATTATATACTAATAAACAAGAAAATTCCTTAATACATACCTCCATTGCCTTTGCCCACTACACTCATGGAACTAAAACCAAGATATAGGTTGT
The DNA here is from genome assembly GCA_034641835.2 of Pinus albicaulis. Taxonomy (NCBI): domain Eukaryota; kingdom Viridiplantae; phylum Streptophyta; class Pinopsida; order Pinales; family Pinaceae; genus Pinus; species Pinus albicaulis. The sequence goes on from CM076580.1 coordinate 477,847,584, forward strand.
AATGACTTGTTCCATTGTTTGCCCCTCACCCCCAAATCCAAAAAAAAAAAAAGATTGAAGTTAAGAAAAGTAGAAAAAAAAAATATTGAAGTTAAGAAAAAAAGAAAAGAGGGCACATAAGAAAAAGAAAAAATAAATCAAACCACAAATTAGCATGGCCATGCTTACAAAATTAAAGGAAAAAAACTAAGATTAGAAAATAAAAATCATAATAATAACAAAAAAAACAATAAAACAAACAAAAAGAAAACATGAAAAAACAAACAACAGATAGAGATGCCTATCCGCAACCCCAAAATGTGTCAATAGCTAACCAAGGACACCCTGCAAAAAATATCAACATATCTTATGAGAAATGGCGATATAAACATACATTATGAGAATGACAATATTATGAGTAACATTATGTACTAGAAATCAAACCTAAAACATTAAGCAAGAGAATTGTTTTATTTGAAATGAGAAGGACTTTTGTAACAAATCATACATACATTTTGCACTAAAAAACGAAGTTTTGACTTGCACATCTTAAAATGGCGGTGAGTTGTCCACATATCTCTTGCCTATTCTTATCCTCAACCCCAAAATGCATGGATAGCTAACCAGGGACCCTTCCACAAAAAATGAACATATCTTACGAGAAATGACAATATTATAAGTAACATTATGCACTAGAAATCAAACCTAAAACATTAAGTAGGAGAATTGTTTTATTTGAAATGAGAAGGACTTTGTAACAAATCATACATACATTTTGCACCAAAAAAGGAGGTTGGACTTGCAATGGCGATGAGTTGTCCACATATCTCTTGTCTATTTTGATTGAATAATTGTTCTAGACCGCGACACGTTCAAAGATGAAGTTGTTACTACTATTTGGGATATTTGACTTGGTTTACCATCAAACCAAGGAGGCCATGCTCCGAAATGCAAAAATAAAGATCGATAGTACTGGAGAAACAAAAACAAAAGAAGAAACTCACCCTCTATGTCATTGCCTCCACATTTGTTATAGTGCCCCACATCTCTCTCACAAAGAGATATTCGGTCGTTTCATCAGTACTCCTCCACCTTTCTTAACCTACATTGCATTTAAATTTAAACAATTGAGATAATTATGAAGAAACAAATGAGTTAAATTAAAACACGGATAAAATTATATACTACTAAACAAGAAAATTCGTTAATGCATACCTCCATTGTCTTTGCCCACTACACTCTTGGAACTAAAACAAAGACATAGGTTGTAATGACTTGTTCCATTGCTTCAATGGCGGTGAATTGTCCACGTATCTCTTATCTATTTTGATCGAATAATTGTTCTTGACCGCAATAGGTTCCAGATGAAGTTGTTACTACTATTTGGGATATCTGACTTGGTTTACCATCAAACCAAGGAGGCCATGCTCCTAAATGCAAAAATATAGATCGACAGTAGTGGAAAAACAAAAACAAAAGAAGAAACTCACCCTCTATGCCATTGCCTCCACATTTGTTATAGTGCCCCACATCTCTCTCACACATTGATATTCTGTCATTTCATCTGTACTCCACCAACTTTCTTAACCTACATTGCATTTAAATTTAAACAACTGAGATAATTATGAAGAAACAAATGAGTTAAATTAAAACAAGGATAAATTATATACTAGTATACAAGAAAATTCCTTAATACATACCTCCATTGCCTTTGCCCACTACACTCATGGAACTAAAACCAAGATATAGGTTGTAATGACTTGTTCCAAGAAAATTCCTTAATACATACCTCCATTGTTTTTGCCCACTACACTCATGAACTAAAACCAAGATATAGGTTGTAATGACTTGTTCCATTGTTTGCCCCTCACCCCCAAATCCCAAATTAAAAAAAAAAAAAAAATATATATATATATATATATAAAATATAAAATTAAAATAAAAAAAAAGGAAGAAGAAGAAGAAGATTAAAGTTAAGAAAAATAGAAAAGAGGGCACATAAGAAAAAAGAAAAATTAAATCAAACCACAAATTAGCATGGCCATGCTCACAAAATTAAAGGAAAAAAACTAATATTAGAAAAAAAAATCATAACAATAACAAAAAAAAACAATAGAACAAATAAAAAGAAAACATGAAAAACCAAACATCAGATAGAGATGCATATTTGCAACCCCAAAATGTGTCGATAGCTAACCAAGGACACCCTGCACAAAATATCAACATATCTTAAGAGAAATGACAATATTATGAGTAACATTACGCACTAGAAATCAAACCTAAAACATTGAGGAGGAGAATTGTTTTATTTGACATGAGAAGGACTTCATAACAAATCATACATACATTTTTCACCTAAAAAGAAGGTTTGACTTGCACATCTTACAATGGTGTTGAGTTGTCCACGTATCTCTTGTCTATTTTGATTGAATAATTGTTCTAGATGCCAAAAACAAAAGGTTTGACTTGCACATCTTACAATGGCGGTGAGTTGTCTACATATCTCTTGTCTATTCTTATCCGCAACCCCAAAATGCGTCGATAGCTAACCAAGGACCCCTGCACAAAAAAAGAACATATCTAATGAGAAATGACAATATTATGAGTAACATTATGCACTAGAAATCAAACCTAAAACATTAAGTAGGAGAATTGTTTTATTTGAAATGAGAAGGACTTTGTAACAAATCATACATACATTTTGCACCAAAAAAAAAGCTTGCACTTGCAATGGCAATGAGTTGTCCACATATCTCATGTCTATTTCGATTGAATAATGGCGGCAAGTTGCCCACATATCTCTTGTCTATTTTGATTGAATAATTGTTCTAGGCCGCGACATGTTCAAAGATGAAGTTGTTACTACTATTTGGGATATTTGACTTGGTTTACCATCAAACCAAGGAGGCCATGCTCCCAAATGCAAAAATAAAGATTGATAGTAGTGGAGAAACAAAAACAAAAGATGAAACTCACCATTTATGTCATTGCCTCCACATTTGTTATAGTGCCCCACATCTCTCTCACATAGATATTCAGTCGTTTCATCAATACTTCTCCACCTTTCTTAACCTACATTGCATTTAAATTTAAACAACTGAGATAATTATGAAGAAACAAATGAGTTAAATTAAAACAAGGATAAAATTATATAGTAGTAAACAAGAAAATTCCTTAATACAAATCGAACCAAGGAGCCCATGCTGCTAAATGCAAAAATAAAGATCGATAGTAGTAGAAAAACAAAAACAAAAGAAGAAACTAACCCTCTATGCCATTGCCTCCACATTTGTTATAGTGCCCCACATCTCTCTCACACAATGATATTCTGTCGTTTCATCTGTAGTCCACCAGCCTTCTTAACCTACATTGCATTTAAATTTAAACAACTGAGATAATTATGAAGAAACAAATGAGTTAAATTAAAACAAGGATAAAATTATATACTAGTAAACAAGAAAATTCCTTAATACATACCTCCATTGCCTTTACCCACTACACTCATGGAACTAAAACCAAGATATAGGTTGTAATGACTTGTTCCATTGTTTGCCCCTCACCCCCAAATCCAAAAAAAAAAATAAAGATGGAAGTTAAGAAAAGTAGAAAAAAAAAATATTGAAGTTAAGAAAAAAAGAAAAGAGGGCACATAAGAAAAAGAAAAAATAAATCAAACCACAAATTAGCATGGCCATGCTTACAAAATTAAAGGAAAAAAACTAAGATTAGAAAATAAAAATCATAACAATAACAAAAAAAAAAAAAAAACAAACAAAAAGAAAACATGAAAAAACAAACAACAGATAGAGATGCCTATCCGCAACCCCAAAATGCGTCGATAGCTAACCAAGGACACCCTGCACAAAATATACATATCTTATGAGAAATGACGATTTAAACACACATTATGAGAATGACAATATTATGAGTAAGATTATGTACTAGAAATCAAACCTAAGACATTAAGCAAGAGAATTGTTTTATTTGAAATGAGATGGACTTTTGTAACAAATCATACATACATTTTGCACCAAAAAAATAAGTTTTGACTTGCACATCTTACAATGGCGGTGAGTTGTCCACATATCTCTTGCCTATTCTTATCCGCAACCCCAAAATGCGTGGATAGCTAACCAAGGACCCCTCCACAAAAAATGAACATATCTTACGAGAAATGACAATGTTATGAGTAATATTATGCACTAGAAATCAAACCTAAAATATTAAGTAGGAGAATTGTTTTATTTGAAATGAGAAGGACTTCATAACAAATCATACATACATTTTGCACCAAAAAAGGAGGTTGGACTTGCAATGGCGATGAGTTGTCCACATATCTCTTGTCTATTTTGATTGAATAATTGTTCTAGACTGCGACACGTTCAAAGATGAAGTTGTTACTACTATTTGAGATATTTGACTTGGTTTACCATCAAACCAAGGAGGCCATGCTCCTAAATGCAAAAATAAAGATCGATAGTAGTGGAGAAACAAAAACAAAAGAAGAAACTCACCCTCTATGTCATTGCCTCCACATTTGTTATAGTGCCCCACATCTCTCTCACAAAGAGATATTCGGTCGTTTCATCAGCACTCCTCCACCTTTCTTAACCTACATTGCAATTAAATTTAAACAACTAAGATAATTATGAAGAAACAAATCAGTTAAATTAAAACATGGATAAAATTATATACTAGTAAACAAGAAAATTCGTTAATGCATACCTCCATTGTCTTTGCCCACTACACTCTTGGAACTAAAACCAAGACATAGGTTGTAATGACTTGTTCCATTGCTTCAATGGCGGTGAATTGTCCACGTATCTCTTATCTATTTTGATCGAATAATTGTTCTTGACCGCAACACGTTCCAGATGAAGTTGTTACTTCTATTTGGGATATTTGACTTGGTTTACCATCAAACCAAGGAGGCCATGCTCCTAAATGCAAAAATAAAGAACGACAGTAGTGGAAAAACAAAAACAACAGAAGAAACTCACCCTCTATGCCATTGCCTCCACATTTTTTATAGTGCTCCACATCTCTCACACATTGATATTCTGTCATTTTATCTATACTCCACCCAGCTTTATTAACCTACATTGCATTTAAATTTAAACAACTGATATAATTATGAAGAAACAAATGAGTTAAATTAAAACAAGGATAAAATTATATACTAGTAAACAAGAAAATTCCTTAATACATACCTCCATTGCCTTTGCCCACTACACTGATGGAACTAAAACCAAGATATAGGATGTAATCACTTGTTCCAAGAAAATTCCTTAATACATACCTCCATTGCTTTTTCCCACTACACTCATGGAACTGAAACCAAGATATAGGTTGTAATGACTTGTTCCATTGTTTGCCCCTCACCCCCCAAATCCAAAAAAAAAAGATTGAAGTTCAGAAAAAATAAAAAATAAAAATAAAAGATTAAAGTTACGAAAAATAGAAAAGAGGGCAAATAAGAAAAAATAAAAAATAAATCAAACCACAAATTAGCATGGCCATGCTCACAAAATTAAAGGAAAAAAACTAATATTAGAAAAAAGAATCATAACAATAACAAAAAAACAATAAAACAAACAAAAAGAAAACATGAAAAACCAAACATCAGATAGAGATGCCTATCCGCAACCCCAAAATGTGTCGATAGCGAACCAAGGACACCCTGCACAAAATATCAACATATCTTATGAGCAATGACAATATTATGAGTAACATTACGCACTAGAAATCAAACCTAAAACATTAAGGAGGAGAATTGTTTTATTTGACATGAGAAGGACTTCATAACAAATCATACATACATTTTGCACCTAAAAAGAAGGTTTGACTTGCACATCTTACAATGGTGTTGAGTTGTCCAAGTATCTCTTGTCTATTTTGATTGAATAATTGTTCTAGACGCCAAAAACAGAAGGTTTGACTTGCACATCTTACAATGGCGGTGAGTTGTCTACATATCTCTTGTCTATTCTTATCCGCAACCCCAAAATGGGTCGATAGCTAACCAAGGACCCCTGCACAAAAAATGAACATATCTAATGAGAAATGACAATATTATGAGTAACATTATGCACTAGAAATCAAACCTAAAACATTAAGTAGGAGAATTGTTTTATTTGAAATGAGGACTTCGTAACAAATCATACATACATTTTGCACCAAAAAAAAAGGTTGCACTTGCAATGCCGTGAGTTTTCCACATATCTCATGTCTATTTTGATTGAATAATGGCGGCGAGTTGTCCACATATCTCTTGTCTATTTTGATTGAATAATTGTTCTAGGCCGCAGCATGTTCAAACATGAAGTTGTTACTACTATTTGGGATATTTGACTTGGTTTACCATCAAACAAGGAGGCCATGCTCCCAAATGCAAAAATAAAGATTGATAGTAGTGGAGAAACAAAAACAAAAGATGAAACTCACCCTTTATGTCATTGCCTCCACATTTGTTATAGTGCCCCACATCTCTCTCACATAGATATTCGGTCATTTCATCAATACTCCTCCACCTTTCTTAACGTACATTCCATTTAAATTTAAACAACTCAGATAATTATGAAGAAACAAATGAATTAAATTAAAACATGGATAAAATTATATACTAGTAAACAAGAAAATTCGTTAATGCATACCTCCACTGTCTTTGCCCACTACACTCTTTGAACTAAAACCAAGACATAAGTTGTAATGACTTGGTTCCATTGCTTCAATGGCGGTGAATTGTCCACGTATCTCTTATCTATTTTGATTGAATAATTGTTCACACGTTCAAAGTTGAAGTTGTTACTATTTCGGATATTTGACTTTGTTTACCATCAAACCAAGGAGGCCATGCTCCAAAATGCAAAAATAAAGATCGATAGTAGTGCAAAAACAAAAACAAAAGAAGAAACTCACCCTCTATGTCATTGCCTCCACATTTGTTATAATGCCCCACATCTCTCTCACACAGAGATATTCTGTCGTTTCATCTTTACTCCTTCACCTTTCTTAACCTGCATTGCATTTAAATTTAAACAACCGAGATAATTATGAAGAAACATATGAGCTAAATTAAAACAAAGATAAAATTAAATACTAGTAAACAACAAAATTCGTGAATGCATACCTCCATTGTCTTTGTCGACTACACTCTTGGAACTAAAACCAAGACCATAGGTTGTAATGACTTGTTCCATTGCTTCAATGGCAGTGAATTGTCCACGTATCTCTTGACTATTTTGATCAAATAACTGTTCTAGACCGCGGCATGTTCTAAGATGAAGTTGTTACCTACTATTTGGGATATTTGACTTGGTTTACCACCAAACCAAGGATGCCATGCTCCCAAATGCAAAATTAAGATCCAAGATGAAGTTGTTACTACTATTTGGGATATTTGACTTGGTTTACCATCAAACCAAGGAGGCCATGCTCCCAAAGAAAAATTAAGATCTATAGTAGTGGAAAAAATAAAACAAAATAAGAAACTCACCCTCTATTTCATTGCCTCCACATTTGCTATAGCGCCCCACATCTCTCTCACACATAGATATTTTGTCGTTTCATCAGTACTCCTCCACCTTTCTTAACCTAGATTGCATTTAAATTTAAACAATTGAGATAATTAGGAAGAAACAAATGAGTTAAATTAAAAGAAAGATAAAATTATATACTAGTAAACAAGAAAATTCCTTAATACATACCTCCATTGCCCACTACACTCATGGAACTAAAACCAAGCTATAGGTTTTAATGACTTGTTCCATTGTTTTCCCCTCACCCCAAATCCAAAAAAAAAGATTGAAGTTAAGAAAAATAGAAAAGAGCACACATAAGAAAAAGAAAAGAAAAAAAACAAAGATTGAAGTTAAGAAAAATAGGAAAAAATAAAAATTGAAGAAAAGAAAAATAGTAAAGAGGGCACATAAGAAAAAAAGTCTGAAACCACAAATTAGCATGGCCATGCTCACAAAATTAAAGGAAAAAAACTAAGATTAGAAAAACAAATCATAACAATAACAAAAAAATCAATAAAACAAACAAAAAGAAAACATGAAAAAACCAACGACGGAGAGAGACCCCAAAATGCGTCGATAGCTAACCAAGGACACCCTGCACAAAATATCAACATATCTTATGAGAAATGACAATTTTATTAGTAACATTATGCACTAAAAATCAAACCTAAAACATTGAGGAGGAGAATTGTTTTATTTGAAATGAGGACTTCGTAACAAATCATATATACATTTTGATTGAATAATTGTTCTAAACCACGACACGTTCAAAGATGTAGTTGTTACTACTATTTGGGATATTTTGACTTGGTTTACCATCAAACCAATGAGCTCATGCTCCCAAATGCAAAATTAAAGATTGATAGTAATGGAGAAACAAAAACAAAAGAAGAAACTTACCCTCTATGTCATTGCCTCCACATTTGTTATAGTGCCCCACATCTCTCTCACACAGAGATATTCTGTTGTTTCATTAGTACTCCTCCACCTTTCTTAACCTGCATTGCATTTAAATTTAAACAACCGAGATAATTATGAAGAAACAAATGAGTTAAATTAAAACAAGGATAAAATTATATACTAGTAAACAAGAAAATTAGTTAATGCATACCTCCATTGTCTTTGCCCACTACACTCTTGGAACTAAAACCAAGACCATAGGTTGTAATGACTTGTTCCATTGCTTCAATGGCGGTGAATTTCCCACGTATCTCTTATATATTTTGATCAAATAATTGTTCTAGACCGCGGCATGTTCCAAATGAAGTTGATACTACTATTTGGGATATCTGACTTGGTTTACCATCGAACCAAGGAGGCCATGCTCCTAAATGCAAAAATAAAGGTTGATAGTAGTGGTAAAACAAAAACAAAAGAAGAAACTCACCCTCTATGTGATTGCCTCAACATTTGTTATAGCGCCCCACATCTCTCTCACACAAAGATATTTCGTCGTTTCATCTGTACTCCACCAGCTTTCTTAACCTACATTGCATTTAAATTTAAACAACTGAGATAATTATGAAGAAACAAATGAGCTAAATTAAAACAAGGATAAAATTATATACTAGTAAACAAGAAAATTCCTTAATACATACCTTCATTGTCATTTCCCACTACACTCATGGAACTAAAACCAAGATATAGGTTGTAATGACTTGTTCCATTGTTTGCCCCTCACCCCCAAATCCAAAAAAAAGAGATTGAAATTAAGAAAAATAGAAAAAAAAAAGATTGAAGTTAAGAAAAATAGAAGAGGGCACATAAGAAAAAGAAAAAATAAATCAAACCAAATTAGCATGGCCATGCTCACAAAATTAAAGGAAAAAAACTAAGATTAGAAAAAAAAATCATAACAATAACAAAAAAAACAATAAAACAAACAAAAAGAGAACATGAAAAAACAAACAATAGATAGAGATGCCTATCCGCAACCCCAAAATGCGTCGATAGCTAACCAAGGACACCCTGCACAAAATATCAAGATATCTTATCAGAAATGACAATATAAACATATCTTATGAGAAATGACAACATTATGAGTAATAAAGCAGGAGAATTGTTTTATTTGAAATGAGAAGGACTTCGTAACAAATCATACATACATTTTGCACCAAAAAAAGAAGGTTTGACTTGCACATCTTACAATGGCGGTGAGTTGTCCACATATCTCTTGCCTATTCTTATCTGCAACCCCAAAATGCATCGATAGCTAACCAAGAACCCCTGCATAAAAAATGAACATATCTTATGAGAAATGACAATATTATGAGTAACATTATGCACTAGAAATCAAACCTAAAACATTAAGTAGGAGAATTGTTTTATTTGAAATGAGAAGGACTTCGTAACAAATCATACATACATTTTGCACCAAAAAAAGGAGGTTGGACTTGCAATGGCGATGAGTTGTCCCCATATCTCATCTATTTTGATTGAATAATGGCGATGAGTTGTCCACAAATCTCTTGTCTATTTTGATTGAATAATTGTTCTAAACCGCAGCACATTCAAAGATGAAGTTGTTAATACTATTTGGGATATCTGACTTGGTTTACCATCAAACCAAGGAGGCCATGCACCCAAATTCAAAAATAAAGGTCGAAAGTAGTGGAGAAACAAAAACAAAAGAAGAAACTCACCCTCTATGTCATTGCCTCCACATTTGTTATAGTGCCCTACATCTATCTCACAAAGAGATATTCGATCGTTTCATCAGTACTCCTCCACCTTTCTTAACCTACATTGCATTTAAATTTAAACAACTGAGATAATTATGAGAAACAAATGAGTTAAATTAAAACATGGATAAAATTATATACTAGTAAACAAGAAAATTCGTTAATGCATACCTCCATTGTCTTTGCCCACTAGACTCTTGGAATTAAAACCAAGTAGGCCATGCTCCCAAATGCAAAAATAAAGATTGATAGTAGTGGAGAAACAAAAACAAAAGAAGAAACTCACCCTCTATGACATTGCCTCCACACTTGTTATAGTGCCCCACATCTCTCTCACATAGATATTCAGTCATTTCATCAGTACCCCTCCACCTTTCTTAACCTACATTGCATTTAAATTTAAACAACTGAGATAATTATGAAGAAACGAATGAGTTAAATTAAAACATGGATAAAATTATATACTAGTAAACAAGAAAATTCGTTAATGCATACCAATTTAAACAACTGAGATAATTATGAAGAAACAAATGAGTTAAATTAAAACATGGATAACATTATATACTAGTAAACAAGAAAATTCATTAATGCATACCTCCATTGTCTTTGCCCACTACATTCTTGGAACTAAAACCAAGACATAGGTTGTAATGACTTGTTCCATTGTTTCAATGGCAGTGAATTGTCCACATATCTCTTATCTATTTTGATCGAATAATTGTTCTAGACCGTGGCACGTTCCAAATGAAGTTGTTACTACTATTTGGGATATTTGACTTGGTTTACCATCGAACCAAGGAGGCCATGCTCCCAAATCCAAAAATAAAGATCGATAGTAGTGGAAAAACAAAAACAAAAGAAGAAACTCACCTTCTATGTCATTGCCTCCACATTTGTTATAGTGCCCCACATCTCTCCCACACAGAGATATTCCGTCATTTCATCGGTACTCCTCCACCTTTCTTAACCGACATTGCATTTAAATTTAAACAACTGAGATAATTATGAATAAACAAATGAGTTAAATTAAAACAATTAAAACAAGGATAAAATTATATACTAGTAAACAAGAAAATTCCTTAATACATACCTCCATTGCATTTGCCCACTACACTCATGGAACTAAAACCAAGATATAGGTTGTAATGACCTGTTCCATTGTTTGCCCCTCACCCCAAATCCAAAAAAAACAAAGATTGAAGTTAGGAAAAATTGAAAAAAAAAGAAGATTGAAGTTATGAAAAATAGAAAAGAGGGCAAATAAGAAAAAGAAAAAATAAATCAAACCACAAATTAGCATGGCCATGCTCACAAAAATAAAGGAAAAAAAACCAAGATTAGAAAAAAAAAATCATAACAATAACCACAAAAAAAAACAAAGGAAAAGAAAACATGAAAAAACAAATAACAGATTGATAGCTAACCAAGGACACCCTGCACAATATACCAACATATCTAATGAGAAATGACAATATTATGAGTAACATTATTCACTAGAAATCAAACCTAAACATTAAGAAGGAGGAGAATTGTTTTGACATGAGAAGGACTTCATAAAAAATCATACATACATTTTTCACCTAAAAAGAAGGTTTGACTTGCACATCTTACAATGGTGGTGAGCTGTCCACATATCTCGTCTATTTTGATTGAATAATTGTTCTAGGCTGCGGCACGTTCCAAGATGAAGTTGTTACTACTATTTGGGTTATTTGACTTGCTTTACCATCAAACCAAGGAGGCCATGCTCCCAAGATGAAAATAAAGATCAATAGTAGTGGAAACACAAAAACAAAAGAAGAAACTCACCCTCTATGTCATTGCCTTCACATTTGTTATAGTGCCCTACATCTCTCTCACACAGAGATATTTTGTGTTTTATCAGTACTCCTCCACCTTCCTTAACCTGCATTGCATTTAAATTTAAACAACTGAGATAATTATGAAGAAACAAATTAGTCAAATTAAAACACAGATAGAATTATATACTAGTAAACAAGAAAATTCCTTTATACATACCTCCATTGCCTTTGCCCGCTACACTCTTGGAACTAAAACCAAGACATAGGTTGTAATGACTTGTTCCATTAATACATACCTCCATTGTCTTTGACCACTACACTATTGGAACTAAAACCAAGACATAGGTTGTAATGACTTGTTCCATTGCTTCCCCCTCACCCCCAAATCCAAAAAAAAATAAAAATAGAAAACAGGGCACATAAAAAGAAAAAAAATCAAACCACAAATTAACATGGCCATGCTCACAAAATTAAAAGAAAAAAAAACTATGATGAGAAAAAATATCATAACAATAACAAAAAAAAAACAATAAAACAAACAAAAAGAAAACATGAAAACACAAACAACAGATAGAGATACTTATCCGCAACCCCAAAATGCGTCAATAGCTAACCAAGGACCCCTGCACAAAATATAAACATATCTTATGATAAATGACAATATTATGGGTAACATTATGCACTAGAAATCAAACCTAAAACATTAATGAGGAGAATTGTTTTATTTGAAATGACAAGGACTTCGTAACAAATCATACATACATTTTGCACCAAAAAAAGAAGGTTTGACTTGCACATCTTACAATGTCGGTGAGTTGTCCAAATATCTCGTCTATTTTGATTGAATAATTGTTCTAGACCGTGGCACATTCAAAGATGAAATTGTTACTACTATTTGGGATATTTGACTTGGTTTACCATCAAACCAAGCAGGCCATGCTCCCAAATGCAAAAATAAAGATCGATAGTAGTGGAAAAATAAAAAAAGAAACTCACCCTCTATGTCATTGCCTCCACATTTGTTATAGTTCCCCACATCTCTCTCACACAGAGTTATTACGTCGTTTCATCAGTACTCCTCCACCTTTCTTAACCTACATTGCATTTAAATTTAAACAACTGAGATAATTATGAAGAAACAAATGAGTTAAATTAAAACAAGGATAAAAGTATATACTAGTAAACAAGAAGATTTGTCAATGCATACCTCCATTGTCTTTGCCCACAACATGAAATGGCCCATCATATATTGTATATTGTTCACTACAAAAGAGACTTGGTTTGCCATCAAACCAAGGAGGCCATGCCCCCAAATGCAAAAATAAAGATCAATAGTAGTGGAAAAACAAAAATAAAAGAAGAAACTCACCCTTTATGTCATGGCCTCCACATTTGTTATAGTGCCCCACATCTCTCTCACACAGAGATATTTCGTTGTTTCATCAGTACTCATCCACCTTTCTTAACCTACATTGCATTTAAATTTAAACAACTGAGATAATTATGAAGAAACAAATGAGTTAAATTAAAACAAGGATAAAATTATATACTAGCAAACAAGAAAATTCATTAATGCATACCTCCATTGTCTTTTCACATTACATGAAATGGCCCGTCATATATTGTATATTGTTCACTACAAAAGGATTATGTGCACATGATCCCATGCATTCTCTTGAAGATTGTCCATTTGTGAGTTGAGTGACTGACATATCCATGCATGTGGAGATGACTTGCACATCTTCTCATGGTGTCTTTGTCTAGTTTGATTAAATAATTGTTCTAGAGAAGAACCTTTGAGGATGAAGTCATTACTACTATATGCGATACTTGACTCGCTTTACCATCAAACCAAGGAGGCCATGCTCCCAAATGCAAAAACAAACATTTGAGGACGAAGTTATTACTACTATTTGGGATATTTGACTCGCTTTACCATCAAACCAAGGAGGCCATGATATTTCTGGAAAACAAAAACAAAAGAAGAAACTCACCCTCAATCACAAAATATAACTCATCCTCTATGTTAATGCCGCCACATTTGCTATAGTGCCACACATCTCTCGCACATAGAGATATTCAATCATTTCATTAGTGCTCTTCCACCTTCTTTAACCTACATTGCATTTAATAAGATAATTATGAAGCAACAAATGAGTTAAATTAAAACAAGGATAAAATTATATACTAGTAAACAAGTAAATTCCTTAATACAAACCTCCATTGCCTTTGCCCACTACACTCTTGGAACTAAAACCACGACAAGTTGTAATGACTTGTTTCATTGCTTCCCCCTTCATCCCCAAATCCAAAAAGGAACGAAATTCTGAAAAATAGAAAAAGAAAGGCACATAAAAAAAAAGTATCAAATGACAAATTAGCATGGCCATGCTCACAAATGTGTAGGGAAAAAATAAGAGTAGAAAAAACCATGCTCACAAATGTGAAGGGAAAAAATAAGAGTAGAAAAAAATCACAACAATAGAAAAAAAAAAACAAACATAACAAAAAGAAAATAGGAAATGAGAAAAAATAGATAGAGAAACCTATCCACAACTCGAATATGCGTTGATGGCCAACAAACAACACCATGCACAAACTATCAACATATATTATGAGAAATGTATGAGAAATATTGATTAGAGACCAACAATATTATGATTAATCTTATGCACTAGAAATCAAAGCTAAATCATTAAGAGGGAGGAGAATTGTTGTATTTCAAATGAGAAAGATTTCATAACAAACAAACAAAAATTTAAAAAGCATACATATCTTATCATCCTTTGTCTTCGCCTTCATTTCCTCCACCTATGGGAACTTGGAAACTTTGTCAACCCTAAAGATACAATATCGATCTCTCATATAGATATTAAAAATATATAAATTTAAAAAGCATACATATCTTATCATCTTTTGTCTTCGCCTTCATTCTCATATAGATATTAAAAATATATATATTTAAAAATCATACATATCTTATCATCCTTTGTCTTCGCCTTCATTTGCTCCACCTATGGCAACTTGGAAACTTTGTCAATCCTAAAGAGACAATATCGATCTCTCATATAGATATTAAAAAAAATTAAAAAGCATACATATTTTATCATCCTTTGTCTCTCTCATATAGATATTAAAAAAAGAAAAAATTAAAAAGCACACATCTTATCATCCTTTGTCTACGCCTTCATTTGCTCCACTTATGGAAACTTGGAAACTTTGTCAACCCTAAAGAGACAATATCGAGTGTATCGAGTGTTAAACACAGGTTACCTTGATTCCTCCACCCAATGAAAAGCTTTTCAAAGATGCCAAAATCTCATGAAAAGTATTAAACATGCTATAATATATTATAAAAAATGTTAAATAACAACCAAAAACATTATGCAAAAGTAATGATGGAGTAATACCCACCCAATGGAAAGCTTTTAAAAGATGCCAAAATCTCATCAAAAGTATTAAACATACTATAATATGTTACAAAAAATGTTAAATAACAACCAAAAATATTTTGCAAAAGTAATGATGGAGTAATACCATTGCCTTTGAACTAAGGAGGATTAAATGGGCTTTACAACTAAAAGAAAGTATTGATGGAGTAATACCATTGTATTTGAACTAAGGAGGATTAAATGGGCTTTACAACTAAAAGACACACCCTCTGCCCCTCTTACGCATAAATATTCAATAGTACTCCTTCACAATATTTTACCTACATGCGTAAATATTCACCTCCATATTTTACCTGCACTGCTTCAAAATTTTAAAAAACAAAACGCACATTATATAATTATGTAGCATAAAATGATATAAATTAACCATAATTACCATAGCCTTAGCCTTCACTTATTGCTTCAAAATTTTAAAAAACAAAACACACATTATAAAATTATGTCGCATAAAATGATATAAATTAACCATAATTACCATAGCCTTAGCCTTCACTTATGGTCACTGCAATTTTGGAATCTGCATTGATTAGGATCTTGTTTGGGCCAACTATGATTTTCCGATCCATTAGGATCTTGTTTGGGCCAACTTTGATTTTCCCATCCATTAAACTAGACAAAAACAAAACCAAAAAATCTTATGAGAAATCTTTAAAAGGAAGACCAACATGTCCTTCTAAAGCCTGTCTTTAACAGAAGGGGCAAACTTTTAGAAAGGATATAGAGCCTTTATCAAGGTAAGAAAATGAGAAGGAGAGCTTAAGACATATCCAAAACCTTGTAAACAAATAATATTTGAATTGTGTTCATGCAGATCTATCCGCTAATTACCAAGAAAGGGGAAGAATACATCAAAAGGTATAATATTTGAGTTGTGTATCATGCGAATCTATCGCTAATTACCACAGAAGGGGAGGAATGATGTCAAAAGGTATCAAAGAAGGCCAAAGAGATACTCTCCTATAAGTTTGCAAAAGTAGGCCAAAATGTCAAGAAAGGCGTCAATTCTCGTCTTTAATAGAAGGGATAAACTTTTAGAAGGGACAAATTTTTAGAAAGGATATAAAGCCTTTATCAAGGTAAGAAAATGTGAAGAAGCGCTTAAGATAAATCCAAACCTTGTAAACAAATAATATTTGAATTGTGTATCATGCAGATCTATCCACTAATTACAAAGAAAGGGGAAGAATACATCAAAAGGCATAATATCCGCTAATTACCAAGAAAGGGGAAGAATACATCAGAAGGTATAATATTTGAGTTGTGTATCATGCGAATCTATCCGTTAATTACCACAGAAGGGGAGGAATGATGTCAAAAGGTATCAAAGAAGGGCAAAGAGATACTCTCCTATAAGTTTGCAAAAGTAGGACAAAATGTAAAGAAAGGCGTTAATTCTATCATGTTCGAGGAATGGAGCTAATTACTAACAACGGTAAAGGAGGGGAGGTAACATTCCAGGAAATCTTTTGTACATTGGAAATTTCAAAACATGAGTGGTGGCCCTATTATTAGTGGTATAGAGGAGGAGAATTAAAAAAAAAAGGAAACTCCACCAAAACTAGGTTTTCTAGGGAGAAAACATAAGAAATGCATCAAATAAGATAAAACATAAGATGAGCTTGGAAGAAATAAGAATGGTTGTTGGAAAATAAGAAAAGATAAGATAATTTTATCAATTTCGAATAAATGATTATATATAGGTCAGTGAGACTTGTAGTACAATAATGTGATATACAAAATGGGAGCACAAAGGCAACTCCTAACAAGAAAAGAAAATTATATATAAGAAAAACCTAGCCTATAATGTAAAAGATATGAAGTCTAGAATTAGGACTTGTAGTACAATAATGTGATATACAAAGCGACTCCTAAAAAGAAAAGAAAACTATATATAAGCAAAACTAGCCTATAATGTAAAAGATATAAAGTCTAGAAAAAAACTATATATAAGCAAAACTAGCCTATAATGTAAAAGATATAAAGACTACAAATAATTCTAGTATAATGGAAGAAATTGAAGGCATCTTTGAATCCTCAAGGGCATAAGATTTCTCTATAAAAGTGGCTAAATGTGGCATGAGAGCTACAAAAAGAACAAAAAAATGACAATAACAAGAGCATGACATCGATCAACTGAGTATAACTCAGGTGGTTGACAGGGGTGTTACCCTCCTCACTGAGGATCAATTCCAACAAGTGACATGTTGAGCTCTTAACAAGTATAATGTTGTAATGAATTTAAGCCTTGGTATTGACCTAGCCTTGTTCCTTAAAGAATCAAGGGTTGGAAGAGCATAAGAGGGTTGGCTACTTAGCCACTCCTCCACTCCTCCAAAGGTAGGGAACAATTTTACAAGACTCAGTCTAATTAGAAATTTAAAGGAAATCTAAGTTTGAAGTATGGTCCACTTAGATGCATTTATGGTCTTAGTCTCTAATGAATTGCTTTCACTTGAATTTGGGGATGGTTTTCTAGGTGGTCCAGAGCAGTTGAGGCCTTGACAGTCTCCTATACTCCAAATGATGTTAAGGCCACATTACACTTCCAGAGAGCATGATGATTTGACAAATTGCAACATTGCCCCTTTTTAGGTTGGGGACTTTGATGACCTCATCAATTGATGGATAACTCAAAGCACCCACCCCTCCGCCCAAATGCTAGAACACTAATCCAGAGTCAAGATATGATGGTCATTCCCTAAGATGATTGAGGGCTTGTTGCACCTAATGGAGCCCCAATGTTGAAGAGACAGGGCCCCACGTTGTCTACCTAACACCCACGAAGATGACATATGGCACCCACAATTGAAGCTATTTTGAGGCTTCATTTGAGGCTTTTTCTTGAAATTGAGGATGATCATGATGCTTGGAGACCTTTGTAGCTCTTCCATAGATTTGAAAGAGCATTTGGAGCCCTAAAAGGGTGAACGTCATCCTTTACTACTCACACTAGTGGATTTCTTTTGGCATATTTTCTTGTTGAACCAGATGGTTGGCTTGTAACCCAATGTTACTTTATGTCTAGTCAAAAATCAAACTTGTGTAGGGGATTTTAGTAATTAATTAGAGGTGATAGACCTATAAGTACAGGATCACATTTATCATTTCTTCGTCACTTGTGTGAAATTTGGCTTCTCTTAAAGAGACTCAACTTGCTCTTTGTACTTTGCTACTCGTGGAGATGTGATCTTATGTGGATTTCAACTATTGGAGACTAGATTTTGTTGTGGAGACGTCATTTTTGGATTGAAATAAGGCAGATTTCAACCATTGGAGACTAGTTTTTGTTGTGGAGACATCATTTTTGGATTGAAATAAGGCATGCTCTTGGATATGTTGAGTATTTTTGTTGAATATCTTTTATTGTTATGCATGTAATGGTATATTTCTAGGGTTTCTATTTTCCTGGTATAAATGCGTATGTTTACATGAAATTCTTGCTAATTATTGCAAGCTTAATCTTGTATCCTTGGACTCCCTAGAAAACCTCTAAGAGATCCTTTTTCTAGTGAATTTCGCCCATCATAAAATGATAGCTAGGGTTAGGAACTGAAAACTAGGGTGCTACTCTTATCCCTTTAAGAAAAATGATATCATGATTAAAGTTCCTAAGACTCCATCACCCAAGTAGGGAAAAGGCACTGGCTACCTGCATAGATGACCAAAAACTCTAAAACTTAATCTTTTCCCTCTCTTTCTCTATTTCTGGCCCTTCAAGGCAAGTCTATAGGGGTAAGAATTAAGGCGAATTCAACTCGGGTTTAAGTATGAAGTATTAAAATGTGGGAGTTGATTTCGCACTCTCCAAACTTGCTATACCTAACAAACTCAAAATCCAACATATTGCATAGTAAATATGTAGAAAAATTATGATCTGCACCCTTAACCCAGTTCCAGTTCACAAGTTTGCATGTGTTTATTTAGCCCCAACCCACATGTTTCGTCATGCCGATATATTTTTCTAAACATTCATAGAGTACTTCTATTATTTTTCACTTTTCCTATTAGTTGAAATTAACATAAAATTCAGGCAATCATTCAAGCATGTGAGACAATTATTTTTGGAAGGTGAACCAGGAAAAACCCCATAACCTCTTGGGAAAAATTGGTCTTCAAAAGAGGATTTTATTGCTTGAGAAAATTAGTCTAAGTACATAAAATAATCACAGTACTTATCTCCCTTAGCAGCTAATGCATTAAATGAAAATATGGAAATTTTGCCCATTCAACTTTTTCAGATTTCCACAATTTTTATGCCCAAAAATTTCTTCCTCAAAATCAAAGACAAATCTGCCTCGATTTCTATGCAAAACTCAGCGTCGATTACTACATTAAAGATGCCTCGAAAATTGTACCTGAAGGTGACTACTATGCCTCAAAATATGTGCCAACCAGTGTCTCAATTTTTGTGTTGCCCGTAATAGCTGCCCTAAAATTCGCCCCTCAAATTTCGAGCCAAACAATAGTTGAATCTCCTTGAATTTCATGCCCAGAAACCCTCGATATTCATGTTGATGTCTCCTCAAAAATCATGCAGCCTTCACCTCGAAATTCGTTCCTCAAACTGCCTCGAATTTCATGCCTTCTATAGCTGCCTTCCTCCATTTTTGTGTTGTTGTAGTTGCCCCCCTCTCCTTGGAATTCAAGCCCTCCTCTAGCTGCAAACTCTCACCTCCTCCATGAAGTTTTTTCTCTCCTCTTCTCCTCGTGCTCTCTCTCTCAAAGTGTGAAGTGAAGAATGAGCCTCCCTTTTCCCCTTTTCCTCTTTTTTCCCCTTGGAAAAGATTGAATCCCTAAACCTAGGATCCAATCTTTTCCTTTTTCTATTTTTCTCAGAAAGTGGCTTTTCAACTCACTTTACTATTAGAAAAGTACACTTAGTACTTTACACATAAAGTCACTTTATAAAGTACAAGTGACTTTAATATTAGAAAAGTACACAGTACAACACTTTTAAGTACCTTTTCCACCCATGACATTAACATAACTCATAAATGTCACCAAGACAAAAGTAATTAATGTTTATTACGCTAAAAGGGATAAATGCCTAGTAACACCTCTCCTTACTACAATTTCCAACACTCCCTCTTATCGAGAAAGGTGTTGCTCACCACTCCCATCTTGTCTCTGAAGAAAACATGCTTGCCTCTTGGCAAAGACTTGGTGAGAATACCTGCTATCTGCTCATCAATGGATATGTACTCAAACTTCATTACCCCTCGCTGAACCTAGTCTCTGATGAAGTCATATTTGTGCTATTTGATCTCTATATGCTTTGACCGATCGTGAAATATTGGATTCTCAGAGAATTTAATACAACTCTGAGTTTAATACAACTCTGATTGTCACAATAAATAGTAGTTGGTCTCAACACTGAACAAATAGACCATGAAGCATCTTGCAAAGCCATAATGCCTCCCATCTTGCGTGACCAGTTGCCATGAACTCTGTGTCTACAATGCTCAATGCCATTGATCTTTGTTTCATGCTGAACCATGACACAACTGTCGAGCCCAATAAGAAAAAACGTCCAAGAGTGCTCTTCCGATCACTAACATTGCCACCCCAATCTGAGTTTGTGCGACCAATCAATCTAACTCCATCACATCTGACATAATCCAACCCATAATCCATTGTACCCTATAAGTACCTCAACACATGTTTTGCAACCACCTAGTGTACTCTCCTGGCCTCCATCATAAACTGACCCAATGTGTTGACTGCAAAACAAATATCTGGTCTAGTGTTGGCTAAATACATCAATGAATTGATTAACTGACGGTACAAGGTGGGATCCACCAACTCGGAATCAATATCATGAAGCTTCTTCCAGTTGGTGATCATAGGAGTAGCCATAGGCCTGCAACCATCCATACGGAATCTCCTCAAGATATCTCCTGCATACCTTCGCAAACCTAGAAAGTATTGCATCAGCCCCATACCAGTCATATCAAACTCTGAAGCAAGATCTCTCTTGCAGTGTTGGATGAGTTTGTCCTCCCCTGTAATAAATAAGTCATCCACATACAGAACCAGAAGGAGTGGATCGTCACCTATCAAGATAAAGTATAGGTTCATATCTGCATCACTCTTCTAGAAACCCATCTGCTGCAAGTAGGCATCTATCCTCTAATACCATGCCCTTGGTGTCCATACAAGGCTTTCTTAAGCGTACATACATGAGACTCCCTCCCATGCAACTCAAAGCCCTCAGGTTGCTCAATGTACACCTCCTCCTGTATAACACCATTGAGAAAGGCAGTCTTCATATCCATCTGGCGAATCCTCCATCCCATCTCAGTTTTTATAGATATCACTGCTCTAATGGAAGTATAGCGAGCAACCGGTGTAAAGGTCTTCTCATAGTGAATTCCCTCTACCTGCGAGAACCCCTGCACCACAAATCGAGCTTTGAACTTCTCCATGCTGCCATCTGCACCATGTTTGATCTTGTAGAGCCACCTGGAAGTCACCACTGACTTCCCATCAGGACATGGCACTACCTCCCAAACATCATTCTTCATGATAGAGGCCTATGTCACAAGGTTCGGCGAACCTGAAGCTTGAAATTCGAAATTCGGCGAACCTAATAAAAAATTTCGAATTCGATCAGGTTCGGCGAACCTAATGCCGAAACTGAAGCCGAACCTTAAGCCGAACCTTAAGATGAACATTATGCCGAACCTTACGCCGAACCTGATCGAACCTGAAGGCAAATTTTATGATTTTTCCCATAAAGTTCGATTTTAATAAATTTTATGATTTTTTTTTTGCTTGAGCGGTTTTTGTGAGCAGTTTTTGTTAGCGGTTTTTGTAAATAATAGGCTATTCCTGCCAATTATTTTCCCGGTTTCCATTATTTAGAAGACTGGCCGTTAATTCCACCTTTGCTAAGACAATGTGTAAACATGGTTTATGACTTGTTATCCTGTAAAATATCAATTTTATCATGGTTGGAACTTGCTGTAATAAAAATTTACTGTTGATTTTCATGAAGCATTGTAAGATGCTGCAATGGATGTTTATCTCTCTCTTGCTAGGCCATTAAAATTGTGCTTATTCAAATTTTCTATCATTCTTTTCATCAACTGTTGTTCTCCTATCTGTAGACTGTATTATTTAGGCTAGGAACTATTGAAACCATATTCTTAATACATCAAAGCTGGTCTTGAAAGCTCAACATGTCAATAGAAATGGGGTTTGGAAATGGATAAGAAATCTGCCTTTTTCCTCTGGTCCTCAAGGCAAGAGAGTTGGTTCTAGGCTTGAAGCCATTAAAGTTGAAGCTTATGAAGCATTAAAGCTAAAGCGGGTCTCAAAGCTTAAGACATTAGTTTGGGGATTTGAGCTTGTCTTGGGGATTTGACATGTGTTTTACTAATCAAAATTCCTACTCATAGTTTTATAATTTATTAATTGATTTTGATTTTTTTTATGCCATTTATATATTTATTGAAAAATATGTATAGTCGAACCTCATTACGAACCTCATCGGAAAATTCAAACCCGAATCGAACTTAATCGTTGCCGAACTCGAATTCGAACCCGAACCGTGTGACATAGATAGAGGCATACTCCTCCACCATGGCATCCCTCCATATTTGTTGTCTAGCAGCCTCCTCAAAACTAGTTGGCTTTGTCTCTATAACATATGCTACAAAGCCACCCAACCTCTCTGGCGGTCTGCTCTCCCTCACTAACCACTTGGGTCTCCCCTCTGCCTCCTAAGCCTCCTTCAAGGTCTCCTTAACCCATTGTGGCTTCCTCTTCCCTGCAGTAGCCTCATGTGGTGGTATGGGAAAATCCTCCACTGGTGCCTCTCCCCCTGGCGAGGAAGGCTTTGAAATAACCAAGGGAGATCCTGAACTCTAAGATATTGTGCCCGATGAACCTACACTAGGTGATCATGTACTCTATGAACCCGTCACCCCTTAAGAAGGTGAACCTCCTAATCCTAATGTACTGCCTGATGCCCCTGGAAACTGTAATGTGGCCCCCTGCTGAGGAACCTGTTGCTCTACCTGATCAATCTCTTGAGACCTCCTTAAAGGTCACATCCCGTCTCAGAACAATCTTCCTGTGTGCAGGAAGATATATACGGTAGGCTTTGCTAGTCTCATTATAACCCACTAGTATACCTCTCTCTGCGATGGGTTCCAACTTCGTCCTCTTCTCCTCGGGGACGTGTGAGTATGTAAGGCACCCAAATATCTTGATGTGCCCAACTTTCGTCTTCTTGTCGGTATATACCTCCTTAGGAGTCTTGCTCCCCGAGACTCTGTGTGGGCTCTTGTTCTGCAAATAAAAAGCATTGTTACACACCTCGGACCACAAAAAGAGAGATAAACTCTGATCATGCAACATCACTCTAGTTTCACCCATTTCTGCCATCCCATTCTGCTAAGGGTTGTAAGGCACAATGAGCTCCCTTCTGGTGCAAACACTTCCACAAAATCCCTCATCTTCGCAGAAGTGTACTCACCCCCATTGTCTGATCTCAACACCCTGATCGACCTCCCCGTCTGGTTCTCCACAAGACCCTTAAACTCTTGGAATCTCTGGAAGACCTCATCCTTGGTCTTTAGGAAGTAAATACAGGTCCTCCAGGAGTGGTCATCAATGCAGGCACATAGTACTCATATCCACTCAATGAAACATGAGACATAAGAACACATACATCAAAATGAATCAAGTCAAGGATACCTATAGCGTTGTTGTCACTGCTCCGGAAAGGTGTCTTGCTGTACTTTCCCAAAGCACACCCCCTACACACATCATGATGCTCACCCGGTAACCATCTCCCTCAACGTCTTGAAGGCTCCATGGTGAAAGTGGGCCATCCTCTTGTGCCACAGCTCACATAACTCACTGCTACTGGTTTGCGCTACCGAAACTCGAATATGTAGAAACGTGAGGATGTATAATCTCCCATTGCGAGCTCTAATCACATGAGCAGACTCGATACTAGATCCCCTGGGATCATGGTTTTGAAAATCACGATTAAATCGGGATAAATTGAAAAAATCGCGATTTTTTGAACAAAACGATATTATCAGCAATTTTTTGGATTTGAAAAAATCGCCAAAAATCGCGATTTTTACCAAAAAAATCATGGGCCCATCAAACAGCAACCCTATAAGTTCAAAAATCGATTTTTTTGTCATTTTTGCAGAGCTCTCATTTTCTTGACACACCCTGTTGGCAGTGAATGGTAATGTTAAATTCTTAAAGTAAAAGTCATTTTCATCCTTCTACTTAAATTTTTAACATTACCATGAAATGACTCAGGATGTTTAAGAGTGGTTTCGACCTCATTGGATTTCATATGGAGAAACTAGAATTTTAGATTTCACTCCAAATTCAGCAGACTTAATGGTTTTCAGGGTTTCATGGTTTGGGGATTTGCATTGTTTCCATTTGATTCTATTATGTGTAAGGGTATGAGATTGGCATTTGATCAAGAGTATGAAGTCCTCTAAGAACCTTGATGTTGGTGGCATTGATTGTTGAACTTTGTTGATGTTGGTGGTATTGATTGTTGAACTCCCCTACCGTGGCCTTAACAAGAATGTACCCTTCACTCAAAGGAAAACAACTGGTTAGGCATGTTAATCTTTTTCTACCGCATTTTAAGGTTGAAGAGATGAACCCTTCACTCAAACCAAAATCATTGGTTAGGCATGTTAAACTTTTTCAATTTCTATCATGTTATAAGGTTGATCAATCCAAGTCTGAAGACTTTGAGCTAGATGATGTTTATGTATCTCTTGTTGATGATCCCATTTCTAGTAGCGATGAATCAATGATGAGTTTCATGAGGAGGAGGAGGAGGAGCAACAACAGGAGGAGGAGGTGACACCACCTACCCCTGCTTACCGG
Organism: Pinus albicaulis; assembly: GCA_034641835.2. NCBI lineage: Eukaryota > Viridiplantae > Streptophyta > Pinopsida > Pinales > Pinaceae > Pinus > Pinus albicaulis. Next base: position 477,872,897 of record CM076580.1, read on the forward strand.
TAAAGGACGTGGTCTACCTAATTTAGCTCCTGGTGCTTCAAGATCTGGAGCACAACAGAGTCCATTGCCAGCCCCGCTAGCTTCTTTGTCTAGAGGGAAAGCTGTTACATTTTCTCGCAAGAGGGGCAGAGGAAATCAGTAGTATAGGTTATTTGGTGCATTCCTTTGTATATAACATTATGATTCATGATATGAGATACATTATTATATTTTTTGTTGATATTTTGAGGTTGAGTTGAGACTCGGGACTTAGTACTCAAGACATGATTCACTATTATGTGTGATGTAGCACTAGACATGATATTACACACCTTATATATTAGTTTTTTTCATATTTATGTGTCAATGCATTTATTTTATGTTGTGGGTGCTTTAGATATTAAAAAAATTGAAAAAAAAAAGAATATTTTTGTATGTGCCGATTTTTTCCCGATTTTTACCGATTTTTTCCCAATTTTTACGATTTTTTCCAATTTTTTGCCCTCGCCGATTTAATCCCGATCGCGATTTTCAAAACATTGCCTGGGATATATCAACACTTGTACATTTTGAAATAATACCACATACCCCCTATCCTCCAAGGGGGAAACTAATATCAAACTCTTCTTCAACCCTGGAACATAAAGAACATTTGTCACATTCAGAGGAGGTGTGACTCCCTTTGAAATGATACTATCCCCAAACCTGTTGCCTTGACTTTTGAGCTGTCGCCAAGCACAACCTACAAGTCAATGTCATCCTCCAAAAGGCTCGTGAAGTGCTCTCTAACTCCGATCATATGGTAGGATGCTCCATTGTCTATGAACCATGCAAGGGTAGATGTGACATGAGTGGCTAAACTCACCACCAAAGTACACTCTGATTAACACATAGCCGCAAAATCATCCACATCTGTTGAAGCTGCAACTCCTTGTTTCTTCTTACCCTTCTTGTTGGCACACTAAACAGCATAGTCACCCATCTCCCCACAAGAAAATCATTTCACTTTGCTCATGTCCTTCTCTTTAGCCTTTTGTTTCCCCTTCTCCTACTTTGTGCCACTAGAAGACCCCTTCTTAATCTTCTTTCCCTTCTTGCCCTTTGTCGCAAAAGCAACATTCTCCTCTTCACCTCCCTAACCACTCTTGTTGCCACCTCTCACACTCCTCCTGATCTACTCCTAGATGAAATTGTCCCACATCCTCCTCCAACTAGAAAAGTGCTCTCTAGCCACCAAGTCGTGGATAAAACCATCCCACTTCTCATTGAACCCATCCAAGGCAATCCTAACCAACTACTCCTCTGGAATAGCCTCTCCAATAGGAGCTAACTTATCCTTCACCTATGAGACTCTAGTGAAGAAAGATGTCACAATGTCGGTCTTGGTCATCGTGGTGTTGTATAGTTTTTGTCTCAACACCATCTTCTTGTTCGGCCTTGGTCATCGTGGTGTTGCGTAGTTTTTGTCTCAACACCATCTTCTTCTTCTCATTGGAACTTTGGTGCAAATAGGCCAAGGACTCTCACATTTGATATGCATACCTCATCCCTGAAACATAAGGGAATAAATGGTCCTTGATGGCATCTAAAAGGATCCTCTTCACCTTCACATTCTTCTTGTTGAACTCTACAAGAGTGAGCTGGATCAATGGGTGCTTGCACAGTTGTTTCAACAACATCCCACACTTCAACATCCTACACTTCCACCTCCTCCAGTAAAAGCATGATCCTCTCCTTCCATGGGGAAAAGTTTTCAGCCCCCATCAATATGTCCTCTACTCTCAATCCATTATCCATGACCCCACAACCAACAAAATGGAACAAATCTAGAAGGTAGAACCTTCCTCCCTCTAAACTGCTGAACTAGTCTTTGGGTTTCTGGCAAAGTTTCAAAGGTATGATTCATGGTTTGAAGACTTTATATGTTTGCTGCCCTCTTTATCAACTGAATGAAAATGAAGATTTAAGCCTCAACTTCGCTCAACTTTGCTCCAATACCATGTAGAAAAATTATGATCTGCACCCTTAACCCACAAGTTTGCATGTGTTTATTTAGGCCCAACCCACAAGTTTTATCATGCTGATATAATTTTCAGAATGCATTAATTGTAAACATTCAAAGAGTACTACTACTATTTTTCACATTTCCTATCAGCTGATATATTAATTGTAAACATTCAAAGAGTACTACTACCTTTTTTCACTTTTCCTATCAGCTGAAATTAACATAAAATTTAGGCAATTATTCAAGCATGTGACACTTATTTTTTGACAAGGTGACCCCGGAAAAACCCCACAGCCTCTTGGGAAAAACCAGTCTTCAAAGGAAGATCTATTGCTTGAGAAAATTAGTCTAAGTACATAAAATAATCACAGAACTTATATCCTTAGCAGCTGAATCATTAAATGCAAATCTGGAAATTTGTGCCCACCGAACTTTTTCAAATTTCCACAATTTTTATGCCCATAAATCTCTACCTCGCAATCAGTGCCAAATCAACATCTATTTCTGTGCAAAACTGAGCCTCGATTATTGTGCTGAAGATGCCTCAAAAATTGTCCCTGAAGGTGACTGTTGTGCCTCGAAATTTGTGCCAGACAATGCCTCAATTTTTGAGTTGCCCTTGGGCCCTAATAGGGGGCCGTAATTCGTGCCTCGAATTTTGGGCCAAACAGCAGTTGAATTTCCTTGAATTTTATGCCCAAAAAACCCTTGAAATTTGTGATGTTTTCTCCTCAAAAATCATGCAGCCTTCTCCTTGAAATCCGTGCATCCTATGGTTGCCTTCCTCCTTGATTTTTGTATTGTTGCCGCATCCCTCTCCTTACAATTCGAGCCCTCCTCTAGCAGCAAACTCTCTCTCCCTCCATTTGGTTTTCCTCTCCTCTTCTCCTCATGCTCTCTCTTAAAGTGTGAAGTGAAAAAAGAGCCTCCCTTTTCCTCTTTTTTCTCCTTGGAAAAGATTGAATCCCTAAACCTAGGATCCAATGGTTGAGATTTAATCTCCAAATCTCAAGATGTGGTTGAGATCAATTCTCCCAATTGACCCCCTCATACACTGGCCACATCACTTAAGAGTCTCCTAGTATCTTTTTCAAGTTGTGTACCATTTTCTATTTTTCTCATAAAGTGATTTTTCAACTGACTTTATTATTAGAAAAGTACACTTAGTATTTTACACATAAAGTGACTTTAATATTAAAAAAGTACATGGTACAATACTTTTAATTACCTTTTCCACCCATCACATTAATATAACTCATAAATGTCACCTTGACAAAAGTAATTAAAGTGTCTGCTAGGCTAAAAGGGATAAATTCCTAGTAACACCTCTCCTTGGTACTATTTCCAACAAAATATAGGGCTGATGTCATCAACCCTAGGTAATTTAAGGCCTTATAAAACCCTAATCCTACACAAAGGCTTCAACTTAGGGCAATTTGAAGGTTTGTCACTCCATTGGTGGATCATATGTCTTAAAGCAAACATTTTCCCTGTGCTTGTATGCCTAGATGTACCATTGTTGAGTTACATCTTGAACTACAAGCCCTCCTAGGCTTCTTCACAGGTACATTGTTCCTTATTATAAATAATTGTGCCTTGTTCCAAGTGAGAAGTATGTTGATAAAGCCTCCTCTGATCCTATCAACCTAGAATACCCTTATGTGCTTGTATGCCTAAATGTACCATTGTTAAGCTACATCTTGAAACCCTAGGCTACAAGCCCTCCTAGGCTTCTTCACATGTACATTGTTCCTTATTATAAAGAATTGTGCCTTGTTCCAAGTGAGAAGTATGTTGATCAAGCCTCCTATGATCCTATTAACCTAGAATACCCTTGTGTGATCTATATACCATTGTTGAGTTACATCTTGAACTATGAGCCCTCCTAGGCTTCTTCACAGGTACATTGTTCCTTATTATAAATAATTGTGCCTTGTTCCAAGTGAGAAGTATGTTGATCAAGCCTCCTCTGATCCTATCAGCCTAGAATACCCTTATGTGCTTGTATGCCTAAATGTACCATTGTTAAGCTACATCTTGAAACCCTAGGCTACAAGCCCTCCTAGGCTTCCTCACATGTACGTTGTTCCTTATTTTAAAGAATTGTGCCTTGTTCCAAGTGAGAAGTATGTTGATCAAGCCTCCTATGATCCTATTAACCTAGAATACCCTTGTGTGATCTATACTAGGAAACCTCCCGTGTAATGAAATTCCACTAAGAGCAAAGGTGGAGTCCTAAGGTAACAATAGCACCCACCTCATTGTTGTGTCCTAGTCTAGCTCTCGCCTTGTGAGGCCTCTCACAAGGCTCACTAGATTTAAGGCAACAATATCTACATCAGGTTTTGGGTCTACTTGCAAAACATTACCCTCATCAATTAGAAGCATATGAAAAAATAGCGACAAATTATGTTTTAATTGCAACATAAAGGGTTGTGGCTTGAAGGTTATATGGTTAATTTTTGTGTTGTTAATAGACACCTAGGGGTGTTAAATCCTAAACATGGCGCCCAACAATTTAGTAACCTAGCAAATTAAAGATATAATGAATAAAGGCACAACTAGGTTCTTAACAAAACATTCGGCGAAAGCAAAATATTAACAACCAATCTCAATCACATGTGACACATACAAATTCTACCCAATCAACACAACTCTTCATTAAATCGTAATCATATTATACTTGGGCCTCCATCCTGAGATAATGGACCAACTAAGGAATTTACAATAAGAACATACCTTGGATCTAATCTAGATTACCATGTTATAGACCTTTCCTTGATTTTCTTGGCTAATCTCGATCCACAATGTTATAGCCTTGTGTCTTCCTCAAACCCAGAACACTCAAGAGTATCACACTCCTCACTTTGAGAAAATCCCTCTCTAAATGGATTGTGTTGTTGCATGGTGTGTCTACCTCCTCTCCTTAGCCTTGCTTTAATAACTTTTCGTTGAGCTAAATCCCTAACCCTAATATCCAAAATGATTGGCGACCAAGATTTGATCTCGCCTCACTTGAGATCAAGGGTTGAAATTAAAACTAAATCACTAAAGTAAATGCTTCATTTTAACTCAAATTCCAACATAATTAATTATGTCAATTCCTAAATTAGACTTGAGGTAAGTTACAATAGCAACTTACTCCATACTTGAGAAAGTGTCTTGAGGATACTTTGGGAGAGACACTTAGCCCTGTGCAGAAGTGGTTTCCTGGGCTACAAACATCAAAAATCCCTCTTAGCAAGGGAGGTACTTCTACCACCTAGAACTAGCTTTGATCCTAGAACCGTATCCACTGCCATGGCTACTCCCTCTGAACGAGAAGCCTTCCCTGCCACCTAGTTCAGAGTCATCCTTGAAAACCCACTCCCTTTGGATTTGTTCCTAGCTAAGTCACCTGATACAGGGATATGGGGACACGGGGATTCGATGAATCGGATACGGGTACGGTGACCCCCGGACAGGATACTTCTGGGCTACGATACGTTATATATTATTTTATTAAAAATATATATATATATTAATGTATTAAAAATTAGATATTTTTTGCACAAATTCATACAAAATTCATTGATTCAAACATAGATACTCATGAGTCATACATCATCATTGATACTATAATACAATGATACACTGATACACCATACATGATACAATTGTCAAATTTACTCAAAAAGACAAGATTGAAGATAGTAAGATACTATAGTTTTCTCATTAAGTCATCAGAATCAAAATGTGTTACATAAGAACACTGCCAATGGCAAATAGAAATAGAAAATACAAAAGCAACTACAGTCTACAAGACTACAAGCCTAAAGCCTCAATGAGTCAGAGTCATCAATCCTCATAATCAGCATCACTGTCCTCAGCCTGATCATCATGATCACCAATGCTCTCCTCTACCTCTGATGCATCCTCCTCCTCTATCATCTCTGCATCTGCTGGTGTGGAGGATGACGCCTCTACTCCATCATCAAATGTGACAGGCTCTAGCACTAGCGCATTGAGATCCAAGTTGGCCAATGCCAACTCAACATTGCTGTCCAGACCCATATCATCAGGAAAGACATCCCACATCTTTGTCTTTCTCTTCAACCAATCCTCCCTCTGCCTGTAGATGAGACGAAGGTTGGTGTGCACATACACCATTGTCTCTGCCCTGGACTGCTCAAGCTTGCTCCTCTTCACACTATACAAATTCCCATATGTGCTCCAATTCCTCTTGCAACAAGAGGATGAAGTCACCTGAGAGAGGAGCCTCATGGCAAACTGTTGTAGAGGAGGGCTTGTTGCCCCATGAGTTGCCCACCAAGAATGGGGCTTCTTAGCCCCCTTGTCTCGAATCAAATCATAGCCTCCAAATCGCCCCCTGCCAGTGGAAAAATCTGCAAAGGCATCCTCCACCTCATCAAGGGATGCCCTATCCTGAAAAATCCTCCTCAATGCATCTTTCCTCCCCTGTGAGATTTCAACATCCATGTGAGGAGGGAATCTGCGAGAAGGTCCACCATTCAGCCACTCATGGCTGTAGTATTTTGGATTCAAGGAGTGAGCCAAACAATGTAAAGGTGTGCAATTCTTGTCCCATCTGCTGACAAGAATATCCTATATGACGGTGAAGAAGGCCTCAGGTGATGTCTCATACTCTGGGCACTCACTCTGTAAAATAATGGTCCTCACAGACTCAATCATGGAATCCCATCCCTCATAAACCTCTCCTAGGATGGGTTGGTCTGTATCTGCAAATCTGAGCAAGGAAATGATAGGCTCCATGATCTGAATAATTAGATCTACCTTTTCCCACCATATATCATCCAACACTATGTCCTTCACCTTCTTTGAGGCTGCTTGATCCATCTTTCTCCAAAAAGACCAAAACTCTGAAATAACCATAGACCCAAGAGCGGTCTTGACCTCCCTCAACCTCTTCAACATGATGAATGAAGAGGCAAACCGTGTGTCTGCAATCTTCAACAATGATAGATTGCTGTACTCCTTGTAGATAGTGAGGGCATTTGTATGGTTTGTTACAAAGTTGCGGATATGTCGTGCATCCTCAATAGTGGCTCCAATCCAAAGCACATTAGAAGCAATAGATTTCAGTGCCAAGTTCAATGAATGGACAATGCAAGGTGTCCAAAATACTTGTGGATATTTTGCTTCTACAATCATGCCAGCAGCCTTTGCAAACAGGTGCATTATCTGTAATGATTTGCACACAACAATCCACACCTACACTTTCAATAACTTTGAGAAATAACTCACCCATATATTGTGCATCCTTGTACTCTCCAAGTGCATCAACTGCTTTCAAGAAAATTGCACCATTCGTGGATGACACCATGAAGTTAATGAGTGGGTGGCGTGCTGGATCTGTCCATCCATCAGAAACAATGCTAACCCTAGATGTTGGCCATGTTGATTTAATAAGCTCAAGCATTTTGTCCACCTCTTTCTAGTAGTTTATCCAACAGTAGCAGTTCCAGGCTTCTAGGCCAAGGAGAGTACCTTTGATGGGCCACATGACAGTAGCTCGACATCTCAATAAATAAGTGTGGTGGAATTCTCTGAGATGTCAGTTTTCAATGAAAAAAAAATGCAATGAGTGAGATCCAAACTCTTCCTCTTCTCTTATTGGAAAATCTTGTCCATTGGATAACTGAGTAAGAGCATATAACATGATCTCCCTATGAAGTCTCAAGAGAACTTACCTCTTGCTTTCTCAAGAATGGAAGAAGTCCATCATTCTTGCGGATTTTTTGATTTGCTTTCCATTTATCTGCAATACCTGCCATACAATTCCTTCCTCTTTGGCGATTCAATTGTTGTACAACATTTAATGCCACAACTTGGAATACCCAACAAATGAGCTTTCACACGGAAATATGTGCAAGTGAAATGGCCGTTGCAAAAATTGCATTTCCATGAACAATTTCCTCCTCCCTTTTTTCCTGCCCCTCCCTCTCTTGTCACATATTTCCACAATGGGTATTTGGGGTCAATAATTTGTTTTCCCTGCACAACGAGTCTTTATTCAGCCCGCTATGGATGGAATACTTGCAGACCCTAATGAAAGAGGGACAGGAGGGGCATCTCCAATGGAGACATTCTTCCCCTTTCTTTGCCCCTGTCTTGCTGCCTTTGATTGAGCCATGAATACTGTAAAAAATAAACAAAAGCAACTAAATATATAAAACATATGCACATGCAAACACTAACAACAAACTAAATGCAAAATATAGAGGGACAATGCACTTACCGGATGCTCGAATCTCTTCGAAAGAACTCCCTTTCTCCTTGCTCACACTTGCTCCTTGCTCACACTAGCTCTCCTTCTCACTTCACAAATGAAATGGGTGAAAAAAGAGTGAGGAAAAACCGAACTTTAAAGAAAAAATCGCGCGATTTTCCTTGCCGCGGGCCCGGCCGTATCCGGCTGTACGGGATACGGCGTATCCGAACGGGGTACGGTCGGGATACGCCGTACCCCGTTCGGATACACCGTATTCGTTGAATTGGGGCCGAATCCCGTACGTACACGTACCCGGTACGGGGATTCGGGATTCGTGGCCCTTTTAGGCGAATCCGATGACTTAGGTTCCTAGATGCCTCCTACTCCTGCATAGCTATCTTATACCATGAGACCTATTTGACAAACTTGGAAGGATATTTTCACTACTCCTTCCCACCAAAACCTTAAGGTTGACGACCTTTGAAGTGCTCAACCTTTGGAGCTTCTTGCTCCTTATTCTCAATCATTGTCCTACATCTTGTAATTGCGCAAATAGGCAAGCGGCTAGCCCTTTAGCCTATACAGGTTTCCTTCTCTAACTCCAATGATGTGGCCTTTATCTGAGTTAGATACCATGGATTTGTTCAGTGTCTAACCATCTTGGAACACTATACCAAACCCCTTGTTCTCTATCATAGACACTGTGAGCAAACTCCATGTGAGTTTTGACACCCATAACACATCTTTCAATATCAAAATGACCCTGTTGACCACTCTGTGTCAACTACCCTATAGCAGCATACATTTTTTCAAAGCTTCGCATCGTGATCAAGCAACCGAACATCCAAAGATCATCATCATCTTTCAGCAGTTTTGTCAAGGTCGTCAATCCAAATTCTGCAGCCCTATGGGCCATTATGTAAAAATGATTTTAGTATGTTTATAAAGCCATGTAAAACATCTAAGTAAGCTCAAGAATTTTCAGCAAAGAGTTCCACTCTAGGAAGTTTTTTAGCCTCAACTAATTATTTGTGTTTTTCCTAAACATCAAATAATTAGCAGAGTTTTTCTCCCAAGCATACACCAAAGCTAGAGTGGGGCTCCACTAGTCGGGATTTTAATAATTATTTTGATGTAAATTGTAAAATGTAATGATGGGGGTATGAGTAATCATAATTAGAACCTCTACAACTCAACTCAATGTTTAGAAAAATTTTGAGCACTAATCCTAAAAATGAACCACATTAGATGGTTCGAAACATCGACCAATTCAAAATAATGTGATTAATCCGAAAGGAATTTAGCTAGGCTAAGATTATGTTAATCCCCTGGCAAAAAATGGCAAAATAATTAAGCTAGAAATTGGTCAGAAAAATAAAATTAGAGAAAATAATATTCTCTCCAAGTGGAAAAACAATTTTTGTTTGGAGAAAGTGAATTTTCTCTCGAAAGAATAAATTTGAAGGACTCGTTCCCAAAGCAAAAAAATCCCACAAAAACTTCATTGAGCCGAGAAATAGAATAAATTAACCAAAACAAAAAAAATCTCGAAGGACTCGTTCCCAAAGCAAAAAAAATCCCACAAAAACTTCGTTGAGCCAATAAAGAAAAAAAAAATCTCAAGGAAAATCAATTTATTGGTCCAAGTGGTTAAATTGAAAGAGGGAATTTCCAGAGAAAATAAAAATTAAAAAAATTAAAAAAAAAAATAAAAAAAATTTAAAAATTAAAAATAAATTAATTAATTAAAATTAAAATTAAATAATTAAATAATTAAATAAAATATATATATATATATATATATATATATATATATATATATATATATATTGTGACCCTCTACTAAAGGGAAAAAATCATTTTTTTAAGGAAAATCGAGTTGGTGGACCATGGTGGTTAATTAAAGGAGCATTTTTAAGGAGAAAAAGTTGGAACAAATATTTTTTTGACCTAGATCAAAGCCTTCTTCAATAAATTCAAATTTCTTCAAGGAGCATTTTTAAGGAGAAAAAGTTGGAACAAATATTTTTTTGACCTAGATCAAAGCCTTCTTCAATAAATTCAAATTTCTTCTTCTAGATTAAGGGAGACGATTAAATTTTGGCATGGATCAATCATCAACTAGTTGTTATTCTCCAGGATCAAGTCAAATTTGTCCACTTCGTTGGACATAGTCGTTTTCCACTAAGAGGGGGATCTAGATCTCTCATTTTTCTATAAATTGAGCATGAGGCTCCGCCTCGTAACATCTTATGATCAATGCGCTAAAGCTCTGGGCTAAGAAGCTCTGTTGGATCTTGTAATACTTTCCTTTGAGGAGTAAAATAAAGTCTTTAGGGCAAAGCTACGGTGTTTTTTAGCTTGTTATGGTAATGTATTCTAATTAATGTGCTTTTAATTTCTATTGTTGTTTTAATGTGTTATATTCATTAGCCATCTGGATTTATTGGTTGCTTGTTTGCCACCTCTATTTGGATTGGGGAAACATTGTTGATTGGGTAGACCTGGTGGATTCTTGCCTGAAACACTTGAGCTCCTTTTCACTACGTCATCCAAATCTTTCAAAGTTGTATAGAAATCACCATTTGTGATCAGATTATCAAGGACTTCGGAGAAATTCTTGTTTGAATCAGCTAAGTACTCGAGTCAAGCATTTGGAGTAGTTCTTGTTTGAACCATCCATCTTGGCACATAGCAACTTGAAACACTTGAGCTCCTTTTCATTGTGTCATCCAATCCCTAAGAATCTAACAGAATCTTTCAAATTTGTATAGAAATCATCTTTTGTGATAAAATATCAAGGACTTGGGGAAATTCTTGCTTGAATCAGCTAAGTACTCGAGTCAAGCATTTGGAGTAGTTCTTGTTTGAACCATCCATCTACTTGGCACATAGCAAGTGAAAACCCATATTGGGTCTTCTAAAGGGCTTATCATTTGAATTTCATAAAGGGGGTTTCTTTGCCACTTGCTCCATAAACGTCAATTATTTTTAATTCTTACTTAAAAGGTGCTTAATTCAATAGATCTGCTATCTCAAGCTACTATTTGCAACTTGAGGAATGGAATTGGACTCATATTCCTTCAAGCTTGTATTTGTATATTTGTAAATAAACCCTATTCTTGTAAATAAATCTAACCATTGTATATAATTCGAATCTCTCTCTCTCTCTCTCTCTCTCTCTCTCTCTCTCTATATATATATATATATATATATATAGTGTGTGGGGTTCTATGTTATTTTTGGTTGCAAATATAAGACTTAAATTTGGATCTCTCACACAAATTTGTTGTGAATAGATCTGGTCTCTTGAGCGAAGGAAGACAAAATTACTTGAGGGCCAAACCCTCACTCCATTTGCGGCCTAGGTTATGGACCTTTTACAAAATTTTCTGGAGGTCGCAAACATATTGTTAGCTCCTCCTTGGCCGCAACACTACAAGGCTAGCCTCTACTCTTGAAACAAATTTATTTTAAGGATTTGAGGCATAGAATCTTCGCTATAATTTTTCTAAATTTTTTCTAACTCTGATTTGTTTTGTAGGCCTTGGAAAGTTCATTTTAGGGAGGTCGTAGGCCTTTTCAAGCCTCCAAACCCTCTTGATCCATTGACATAGAATTTCTTTAACAATTTTAAATAATTTTTCAAGCAAGCTGCATTGATTTGATTAAGGGTTTTAAAAGTTTTTTTAGGGTGTTTTATCATAGCCGCAAGGGCTTGAGGAAGTAACTTCACTTGTTTTAGTATTGTACCACTAACCTTTGTGTTGCACAAGGATCCGAACCTATTTGAGAGGGTTTTACATAACCCTTTGAAGACAAATTTCAACTGAAACCCGTGATCCATTTGCCATAATTTCAAGCTTCGTCGCAAGGGTTCTTGGGGTTATATCTTCTAGGTCGTAGGCTTAGGGAGACTTGGATTTATTTGCATCAATTGCTAATTGACCCTTGTCTATTTTGGAGAGGTTTTGTGTTAATTTTATGAGGGTTTACCATTTAATTTTGTGGAGGTTTAATTAATCTAACCCTTGTGTTTTTTCTAGGGCCGAGAAAGCCTTCCTGGAAGGCCTATTCTTTCATTGTCAAGAGCCCAAAGAGATTCATATTCACCTGGTGTGAGATGCCTCTAGGTGCGAGAGGCCTCCTGGGCCTAAAGTGGTTTGTGACTCTTGTCATTTAAAAAATAAAATAAAATAAAAGAAGCTTCAAGCCCTAAACCTTAATCAAATTTCCCTTAACAAATTTTAACAATTTAATTAAAATTCTAAATCAAGTTTTGGGAGACGGTTGTGAGCAATTGGAGGCTTATTTCCTCTCTAGTCGTGAGCATCTTTGATCACTAGTGCAAGGGAATTTTAGGGTCTAATTTTTTTTTGGGCATGAAGTTCTATCACTAAAATGCCAAGCCTCACTTGTAGCAGAGATTCGTCATATTTGTGAGCCATTGGATTGAACCAATTTTGAATATTTAACTCCCTAGGCCAAGAGCCATTATTCTGCAATCATTTTGTTGGAAGGCTGAGGGCACTTGAAGTCTGATCCTTAGATAAATTTCAAGGAATCACAAGTGGATTAGTCTTGTTTCTTAAGGAGTTCTCTTATTTTTGTAAAGATCATATCTTTGTTATAAAGCTCCTTAAGTGGAAAAGTATTTCTCTTTATCAAAAGGCTTCTTTCATTGTAACTTTGATAATAAAACTAATCCTTCTTTCAATGTAACTTTGATAATAAAACTAATACTTTTTCTTGAGGGAGCTTGGAATCTCATTCCAAGGCATCCTTTCTCCTTATTTAAAAGGAAGAATTAGGTATCCTTTCTCCTTATTTAAAAGGGAGAACTGACTAACTTGCTAACTCACTAAATTGGATCTAGATACTGACTCAACTCTTGAATTTGTTAATTATTGCATCTTAGCTCTAATCATTGCATCCTCTAACTAACTTTGATCTAAATTGCATTTGAAATACTCTTGTCTTGTTTCACTTGCTATTGATGATGTAAGTGCTCTTCCTATTTCTTTGGTTAGGAATTTCTTTGGTTAGCAATCTCATCTGACATTCTTAAGTTGTGTTTATATCATAAAAATTTTCTTTATTTCCTTGTCTAAATTAAGTGAAGACCTTAAGCACATTAAAGGCATTGTGGGATTTTTGTTCTAACTCATTTAAGTCTAATTATCATATTTTCTCATGTTCCATTAGGTTATCATTACATGTTTCATTTGATCCTTGTATAAGCTAACCTTGCACTCTAAGTGTTTATCATAATCTTGTGTATTGACATCTATTTTTCTGAAGCAATTTAATATAATTGTATCCCATTGGAACATTGCATAATCATTTGCATTTTCATTTTAGAGCTAGTTTTTCATTCTAAATCTACCTCCAAGCATAAGCTTGGTTGAATAGAAAGTTAGGACAACCTTCTCCACCATTCAATCTAAGAGCTAGACCATTACTCAACAGTTAAAACAGGTGACCTTGCAGTTCTCGTGTGGGCAATCCCTTGTAGGAAGGGAGGCACTTGGGTCGTTAGAAGTCTTGCGTAGGTATCGTTAATGAGACCTTAAGCCTCCTTCCCCGACACTTCTTTCTACAGCCTTGTTTAAGACTAGTTTTTGAAAATCGAGGAGAAGGCCTTCACCTTAGAGAACGCATTCTAATTAAAATCAACCAAGATCTCTTGCATTTCACATAGTTATATCTTGCATTCTCATTTGGTTATTGTAACTAGGATTGTGAGCAAGTTTATTTACTTGCAAGCTTTCTTTACATTCTTGTACCTGTTAATTTCATGCTTATTGTATCTTTAATGCTCTATCATTGTTGAGCATTTTTCTTTGAAGTACAAGTTATCTTTACTTGCAAGTTGCATTTAAATTTTATTGCTCATATTTCCAGTTGTTATGACCTCTTGTAATAACATTATTTCTTGCAACATTTCCTATCTTCTAGCTTGGAATATCATCTTTTGCAAGTATTATATCTTTATTGAGCATTGTCATAAGGCACTGGTCACTATCTATTACCTTTCTATTGTTATTGGAATATCATCTTTTGCAAGTATTATATCTTTATTGAGCATTTTCATAAGGCACTGGTCACTATCTATTACCTTTCTATTGTTATATCGATATAATTAAAATCCATCTTGTTAAAATATACATTTCTCATTCATAATTTCACTTGCTAATTAACCTTTAACCAAGTTACATAGAAAGGTAATTGGCCCACCCTTAGTCTCCTAGTTGTTTCAACAAGTTTTCCTTTATTAACCATCTTTAAGGACTACCCCCCTTAGCTTACCTTGGAGAGAGCTTAAACAGAGAGAGTAGGGAATAGGTGTCAACCCCTACTCTGAGTGTTGCGCCATAAAGATTATACCTTGTGGGGTTCGAAACTTTTACCACGCTTAGGTGTACATTTTAGGCGACTAACACCCCCTAACTCAAGCTTGAACATCATTGTTCCAACTCCCTTCACTGCATACTTGGATCAACACCAAACTCTACATGTATCTTTGAGTCCCTCACTATCAATTTGTCAAATAGATCTTGTGCTCCTGTCATATGTTGTTTGGCTCTTGTTACCCACCACCTGTGGGTAGTGTCCATAGGAGAAAAGTTTCTCCTAGATGGTCCTCAGCCGGCAACCCCTTGCAACCACCTGATAGCTCAATGTGCCATTATCTCCACCACCTAAGCTAGCAATGTGGTCCCTCACCCATTTATTATGATTGTATGTTTGAGGGTGGGCCTCCCGACCCCAAAGGTATGGCTTTTCATTGGTGTAGGTGAGTACTTTTGTTTACTTAACATGGAGACTTTTGGGCATAAATTGGTGGGGGGATTGAGCGGAATTAGTGGGCCACGTTTTTACTCTTGTCTCCTCTACCCGAATTGGTTATTAGCCTTGTATCCTAGTCCTGTGGGATCTCTTTCACTGGGTATTAGCTTTAGGGTTGGCACTACATGAGAAATTTTGGTTGTGTGATCCCGCTTCTCGAAAACTCTGCTATAAGTGAGGCTTGTCACTTAAAGTATTGTTATTATGCACATTATTTTATTTTAGGGGCATTATTAGTCCAAATTAGGCCATTCGAATCCCTTAGAGGATTGTATAAATAGAAGAGAGGCATTCTCTCTCATTCATCATCACTTGGAATGGATTAGTATCTCTTATGAGATTTTCGCACTTTTTGTTGGGATGAATCTTTGGAGCTTTTCTTGATGAACTCTAATGTTTGGATTTTCGTTATTGTCTTTTGAACTTCTTTAATGCAAAGTTGATAAATGGATATACTCTCTCTCATGTGAGTCAAAATTTTGATGCTATTCTTGTTAACTTACTTGTTAACTACATGTATGTTGTTATCTCTTTCTTGTATGGGTTAAATGTAACGTGAAATTCTTTTTGGATTTTCGCAATTGTCTTTGGAACTTCTTTAATGCAAAGTTGATAAATGGATATACTCTCTCTGATGTGAGTTGAAATTTTGATGTTATTCTTGTTATCTTACTTGTTAACTGCACGTATGTTGTTATCTCTATTCTTGTATGGGTTAAATGTAATGTGAAATTCTTTTGGGACCTTGAATAAGTGATTAAATGCATGCGTTGACCTTTGGGGGATTAGGTGAATGTTCCTAGAGGCACCTATTAGGTTAAAGAGCTCGAAACTGTCTTTTCACAAATCTGAAGTATAAATATCTATTGATCTAGTTGTTGCCCTTGAAGAGGCTAGCAAATATCAATTAGTGCTCCTTCGTTCACGAAAATTCATGATTTATGTGTATCTTGACTCCATTAAGCCCGAGAAATAAGGCATTGATCTTCATATACCTTTGGTGGTCAAATTTACCCCTCTTTCCTTCACCTCTCCAAATTCTAGGCCTAACCCTAGTAGGTCACCTAGGGCATCACATAAATTTCATTGTAGCCATCCAAACTCCTTGTTTTTTGGTCCACTATTGCGTTAGGCTTTTCTCTAGAGGTCCTCTAAATTTCAAGCAATTCCAACAGTGGAATCCCGAGATATAGCAAGCCCTAGCCGAAAAACCAACTCTTGCCCTAGGTTGATTTTGGGTTAGTGTCCTCATTGGGACCATTGCATTCAAATCTCAAGAAAATTAGGCCTTTGATCCTATTCTCTTCCCCAGTTAGGTCAAGCCCCTCCTTGAGTGATCAACTCCATACCTTGACCAAGTTTGGGTTGACTTATTTCTTTGTGGTCCCACAACTTTGTAACTCATATTCTACAAGTATTACGTAAAAGCCATTTCTCCACAAGGATCCTTAGACCTAGGAAGCTTCTTGTCAAGAGATATTCTCAAACCCTAGTGTTAAGTATCCTCTTAGCCCTTCCTAGAGAGCTTACAAGTATTACGTAAAAGCCATTTCTCCACAAGGATCCTTAGACCTAGGAAGCTTCTTGTCAAGAGATATTCTCAAACCCTAGCGTTAAGTATCCTCTTAGCCCTTCCCAGAGAGCCCATCACCTTTGCTTCTTAAGCAAGCAAGCCACATAATTGAGTTTCTCTTGAAAGTAGGCTCTAGGAATCACCCTTTGTCCATTCAGTGATCTACTCGTTCTTGTGATTCCTCTTATATCGGGTCTCCTCCCATCAGTGAAATTTCATAAAGAGTAGGGAGCCTTAGCTGAGGTGGCAATATTTCTCCATTGTTGCCCCTTAACCTAGTAGTTTCTCTATAGGACCCCTGCTAGTTTGACCAGTAACAACTCCAATATCCAAAAGTCATGCACCAACTAATTTGGTGTTGAAGGAAAGGTAGGAAACAAGTGAGAACTCCACCTCAAACTTTCTAGCAAACTCCACTTCTACGGACATAGCTACAATTAATTGTGTACCTTTTTTCCCTTCATCCTCTCTGGACATTGTGAAGAATAGTGGCTTGTCTTATGACATACAAAACTCATGATTTTAGTCAAGTCCTTCTTCAACTTGTAGGTTAACTCCTCATGCCCACTCGATACTTTACCTTTGGCTTAACCTGTCTTACCAATAACACCATGGTCCTCATCATCTTTTTGCTTGTTGGCCTTGGCCTTTGACTGCACCCTCATCTCCTCCTCGATGCAATCATCCGTAGCCTCTCAAATGAGGGGCTAGTTCTCTCAAGTATAGACTCCTTTGACATACAAATCCTGGGAAGTTTTTCAATGCCACATTCACTAACTTTGCATCGTCCACCTTTTCCACCACTACAAGTTGATCACGAATCTGAGTGGTCTTCATCAAGTAACTCGTTACTATGTTAGATCTAGTCATCTGTGTAGGTCGAAACTCGTCCCTTTATAGTCAAAGACCAACTATAGTCATCTTGACTTGATTTCAAATAAAAAATTTGTCTGGTCCTTTAGGCTCCCAAATATGTTGCCAATCCCCTAACTAGTACGGTTTCCCTCTCTCCCTCTAAGGGTTGACCTACACCAATCACATTGGCTGCAATCTACTCACATATCATGACTTATCACCGTCTCAATTGGCTCCATCTATCCTATCTTCAAACCAGTATAGTCATCTTGACCTGATTTCAACTGAAAATTTTGTCTTGTCATTTAGGCACCCAAATATGTTACCAATCATGTGACTAGTAAAGTCTCCCTCTCTCCCTCTAAGGGTTGATGTGCACTAATCACACTGGCTACAATCTACTCACGCCCCATGACTTATCATTGTCTAAACTACCTCATGCCACTTGACCTGGCGACTGTAGCTTACTATCACAACATGCACCCAAACACTTGACCACAACCTGACACAATCTACATATATGCATTACTAGCACCTCTGCCCTATACAACTGTTGCACCCAGTAGTTCCCTGTGTCACTTTAATCTGTTGATTGTTTCCTCTCTAGTGGCAGTATCCCTTAACCAATTGACCTACACCAATCACACCGGTTGCAATCCACTCACGTCCCATGATTAATCACTATCTCAATTGGCTCATGCCACTTTACCCAAAGACTATGGCTTATTGTCACACCACACACCCAAACACCCTACTATAACCTCACACAGTCTGCCTATTAGCGAAACTACCACCTCTATTCTATGCAACTGTTGCACCCTGTAGTTCCTTGTGCCACTCTGACCTGTCAATTGTTTTCTTTCTCTGGTGGAAATATCTCTTCACCTATTGGCTAGCAACTAGAAACCTCACACATCCATGATCCCTAGCAATTGTGTCAACACATCTTTTCCTTACAGCGCCTTCTTGGACTCTTGTACTTGCAGTTATCGGGATAGACCCTATCTACCATGTTGTTGTATATTGGCTAACTACTGCTACTTGACCACTTTGTTGGCTACTATACTCTTCCCTTGTCTACCTAGATCTAAACCCCCATACATTATCTATGGTTGGAAGTTGTGCCAACCACTTCTATGCCAACCAAACTCCTCTCATTCGTGCACTCCATTCATGGAGTACCCTTTTGGCTCAGTTCTAACATGACAACACTCCATTGAAAGCACCTCGACCTATGAGGTAATCAACTCCTTGCATGTGCTCTTTTGTCTCTTATAATTTGGCTATGGATAACATGACGGCACTCCATTGAAAGCACCTCGACCTATGATGTAATCAACTCCTTGCATGTGCTCTTTTGTCTCTTATAATTTGGCTATGGATAGACAAGTTGAGTTACTTTTCTCGGCTAGAATTGTGATGTGATGTGATCTCTTTTCATGGATGCATATGGTGGATCTTGGATAATGCATGGTGAAGTAAGTTTAATTGCTTTATCCTAGTATTATATTCTATTCCTTAGGATAAATGTTACATGTGCTAAGTAGTTTATTTGGTATTTTCTTCATTGTCTCGTGTTGAAGTTCAAGCTTGAAGATATTTCTATAAAAAAGACTCCATTGGTATAATGAAGACCTTGTTCTTTGAAGATTTTGAAGATTTGATGCTCGTAGGGTGACTCTTGTGAAGGCATTTGACAACTCACCTTTACGACTACATTGTGAAAGGTACAAATTTTAGTCTTCAAATTTAAATTGTCATGTGAAAGTTGTCTGTGTTCAAGATGGAAGAGGACCTCTTCTTCATGTTTCTCAAGGCCTATCATCACTTTGATACACAAGAACGTCTATCTAGCACCCTTAGAAGAAAATGGCACCCTTACTTTGGAGGAAAAATAGTGTTTTTTCTTCCAAAATTTGATGATCACTGTGATACATAAGAACGTCTATCTAGCGCCCTTGAAGAAAATTGCACCCTTAATTTGGAGGAAAACTAGTGTTTTTTCTTCCAAAATTTGATGATGTGCTTGTTCTTCCAAAGAATGAAAGGGGGCAACTATTTGAAGATAAAGCATTGGAGAAGGAAGATCTTGTAGATCCCCTTGGAAAAAACAAAGTTTTTCAATTGATATGCCAAACCATGATCATGGGTTTCTTGTGAATGAAAATAGAGATGAGGTTATTTTACAACTGAA
The DNA here is from genome assembly GCA_034641835.2 of Pinus albicaulis. NCBI lineage: Eukaryota > Viridiplantae > Streptophyta > Pinopsida > Pinales > Pinaceae > Pinus > Pinus albicaulis. The sequence goes on from CM076580.1 coordinate 477,892,584, forward strand.
TAAAGTAGCCCAAAATTTGAAAATTGATGAAGAAGATATAACACATAACAATGATCCTCATGTTCCAAAAGAATAGTGGCATGACAACTATCCTAGGAGCACAAGCCTAGATATAGAGCTTGGTGCCAGGTGATACATACAAACTTTGCAAGGTTTGCAAGGAAATCCACGACCATATTTCATGAGTTTTAGAGCATCCTCATTTTTTACAACTATGAGTGTGATGTTGCAGACCATCCCACCCCACCATTAGGGAGGAGGCTAGTCATGAGTATAACAGGTATTTACTTTTCGAGCCTAAACCATTTAATGATGATCAACTCATGTGTGATGTTACGGACCATCCCACCATTAGGGAGCAAGCTGGTCATGAGTATATTAGGTCAAATTTACTTTTAGAGCCTAATCCATTTAATGATGAACAACCCAATGTTGAAGAGTGTGGTCCAACCACTGAGTATGATTTTCATTCTTATTCTAAGCAGTTTGCACTAGTTTATCTACATGGCCATGGCCCCATGTCCAAGGATGACACATCAAAGGTGTCCAATGAAATCATAATGATAAAACAAATTTGTGATATTTTTGAGCCAAAAGATAACCAATCTGGTAATAATATTGAAAATGAGCCATTTTTAACCCCTGATCTGTCTTTTTATCACATTAACACAAATACAGAGGATAGTTTACATGGTTGTTTTGACAAGGAAAGTGGATTTCTAGACTACAAAATTGAACACCATTTGAATTTTAGGACTAAAAGGAACCATGATTGTGGTACTTCAAGAAGTAAAAGATGTTTGTCTTTCTGAAAAGGTGAACCACTTTTCTTACAATCTTGTGGTTAACTCTCCAGGTTATGACATTGAATATGGGGGCGGTATAACAAGCCTTGATTCGAACCCTGGGGTTGTTCATAGCTAGAAGATCTCATTTTTTATGTTGGTGATAAATTTAGCGCATTTCATTGTTTTCTAGAGCAATCAAAACACAACGCATGGACTTAGTGACATGTTGAGGAAGTGCCCCTGAGGAGGACACTGGTCCCATGTTAAAGCTAAAGGTTACTCACAAAACTTGTTCTAGATTTACCTTTAATAATTTTGCATGTTGAATCTTCAATTCATGAGAATTGGTCATAGAAAATTCCTAGGTAGATTGAAATACATGATCATGATGAATTGCGACTAAAGGATTTGGAGATTCATTAAAGTGGTGGGACTTTGTGGACAAATATTTTTTAGATCCATTAAAGTGGTGAGACTTTGTGGACAAATATTTTTTGATGATTGTGTTGACAGTTTGGAAAGCAATGCAAAGTCATCTAACCTTCATGAAGTTTTATATTTGAACGTAGAATCTATTTATGATAAGGACATATTGTTAACTAATGTAGATGCTAAAACAGAGGATGACTTGGAACGAAAAGTATTGGAGGAAAGAATTTCCTAGTTCTCATTCTCCAGGTTTGGATATGAATACGGTAGCATTTTTCTTGTCCGTGGGAAACCTGGTGTATGTTTAGGTGTTGAAGCAATCTTACCAGATTTAAATCAAACCACTTGTATATTCGAAGCCTACATTTGTAGCATGCTTGGAAAAGATATCTACATCAAGTTTTGTACACAGTTGGAGAAGATTTCCCTCGTTAGTTGGATGTGTAAGAACAACCACAAATTATATTTTAACAACAACATGAAGGGGCACTGGCTTGTAGGTTATATGGTTAATTTTTGTGTTGTTTACAGACACCTGGGGGGCACATGTTTAGGAGAGTGTTTGTTGCTACACAGTTAAAGATCCTTTGAGGGCTAAGCATGTGGCTTCTTGGAAACCCATTTTTGGCGTGGGAGTGGTTGAATTATCATTTGGGAGCCCTATGTGTCCACTTGTGAAAGGAAAAAAGGAGTCCTTGGGCAATTTTGAAGTCATTTTTACACATTTGTAAAAGAGGCCATTCCCACTAGGGGCTTATGTGCCCATATGGAGATTTTCATGGCAAAGTTTAAAGAACCCCTTCCCCCTTATTTTTGGAGATGGGTCATTGTTGAGGGCATTCCCCCTTTAGTTTTTAACTTTTTGTACATGTCGTGTGAATGCCCCTAAAATTTCTTTTTAGATTAATTAATTGAATAAAAACGCTTATTGCCTGGCTAGGGAATTTTAGCCTAGGAAATTAATATTTTAATGTGATGGAAGTTGAGCACCTCATCTATATTTATAGCCGTACTGCCTCTCATTTTCTCATAGTTGGATTTGGGGAAAATATCCCTTTGGAGATCTGAAATTTATGTGATTTTATCTCTTATAATTTCCTCTCATTTTCTCATGGTTAGATTTGGGGAAAATATCCCTTTTGAGATCTGAAATTTATGTGATTTTATCTTTTATAATTTCCTGTCATTTTCTCATGGTTGGATTTGGGGAAAATATCCCTTTGGAGATTTGAAATTTATGTGATTTTATCTCTTATATTTTGGCCATGGGTATGAGTTGAGTTAATTTTCTTGGCTAGAATTGTGATGTGATGTGATCTCTTTTCTTGTATGCTTGTGGATCTTGGATGATGCATGGTGAAGTAAGTTATTTGATTTATTGGATTTATTGTGGCATTAAGTTCCATGGGAAAAATGTTCATTTGCTAAGTTAGTTTATTTGCCATTTGCTTCATTATCCCATGATGAGATACACCCTTAATAGAGAAATAGAGCAAATAGAGATACCTTTAAGTTTCCCCTAATCATCCGAAAAAATTTCGGACCCTAGATCTCAAAACCTAGGTTAAGCTAGTTTACTTGCAATAGTTTGTTTGGATCTAATTATGATTCCAAGGAAACCCTAAAATTGTTTAATTCCTTGACTCCATATGCCCTCCTCTCTCTCTCTCACACACACATATTGACTAAACTATGTGTTTGAGGACACATATTTGAGACTCAATTGGTTTAATGAACCTTTAGAAAACCTACAACAACTTTTGGGCCCATATCCTAGAACTACCAAGCCCTAGCAATCATATCCTAGGGAGTACCCCCTTGAGCTGGAGGAGAGTTGGCCAAAAGCAGGAAGAGGCTTGGTGCAGTTGGTTTCACAGCTGCAGTGGGTTTTTGGACTTTATCTCAAGATGTGCAAGAATTTGATGTAACAAGTACCATCCTCAAAATGAGGAGAAGTGCACGATAATTTTCCTTGAGATATATTATTTTGGGAAAAATTAACAAGAAATGGTACTTTGGGGAAAATTTAGCAAGAATAGGGAGATTAAACATAGTTAGAATACTAGAACAAGTGTTTGGGCCAATCGTTCTGCATAATGGTGCTATAATATACCTAGGTATTTCAAGTATTGGCTTCAAGTTTGGGCTTGCTTGAAATCCATTTATATCCATTAGCCAACTTGTACTTCATTTTGTAACTAATCTTTCCACTAAGCTAGTATCTTCAACATGCCAAGTGAAAGAGGTTGCCTGGGATTTTCCGTTGAAGTTTCTATAGAATAATTTTATATGCCATGTTAAGCTTGAATTGTGTTTTAAGATCTCATTGATAATTGTTAGAAAAGGATGCCTTGATACCATGTTGAAGTTAGTATACGATGTTGAAGCTAGAAAACATGAAAATTCCACAAGGAACGTAGAGTATTCACACATATTGCAGAACACATGTAAAGATTGACACCAGATTTATTGTGGAGAAACTCTCATGGGATAGAAAACTCCACCCTAAAGCTTTATTCATATGTTGGCTCCAATAGGAGAAGATTTAGAAAGATTTGGAAAGAGGTTGTCTAGGATTTGCTTTTGAACCTTCAAGAATAATTTTATCTCTTATGTTTTTTTTTTGGTAACATAGACTAATCCTAAACCCACGAGTTTCGAACCGGTGACCTTGCATACAGAGTGTCTTAACAGTGCACCCCATCACCGACTACTCTACACCACGTGGGCTAATTTTATCTTTTATGTTAAGCTTGCATTTTGCTTTTAAAATCTCAATGATCTTTATTAGAAAAAGATGCTTTGAGGGAAAATTCAAGAGAAGGCATGGAGAAACATTCCTAACGAAAATTTTCCCTAATGCAGATCATAGAAACAATGAAAACACAAAAATATTTCCCTCGGGAAAATATTCAAAGAGTGTAGGTAAGAAGATGAATGACCACAAAAGTAGGTGAATGGAACTGAAGAGTAGGGAATGTTTTCTATTCAATTTGAAGCCTTTGCTCTAAAATAAACAACAAAAAACAAATGAAAATATGCTCAAGCTTAGATGTGCAAAATGCCTAAACTGAAATGCATTGTAATTAAACAAAGATTGAAATCCTTATTTGTCTAGAATAGAACTTTAGAAATCGACAATTCTTCATGTCATCATCAGATGGGCGAAAATAATTTGATCTCTATGGTGAGCTTGAGTGCAAGTGGTGGGGTGATGTATTGAAGCTCTGATGTCATGTTAGTAAACCATGCTCCGATACCATGTTAAAGTTGGAATAATCATGTGAAAATATCACTAGAGTCTCCACAAATGTTTGAATAATCATGTGAAAATATTTTTACAAATTTTGCACAACGCATAAAGATCCACACTAGATATTTAGTAGAGAAACCCCCAAAGGTAGAAAACACCTCTTTAAAGCATTACTTTATTCATCTTTTCTAGTGTTTCACAAATGAGACAACCTTGAATATATAGGAGTGGGGTTTCAATTAGCTACCCCCTAGACCCATGAAATGTTGGAGTTGGACTACAAGCCTAATCACTGCTCTTCAATGCTAGTTACAAAAACTAATGAAGGGTGATAAATAAATGACTTTAATGACAATGGAACCACAAGTCAAGATATCTAACATATCTCCAACAATATCTCTCCTCTCCTGGTACCTTCATTCCTTACCTCCTTGTGTTGAATCAAAATCAATAGTAAATTTACATACCTTTTGACCTACTCACCCGTTTCTTTCTTCTCTCACCTCTCTCTCTTTGCTAGCCAATTTTGTTTCTTTAATCAATTCTAACTTTTAGAATTCCCACTGGTGAAAAGGTTTCATAATGGATTAATATGATTAATATCCTTAACCATGAAAATGAGACTTTGTAGTATAATATATTGACTGTAGATTTTTAGCCAATAGATTATACTTTGTACAAATTTCATGCCCTCTAGGTCTAGTATGTACCCTAGCTAGGAACACAACACACTAGAGAAGCTCAACACAATATTGTTTTGCAAAGTGGAAATATAACAATAGTGAAACAATAAGGTACATAGATATATATGCCCCAAACGTCATTTCTCATTATTCCATTAATAAGAAAACATTAGGGCTCCCATACCAAGGATCATGGCCCTTTATGAAACTTGATACAAACTGGTATACATAGTATTCAAAATCTTGGGCTTGAGGTTTGATCCTTTAGACCTTCAATCTGCCCATCACAAGCAACTTGTTGTAGGAGTCCTTTAGCTTCAATCCTTTCTGTCCTTTTTTCCCTTGATATACCTTGTTGTAGCTCTTGTCCTTTGGCTGCTACAAGCTTCTTTTGTGCATGATCTGCTCCCTTACATCATTGTCATCCTTGCTGCCCACCTAGCATACTTCCTTACCCTGCAACTTTGAATCTGCAACCTAAGTCCCTCCATGCTATCAACCTTGGCCACACTTCAGCCCTCACATTCAGCGTTGTCCTTGTTCCCGGTAAACTCGAGCTACCTTCAATTAACTTCGACTAGGTTTGTCTAGGCTTTATAGCCCCTTGACCTTGCTCCTAGGGCTAGACCATCCTGCGGCCAGCCCTAGTTTCATGTTGCCCTTGTAACAGATCAACCTGGACCTACAGCCAAGCCCCCTTGCCGCCAGCCCTAGTTTCATGTTGCCCTTGTAACAGATCAACCTGGACCTACAGCCAAGCCCCCTTGCCACCTTGGTAGCTCAGATCAAGCCCCCTTGCCACCTTGGTAGCTCAGATCAAGCCCCCTTGCCACCTAGGTGGCTCATGGCTTACACAGGGGTCCAACCAACCCTCTTCAAGGGCTCGAATCTCCCTCACAAAGCACAAACAGAATAAGCCTTGTAGGTCGATACTCCTCCACCAACCAGATTTCATTAATAGCAAATCAACAACCCTTCTTCACAACCAAAGGTCCTCCTTCACTGCCTCTCTAACCTCTCCATAGGCCTAGGGCACCTGAGACTCACTCCACGAGCCCCTAAGGCCTCTCAGCCCCTCTCCTCTGCATGCAACCTACCTCAAATAGGTTGCAACCTAGTATTTTCTACCTACATCCCTCTATACCTTTGCCCTTCTTCTATTCATAAAAATGAGGCCTAACAACCCTACTACTCTACCTATGACAAATATGAGGTCACCTGCCTCCTTCTAGGGCTTCAACCCCCCTCTTCTAAAGAAAAACAAAAACTCGACTTAACCTCTTCCTCAAATAAACACACAATGTCAAACAAACAAACATGGCTTAACCTCTTCCTCAAATAGAAATCTCAGAACTTCTTGCTTGTCCTTGTCCTAGCTGCAAATTTGCATCTTCTCTTGGGCTTGTTGTTCTCACAAGATGGATATTTATGAATGAAACAACCTCTCATAAATTTCTTATTTATACTTTACTTTTAGGGTTTCTTAGGTGAGCCCTTAGATTAACTTGGGTCTCAAGCCCACCACTTTGGGTCAAAACCCCAACCACTTGGGTAACTTGCCCAACCAACTTACTTTTGGTGGGTTTTCTCAACTCATAAATAACTTCCAAGCTACCCAAATTCTAACTTACGCTTCTTGTGAAATTCTTAGCTAACCCAAAGGTGTTATTAAGCCAGTTAATTATTTCTTGTTACTTGTTCACAGCAAATTGATTCTTCTACGAGGAGTAAATAATAACATGAAAAGCACCAATCACAAAGAAAAATTGTAGGAAATATATGAGAAACCAATCACACAATTTACACCAGTAGTTTCAGACAAAAACGTCCCTGGAAAAACCCCAATGGGAGAAAGAAAAATTCAGATCTAAGCATTTTAATTAATATCTTTAGCAAAAATTGCTATTGAGAAATTACAAGTGCTTGTCTATCACTATCAAAGCTCTGCCAATATTATTATCTCTACTTTTGAACAAATCGAACTAGGAAACTTCACTATCTCCCTCTGCAAATCAACTCGGCCCTTTCCTGCTTCACACTAGAAGCCTCCAAAAATTCGCACTCGCAATCTAGCAATGTCCAAAAATTCGATTTGCCTTTCCTGCAATTCACATTGCCCTTTCCTACAATCACATTACTCTTCCCGCAACTGGGACTACCACTGGAAGTCTCAATCTGACTTTCCCAGCTGTTAGAACCCTGTAATTTACAGTATCACAAGGTGACTATGTACTCTTTTTTTGCAATTTTTTCATATTGTACATAGATGTCAATATTCAAAAAAATTCCAAAGCAAGAATCGAAGGAAACAAAGGCAGCAAGGAGGCAAGGAAAAGCATTAGACCATTAGCGAAGACAAAAGCAGCAAAGAAGCAGTTAAGGCAGAAAAAACAAGCAAAGGCAGAGTCGTAAACGTGTTGGGAAAAGTCGTGAACATGAATTTGGGTCGAGTCGTGAACGCTAAACCAGGTCAAGTAGTGAACGAGTCAAAGTATTCCACGAACAAACCAAGAAACTAACGGGCATGACCAAAGAAACAAAATCGGCAAACCACAGCAAAGGAGGAGTAAGGACCATGGATCTAAGCCTCAATCAACAGCAGAGATTGAATCACATCATCGCATTACAACCCCTTTTTCATTTCATTTCATTTCACTTTAAAATCATTAAACCTTACCTTTTCGCCATTCCGCTTCATTTTCCTACTTTACCTGTTTAACCACCGTTTCACATCGCAAATATTACAACTTACCGTTAAAGCGCCCGCAAGGTATTTGGTTTAACTTGCGATGCGGTTAGCCCCACCACAACAGCTCCGCCCCCCACTTCCGGTAGCTTGCAATACATATCTTATAACATAATACCTCATACACTTACCACAAAAACTTTCCGACTTGCAATTGCGATGTGGGTGGGTCCCTCTCCCCGCACTTGGCAAGTTTTAGTATTTAACCCCCACGCTTATAAATAAACTTCAAGATTTGCGATCTGCGAGCTGCGGTCTAGTCCCAGCTTACCTGCCACGTCACTCCGCCCTCCCCGAAATTCGCACTTCGCAGGATTTAGAATTTACCTCCGCCGCTTATAGCTAAACTTTAAAATGTGCGATTTGCGATGCGGTCTTTCCCCTGCCACGTCACTTACCTTCTCCCCGCACATCACATCTTTTAGTGTTTACCACCTTCGATAAGGTTCATAACTAAAATCTAAACATTTTCAAGTCCATGTAAATGGGTTTTTTACAATGTTTTGTGTAGAAAGAGTCAAGTCATGCAAGGCGTTTTACCAAACTTGTTATGTTATAATGGCATAAAGGACTTATGATGGAAATAAGCCCCAACAAGGTGTGCAAGCAAAGAAGGTCGAGTCGGCCAAAGGGTGTCCACGCAGAACTTTTATGGTATATTAAGCAGAAGCGGAAAAGGCAAAAGAGCACATTAGCACCATCGCCAATCAGTGAAAAGTGGCCAGCATTGCACAGATTTGAATACCCAACGTCGATTTTCTGAAGAGCAGGGCCAGATGTCAAAGCCACCATTAGTTACCTCTTCGTGACCATCACAGCCACCTCCAAGATTATTGTTTGATCTTCCAAGGAGCCATTGAAGCGTTTGGATCTATGAAGAGTTGCCCAAAATTAATTCTACAGGCGGTGTCTATGTCAGAGATTTCTGATCAGGCCTTGCATGGCCACACTTGTCCATTTTCTATTAAATTGTAATCAATGAAAGCCTGTCGAGTAAGACAGAGCGACCGACTTAGTTTTTAGATTAATATTGCTTGCCTTAGCAGTATGAGGAGTTGGGAGTTGGAAAATGAGACACTGTTGAAACTTGCATTGTAAGAAGTATTAGAACACTATAACTGTTTGAGCTGGGCATCAATAATAAGAGACCGTTCACAAGATTCTTAAACTATGTCAATGGTGATGTTTTTCCTCCGTGTTAATGTTTTTCCTTCGTCTTTTCATGTTGTGCATCAATTTATCAGATTTCAAAACAGAAAATTTAGATTAAGATTTGTTGAGAGAGCACCTTAATTCTGTCTGTGTTTGTTATCTTAATGTTTTCTCTGAGACTTGGATGCAGAATTCAGAGACGTTCTGCTTAGCATTTACGTTGAACCATAATCTCCTCCTTTCCCATTTCACACTGCTAGTAAGATCCAGTCTGCATAGTTAGCTTGCCCTGTGATTGCCCTTGAAAAGTTGATGCACAATTCGGCATTTTATGACTCCATAGCCCAATGGATTAAGTCTCACAGCTCTATCTATCCAACCACCCAATCAATCAAAACAAACAAAGTCTCACAGCTCTATCTGTCCAACCACCCAATCAATCAAAACAAACAACCCCCATCACTATAACTAGCCTAATATCAGCAGTTACAATTATCAAGTTAAATCATAAAAAATAGAGAGAGCCCTCTCTGAGTCTAGGAAGGCTAGTTCCTGGACTCCAAAGTGGTTTGATGTTGTCCTCTGTCGTTTGTTCTTGCCAATCTTACAAATTACAGAGTGACAACCCCAGCAACTCGCACTACCTCTGGGAATTCGCTTTGGCAATTCACGTAAACCGCAAATTCGACCTCCTTCTACAAAAATAATTCCACCTTCTATTGTCACTCAAAAATAGAACCTCTATGAAGAATAAACTCTAGAAATTTCCTCCTAATCACCGCAACCGAAACCCTTGTGGCGTCTATGAAAATCACCCTCTCAATTGATCTACAATGTTTCCCATCGATCTCCTTTATAATATCTCATTCACGAATGAAAGGCCACGATTAGAAGTTTACTTGATCCAATCAATGGCTAAGATCATCTTAGAAACTTTCCACAAGCTTCTAGAGGTAAATCGATCTTTCCCAACTAACGTCAATTAATTATTCACTTTCCAAAAAAGTTAGATTTAGGAAATATTTAAAAAATCACTAAATGACATAATTAAGATATTTCCCTTGGGGTAAAACTACATGGGCTTGGATATTATTATGAAAAGTTCAATATTGAAATCCTAATGGAGCAACTGGTATTATTTCTTCTAACTAATAAATTATTTATTTAGTATATTACTACGGCAACATCGAAATAAACACACTGCAATCTTCACAAAAAAATGGAGGAAGAAAAATAGTGATGGAAACTGAGAAAATCTAGCACATAAAAACATGACATTGTTATTTTTGGACAAATGTCTCCAGAAAAACCCAACTTGGGAAACCGATGCAGCAGCTGAGGGTTTTATTATCGTGCAGCAGTGAGAAATTTCGAGTACAATAATCTAGATGCCGAAATTTGGCTATCCTGCAGAGAAAATACTAGCAAAAATATCTATAGGGAAATTACCCTCACTCTGAGCAATTCTGGCACTAAACTACCTCTAAAAAGTAAGTCGTCCAACTGGGGCCTACGCAGGACCTGCGTCAAGTTAAAGCTTCATGCCACACGTGTTACCTGAATCGATTGTTAATCAAGTTGTCCAGCCTGCTGCTGACTAGGAAGATGTCTCTCCGGCACTTTGGAACCTCTGCCCAGCCTCTGGAACTAAAAACACTTGCCCTCTCAACAAATCAAGATGCCCTCTGAGGCTTATGCACTAGGACTACGCAACCTCCTGGAGAAACTTCGGCCTCTTTGCAAATGTACTTGTATCTGGAAAACTTCCTCCAGCCTCACTGTCCCTGCCCCTCACTGTGTCTGCTTCCTTCTCTGGCTTTCCGACAACTACTGCTGCTCTCTGAAAATCGAACTGCCAAGAAAATCGAACCCCACAAGTGTATTCTCCATCTACCAATCAACTTCTTATAATCCTCTATTGGAGTACCAACGGCCAAGATTAAATCTTAACCAAGGGCCTAGATCATTTCCTTGTCAATCCATGTGAGTTTCTAGATAATTCACACCTTGACTTAATTAATTATGATTAATTAACCATTTTTCCTAAGTTTAGACTTAGGAAACATTAAAAAAATAGGTTAATAATCTAATTAAGCCGTCTCTAGGTGGTGGAATTTCCTGAAACAATTTCTAGGGTATAGAAATCTCATGTATTCTAGCTTGAAATCTCATGTATTCTAGCCCTTCACCAAGTTTCATGACTAGAACACATCCGATGCTACAAAAACTCACAATTATTAATTCCTTTGTGTTCTTAGCCTCAATAACACCTTCCACCTTTCAAGTCTAGAACACCTATCTGAGCACTTGTTTTGCATTCACTTGAATTTCTCAATTGATACAACAACGCAATAATAATAATAATCCCCTCAAACCTCCTCTTAGTCTCAATAACACCTTTCACCTTTCAAGGCTTCAAGGCTAGATCACCTATCTGAGCACTTGTTTTGCATTGATACAACAATGCAATAATAATAGTAATCCCCTCAAACGTCCTCTTAGCCTCAATAACACCTTTCACCCTTCAAGGCTAGAACACCTAGAACACCTATCTGAGCACTTGTTTTGCATTGATGCAACAATGCAATAATAATAGTAATCCCCTCAAACATCCTCTTAGCCTCAATAACACCTTCCACCTTTCAAGGCTAGAACACCTGTCTGAGCACTTGTTTTGCATTCACTTGAATTTCTTAATTGATATAACAATGCAATAATAATAATAAGCCCCTCAAACCTCCTTTAGAAACTAAAGGACATCCACTCATTAGATACTAACACTCTCTTTAAAGGCAACTCACTCACCTCAATTTCAATAATCCCCTCAAACCTCCTTTAGAAACTAAAGGACATCCACTCATTAGATACTAACACTCTCTTTACAGGGACCTCACTCACCTCAATTTCAATTTCCAGGGCCTCTCTCCCAATCTTCGTTGCATGCATCTTTACTTTACTTTTCTTTTTTTTTCCATTTTTCTCTAAGCTATCTCATGATTTCAGATGTCTTATTGGGACAAACAACTAGATTGTTGTTAGAGAGTGTAGCAACATAGCATACAAGCTGGTTTATACCCCAGTGTATTTATCATTGGATCATTCACTTCTTACCCAAGAACCCTCCAACTTTATCTTTATCCCAAATTGCCAACAGTGTCTAAGGTTTTTGATAATGGTTTTGAAGCAAATTTCAAGCCTTAACCAAACTGACCTAAAAATTCAAAGATGGGAATTTGGGAGAAAAAATAAAAGTGAAATAGCTTATGTATCAAAATGTAGTCGCAATTTTTTTTTTCGAAATCTGATTATAGTAACTTATAGTTGTTTTTCAGCTAAGTGGTCTTGCTATGAGGGGCATCCCTATTCTGTCAAAATCATTCACACCCACTCAAGAGGTTTTGAACATGGGTCTCCACGTTAATGGAAGCCCAATCACCTGACTAATTGCTGCTATGCCACACAGCCATGGGCTGTAGCCTCTATTTTTCCTGTTATACCCATCAAAAACCATTCTAAAATGCCTTCAAATGTTCCAATGTTGGTTCTAGACGGCTCCTTGGCACTCTCAAGCACTTGAAGAAAATATCCTAAGATAAAGAACTTTAAGAAGATAACTGCTAGTGGACTGAAAAAATTTGCCAGCTGAAAATCACCTTACACCTTAAGGCCAAAAGATTACAGGCAGCCTGTTAAATCACTTGAAATTCTCCTTAAAACCCTGAAATCTGCTTGCAAATGGCCTTAAAAAAATTTCACAAATGATTTTGTGTTCAACTCAAGGGGTTTTAATGGAAAAGACAAGGTGAAAACTCTCTTTTATCCCCATAGCCACCAGTAACATCAAAAACTGCCAGATTCATTCAAACTTACCATACTCTGCTGTGCTTGAGAGAACTTGCCAACACTCACAAGTACATCAAGTATTGAGTGCTCAATGCTTGGTCAATGAGAGTTTTTCCCCAAGTACTCGCAGAGTAGCCACACTCCTGAGCAATGTTTTAAAACATGGACTTGGCCTCAGAATCAGTCAAGGGTCAACTAGAACTCAGAATGACTCAGACTAGGACTCGGAATGACTCAGACTAGGACTGATTTCAATTACTCAGTTTACTAAAAAATACATATAATAATTGAATTTTAATATAAAAAAACTATATTTTGAACATTCCAAACCATTAGTGTCCATGTAAAGGTGAATATATCAAAATGGAACCAAGTGCGATACATATCAGCAACAAAATACATTAACAGTGAGGCTCTAAATGGCCTCTGGAATGGGAAGGACCCTTTTAAAGCATCTGGAGTGGGAAGGACCCTTAAAAAGGATTAGGAAAATATAATGTTGTGGGAACATTCAACAAGCCACACATATGAAGAATTGCTGCTTGCACACAGAAGTTTCAATCCTAGATAAGCCCAAAAATTTATACATGCCATAAATGAGCAGGCTTACCAACAGCCAAACTTAGGCTAGAAAAATGTGCCAAACAGGTTGAAGGCTGAAACCCAGCCTGAATCCCAAGATAACAGAAAAGAATACCTCCAACAAGCAACAGAATTTGTGGCATGTAATTGACATGTTTGTACCATCAACACAGTGGAGGAGGAAACTGCCAAAATCCCTTAGAATAAACATGCCATAGGGACACTAAATAGATCTCAAAACCCGGGTTTGCTGGGAGATTTACAACATGCTCGCAGAAACAGGAAAAAGTCAGTGGAGGGGCTGCGAAGAGGCTGAAATAAGGCCAAAATTATGTCCACAAAATTCTGCTCTAAAATATTAGCAAAAATATAGGCCAAAGAATGACCTTTGCATAACATAACATGCCAAAATTCCATCAAGAATCGACTTGGCCAAGAAGGTACAGACTCCGCTGAGTTGGGCAGGTTTGGTATTGAACCATCCAAGTCATGCTTTGTGATTTGGTAACAAACTAGTCTGACTCGGACGAGTAGGTACTAGCCCTCTGAACCAATCCATTAGCCAAGTTGACATGGTAGTATGAGTCAACTTGGGCCAAGTTTTAAAGCACTGCTCACAAGTACTCCCAAGCAAAACCCAGAGGTATGGAAACTATAGAACAAATAATGATTAATTATTAAACTATCATGCTGAGCACCATATTCATTACATAATAATGCATGTAAGGGAAACTTTAGAGGATATATGACCATTGTAGCTCTTTATGTCTCAAGCAACCTTAGAAGATTCTATTAGACTTTTGTATTTCATAATATTGATAGGTATATTTCTCTATCAGGTAACTATTGGCAGGATTCCCATGGCATACCTCTTCTTTTATATTTTTGTTTCCTTTTCGGTTTATTTTTTTAGCCAAGTTGTCATGGTAGTCTGAGTCAACTTGGTCCAAGTTTTAAAGCACTGCTCACAAGTACTCCCAAGCAAAAACTCAGGGGTATGGAAACTATGGAACAAATAATGATTAATTATTAAATTATCATGTTGAGCACCATATTCATAATATAATGATGCATGTAAGGGAAACTTTAGAGGATATATGACCATCGTAGCTTTTTATGTCTCAAGCAACCTTGGAAATTCTATTAGACTTTTGTACTATTGGCAGGATTCCCAGGTAACTATTGGCAGGATACCCATGGCATACCCCTTCCTTTCTATTTTTGTTTCCTTTATGGTTTATCTTTTTGGCTTGCAAGCTATTCCCAAAAGTTGGGAAATGTTACACAGGTCGTCTTCCAAATCAAGAAAATCATTTAAGATTCAAAGCAACACAATTCTCTCCCATATTTATGAATCCTTATACCCAAAGCAATCTAGCTCCAGGTCTAGGTCCATTGGATTCAATAGGCAGATCCAATAGCCAAACAAACGTTGAAGTTTACAGACCAGTTTTTAACAAAAACATGCCCTATGGTATTTAGTCCTACTATTTTGATATTCTTCTAAGTCCTGGGTTTTCTGGTATACGAGCAAGAAACAAAAGATTTATAAAGATGTACAACACAACATCATATTATTTAACAATATTTCTCATAAATGAGAACAATGTTTTTCTTACCTTCTAGTGTCATAGTATCACAAAGATTCAGTGCCCTCTCACAAGAACTCAAAAATTACTTAATGATGAAGTAAACCAAGAACAAAAAGACCAGTTGCCTGTATGTTTCAACCCAAAATACAGATCTCTTTCTACTTATCTATTCTAGAACCCATCAATTTAGTAAATCGTATAGATTCAACATACTTGAATTAGGGACTGAGTAGCGAGCATTCATTAATTTACTACTCCCATCATCAGAACTATTGCTACACAATTGTGAAGTTGTGCTTCAGCTTGAATACCAACTATCATATCCTTATCACCTCTTTACAATTATGAGTTACAGTTTCCATTTTAAAACCATTTTATCTGATTTGTAAAGTACACATTGGAATTTTTTACACACATCATATCAATTGCACTTTCTGAATGGTGCATTATACCATGAATTGAATGGAAGGACTCTATAAACAATCAATATTCAACAATTTCAGTTTGTCCTCATCATCGCAAAATGGTATCAGACCTTTAGACTCTGCTGTCAAAAATTTGCCTAGATAATGCACATCACTCCGCTCTGAGAAATGGAGTCAATAAGCAAATGAAATCATAAGAAAAATTAATTAGAAAAGCAATGGAAAGAATGGACAAAGATGAGATTGGTTGTTCAAGTAGAAATTTCACTATCATATTTCAGCAGTGTAGTCAAGGCATGTGCAGAAAACTCTATTTCAGTGCAGTTTGACAAGGTCTGTCGAGGAAACTCCACTCAATCAAACAAATGAAGACATTTTTTAATTATGGTACAGGCTATTCTCATTTCTTCTCCATTGCTACGTTTACTGTCATGAATCTTCATCCATGAGCTTACAAAATTGACTTCTCTCTGACAGGAAGAAAGGGCAAGCTGGGAGGATGAACTCAGAAACCAATCCAACAAAGCCCCAGTGATTCACCATTTATCTCTAGTGATTGAACAGTAACTTCAAAACAAGGCTCTGCCTTCTTTTATTAGAAAACACATTTCTCTTTATGGCTGCTGAATAAATCTGTTTTGCACCTTCTGTCATACCCAGCTTGTCGTATTCTTTTATCAAAATATTGTAAGATATAATATATGGATCCATGCGAATTTCAACCATAAAGCGAAGCATCTTAGTAGCCTCACCTAATATTTCCTGTCTACAAAACCCCTTAGTTATTGTATTTTATGCCATAGGGGATAAACCCTTGTCCAACATCTCATGAAAAAGCATATGTGCCAGTATGTTGCTGCTATATTTGAGGATGTCAGGCTTTTGTTCCTCACTCCATGATCACCAAGGTGGTCTGCTCTCTATAGGAATTTGGCTTGACATTAACAAGGTTGACCTAGGGGTAACAATCAATCCAGAAACCTTGGGGTAATATTCAACCATAGGTAGAGGGGATTCTAGTATGCTAAACTTTGTTTTGGTACTGTGGTTATATGATATTGTCTGCTTGGCTTTCATATGTGATCCTAACAATTTCTTAATACTTTCAGGTATGATCCAAATAAGTATAGGAATATGGATAATGAAGATAACCGTGACATGGAATTTGTATTTAGTAGTATACAAGCTGAAGAGAGATGAAGTTAATGTTTAAACTTTAGTGTCATTCTTTGTGGGGTAGATTGGTTTCTTTTTTTATTTCTCAAAAAGGCAATTTATTTTTTCTACATGTAAATTTAGTTGTTGCTAAAGAAGCATTCAAACGTGATATTTAGTGTGTTTTTCATGGTTTTTCATGGTTACATTTGTAGTGGAAAAATTGCTAGGGAGGAGGATGAAAGGGAGTTGGCATTAATTGACGTGGAAGAAAGGGCAGAAAGGGACAGAGAACGGAAGAGATGAAAATTGCAGAAAAAATAGTCATGGAATAACAGAAAATGAAAATGACTATGTTTTGTGGCCTCAAAATTTCTTGGCAGGTTTGCAACAGGTCAGGGATTCTAATTTCTTTTAGAGAGGACATGAATCTGGGAAGGATCTGTCCATTCTACGAAGCATCAAAGAGATGTTTCAATTAAAAGCAGATTGCAAACATATGGATTTCTTTCTATGGTCCTAACATGAGAGAAATTAAGATTGTTGGGCCATGTGTCCTGATATGGTGAGAATCCTATTGGTTCACTTGTATAATTTTTGTATGGAAGGGAAACTGACGTCATGTTGTACTGTGGTTGCAGAAATTAGAAGCGGGGGATTGTATGTTTGCTATTGCTTTGTTTTTTTAATTGTAAACCAGTCATTGGTCTGGTTCATTTATCTCCCACTGCAAATATTACCTTAATGTTTTAAGGTCAAGACAAATCTTAATGCAGTTTTGAGGCAATACCACATTCTAAACGTATGATGTTGATCAGGGCTGGCTATCGAGCACTTAGGCAATGCATTGGAGTGTAATTATAACTCTAACACATTGAACCTGGTGATTTGTAAGTCCAAAGAACATACTACTTTTGTTTATGTGCATTAAACTATAGGTCCATAATATGAATTATACAGGAAATGTGGTTGAAGACAATGTTTCCATTTTATGGGAAAAGCTCAAATGCACCACAGCCATTGTTTTCTTTGCCAACATCATTTTATATTTTAGCATGTTTTAAATGAAGAGTAAGATCTCCTGTTGATTTGTACCACCAGTTGAATTCTAAGATTTTTCTTATTTCTACTTCGATGACAAAGCATTTCAAGGGGGGGATGACTTGTAAGATATCTAAGTATATCTTAAATGTATATTTTTTAACCTAGTAACTAGGCCTAAGCATATATCTTAAATGTATATTTTTTACCTAATAACTAGGCGATATATATATATATATATATATATATATATATATATATATATATATATATTGTACATTGAAAGAGGGGCTTGTAACTGCCATTGAAAGCTACTATAAAGGAGGTTTTAAACCCCCCTCAAAAGTTGCTACGAAGGGGGCTCTTACTGCCCACAAAAGTTGCTATGAGGGGGATTGTAACCCCCTCGTAAGTTGCTACAAGGGGGGCTCTTAACGCCCCCAAAAGCTGTAAGAGGGGGGTTCATATCTCTTCAAAAACCGCCCCTAAAATTCTAGAATTTAAGAGACGATGCTTTTGCAGTTTTTTTTTTTTAATTTCCCCGCAAAAGTCACTTTCCAAGGGGGGTTTGAAACTGCCCCCAAAAGTCACAAGTTCGGATTGCCCCCAAAAAGCCACTTTTGAGGGCGGATCATATCTTTTAAAAAACCACAAGCTTCACTTTTAGAGGCGATGCTTTTGTGGGTGGAGGTTTCAAAAACTGAACCTAATGCTAACCCCCCTCCCCGTTCCACTTTTGGAGGCAATAATGCCCCCCTCCTAAAAGTCTTTTTTGTTGTAATGAAAGAATGCAGGAAGCTAAGAAATTCTCAAAGATGGCATAAAGAGTAAGGCTCCTAATACCCCCAAAAGTTGTAGGAGGGGAGATTCACATCTTGTTAAATTTGGACAACTAGGTCCAAACTCCATGTTGTGATGCTCAGATTAAGTGGCTAGTATTTTTGTTGGATTCATCTTTCGGAGAGGTGTAAAATCCATATAAAATATATCTTAATCACATGAGCAACATTTATTTTGAATTTATTATTTATAACAAATTATATGTGCAGTGTTCTAGTTTAAGGTTTCACACCTCTGCCAGAAGGCTACACACCCCAATGATGGATATAAATACACAGTGTGGTTGGAGAGCATTTCACAACAACTCAACACACATCTTCTCATCTCATTTAGTACGAGCTTACTGAGGACAAGTTCAGCTCACTTGGTGGAGAAAGAAGGACGAAATCAGAGCCTACCGAAGGGAAGGACGAATAAAGAGAGCCTAGGGTTTGTCGTAGGAAATTGGGATTCGCCGTTGACTTTGGTCAACGCATGGTCCGAAAGGGCTGAAACTTGTTGGAGAGTTCGATTTTGAGAGGGCGTACACTTTGGCACAGAAATCGAGGTCAAAGGATTGACCAAACTGTTGCTGCGTTGACTTTTAGCTTGCTGCCCTGCGTTGACTTTTCTGTACAACGTTGACTTTTTTAGAGTTGACTTGGGTTGACTCGGTAGCTGATTGGAGGATTGTTGTGACACATTCTGGGTTGGCTGATCAAGGAGACTTTGCTGGTTGAAGCATCCTGTTGACCGCCGTAACGCACCATCACATTTTTCTGTTTCTGGTTTGTCTTCTATAAGATCCACTTATATGTTCTATCAACATTTTACTTAACTATTTGTGTGATTGCTGTAAGAAAAGTAAAGTTGCTTCAAGCATAGAACATCTACAAAAATTTACATGGTATCAAAGCTGAGGTGAAGACAAGCCCTATCTCTAGCAATCACCATCAAAGAATATGGGTTCCACAAGTTTTGAATTCAAGGAGAATGACAAGCTGACTGGAAGGGATGACTTCCATGCCTGGAAGATGATATTAGATCTCAAATTGGAAGACCATGATCTCTTGGATCATGTACTGGGTAAGATTCAAGAACCTCCATCAAATGCCACCGCTGCTGCTAAAAACAAGTATAAGAAGGGGGAGATCAAAGCAAAACTGATGATCAGAGAATCCATACATAAGAGTCTGGTTGCCTATATATCTGAACTAGGCACATCCAAGGAGATGTATGACAAATTGATCCTCATGTTCAAAGTAAACAATGTGAACCAAGTGCTATTCCTCAAGAATAAATTGAAGAATATGAAGAAGGGTCGGGATGAGTCTGTTCAAACTTACTTTCTGAAATTGACCGAAACAAGGAACAATTTGCTGGCTATTGGGGAGACAATAGCTGATCGTGAGATGGTTCTCACCGCACTTGGAGGACTCCCATATGAATGGCAAGTATTCACCACTACCATTCTCAATAATAATACCATTCCTAACTTTGATGAGCTTCTGTCTAGATGTATGCAAGAAGAAACAAGAATGAAGGAATTCGATAATGACAGAAATGTTGCTTATGGTGCTCATTCTCGAAAGAAGAACTCTGGTGGTCCTAAGGACAAAGAAAGAACAAGGACTCAAGAAAAGACGGGTAAGTGTTTCACTTGCCATAGGCCTGGTCACTATGCTAGAGAATGTCCCTTCAAGAAGGATTCTCCCGATAGTGATGATAACAACAACAATCGGAGGAATGGGAATCGAAGAAACGACAGATCTAAAGGAAAGAGGAAGGCTCCCTCTGGTGGAAACAATCAACCTTCAAAAAGGTCTAGAAACTCCAGGTATGAGGAGTCTAATGCTGTTGATAAAAGAAATGAGTATATTCTTGTATCTGCTCTCTCTGCTACATCTCCGCCCGACACTATGGATGTCTGGCTGATAGATAGTGGTGCCTTAAGACACATCACTGGATTCAAGGAAGCACTCTCTGACATGGTTGAAAGGGATACTAATCTAGAAATTATCCTTGGAGATAATGCCACATACCCCGTGAAAGGGACAGGGACTGTAACCCTCCACTTGTCTCAAGGACAAGTCCTACATTTGCAAGATGTACTCTATGTACCAAAATTGAAGAAGAACCTTGTGTCTGTATCCGCCATGGAAGACAAAAGATTCAATGTAACATTCTCTGATGGAAAGGTGCTCATGTGGAAGAAGAGCTTCAAGGAAGCTATCTCGATTGGTTTTAGAGTTGGCACACTCTACCAGGTTGGAGGGAGTCCGCTAGGAGCAATGACATGTGATACTATCCGACAAACCGAACTATGGCACCGAAGGTTTGGACACTTTCTTTACAAGGCCCTTCCCGAAGCAAGGAAGGTGGTGACAGGGATGCCTGACTTTGGAAATAATCATGAAGGTGCATGTAAGGGCTGTGCCGAAAGAAAGAATACAAGGGGACCTTTCCCCTCAAGTGTCACAAAGACATCTGATATTTTGCAACTGGTCCATTCTAATCTATCTAGTATGTTGCCCGTGACATCCCTGGGAGGATGTTCTTACTACATGACATTCACTGATGACTTCTCTCGCAAAACCTGGATATACTTCTTGAAGAAGAAGGATGAGGCTTTCATGTGGTTCCGTACCTTCAAAGCCTTGGTGGAAAATATGACCGGAAAGAAGATCAAGATTTTGAGGACTGACAATGGCACCGAATATGAGTCAAATGAGTTCAAAGACTTTTGCAGAGAAGCTGGCATTAAGAGGGAGACTACCACTGCATATACTCCTGAGCAGAATGGTGTTGCTGAACGCAAGAATAGGACTATCGTGGAAGCTGCCCGTGCCATGCTATGTGACCAGGGTCTACCAAAGTTTCTGTGGGGAGAAGCTGCAAATACTGTTGTGTACATTCAAAACCGATGCCCTCATTCCGCTTTGGACTCCAAAACTCCCGAAGAGGTTTTCTCTGGTAAGAAACCCGATGTCTCACATTTTAGAATTTTTGGATGTCCTGTCTATTTTCATGTGCCGAAAGAAAAGAGAAGTAAGCTGGATGCTTCTGGGAAGAAAGGAATGTTTGTGGGCTACAGTGAGACTTCTAAGACCTATAGAGTCTATGTACCTGGTCAAAGGGAAGTAGAGATAAGCCATGATGTCACTTTTGACGAAGATGCTTCCCTGAAGAAAGTAGTAGATCTTCCAAGATCCGAAGAAAATCATGAAGAAAGGCCTGGAAATCAAGAAGAACCGCAGGATGAGACAATGCCTGATATTGAAGGACCAATGGACCCTATTGATCCATCTCCTTCACTGGGAAAGAGACCATCATGGCTCGGGGACACCCTCGAAGATGCTGAGGGTCATGCTGCCCCAAGGGGGACATTCCGAGAAAGCAAGAAGCCGTGTAGATACCAAGGGTATCTAGCTGCCATGAGTACTATTGTACAATCTGAACCTGGATCTTTTGAGGAAGCCGTAAAGAATCAAGTCTGGAAGGATGCTATGCACGAAGAATATGAGTCCATAATGAAGAATGATGTCTGGGATGTGGTCCCGAGACCGAAGGACAAATCTATTGTCACCGCGAAATGGCTCTACAAGATCAAACATGGATCTGATGGGAGTGCTGAAAAGTTCAAGGCAAGGTTTGTTGCCCGTGGCTTCTCTCAAAAAGAAGGAATTGACTATGATGACATATTTGCACCTGTGGCACGATATACCACCATTCGATCAATCATAGCCCTTGCTGCTACGCAAGGATGGAGTCTTCATCAGATGGATGTCAAGACCGCTTTTCTGCATGGTGCAATAAAGGAAGAGGTGTATGTAGAACAACCTCCGGGATTTGAAGTTCAAGATCGAGACACTTATGTCTGCAGGTTGAAGAAAGCCCTCTATGGGTTAAAGCAAGCACCCAGAGCTTGGTACGAAAGGATGGATAGTTACTTGATGAAGCTGGGCTTCACTCGAAGTAATGCTGATCCGAACCTTTACTTCAAGGTTGTACAGGGGAAGCCTCTCATTCTAGTGTTGTATGTGGATGACCTCTTCCTGACAGGTGCTGACCCTCTCATTCATCAATGTAAGAGGGAGCTCGCCGCTGAGTTCGAGATGAAGGACCTAGGACTGATGCACTACTTCCTAGGCCTGGAGGTCTGGCAGAGACCTGGAGAGATTTTCCTTTCTCAAGGAAAATACATTGTGAAACTTCTAGAGAGATTTGGTATGGTGGACTGCAAGTCCGTGTCAACACCGATGGAACTCAACTTCAAGAAGTTGAGTGGCAGCGCTGCCGGGCCTATCTTGGCCAATCCTACTGAGTATCGTCAACTCATAGGAGCTTTGATGTTCTTAGTGAACACCCGACCGGATATATGTTTTGCAGTGAACACTTTGAGTCAACAGATGGTTGAGCCTCATCATTTTCACTGGGTTGGTGCCAAGAATCTTCCGAGATATCTTCGGGGCACGATAAACCATGGGCTGAGATACACTGCCGGGAGTGTGACACTCCGTGGATATACTGATGCCGATTGGGCTGGCAGTGTGGTGGATCGTAAGAGCACATCGGGATGCTGCTTCAATCTTGGTTCTGCTTCGATCTCATGGATGAGCAGGAAGCAGAAGTCGGTGGCTTTGAGCACCGCCGAGGCCGAATACATTGCAGCAAGTATGGCCTGTTGTGAAGCAGTTTGGTTGCGAAAGCTCTTTAGTGAGCTGTTTGGACATGTGCTAGATACCACTGTGATACTCTGTGATAACCAGAGTGGGATTCGTATGACTGAGAATCCCGTGTTCCACGACCGATCCAAGCATATTGATATCAGGTACCACTTTATCCGGGATATGGTACAGCGAGGCGCCGTAAGGCTCGATCATATAGGAACTGATGAGCAGGTCGCGGATATTCTCACTAAGCCCCCGGGGAAGGTCAAGTTCCTAACCTTCCGTGAGAGTCTTGGTGTCGTGGAAAGACCCTATGATGTGGGTCTTGTTGGACGATGAGCTCTGGGAGCTCTGGGGGGCTTTGGGGATAGCTTCTCGGAGCTATAAGCACTCATAATGCTTTTGCCCCACCCTTGTGATTATTGAGCTGGTTCACCACTCATTTATCTGTGCCCCGTATGCATCCTACCCATTGAGTTCAGGGCTCATGGGAAGTACCTCTCATTTGGCCAATGAGGTAGGAAAAGCTAGAGACTATTAGCAAAGACTGATGGACGCATCAGAGATTGCCGTACTCTCTATCTAGGATGGCACGGTCCAACCACTTGATCTGGGATCAAGTTTAGTGAGGTCCGGGACCTCTGCCTGACTTCGGGTCAGATGAACCAACTTTGGGTTGGTTGGATACTCTTCATGAGTTTGATAGAGGTTTTGAACCTCTGGACTGATTATGTCAGTCGAGGGATGATGTCTTTGTGACTGACCCACTTCTGTTCTGAAATAAAGAGGCCAGCAAAGCAAGTTACGGCGGGATGACACACGATGTTTGATTGCACTGATGGATGGAGTTCTCCCTAGTTGAGAGGGAGTGTTAAATTTGGACAACTAGGTCCAAACTCCATGTTGTGATGCTCAGATTAAGTGGCTAGTATTTTTGTTGGATTCCTCTTTCGGAGAGGTGTAAAATCCATATAAAATATATCTTAATCCGATGAGCAGAACATTTATTTTGAATTTTTTATTTATAATAAATTATATGTGCAGGTCGGCCTTAAGGTTTCACACCCCCAGCAAATGTGTCAGACACCCCAATGATGGATATAAATACAGGCAAAGTTGGAGAGCATTTCAAAAACAACTCAACACACATCTTCTTCTCTCATCTGATTTAGTACAAGCTCATTGGAGGACAAGTTTAGCCCACACGTGTGGAGAAGAAGGACGAAAATCTGTACGGCTGAAGGGAAGGACGAATTTTTGCAGCTACGGTTTTGCTGGAAGTTTGACCAGCGTTGACTTTGGTCAACGCATGGTCCGAAAGGGCTGAAACTTGTTGGAGAGTTCGATTTTGAGAGGCCGTACACTTTGGCACATAAATCGAGGTCAAAGGGTTGACCAAACTGTTGCTGCGTTGACTTTTAGCTGGCTGCCCTGCGTTGACTTTTATGGAGTTGACGTGGGTTGACTCGGTAGCTGATTGGAGGATTGTTGTGACACATTCTGGGTTGGCTGATCAAGGAGACTTTGCTGGTTGAAGCATCCTGTTGACCGCCGTAACGCACCATCACATTTTTCTGTTTCTGGTTTGTCTTCTATAAGATCCACTTATATGTTCTATCAGCATTTTACTTAACTATTTGTGTGATCGCTGTAAGAAAAGGAAAGTTGCTTCAAGCATAGAACATCTACAAAAATTTACACATCTCTTCAAAAACCACCCCTAAAATGCTAGACTTTTAGAGGCGATGCTTTTGCTTTTCTTTTCTTTTTTAAATTGCCCCCCAAAAGTCACTTTCCAAGGGTGGTTTGAAACAGCGCCCAAAAGTCACACAGTTCGGATTGCACCCAAAAGGCCACTTTTGGTGATGGTTTGTATCTCTTAAAAAACCACAAGCTTTGCTTTTAGAGGCGATGCTTTTGTGGGTGGAGGTTTCAAAAATTGCCCCTAATGCTAACCCCCCTCCCCATTCCACTTTTGGAGGAACGCCCCCCTCCCCCTAAAAGTCTTTTTTGTAGTAGTGAAAGAATGGAGGAAGCTAAGAAATTCTCAAAGATGGCATAAAGAGTAAGGCACTTCAAAAGTTTATTACAAGAATCTCCTAATGCAAACATAAAAGAGATTACATAAAAGAGATTAGATAACAACAAAATAAGGAAATTGAATCTAAAGTCACCAAAGAGGGACTCAAATAAATTCTACAATCTTTTAACAAGGCAAAGAGTCAGAATCCACAGGGCTAGATATGGTGGATATTTATTTGTGTTTCTATGACTCCCTAGAAGAGGAGTTGCTAAAAGTGATAGAAGAATCTAAATTTTTTGGTGGGTACACAAAATAAACAGTTGTAGCTCCAATTCTGAAGTAAAATTATTATTATAACTTCTAAGAAACCAAATTCGCTACTGGAGGGCTACGTGTCTCAAATCCAGCGAATCGAACACGATAGGACTTGATTCGTGTCCGCTAATCCTGTCTATACAGGACATGATCGTGTCTAGATTGTGTCTTGTACGGACATGCTTGTGTCCCAATTTGCCAGACACGTGCAGCAGAAAAATCCCTCCCTGGTTTTTAAAAATCCCATTTGGGCTCTCATTTCTCACATTGTTTTGAGAGTTAGTTTGCAAAGGAGCAAAGGATCAAGGAAGAGCAAGGAGCAAGGGAGCATTTTCAAGGACATTCAAGCAATAGGTAAGTGCAGTGTCTCTCTTTTTTTTTGCATTCGATTTGCATGTGCATTTCTTTTATAAATTTGTGCATTTTTTTTTATAACATTCATGGCTTAATCCAGGGACAGCAAGGAAGGGGCAAAGGAAAGGGAAGAATGTCCCCATTCGAGATGCCCCTCCTGTTCCAATTTCATCATGGTCTGCAAGTGTTCCATATATTGGAAGTGGGTCTACAACAACAACTTCATATGTTGAGGGAA